>JALMGF010000001.1:13816934-14493363 GCA_023333645.1 Sceloporus occidentalis
ACTGTGGGAAAGGCTTTGTGGAAAGAGAGCACCTTAAAACGCATGAGAGAATCCACACAGGAGAGAAACCATATAAATGCTTGGACTGTGGGAAGAGCTTTAATTGTGGATCTAACTTGAACAGGCACAAGAAAATACACGGAAGTGAGAAACCGTATGCTTGTTCATACTGTGGGAAACTCTTCAGAAGTAATTCAGACCTTTGTACTCATGAAAGAATCCACACTGGGGAGAAACCCTACCAGTGCCCAGAGTGCATGAAATGCTTCTCTTGCAGCTCTGGCCTTGTAACACATAGGAGGAGCCACAGTGAAGAAAAGCCCTACAAATGCCTCGAATGTGGCAAATGTTTAAAGCACAAAGCCTCCTGGATTAAACATCAGAAGACACACAGCTACCAATGCTCTGACTATGGGGAAAACTACAGCCAAAGTTCATCCCTTGAGAAACATAGAAGTAAACATATTAAACCGTTTATATGCCTTCACTGTGAGAAAAACTTTGACCGTGGATCAGCCTTCATCATGCATGAAAGGATTCACACAGGAGAGAAGCCGTTTCATTGTTTACACTGTGTGAAGAGTTTTAACTCAAAGCATAAACTCTGTGAACATGAGGAAATCCACACAAGAGAGAAGCCATTCAAGTGTCCATACTGTGAAAGCACATTCACCACAAAACGAAGTCTCTTTCGACATGAGAGGCTCCACACACGAGAGAAACCATTCAAATGTTCCCAGTGTGGAGAGAATTTCACACACGGATGTCAATGTGAAAGACATGAAAGATCTCATCTGAGAAAGGCAACTTATGACTGTTCAGAATGTGGGAGAAGCTACATCCATCATTCCAGCCTTTTGCAACATCGGGAGATCCACACACGAGAGACTCCATATGAATGCTTAGAGTGCGGGAAAAGCTTTTCTGCATATCAGTATCTTCAACAGCATCAGAAAATCCACACAGGAGAGAAACCGTTCCAGTGCTTTGATTGTGGAAAACATTTCCGGCTCAAATCAACCCTCGCATATCATGAAAGAACGCACATGGGAGAGAGACCTTTCAAGTGCATGGAATGTGGCAAAAGTTTTACTTATGGTGCAGCTCTTACAAAACATAATGCAATGCACACAGGGTAGAACCCATTTAAATGCTCTGGGTGTGGCAGAAGTTTGTCCTCACAGTACAGAATAGATAAACCCACAAACAAAAGAGAGAAGTTAAATCGGAGGTGGGCAAAAGGTGCCTCTCTACCCTTCCATTGTTGCCCACCCCTGATTTAAATGCTTCATTGAAGGAACATTCCTTAACCACATGCCATACACATGAATCCACTGGCCGAGAGAAATGGCATACATCATCAACCCAGAGGACGACTTAGGGCCAAAACAGACTGCAAAAAGAATCAAGCTTGAGACCACTTTAACTGTCCTGGCTGGGAATTCTGGGAACTGTAGTTTTCTGAGGCATTGAGCCTTCTCTGTTAGTGAGCTCTGGTGCCAAAACAAACTACAGTTCCAAAAACTGCCTACCACTGAACCAAGACAGTTAAAGTGTTCTCCATAGGGATTATTTCTGCATCCTGTTTTGGCCCATAGTTTGTATAGCACAACTAAGTATACGCTGGAAAATCCACACTGTTGGTCCTGGGAATGGCATGGAAAATTCAAGTGCATTTGCTATATTGAAACAGTATGAATGAGCAATCCCTGCAGAATGTGACACAAAAAAGGAAGAAGGGACAGAAAATAGGTACGATGGAAGGTTGAGGAGCAGTGTTTTGGAAAAACAGATTTTTTAAAAACCCAGGGATTTAAAACCTTTGGTTTTGA
This sequence comes from Sceloporus occidentalis, assembly GCA_023333645.1. Classification (NCBI taxonomy): domain Eukaryota; kingdom Metazoa; phylum Chordata; class Lepidosauria; order Squamata; family Phrynosomatidae; genus Sceloporus; species Sceloporus occidentalis. The sequence continues at coordinate 13,818,767 of JALMGF010000001.1, forward strand.
GTATATATGTTTGTTTGAACCAGTTTTTGGATATTTTTTAAATTATTTTTTTGCATTAATGTTTTAATGAAAACATTTGATTTCTGCCTTATTTCTATTAAATTTGGATATATAGGGAGTATACATCATAAAGCATACAAAGTACTTTCAGAGTTGTTGTGGTTGAACTTCAGGTTAATTCAATGATTTGTTTGTGAATGGCATTTTTTGCACTACAATAAAGAGGTTTGAAAGAAGCAACTGATCGTTGATCTAAGAAGGAACAGGTGCCAACAAACTGTTAAACTTTTGAAGTTTAAATGTTTAAATACAGACAATTGTTGTTGATCCAGTAAGAGGGTTGGAAGACAGCACAGTGGACTCTTGTTATACGCTGGGATTTTGTTCCAAGATCCCCTGTGGATAACAAAATCCGTGGATGCTCAAGTCCAATTAAATATAATGATCTAGCAAAATGGTGTCCCTTATAAAAAAGGAAAATCAAGGTTTGATATTTGAAATTTATACTTTTTTGAACATTTTCAAAGCGTGGATGCTTGTATCTGTGTATAAGAAATCTCTGGATAAGAAGATCTGACTGCAATAGTAGCCAGTTATTTTTTAAAAAATAGGAATAATCAATTTTTAAAAAACAGGATTTTTTCTTTAAGTGACTTGGTTTAAATCAACGTTTACATCATGGTTTAAACCAGTGATTCCTAATGTACTATTGAGGAGTGGGCTACTTTCCAGAGTAACACGGCTATATATTCGTAGAAAGACATAAGGGAGAGGTTCTGTGAGGGCTGAACATAGTGACAATGGGTCAAAGAGCAAAAAGGTAAAGAAGGTAAAGCAATGGCCCTGTATTGCCATGAAGGGCTTTCTTTGGTCTGCTTTTCTATTACACTGCTTATTAGGGTTGGCTGGTCTACTGTATTTATTCCTATCATGTCCCCTCTCATGTACAGGTCAACCTGATGTGTATTTTGTAGAGGCACCAATTCTCACTTTCTACTTGTCCCTAAATGTAAGTCATTTCAGGGTTTCAGCCTTTCCTATATTTTGGACTACAGCTTCCAGGATCCTTCAGTCAGCATGGCCCTGGTCATGCTGGCTTGGAAATCCTCAGGGTGAGGAGCCTTCATCCAAAAGTCTCTTTTCCAAGCTCTGATATATTTGCACAAAATGGAAATGCATTTAGCCATCTCCCCATTTCCATCAGTTTCTTGTGCCCCCCCCCCCCCATCCCTGTTCTTTTACTGAAAGCCGTTTGCAGAAGGAACCTGTGATGCGGGTAAGCTCCACTTTGGATTTTGAAAAAGAGTACTTAAAATGTCATATTGAAAATGGGGCAAACATATTTTCTGCTGCTTCAGAGACTAGGACCTGTTTGCTCCATATTCAATATGACATTTCTTCAAATATTTAAACAGCATTAATTTCCCAGGCAACCAGAATCATGCTCAAAATTCTGCAGCACAGTCTCCAATTGTATATAGAGAGGGAATTGCCAGATGTCCAAGTGGGGTTCAGGAAAGGAAGAGGCACTAGGGACCACATCACAAACATACGATGGAGAATGGAGCGAGCCAAAGAATTCCAGCAAATCTTCATCCTATAATATCATCATATCATTATGCCATGGATTCTGACATGCTCAACATTCTGCAGCATATACTCTTTTCATATATGGAGAGAGAATGGATTCAAGCTACAGGAAAAGAGATTCCCCCTAAACATTAGGTAAATCTTACTGATGGTAGGAGCTTTTTGACCATGGAATATGCTACCTTGGAGAGTAGTGGAGTCTCCTCTGGAGGCTTTTAAGCAGAGGCTGGATGGCCATCTGTTGGGGGTGCTTTGAATGTGTGTTCCTGCATGGCAGGATGGGGATGGATTGCATGACCCTTGGGGTCTCTTCCAGCTCTATGATTCTATGAATTCAGTTTTGAGATCTGGTGAAATTCCTCATTCTTGGAGCTCTGCAAACATTTCTTTGATTCTAAAAGATGACACAGGTTGGCTGGACCAAAAAATTATAGCCCTGTTATAAATTATTGATTATTTTAAAACTAGATTTTTAACCAGAAATCAGCAGGGAGACCAAGGAGTCGATTGGAAAAGAAACATACTGTACTTTATTTAGCTGCAGCATTATTCCCAGAGGAAATTCATATTCCAAATTCTGGGACACTGAATTCAATGTGAAGTGAGTTTTTATAGCATTTTGAACAAAGAAAACTAAAAATCACATTTCATTGGTTACACTGAATTAAACATTTGCACCCCTGTATATTCATTGGATATTCACATATTACACCTAACATATGTCACTGCCCCTCGTGGGGTAAACTGATCTACATACGTCATACAGAGATGCACCATATGCGGCTTTCAGCATACACTGAAATCTGCTTGGGAGCCCGCGGGGCGCAAGCAGCAGTGTGCCCCATTGAGAATAATAGGGTGTGTGCCTGAAGGGTGCCTGTAGCACGCGTGCACCACCACTCCACCGCACCATGCACAAGCCCCATTATTATCAATGGGGCTTGAGCATACCCATTTTTATGCTGTATTTTGTTTCAAAGTCCCCAAACTGTCTATGCAGTACTTCCTTTTATTTTGGCTAGCAACTTTAAAAAATGGAGCCATTTCCAAATTGTTTACATTCAAAAAGCAGAGAATTTGACATGACCTGAATAACAGACTTTGCTCTCATTTTGGCACTATAATTTTAAACTTCTGAGCATAAGGACAATTCTGAATTTTAACCACTCTACCACAGACCTATTTATTTATTGAATAAATGACAATATTAAGTAGTTTATGTAGAAACACTTAATGCAAGCTTTGGAAGCTCCACTGCCCTCTTCATCTAGCCAAAAGGTGTTTTTTTAAAAAAAAAAATCATAGTGGTGTTGTATTTTGACACCTTTTGCCTCGTGAAGAAACCAGCACAAGGTCTGTAGCCCTTCTCTGCCAAAGAGTGCTTGGTGCCTCACAAAACTACAAATCCCAGTGTTGGGGTTTTTTTAATCTTTACTTTTATTACTGTATTGTGGCCCTTGGTATCCGCTGGGGTTTGGTCCCAGGACCTCCTTTGGACGACAAAATCCGTGGATGCTCAAGTCCCATTAAAGGCAATGGCAGAATAAAACGGTGTCCCTTATATAAAATGACAAAATCAAGCTTTGTGAAGTCAAAGGCTTTCATGGCTGGCATCCATAGTATTTTGTGGGTTTTTCACAGGCGAAAGGTCAGGAATAAACTCTTCTAGAACAGGGCCACTATAACAAATCAAACTTTCCTTTTGGAATCTATCTATCTATCTGTTAAAATAGTTTAAAGCTGAGGATGATTGAATCTGCGGATCCAGCAGGCTGACTGTGCTGCCCTTTGGTGGAAAGAGTGTTGTGGGTTTTGTTATCTGCATTGAAGAAAGAATGCCCTTTGGCACTACTTTAAGTGCTGTAGTTCCATCCTAGGGAATCCTGGGAGTTGTAGTTTTACAAAGGGCTGTAGACTTCTCTGCCAAAGGGGTGGTGCCTCCCAAAACTACCAATCCCAGGATCCTGGAGGCATAGCCAGGGCAGCTCAAGCCCTGAAAGTGCCTTATTCTTCCTCCAGAGAGTGGAGAGGCCCACCTGAGGCCAGGTGAGGGCAAAGAGGCTTCCCTGGGGGCCACTGAGCATGGGCAAAGTGCCTGGGCTCTCTAAGCATGCGTAGTGGGAGGCTTCCCATGCTGCTCCACTTTAAGTTCTGCTTTTACAGAAGAAGAGCAAAATCAGAAGAAGAAAGAAGGAGGGAAGGAAGGAGAAAAGAGGGAGAGCTTTCTAAAGCTTTCTGCCTTTTCATCTGGAGAAGAGTTGCTGCCTTCCTCCTCCCTTTGGCCTCAGAGGTCCCTCTCTTCTTTCCAGGGAGGCTGAAGGCTTCTGGATTCCTTTTCTTTTGAACCCAGCATCAGGACCTGCCTCCCACCCAAGACCCAACTTGGAGTTCATGGTGAGTGCAAAGTCTTAGTCTTAGTCCTGTTTATTGTTTTACAGTGCCATAGATGTACATCATGCAATGTTAGCACCCAGGACTCAAACTGCAATGGAGAACTACAATGCAGACAGAAAGGGAGAAAGAAAAGCCACACGTCCAGACCCAAAATACAGAACAAAACAGATAGTTATGATAGGGTAAAAAGGAGGCTAAATTAAGGGCTAAAGGTAATAAATGATAACTAGAAGCCATTGACAATTCAAAGTTGCTATGTGACAAGAAATTGCCAAACCTAACTGTAAGAGATGTGTGACAAGGGATAACCAAAATTGCATAGGTAGTATACTGGACATTCACTGTACGGGAAATTTCTATCCTGCAGTTAGACTAACGGGAAATGTATAGGGGAGGGGGAGACATGGGGGACAAGGGGGCCACATGTTAACTTGCTAGCTTGCTGATGCTACACTAAGGGTTGCAAATATAGACTTGCTTAGGTTGCTAGCTTAAGTTGCAGAAACTAACAATGAGACATGGTGTAATTGTCTGGTCAAACTGAACACTTGTGACAGTTTGTGGTTTCTGTGCATAAAGGAGAGCCACCAGCCTACCTTCGAGGCTGGCTCTTCTTGAAGTGATTCAAAGGGTCAATCTCTTTGCTATAGCAAATAAACAGCATATCTGAGCTACTGAACTTCTGGCTGTTGTCTCCGTCATTGTAAGTTTACTAATTACTGATTCCCGCTGTAACAGTTATACAGTCGGCCCTTCTTATACACGGATTTTTTATACACGGATTCAAGCATACACGGTTTGAAAATGTTCAAAAAAAGTATAAATTTCAAATATCAAATCTTGAGTTTCCATTTTTTATAAGGGACACAATTTTGCTATGTCGTTATATTGAATGAGACTTGAGTATACACGGATTTTGTTATACACGGGGGATCTAGGAACCAAACCCCAGCGTATAACAAGGGTCCACTGTAATTTAAAAAAAATCTAGAGCAATAATCTAAAATTCCAAGAGTGTTAGGAAACAAAAGAAATTTACAATCTGGAGGTGCAAAGGGCCAATGTTGTGTGTTGTGTGCCTTCCAGTCCCAGGAATTTCATGGGCTTTTCCCAGCCCAGGGGTGTTTTGCCATCACTTTACTCTGAAATACAAAGGTAAAAAGGTAGTTTCTAAAGCTGCAACCACACTTGAGAAATAATCTGGTTTGGCACCTTTTTAACTGCCCTGCCTCCATTGCTAGGGAATTCTGGGAATTGTAGGTTATTATGACACCAGAGCTTTCTGGGTTCTCACAAACCACAGCTCCTAGAATTTGCTAGCACTGAGCAGGGCAGTTAAAGTGGTCTCAGACTGGATTGTTTCTGCAGTGTGTTTTGGCCCATAGTTCTGTTAGCCTGCACTAATATCAGTCTGGAAAGGGATCTTGTAGCCCTTTGAGACTGACTAAGGCAGGGGTAGGCAACCTTTTTGAGCCGGGGGCCGGGTTGCTGTCCCTCAGACAACTGGGGGGCCGAAGCCAAAAAATAAATAATTAAATAATTTTTAAAAAAATTTAAATATATAAATAAACCAGGACAAATGTAGGACAAAATTTTCAAATGGAAGAGACTTTTTTTAAAAAATGGAGGACACGTGAAAAAAATTGCTGATTTTTAAAAAAATGTTAATATAAATGCATGTTTCTGAGGCTTCTATAGACAATTGCCCCCCAAAGGCCCCAGTGGCAATCGGTGGCAGGACCGGGCTGGGGTCGGTCCCAAGGCCTCGCTGGGCCGCAGGTTGCCTACCCCTGGACTATTATTATTATTATTATTAACCTTTATTTATGAAGCGCTATAAATTTACACAGCGCTGTACATGCAATCTCTTTAGTTAGATGGATCCCTGCCCTCGGGCTTACAATCTAAAAAGACATGACACAGAAGGAGAAGGGAGTGGTGGAGGGAAAGGGTAAGAGGTCCAGCAGTTCCTCTCTACCTCCAAGGCATGGACCAAGGCAGATGGACTGGAGGGAGGGTTTGGCTTCATAATGGAAGGTTAATCTTCATCCAGGGAAAATACATACTCTCAAATAGGATAATACATATACAATACATAGCAATACAGGAAATGGTTCGATAAACAGGCACCAAAAGAACATCAGATAGTAAGCGACAATTATGCAATGCCTGGGAAGACTTCTCTGAACAGGATGGTTTTCAACTTCATTTTGAAGCTGGTTAAAGAAGTGATGGCTCTTGCTTGCGGGGGAAGAAGGTTCCAGGAGTGAGGGGCAGCAAGTGAAAAGGGGTGAATCCGGGATGGGGCAGAGGAAATCCTGGGCTGGGACAGCAGCCCTTGACTACCAGAACGGAGGGCCCTGGTGGGAAGGTGAGGAGAAAGAAGGTCTGATAAGTAAGGAGGGGCCAGTCCATGGAGGGCTTTGAATGTCGACAGCAGGAGCTTATACTGAATGCGGAAAGGGAGGGGGAGCCAGTGAAGGGATGCCTACACAGGAGAGATGTGGTCAGAGCAGTGGGTGGAAGTGATAATGCATGCAGCTGAATGCTGGACAGAGATTAAAGGACGGAGGTGAGAAAGAGGAAGCCCAGCCAGGAGGAGTTACAGTAATCCAGTCGTGAGACCACTAGGGCATGGACCAGGATCTTGGCAGTAGAAGCGGAGAGATATGGTTGGATTTTGGCAATATTGTATAGAAAGAATCTACAAGCCTTGGCTGTGGTCTGGATCTGAGGGATACACGACAGAGAAGAGTCAAAGATAAAACCAAGACTGCGGGCTTGCTGGACAGGTTGAATAGAAATGTTGTCCACAGAGACAGAAAAGGAGTGTTGAAGGGGGTTTAGGTAGACTTGATTCAGAGACAGTTGTGTTAGTCTGGATGAATATCAGCATGCAAAGAGATCTTGTGGCACTTTTGGGACTGACTGTGGGAAAGAAGTTGTGTCATCAGGTTTCCTAGTCGTGGTTTACGATGCATGGATCAGTCTCAAAGGCGCTGCTTGGAAGTCTCCATCAGATGGTGGCTTTGAAACTAAGGGCTGGTACAGATGGCCCTATAAGTGATGGCTTGAGCCCACCCCTTTGATCCCTGGATTGGGGTTGCGGCAACCACATGATCTGGTGTTTTTCTGGCCCAAAAAGAAGCAAAAAATGATTTTTGTGGTGGAAAAAAGCTGCTCTTTTCAGTGCTCCTGCGGCATGCGGGGTATAAATGCCATGCCACTGTAGTGCTGCAACACTGTCTGCCATCTAGTCATGCAGGTGGCGTGATACTTGCTTAGGGATATTGTTGGGGCATGCATCATCTAAATGCCATGCTGCCCCCAAGCTGCCGTATTATGGTGGTCTGTTTTGCCCCTAACTGAAAGCAAGCAAGGAAGCAAGTCAGCTGGGAAAAGCAGGAGCCTTTTCTCCTGTGTGGGAGGTTTGGAGGGTTAGAGGATAATCCCATGCTCCTTTAGTCTTCAAGGTGCAACAGGATCTCTGCCAACTGATTTCGTAGACTTGGGGGCAAAACAGACCAGCATAATACACCAACTTAGGGGTGGCATGGGGGCATGGCATTTAAATGAAAAGAAGAATTTATGGGAATGATCAGCATTCAGCAAGCAGGGCTCTTAAAGGGTAGTTGGTCTGAACAGAGGCTCACTTTTTGCCAGGGTTGGCTAGTTTAAATTAACCAGGTTGGTTTAAACCAAATGGCTTCTTTTTTTAAAATCACTCCTGTTTGTTTTTTAAAATGATTATTAATTGTTTTAAAGTCTGTCTGTTCTTACTTCTTTACAACCCTCTTCCTGGAGCAATGACTGTTTCATAGTGTCAGAAAATTAGAAACAACAATGATTGTTTGAATTTAAACATTTAAACTTTAGCTTTATTCCTTGTTAGACTGAATCCAGCATCAGTTGCTTCTTTTTAATCATTTAATTTTAAAGGCTCAGAAATTCGGAAGCAACGTTTTAACTTTAACAGTTGGCATGTGAGAGAAGAGGGAAGCTACTTATCAAATGGAGTCTGAGTTAGGCATCATCCAGAGGCAAACACAGTATTAATCTTGGTAACTCTTTATCAAAGTTATATTTATTTTATGTTTAAAATAGGCGATGGAACAAGTTTGCATCTTGGAACTAGCTAAACTGCAAAAGGCAATGGTAGTGAGGCTGGAACAAAAGGGAGAGAGAGCTAGCCTGCTTGCTGTAAGAAGTATAAAATGGGAAACAGGGCCTGAGATGGGACATAGGGCCAGCCTGACCTAGAAGAGACCCAGAGACTGGTTTAAACAGACAGATGGGAAGAGGAGTGACTGGTGGGCGCAGAAATAGAAAAGGATCTGCTGGAACATTAGAAAGCAAGGATGGGGTTTAGATAAGCCACAAACCACACAACCAACAGCGGTCCAGGTGTGTCTTTTGAGTGCCAGAACAACTTTGCGCATGCCAAGTAGAAGTCTAATGTGTAATCGAAATAGGAGGTATTATACTGATTATTACACTTCAACTTGCCAGGCACAGTTATTTGGCACCCCAAATCCATACCTGGGTCAACTGTATAGGTCAGCTCGACATCTTAGCCCGTATGTTTCCATCTTATAGCCATCACATCCTTGTTTCTACTTGGTCCGACACATCATTTTCGACAGTTTTCACCCATCAAACACTTTTCTTTCCATCTGTCTGCCTTCAACCAATCTATTGGTCAATCTGACCCCATATTCCATCCTAAAACCCGAACACCTCTTATCTTTCTAATTTGATGCTAGCAAGCTCAGCATATTACCTCATGTTTAGGCCTTGCCTTTGAAGCTTCTGGCAGTTCTCTAGTTCCAAAAATCCAAGGTTGCTGTGTTAACTGTTTTGAACAACGCTGTCTGAGAAAGAGTCACAAAGATCCAGTCTGTTTGGCTTCAGACTCCATTTTATGCCTCCTTTCTCACAATGTTTAATCATGTATATCAGAACCAGTAATAAAGGTTCTGCCTTAAAGTTTTAAATGGGAGGTAGAGTAGAAAAGTTTAGTGAGCTGTAGCTTAGTCTGGAGGGGCCTAGAAAGGAGTAGTGGAATGTTAGTGATAAGGGCTTGTGAACTGTCTTGCTTTCAAGGTTAAGGGACCTGGGAGAGAAATGGAAGCCATGGTGATGCGTGTGCGGTGGGATAGTTGGTGCTGGACAAGGAGGGGTTGGGTAAGGAGGGGCCAGGGGCTTTAAAGTGTAGGAGTATTCCTTCAGGGCTTCAGATTTTGCAAAAACCTGTCAATGGATTGTTTCTGCCTTAGTTCTTCAATAAACTTCTTTTCTTTTGAATGAGTTTTCCTTGTGGAACACTGGTCTGACAATCACAGATCTCACAGAAAACAAGGAGAAAAGGGAATGCAGGCATAAAAAGACGTCGTAAAAAGATGCCTCTTTGTCAGATTTTGGCTGCAGCCACACTGCAGAATTCATGCAGCAGGGACGTAGCCAGGATTTTGGGAAGGGGGGGGGTCCAGACTAAGTGCCACCATTTTGAGAGGCTAAGAGCCCCCCCCCAGACACAAAAAGAGGGTCAAGCGTTTACCTCAGAATGGCACCACTTTAACTTCCGTTATGGCTCCATGCTATGGACTCTTGGGATTTGTAGTTTTGAGGAGCTGTTTAGCCATCTCTCTGTCAGATGCCACAACAAACTACAAATCCCAACATTCCATGACATGGAGTCAAGGGCAGTTAAAGTGGCATCAAACTGGATTATTTTTTCAGTGCAGATGCAAAGTGAGTCCTTCCTCTGATGGTCTTTACATCAGATAAATTCAGCTCGATAAAGCAAAGCAACGAGTGGCAGCCACCCTGTTTATGCTCAGAGACACTCTGTTCATGCTTTGAGACACTGCATTCCAACTTCTGAGCTGAGCTAAGAACCCAGGCTGCATCCACACAACATTTCATTCCCACTTCCAAGAGGGATTTTTAATTCCAAGACATACACTGTATGTATGTATGTGTACACACACACACACACACACACACACCATTTTTAATTCCAAGACTCATCATAGAGTTGGAAGAGACCCCAAGGGCCATCCAGTCCAACCCCATTCTGCCATGCAGGAAATCCAAATCAAAGCATCCCCAACAAATTATGTAATGGGGGTGTCCACCTACATTGTAGAAAGACATACTTTAGATTAAGGCTATGGAAAATCACCACCTTGAGTCCATATATTGGGAGAAAGGCAGGATATAAGAAAATAATAATAATAATAATAATAATAATAATAATAATATCTGGGTATTGTAGTTTTGTGAGACATTTAGCATTCTTTGTCAGAGAGCTCTGGTGCCACAACATACTACAAATCCCAGGATTTTCCATAGCATTAAATTGGTGTCGAACTGGATTATTTCTGCAGTGTGCAGCCTTATTAGTCTGCAGTTCCCAGCAGTCTGTGGTGTTGCTGGATGATGGGACCTGAAGTCTAGCATTGCCTGGAGCAGGGCCATAGGACTCCACAGCCCCGATTCATCCTCTGGCAGAATTTGGGGGAAACTCCTTTAAAAGGAAAAAATAAAGAAAATAAAAACTCCTTGCAAAGTAAAATCCAGAGGTCTGCCAATGGACTTTGCTTACAAGGCAGGAAGGCAGAAGAGGCCCAGACGTTTGCAGCCGACCTTTCATTGAAGACCCACTCAGATTGATTCCTTATGTTAATTAATTAATCATAAAATCATAGAGTTGGAAGAGACCCCAAGAAGCTCAGTGTAAAGAAGCACAACATTATTTTGAAAATATTGTGTATTAAATTACCTTCAGTCTATGTCTATGAGATACATAAGAAACAAAAGATGGATTTAATGGCTGGAACTGGGTCCCATCTCCCATTATATCACATTATACATATATAAATATACCAAACTCTGAAAAACTCCAAAATACATCTAGTCCTCAGCATTTTGGGTAAGAGATATTATTATTATTATTTTACTATATTGTACTTGATTTTCCATTTTTTATAAGGGATACCATTTTGCTATGTCATTATATTTAATGGGACTTGAGCATACACGGATTTTGTTATACACGAGAGATCTTGGAACCAAACCCCAGCGTATAACAAGGGTCCACTGTATAGGGATATAACTGCTGAAAGGAAAGTCAGAAGTCACCTTTTCTTTCTTTTATACTTCCCTTTAGAGCCTTTCTTCCTTCCTTCCTTTTCCTTCCTTTCTTTACTTCGACCCCCTCCCTTCCTATCATTCTTCCTTCCTGTCTTCCGTCCCTTCTTCTTCTTCCTCCTCCTCCTCCCCCAGGAAGGGAGACTTTTTTCTGGCAAAAGCGAGGAGGAGGAGGAGGAGTGGAAGGATTTGGATGGAGAGGAAACGAAAGGGATTTAAGGGAAAGAGGGACCCCTGCCCACTCCCCCTCCCTCCCTCCCTCCCTCCCTCCCTCCCTCTCTCTCTCTCTCTCTCTCTCTCTCTCTCTGGGCCTCCCTGCTCCCTCCCTGGCTACCACTTCTGTCTTCATGCTTTTGATGGAGGGGAGGAGGAGGGGGAGGAAGGAGCTTGAACGTCCCCAAACCTGAAGGGAGTGGTCCGGACCCCAGAAACCCTCCCCCCCCCTTGGCTACGTCCCTGCATGCAGTCTGATTCCACTTTGTCATGGCTCCATCCTCTGGAATCCTGGGACTTGTACTTTGTTGTGGCACCAGACCTCTGGGAGAGAAAGTGTGAATAACTCAGAAAACTACAACTCCCAGGATTCCATAGCATTGAGCCCCGGCCATTACAGCAGTGTCAAACAGCATTAATTCTGCAGTAAAGATGCAGTCTTAATGTTCCTTGTCCCATCTCCTGAAGGAAGTGACTAGAAACTGGTCCTCAGCTGTGCCACAGTTCCCCTGCTCTGTCCCAGACTTTGTTTACTTCACATTATTCTTGCTGCATTGCTAACAGCTGGTTCCCTGCTGCTCCCTTGCTGAGGCCCATTCCAAATGCTGATTCCTACTTCTAAACTTTTGTATATTCTGCCACCCCTTGTAGTATATAGGTGGAGTATCCCTTATCCAGAAATCCAAAATGCTCCAAAATCTGAAACTTTTGGAGGCTGGAGAGAGACATGACTGGCGAGAGAAGGGAGGATCTGTGAAATGGCAAGAATCCAGTTATTATTTTTATTTTGTTTATTCCACCTTTTTCCTAATATAGGGACTCAAGGCGGCAAACAGCAAATTTAAAAACAACACAAACGCATTAAAATGTAGAAATATAAATAAAAAACCATTAAACAATTTTAAAAGTTTAAACAGTTACGCATTAGAATTTAAAATGTATTAAAATTAAAATGTATTAATCCAAGCATAGTATTTGATGCGAATCCATGCCTCCTGCCATTTAATAATAATAATAATAATAATAAATTTTATTTGTATACCGCTTTTCCATAGATCAAAGCGGTTTACAGACCATATAAAAACCATTAAAAACATCTCATAAAAATAGATAAAATCTACTAATACAAATTATACAAAATCTGAACACAATCATTCAACAGGGTAAGGCAGAGAATCGATGGGAACGGGATTACACAGCTTCATTTTACAGTGGGGAAAGCTTGACAGAAAGCTTCACAAATCCTTGTGTCTTTCTCCAGCTTGGCAAATACAGAACTTGTTGTGTCATGTATTCTAGTTTTGTATTGTGTACCAAAATCTGATATCCTCGACATTTCTGGTCCCAAGCATTTTGGATAAGGGAGACTGAATGAGAGTACGTGTGAAAGGGATCTGGGAGTCCAAGTAGATCACAAATTGAACATGAGTCAACAGTGCGATGCAGCAACTAACAAGTCCAATGCAATTTTAGGCTGCATCAATAGAAGTATAGTGTCTACATCAAAGGAAGTAATATTGCCACTCTATTCTGCTCTGGTCAGGCCCCACCTGGAATATTGTGTCCAGTTCTGGGCACCACAATTCAAAAAGGATGTGGAGAAACTGGAGCATGTCCAAAGAAGGCCAACTAAAATGGTGAAGGGTCTGGAAACCAAGTCCTATGAGGAACGACTCAGGGAGCTGGGTATGTTTAGCCTGGAGAAGGGAAGGTTAAGAGGTGATATGATAGCCCTGTTTAAATACTTGAGGGGATGTCATATTGAGGAGGGAGCAAGCTTGTTTTCTGCTGCTCCAGAGACTAGAACATGGAACAGTGGATGTGAATGGAATCAGTTCACAAGCAAAATGCAAACGTAAATCTGGTAGTTTTGCGAATTTGCTTATTTCCTGATTGACCTCACATTCTCCCTGGATTCTCTTCTGATTGCATGCAGTGTCATGTGAAAAGCAGCTGTGAACTTGTCCCTAAACCCTGGATGACCCTGCATTGGGAACACTTTAACTCTCCAATTTTCCCTCATTTGAAAGAGTCCTTAGAAACTCTGCCCTGCTTTCTCAACCCTTCGAGCTGGACTCTGACTACTCTTTTACAAAACCCTTTCCCTATCTTCTTTTTCCGTGCTACCGACAGATCTCTTCTTCTTTGGTTCCCAAACTTTTTTATGTGTAAAAATTAAAGATGCGTTGAATTATATATTGAATTTACCTTTAAAAAGGTTCTAATTCAAACAATCGTATTTCCTTATAAAATGTGAATATACATGAATGTGCGGATGAAAACATGCATACTAAACAAAATATTTTTATTCGTATACTATGTTGAGTGGAGGGGGGCAGCACCCTCATGGAGATATAAAAGGGGGTCCGAAGGGTAAAAAGTTTTCAGTACTACTGCCTTAGATCATTCATTCTGAAAATGAGAGGGAAATGGTGACTCAAGGCTTGTTGTTTTGTTTTGTTTTTTAACAGATGCTCAGAAAGTGAGGGAAGAGGAACAGCTTCTGCAGAGAAAAGGTTTTCCACCGGCAAAATCAAGGGAGGGAATCTGGCAGAAGAGAATTCAGGGAACAGAAAGAAAGGAGAGACTTCTGTAAGACAACATGGTCCAAATGAGAGCCAAAAACAAGACCTTCAGGAAAAAAGCCATTCCCTCTGAGGAAAACAGTCAGACTTCGAATGAAATAACAATCCAAAAGAGAAGCCAGAGCAGTAAGAAAAAAAAGGTAGAAACGTCTACCAATAAAAGTGACAAGACTTCTGCACAACCATTTAAATGCTTTGACTGTGGGAGTACCTTCACTTACAAAGGGGTCTGGATAATACACATGAGATCCCACACTGGTGAGAAACCATTTACTTGTGAGAGTTGTGGGAAAAGTTTCTCTGCTAAGACGACTCTTACAACACATAAAAAAATTCATTCGGGGGAGAGACCACATGCATGTTCAGTTTGTGGGAAAGCATTTATTACCAAATCAGACCTCAGATGTCATGAAAAAATCCATTCAGGAGAGAAGCCACACAAATGTTCGGATTGTGGGAAAAGATTTGGCGCCAGAAACCATCTTCGTAGACATAAAAAGATCCATTCTGGAGAGAAGCTCTTCACATGCTTGGATTGTGGGAAAGGCTTTGCGGAAAGAGAGCAACTTAATGCGCATGAGAGAATCCACACAGGAGAGAAGCCATATAAATGCTTGGACTGTGGGAAGAGCTTTAATTGCCGATCAAACTTGAGCAGGCACAAGAAAATACATGGAAGTGAGAAACCGTATGCTTGTTCATACTGTGGGAAAAGCTTCAGAAGTAATTCAAACCTTTGTCTTCATGAAAGAATCCACACTGGAGAGAAACCCTACCAGTGCCCAGAGTGCATGAAATGCTTCTCTCGCAGCTCTGGCCTTGTAACACATAGGAGGACCCACAGTGAAGAAAAGCCCTACAAATGCCTAGAATGTGGCAAATGTTTAAAGCACAAAGTCTCCTGGATTAACCATCAGAAGACACACAACTACCAATGCTCTGACTGTGGGAAAAACTTCAGCCAAAACTCAGCCCTTGAGAAACATAGAAGGAAACACACTAAACCGTTTATATGCCTTCACTGTGAGAAAAGCTTTGACCGTAGATCAGCCTTGATCATTCATGAAAGGATTCACACAGGAGAGAAGCCATTTTGTTGTTTACAGTGTGGAAAGGGCTTTATCACAAAGCATAAACTCTATCGACATGAGGAGATCCACACAGGAGAGAAGCCATTCAAGTGTTCATATTGTGAAGACACGTTGACCACAAAAGAAAACCTCATTCAACATGAAAGGCTCCACACAGGAGAAAAACCATTCAAATGTTCCCAGTGTGAAAAGAGTTTTACACACAAAGGTCAAATTGCCAGACACGAGGAATCTCATCTGAGAAGGGGAACTTACGAATGTTCAGAATGTGGGAGAAGCTACGTCAGTCATTCCAGCTTTCTGCAACATCAGAAGACTCACACAGGAGAGACTCCATATCAATGCTTAGAGTGCAGGAAAAGCTTTTCTGCACATCGAGATCTTCAACAGCACCAGAGAACCCACACAGGAGAGAAACCATACCAGTGCTTTGATTGTGGAAAACAATTCCGGTACAAGGCAGCCTTTACGTATCATGCAAGAATGCACATGGGAGAGAGGCCTTTTAAGTGTATGGAATGTGGGAAAGGTTTTACTAACGGTACAGCTCTTACGAGACATAATGCAGTGCACACTGGATAGATCCTATTTAAATCCTGTGAGTGTGGCGGAAGCCTTCTGGTTGAAGTCTATCATTTCAGTACCCAAAAGAAAAACCCACAAAGGAAAGAGAGAGGCTAAATTAGGGGTGTGCAAAGTGCAGCCCCCTACCATTGTTGCCCACCCCAATTTAAATTATTCCTTGAAGGAAAACTCCTAAACCACATGCCTGCTCTTAGAACCTTTAATTTAATCACATTCTTAAATAAACCCAGCAGGCAAACAAAAAGACACTTTCCTGCCACTCCCTCTGCATGAGCTGTTCACCTTTATTTTCTGGGTTGTAAAAATGTGGGAGAGGGTTGCAAAAGTGTCCCTTTTGCCAAGCTAGAAAAATCTGTTTGGCAAAAATGATGTTTTTACCATGCTCCCCCTTGTTTTTACAAACTGAAGGGAACTAATGTCATGCTGAGGGAGTAAACAAAATTAATGTCTTTTTTTTCACCTGCCAGGTTTAATAATGTGATAAGGCTCTTACATGTGAATGCACTGGCAGAGAAAAATGACAGGCATCAACCCACAGAAAGACTGTACAACACAACTAACTGCACTAGAAAATCCCAGGGAACGGCATGGGACAATCAAATACATTTGCTACAATTAAATTAACTTAATGAATGATCCATGCAAAATATTATACAAAAAAGGGAGAAGAGAAAGGAAATGGGTATGATGAAAAAGGTGAGAAGCAGACTTGGGGGGGAGGGAGCGATTTAAGAAAAACCTAGGGTTTTTTTTTTTTTTTTGTTTTAATGAAAAATTTTGAATCCTGCTTATTATATTATTACTGTGAAACATTATTTTATGTATTAGAAAGCTTCTTTAACAATGTTTTACTGCTCTCTAACATTAACTATCCAAAGTTATTCAGCTTTGATATGGGTTACATCTTTCAATGAAATGCCAATTTTTACTGCTTATTATTCCTGTTAAATCTGAACATATGTAGACTATACATAATAAGATGCACAAAGAGTTGTTTTGGTTGAATTCATGTCAATTTAATGATTTGCTTTTGTTTAATTTCCAACAGTCATCTTTCCAGCAAGAGGACTGAAAAATAGAAATAATGGCCAGACATTTAATATATCTGTCTGTCTGTCTGTCTGTCTATCTATGAGAGGTTTGAAGTCTGTAAATATAAAATGGCTATGCTCATGCTATCCGCTTGCACGAAGAAACAGGAACAAAGGCTAGAAATGCCATGTAGACAAGCTCTGCTTAAACAGCAGTGTTTCACATGAACACTTCTCTTGAGCAGATTATTAGCAAGCCAGTACCCACAGCACCTGCACCTTGCTCTCCCTCTCCTCTGTCAGTTTCCTGTAGCTTAACTGCAAAGCTATTTCGGCAGTTAGCTTCCGTTTGCAAAGCAACTTCTGCAAAAACATCTTGTTATCTTGCTAGCAGTTTTAAAACCAGCCCATGAACTTTTTGAATCTTGCTTTTAACAATTCAGTGCCTGATCACCCCATAGCTAGGTAGGAAGTATGACCCTTATTAGCTAATTGGCTGTTTCTGCTTCTGTAATTGGCTTATGCTAGGACACAGACAGATAGAGAAACGTATAAGAATGTAAGATGAACAGAGAAGGGTGTGGCAGTCTTGGAACCACCGTTTTGGTGTGCTGCCTGCCCCGATCGGTGAATAAACCTGTGTTTTACTTTGGACCACACTCAGACTCAATTTTAAAAACCCAGGAGCTATTAAACCTTAGTTTAAACCATGATTTAAACCAATCTGTTTTAACCCCTGATGCAAGGGAAAAGCAGGTCAAACAAAAGGCCTTCACAGCAATACAGTGGCTTTGCTTCACCTTATTTATCATTTTGCTCTTTGCCCAGAATGAAACATTATAAAATCATTTAAAAGCCATACGTAACTGAGGTATACCTTTATTATCTTTACACATATAAATGATTACCTGGCTCCTATTGATTCACTTCCTAATCACTATAAATTCTGGAATGATATTCTCTGAGAAAATGTGGGGCTCCTTCCTCTAAAGCAGTGGTCCCCAGACTGTGCTTGAAAATATATTTTAAAAATACACCCAAAAAGCAAGCCTTGATTTTGCCATCCTCTTACCTACCTACCAAGCTGGCATCCCCATTAGTGTTCCTCAAGATCTCCACGGACAGCTGGATCTTCACAGTGTTTGAAAGAGGCTGTTCTCTTTGGAATAAAACAACCGTTTCCACATTCAGTATCTGGGGACAGAAAAGTGAGGACACCAAAAGAGATGTTGGTCAAAATCTGCCTATTGTACTAGTCAGGACTCAAAGATGAGCATCAGTGCAAATGAGTAGCATGGACTGGAGCTGGCTTCGTTCTGTGTACATCTGCACTGTAAAAATAACGTAGTTTGAGCCCACTTTAAGTGCCGTAGCTCTATCCTATGGAATCCTGGGATTTGTAGTTTGACAAGGTCTTTAGCCTTCTTTGCCAAAGAGTGCTAGTGCCTCACAAAACTGCAAACCCCAGGATTCCGTAGGATGTTGCTATGGCAGTTAAAGTGGAGTCAAACTGCATTATTTCTACAGTGTAGATGTATCCTCTGCGTTTCTTTCACTGAGGTTTTGCAGATTCAGATTTATTTATTCATCTTGTTAAAAACTGTTCCATTGAAACACTTTTCCCTGAAGAAGAAGCCAGTGGAACTTTGTAAGCTTGCGATATGTATTTATTTATTTGCATTTGGTTGGCCCAATAAAGGCATCACTGTTTTGTGGATTTTGGATGATTCTGATGCTAGGAAACACATCCAGGGTAGCCACATTGGCCATATGCGATCAGGGCAAATGTAGTGGGAACCACGCTCAACTGTCGAATCGATCCATCGATTCAGATCGCACACTGATTTATCTGTAAGTGGGGATGAGGCCCAGGGTCGTTTGAACCAGTTCAAACCAATTTGTGATCTGGTTAAAAAGGTAGTGAGAATCAGGCCTGAAAAAAAGAAGTTGGCAGCATGAGCTTTCCTAGACATGAACTTACTTTCTCAGTTACTCTCAAAGGTACTATTTCTTGACACACTATATATATATATATATAGAGAGAGAGAGAGAGAGTTTGCATGAAAACCTATTTTGCAATAGTTTTTGAGGAAAGCATTTAGTGGTTAATTATAGAGAGGTGTGAGAGGTACCTCTCCATAAATTAACCACTTAAGCCCTTTGCTGGAAAACTATGACAAAATAAGTTTTCATGTCAACTATAATGGGAGCCATATATATAAATATATATGATGCCATAAATATATATGATGAGTGAGAGATATGAGAGCCAGTGTGATGTAGTGGTTTGAGCATTGGACTAAGATGCTGGACTGGAGACCAGGGTTCGAATTCTGGCACAGCCATGGAAAGCCACTGGGTGAGGTAAGTCACACTCTCTCATCCTCAGAGGAAGGCAATGGCAAACCTCCTCTGACGAACATTGCCAAGTAATTCCCAATACTGTATTTCCCTATAGGCAAGTATTCCTCAATGTATCCCTATGGGGACGTATTCTGCAATGTTTCCCTATGGGGAAGTAATTCCCAATACAGTACTGTAATTCCCTATAGGCAAGTATTCCTCAATGATTCCCTGTGGGCAAGTAAGGTTTCCCTATGTATCCCTATGGGCAGGTAATTTCCAGTACAGTGGACCCTTGTTATACGCTGGGGTTTGGTTCCAAGATCCCCCGTGTATAACAAAATCCGTGTATGCTCAGGTCCCATTAACTATAATGGCATAGCAAAATGGTGTCCCTTATAAAAAATGGAAAATAAAGGTTTGCTATTTGAAATTTATACTTTTTTTGAACATTTTTAAATCGTGGATGCTTGAATCCGTGTATAAAAAATACGTGTATAAGAAGGGCCAACTGTACTATATTTCCCTATGGGGAAATATTCTGCAATGTTTCCTTATGGGCAAGTATGGTTTCCCTATGGATCCCTATGGTCAAGGAATTCCCAATACTGTATTTCCCTATGGGTAAGTATTCCCCAATGTTTCCCTATGGGCAACTACGTTTCCCTATGGATCCCTATGGGCAGGTAATTCCCAATACTGTATTTCCCTATAGGGAAGTATTCTGCAATGATTCCCTAAGGGCAAGTGCGGTTTCCCTAGGAGCAACTACTGCCATTTGTTTTAGTATATGTCCCCTTGCAAATTGCAGCACGGGAAAGGAATAAGAACCCACCCGGGAGCCAGGCCCAGAGAGGAGGCAGGAGTGGGTGACCTTGGGCAAGAAGTCACACTCTCTCAACCCCAGAGGATGGCATAGAATCAGTTGGAAGAGACCACAAGGGCCATCCAGTCCAACCCCCTGCCATGCAGGAAATCACAATCAAAGCATCCCCAACAGATGGCCATCCAGCCTCTGCTTGAAGACCTCCAAGGAAGGAGACTCCACTACACTCCGAGGGAGTTTGTTCCACTGTCGAACAGCCCTTACTGTCAGGAAGTTCCCCCTGATGTTGAGGTGGAATCTCTTTTCCTGCAGTTTGCATCCATTGCTCCGGGTCCTAGTCTCTGGAGCAGCAGAAAACAAGCTTGCTCCCTCCTCAATATGACATCCCTTCAAATATTTAAACACGGCTATCATATCACCTCTTAATCTTCTCCAAGCTAAACATCCCCAGCTCCCTGAGTCGTTCCTTGTAGGGCACGGTTTCCAGACCTTTCACCATTTTAGTTGCCCTCCTTTGGACACGCTCCAGTTTCTCAATGTCTTTTTTGAATTGTGGTGCCCAGAACTGGACACAATATTCCAGGTGGGGCCTGACCAGAGCAGAATATAGTGGCACTATTACTTCCCTTGATCTAGACACTATACTTCTATTGATGCAGCCTAAAATCGCATTGGCCTTGTTAGCTGCCGCATCGCATTGTTGACTCATGTTCAACTTATGGTCTACTTGGACTCCCAGATCCCTTTCCCACATGGTTTTATTCAGCCAGGTGTCCTCCATCCTATATCTGTGCTTTTCATTTTTCCGCCCAAAGTGCAGTACCTTACATTTCTCTGTGTTGAATTTCATTTTGTTAGCTATGGCCCAGTTTTCTAGTCTGTTCAGGTCATTTTGAATCTTGATCCTGTCCTCTGGAGTATTAGCTGCTACTCCTAATTTGACGTCATCTGCAAATTTGATAAGTATGCACCCAATTTTGTCCTCCAAGTGCAGAGGCAAACCCCCTCTGAAGAAAATCTTGCAAGAAAACCTTGTGATAGGGTTGTCATGAGTCAGAAAGGGCTTGAAGGCACACAACAACAACAAGAACCACAACAATCCTCATAGGGCCTGGAAGCCCACTGGGGTGACCTTGGGCAAGAAGTCACACACTCTCAGCCTCATGGGTTGGCAAGGGCAAGCCCCCTCTGAAGGAACTTGCCGAGAAGATCCCAGGATGGTTGCCATGAGTCAGAAAGGACTTGAATGCACACCACACCAACCAAGAGCAACTCTAGTTCTGAGGGCTCCCTCCATCCCCCTCCTCTTGCTTCATTGCTCCTCCTCCTCTGCTCCTCCTCCTCCCTTCCTTCTTCCTTCCTCTCATTTGAATCTCCCGCTCTGCTGCTTCAGGCGCAGGTTCGGTGCAGTGTGGACGCGCCTTCTTATACCGGGACTGTCCCGTCTTCCTGAGCCAGGTAAGCCAGGCATAGGGTTGGCCCCCACAGCCCCTCTCCAGGGGCATCACTACAACGCCAGCACCCTCTTGTTGTTGTTGTTGTTGATGTTGTTGTTGTTGGGCGCCTCCAAGGCAGTGGCCCTATCATGTTCAGAGGGGGTTTGCCCTTGCCTTCCCTCTGAGGCTGAGAGAGTGTGACTTCTTGTCCAGGGTCACTCCAGTAGGTTTCCATGTCCTGTGAGGGTTGTTGTTCTTGTGTGCCTTGAAGTCCTGTCTGACTCATGGCAACCCTAAGGCCAACCTATCATGGGGCAAGATTTCTTTAGAAGGATTTTGCCATTGCCATCCTCTGAGGCTGAGAAAGTGTGACTTGCACAAGGTCACCCAGTGGGGTTCCATGCCCAAGCTGGGATTTTGAACCCTGGTCTCCTGACCACTTTGCCATGCTGGCTTGCATTTTATTATGTACTGCACCATATTTTTCTGATGGACGTATCTTCGTTAAAATGCCTTGTAGGCTTGCAGTATACTTCTGCACTCTTCCCTCCGCATTTGTGGCTTTGACTTTTACAGACTTTGATTATTCATGGATTTTATTAATACGATCTCTCTAGGGATATCTAGGTCCTCCAGGGCAACTCTGTGGTCAACTTTAACCAAAAGTCACACTGAAGGACCTAGCGATTCCTAAAGAGAACACTCCACCAGGCATTTGTAGTTTCTCCACCACAACTCTATGGTCAATGTCTGGCAGATGTTGACCACAAAGTTGCACTGGAGGACCTAGAGATTCCTAGAGAAGTGTCCTCTTAGGTAAAAAAAATTTGTGGTTTTCCCACATTCATGCAGGTCTTGTGCCCCTAATTCCAGCAAATGTGGAGGGACAAGTGTAAACTCCTAGCAAAACAAATTCTTAAAATTGTACTTTGCCAGCAACAAAAGAGCCAGCATGGCAAAGTAGTTTGAATTTTGGACTACGACTCTGAAGATCAGAGTTTGATTTCCAGCTTGGCCATGGAAACCCAATGGATGACGTTGGACAAGTCACACTCTCTCAGCTTCAGGGGAAGGCAATTGCAAACCTCCTCTGAACACTGGAAGAAACCCCATGATAGGTTCACCTTAGGATCACCAAAATGCAGAAAGAACTTGAAGGCACACAAGAACAACAACAACAAACCATTGATTGAATCTACATTTCAGTTATTTCCTGCTTTGCTCTCTCTCATCCCTCCTGCTTCTTTCTCAGCCCCAAAAGCACCAGATCCTCCTTTCCTTCCACACCTCCTGCAGAAAAACAAAACACACACACACACACACACACAACCCCCACCATGTGGCCGGGGCAGTAATAACTCTGTTGTACTAGAGGTGTTGGAAGACACAAGGTCAGTGCTCAACAAAGTAATGCTCAAAATGGAGAACATTTTGGAACTCCTTCTGGATAGAAAGGTGGAATGTAGGACATGTCCTGTTACACAGCATAATTAAAGCACAGTGCAATGCAAACTTTAATGGGCTTGCTCCCCATTTGCCTACAGAACTAAACACTCTCACATTTCCAGGGTCCCCTCTCCTTCCATCCCCATCCTAGTAGTTCTTACCACAAGAGTTTTTCTAACTTCAA
Source organism: Sceloporus occidentalis (assembly GCA_023333645.1). NCBI lineage: Eukaryota > Metazoa > Chordata > Lepidosauria > Squamata > Phrynosomatidae > Sceloporus > Sceloporus occidentalis. The sequence goes on from JALMGF010000001.1 coordinate 13,841,643, forward strand.
GAGTCCCCAAAGACTCCTTTTCCACACCAGCAGTGTGTGTGTGTGTGTTGTGTTGTCAGTGTGCTACCGGGTGAGCATGGGCAAGTCACACTCTCCTAAACTCCAAGGAAGGAGACTTCACTGCACACAAAGGGAACGTATTCCACTATCAAACAGTTCTTACCTTGAGAAAGTTCCTCCTAATGTTTAAGTGGAATCTCTTTTCCTGTAGTTTGCATTGATTACTCTGGGTCCTGTTCTCTGGAGCAGCAGGAAAAAAGCTTGCTTCCTCCTCAATATGACATCCTTTCAAATACTTAAACAGGGCTATCATGCCACCCTTTAACTTTCTCTTTTCCAGGTTAAACATCCCCACCTCCCTAAGTCTCTCCTGATAGGGCACGGTTTCCAGACCTTTCACCATTTTGCTTGCCCTCCTCTGGACATGCTTGTCAGAATCCATGGTTTGGTTCTGTCATGATGCTGGTGTATTGGGAAGGGTGTGTGTATTGATCTGCTATTGATTCAAAATAGTATTGTGGGACTGGTCTCTATAGTGGGAAGGGGGCTTGGCATTGGTATGTATTGTGTGGGATTTATGGGTCTAGAGATGGAGCCTGTTCCTCCTTGGAAGCTCAAGAATATGGGGGAGGATTTTTGCTGTAGCAGAATGGCAGAGCTAAGGAATGCTATGTGAGACTTCGGAAATACTCTGACCCAAAAATCCACAACAACCTTCAGATAGTACAGCAAAGTTTATTGGAGGACTTGGGATTAAGTATTCTAGCCACGTCTTTGTCGAAACTGAGGGTCCCCAATAGAGTCAGAACTTTAAAATCCCCCAAACCCTCCCCTTTGAGTCGATACCCTACTCTCCTGCCTTTGATGTAGCATTCCTCCCTTTGATCTGTAGGAAGGAAGGAGGGGGGGTTTGAGCATTTGGTTCTTGTCTCTTCTACCAAGTAGAGATCTAAAGCTGTATACAGGTTGGGTTTCAGATTCTCAACAACCCCTCATAAACTGCCCGACTGCCAGGCCCTATGTGAGCCTGCTCTACGTGACCATCCAGCTTAGTCCCCATGGCGGCATCCCCCCTTATTCTTCACGTTATTATCTATCTATCAATCTATCTATATCCATCTATCTATCCCTCTATCTGTCTGTCTGCCAGTCTGTCTATCTGTCTGTCTGTTTACCTATCTATCGCTATCTATCTATCTATCTGGCAGCATACACCCTGAATGCTATCTCTCTCTCTCTCTCTCTCTCTCTCTCTCTCTATCTATCTATCTATCTATCTATCTATCTCTCTATTTATCCATCTATCTCTCTATCTATCTATCTGACAGAATACACCCTGAAGGCTTGACTGAAGGTGGATTCTGACATCTATCTCTCTATCTATCTATCTCTCTATTTATCCATCTATCTCTCTATCTATCTATCTGACAGAATACACCCTGAAGGCTTGACTGAAGGTGGATTCTGACAGGGGGGTAGGGGGGGTGATAATGGACCGTTAATTAGTTGGGGGATGGAGTTAGATAGTTTGAGTTTTAATATTATTGTTTGGGGGGGGGGGGTTGGGGACCCTTTAGTTCTGACCTAGACACTTTTTTTGTAACTTCTGTTCAATGTCTGCAATAAAAGTCTTTTGTTTGTTCTTCATACCAAGACTCTTTGAACACTGGGATCAGAGTTTACTAGTTCTAACAACGCTCCAACTTCTCCACTTCCTTTTTGAACTGTGGTGCCCAGAACTGGACAGAATATTCCAGGTGAGACCTGATCAAAGCAGAATAGAGTGGCACTATTACTTAGCTTGACCTAGACCAGATATTCCCAACCTCCTCTAGGTGTTTTTGGACTCCCAGAAGCCCCAGCCACCTTGGCCAATGGTCAAAAATTCTGGATGCTGAAGTCCAAAACACCTGGAGGACTGGGAATCATTGATCTAGACACTATACTCCTATTGATGTAGCCTAGAATCAGATTGGCTTTTTTAGCTGCTGCATCACACTGTAGACTCATGTTCAGTCTGTGGTCCACTAAGACTCCCAGATCCCTTTTGCATGTACAGTGCGCCCTTGTCTTACACGGGGATCCGTTCCAGAACCCTCAGCATGAGGCAAATAGTGTGTATGCTCAAGCCCCATTGAAAATAATGGGGCTCGTGCATGATGTGCAGTGTGGCGCACGCGCCATTCAACTTCTGTTGGACAGCCCACTGTACTGTCATCAAGCCAAGTGTCCCCCGTCCTATATCTGTGCATTTCATTTTTACTGCCCAAGTGTAGTGTCCTACATTTCTTCCTGTTGAAATTCATTTTCTTGTTAATAATTCTGTCTCTCTCTTTTATTCATCATGCACAGCCATGGAGACTCCAGATCCTATGAAGAACATCTGCGAGGAACTGGCCTGCCCCATCTGCCTGGAGTGTTTGAAGGACCCTGTGACCATTGCCTGTGGGCACAATTTCTGCCAAGCCTGCCTGAGCCAGTGCTGGGGAGAGTTGGAGAAAGAGGTCTCCTGTCCTCAGTGCAGGGAGAAAGTTCAGGAAAGGAACCTCAGGCCAAATCGGCAGCTGGCCAAAGTGATGGAGATAGCCAAGGAACTGAGTTTTCAGGGAGGAAGGAGCCAGAGAGCAGAAGAAAAGGGGAGGTGCTGTGAAAAGCATCAGGAGCCCCTCAAACTCTTCTGCAAGGACCACAAAGTCTCCATCTGTGTGGTGTGCGACAGGTCAAAGGAGCATGAAAATCATAAGGTGATTCCTGTGGATGAGGCCTCAGAGGAGTACAAGGTAGGAAAAAGGAAAGGGAAACCTCTAACAAGGTGTTTTAGTCACCGTTAGATTTTCAAGACAAAACCTGAGACTCAGGGATTGTCCCTGGTCATATGCCATTAAGAATCATGCCTTAAATACCAACCACAATTGCTCACAGCTTGTGGTTCAAAGACACACAAAATGAGAACATGTTTCCCATTCGGAAATTAGGACAGAAATCTTAACTAAAAGGGCTGCTCCCAGATCAAGATGAAATGAAGGGGTTATCCCTTAGGGAGGTGGGATAATCAGCCTTTAATCTAGTCTCCTAGAAGGTGGCTGCAGAGCACAGACGAAGGTGAGTCTTGGCGCTACAGTAGCAGAGAGGGAAAGAGGAGACCTTCTGGAGAGTATTTGGAAGTTGCATCAATAAAGGAATGAAGGCTAGCAAATTCCATCCTGCTTGTATTCTACTAGGTGAGTTGGAGATTTGCATACAGCTCTTTCCTCTTGCCTGGGATGAGCTGAGCAGACCTGGAGAAGCTGCACCCTTATCTCCCACCTGTACGTAACCCACAAAAAATCAATATTTAAGCCCTGACAGCTGTCATCTCTCTATATGGAGTGAGGAATGTATGACCTTTCAGATGATTGGTGAACAGCAGCCTCCATCAGCCTTTGCCAGTATGGCCAGTCATAAAAGAGAAATGGCTATCCATCTGCCATCGGGGAGACCACATATTCCCCATCTGTGCCCTGAAAATAGTTCTCCTTCCAGCCTTAGGAGGGAGGTTAAAGAGGAAGGAGAAATAAGATCCCTTCACTCTCAAGAAAAGTTGTAGAGGCAACAATATTGGCCATTAAAAAAAATCAAATCAAATTCCCTATCTTGATACCATGATCAAATTGCAAAAAGGTGCAAATGATATCACATCAGCTTTTCAAGTTTTCAGGCTGCTTCATCAGACAAAGAATAAAATAGCATGCATGGAAAGGATTTTCTCAGGGAGGCGTTAAAATGCATTTTTCTTTTCAGTTACAAATACATGGAAACAAAAAGGCCTGGCTCTCGCCGGTGATTTGAGCAGCTTAATTTATCAGTCAACAGATACAGTATCTGGGGCAAGAGAAATAGCAGCTCCCCCATTTCCACTACCAGCATAAATTGGCTGGCTGAGTTTTAGGCTGTGCCAGGATTACCAACAGGAATCTGGGCTATGTACTAAGTAGCCGTCCAGCTTCCATTTAAAGGCCTCAAGGGAAGAAGAGTCCACCACCTTCCCAGACAATTACTGTAGTTCCACTCTTGAATAGCTGTTACTGTCAAAACTTCTTCACAATATTTAGGTAGATTCCTTTTTCTTGTTGTTTTGTCAGAGTGAATTTCATGTCTTGAGCAGCAAAAAATAAGCTTCACCATGACACTTCTTTGGGTCTTTAAAAATTGCTATCATGTCACACTGTGTGCATGTACCTTGTGTACATGTGCCTTCAAGTCACTTGTCAGCTTATGGCAAACCCTCTTGAGTTTCACAGGATTTTCTTGAGCAAGGAGTACTCGGGGGTGGTTTGACATTGCCTATTTGACATTGCCCAATTAACTATCTGTAAGCTGCTCTGAGAGCCTTTCTGGCTGAAGAGTGGGGTATAAATACAGTAAATAAATAAATAAATTGCTCTGAAATATATCTTACAGCCCCTGGTATTCCCTGGTGGTCTCTCTTCCTAGTAGTAACCAGCTGTGAACTTGCTTAACTTCCAGATCAGACAGGTTCTGGTTATTGTGATAAGTCAGAAAGGACTTGAAGGCCCATAATAATAATAACAGCAGCAGCAACAACAAAATCATATCACATTACAGACATCCCTTCTCCAAGCTAAATGTATCTCCATTGCCTACACATTGGACATGTTTTAATTTGTCGATATTCTTCTTGAACTGTTGTGCTTGGAAAAAAGTCTCTGAAAGTGTTGAGAGTTGCCAGTTCTTCTTGTTTTGGTTTCACTGGCATATTCCCAGGTTTGCATGCAAACTGTTTCTTGAAATATTCTGGATTTCTCTTGCTTCCCCCACCTGCCTTCTTCTTCCCCCTTCACCATGTGTCACAAGCAATATTTCAGAAATTGATTTTCACCCATTTCCACTCAGCCTTTTTTTACTGTTATTACTGAGGCATTACAGCCAAAATCATAGAGTTGGAAGATACCACAAGGGCCATCCAGTCCAACCCCTGCCATGCAGGAACTCTCAATCAAAGCATACCCGCTTTAGCATTATTATATGCTTTAGCATTATTATATTAGTAGACCATTAGGATAATTTTGTTGTGGTGCAAACATTCCTCTTTCCCTTGCTTGATCTCTGTTGAGCCTGTTTCCCAGAAATGACAACTGTGTTTAATATTAGCAGCCATCTTAGTTCGTTCTGGGATAATACAAATAAACAAAGAAGTAGAGGTATATTTCATTTTAGCAAATGTTAGATTAATATAAACTGACCTGGGAAGCAGGAATGAAAAGTCTTTGATAATACTTCAGGATGAAGAAAATTTAATGTGGATCTCCAAAATAAGATTGATTTTTTTTTTACAGGAACAAAAAACAGGACATTCAGAGACTTTTTTCTTGTCTGAAGGGGCTCTCTATGGGTATTCTTTGCAGTGGAAAATGGTGGAAGCAGCATTACAAAAGAGAAGAGGGCTGCAAGTAGAGGACAACACTGTCCAAAGCTCCCATTAAATTCACTAAGGGGCTGTCAGCCTGTAAGGGGCAGTGGGACGCCACCCCTTTGCTAGCCACATGCCACGGCCCTGATCTAGCCTTTCCACGGCACAAAAAAGAGCCACAAAAAGTGGCTCCTTTTTGTGCTGTAGAAAGGGCACCATAGCCGCCACTGCCACAGCTTTTTGGCGTTCCTTTAGCACAGGACATGTACATGCTGAGCCAAGGGAGTGCCTTGATGCCTCCTACCATGCATCATGCCCGCATGGGGGCGGAGTCGGGGGCACAGCATGTGGACCCCCTGCCCCCACTCTGCCTCGATGCTGGCATTTAGTGTTGGTCTGTTGAGGCCATCAGTGAGGTGTGATGATAAAGCTTCGTGTGAAACCTTTTAAAACCTTGAACAAAAGAAGTGAACAGGGACTTTGTTTTTCTCTTCAGTATCTGATTTGGAGTTTGGTGAAGATTCTGAAGGAGGACAGAAAGGACATTTTGGCATACAAAGCAGACACAGAACAGGAAAGCCAAGATTTGCTTGTAAGTGGTACTGTTCCTGGGAAGTGGGAAAGTATTATAGCTTTGAGGGAGGGTCTGGTTAAACTCCACATGCAATATAGAAATCATTTTTAAAAATTATCTACCATTTGAAGTGACCTAATATCCTGAAGAAAATACTGACAAAAGCCTATTCCATGTAAGTCTTTAAGAAATGCTTTCACTACTAAATATTGACATTTTCTGTGGGAAGAGACACAAGCCCCTTTCCAAGGGAATGCTGATTATTCCCCTCTTATTGTTCCAGATACAATTTCTTCCTGCCTCTCAGTCCTGTGTCTCATTTTCTTTATTCTAGAAGCAAACTAATACAGAGAAAGGAAAGGCTGTGGCTGCATTCAGGCAAATACATCAGTTTCTGGACGAACAAGAAAAGCTCCTGCTGGCCCAGATGGAAGAGGTGGAGAAGGAGATTTCTGCCAAAAGGGAAGAACATCTCACCATCCTTTCAGAAGAAGTTTCCTCTCTTGAGGGTTTCATCCGGGAGATGGAGGAGAAGCATCAGCAACCGGCAAGTGAACTCCTCCAGGTAAGGCCTGATCCTGAAGGGGCTGGCTGGAGAGTCCCACCTCCAACTCAAGGCAGAGGGTTCCCATTTTGAACCTTCCCTGAACAACACTGTTCTCCTGGTGTTAGCACAGCTTCCATCCTGTCCAGAATATGGAAGTTATCTCTTGCAAGTAGCAGTATTACCTTTGGAAAATATTGGAGTTGAGTCTCTCTCCATACAAAATAGCTTAAACGATTTCTCCCTCCCCCTCAACTTTTAAACAAGAGCTGTGTGAAAATGAGAGACGCACGGGATCCTGTCAGTTCCTGACTCCTTAGTTCATAGTAGACTAGAATGATGTGCTAAAGTCATTCACTCCAGGAAGTGTAGGTAGGCCCGCTTTGCAGCAGCCTGGGGCCAAAATTAGGATTCGGGGGAACGGAGCGAACACACACTCCTGAATCCTAGTATGCGCCAGCGGCACCATCATGGCTCAGCCTCATCCACATGGGGGCCGCCATGATGATGCACACGCCACACAGCATGCAGACATCACTCCCAGGAAGTGGCATCATGGTGGCACCCTTTCCCATTTATAGTATCACAAAAGAGAAGCCGCTCTAGGCAGCTTCCTTTCCGCAGCGCATCATTGCCACACCATTTGGTTGTTGCGGGAACAATGGGGGGCAAAAACGGGCGGCATGGAGGCCACCCGCCTGTTGAGCCCTATGGTTAATAAAAAAGATTATTAGGGTTTATTTCTCACTACAAATGAAACAAATGATTAAAACAAAAACATCCAAGGGAGGGAGTCCATTCTCTCATTTAACCTGCTAAAAAGAAGTTCAGTAATATCCAAAATCCACAAAATAGTGATCTTATTTGGGCCAACTAAAATGAGCAAAATGCATATCACAAATCTTTTGAAGCTCCATTGGCTTCAACATCAGGCAAAGGTTAGAGTTAGGTTTTGAAAAAATCATACAGGAGAGGGGGGATGTTTGTCACAGGCCTGGAATTTGTCAAGATGTTGTTGGTGTTATTCTGAAGTATGCCTATAATTGTTTTCCTTGAGGCAGAGGTTTGGAGTACACAGCCTTTAAGGCCCCTTCCATTTCCATCATTCTTAGTGATGGTATGGTTTGCCCACTGTATACTGGCAATGGGGAATCCTATACCCAGTTACATGAAAGCTCTGGTTACTCTATATACAGTATCTCTTCCCGTGAATAGGGGAGTCTGAGCCTTAGATCCACTTCTCTGCTTCTGATAGCTATCCATTTGCAGGGTATTGGGTGAAGCTGGGACTAACTACAGCCTAGGATGCCTCACCACACTGGCCTTCCCTAAATCATGCATTTGTTTGGTGTGTGGCCTTTAAGAGTTCCAGTTTCCCAGCATACTGGAGCTTGAAGGCTTGCATCTTAACAGTGTTTTGGTGGCTTGGCCAAAAAAGCTGTTTACAAAACAGTCCCATTGAAGTAGATACCTCATGACATAAATCAACCCATCGCTATAATTGGAGGAAGGATAGTTGTTTCACCCTCCTAGGCTTGCTGCAGATATTTCAAAGAGTTGGAGATGTTGCCTTTAAAGAGATGAGAGTGGTCTCCATTCAAATGCCTTTGCTGAGTGGATTCTTTCTTTCATTTACAGGATATTGGAAGCTTTGTAAAAAGGTAAGTTAATCTCCTCTCCTTCCAAAAAGCTCTGATTTGCATGTGAGGCACATGCCCCTCCAGTCTCATGGGGGAGAGAGCCTGGAGAACCTCCAAAATATCACCTATCAAAAGATGGATCTTCTTGGATTGTTATCATTGTTGTGCTCCATGAACCTATCAAGGGGTTTTCTGGGCAAGATTTGAATAAAGGGAGTTTACCATTTCCTCCCTTTGAGGCTGAGAGAATGGGACTTCTCCAAGGTCACCCAATGGATTTCCATGGCTGAGAGAGATCCTGTTTCTTCCTCTCATTTTGGTGAGTCTTGTTATAAGCCCAGGAGGATTTGATAACCTGAGAATCCACAACCATTGCTATCACATCCACAAAATGCCTCCTTTTTATGTTCTCCAATATTTAAGTTCCTTCTGGCAGTCTTAGGCTTGTGAAGATGGATGCCCTCCTTCTGTCTCATACCTTCCTCTCTGCCCCCTGAGAAGATCTGGGTTAAAAATCCTGCGGCTCTTGGGATGACCCTGCAGCTTTGCTGCCCTGAAAGTGTCAATTTATTACTGCGTTGGTCTTAAAATATCACTGTTTCTAGAGACCCTAATCTATCATATTTCCCAAGCATATGAAATTATCTTCTGCAATATATCTTCGTATCTTTGTTTCTATAGCCCAGTGGTTCCCAGCCGTTTCTGTGTCCCACACCCCAGGAAATACTTAGTTAATGTTCGCATCCCTTACAAAACTAACAGCATATATGAAGATGAAGAAATCTAATTTTTAGGTTTTAAATTGCAAATTGAACCACATATAATACAGCAGGTGAGCAAACTGAACTTAAAAGAAATAAAAGCTTTTAAATCAGTGTATTGTATAAAATGCTAATCTATGACACAATACAGACAGGCCAAAATAAAGCTACTTTGGGTCACTTTGGAGGTATGCTGTTTAAATGATGCATATGTCCTAAGAGGCTGGAAGCCATGGCAAAGCCATGCTCCATTCCTAAGGACTGGAGTGCATCTTTGGTGGAGCTTCTGGCCTCTTAAGATGCATGTGTCATTTAAACAGCATATCTCCAAAGTGACCCGAAGCAGCTTTAATTTGGCCTGTCTGTATGGGGCCTACATTGAGCAATTAGATTCTTAGTTTTTTGTGGGTTTTTCGGGTTATGTGGCCCATGTTGCAGAAAAGTTTCTTCCTGACGTTTCGCCAGCATCTGTGGCTGGCATCTTCAGAGAATTAGATTCTATTTTTTTCAGAAAACATTGTAAACAATTGTAAATTGTAAAATTCTCTCCTTTTAATTAAATAAACTACTTGCAACACTATCACTTAGTACCACATCTCAAGGCCCACTGGGAGATTGCTGAGTGACTGCTTGTGACCTGTAACTCAAGGACACAAATCACTCTGGCTGGGTCTCAGGAGTTTTCTGCACAGAGACATATATTTATATATTTATTTATTTATTTATTGGATTTATATCTCATCTTTCTCCCAAAATGGGATTCAAAGAAGCTTACAGTAACATAAAAAGACAGAACCAAAACAATGATTACAAAAGTTTAAAAAAATAATTAAATAATACTCATATTGAAGTAACATCTGCTAAGTGAATTGCAGGAGTGGGTGTTTGGCTGGGATGCCCTGGTGGGTGGAAAGGAAGATGGAGTGGGATGAGGCAGAATTCCCAGGAGGCCACTTCTTGGCTGCATGGTCTCAACAAAATGTGTGATAGTTGTGGTGATTGGCAACTAGAGTGGGATGAGACCAAAGAGAATCAAGACTTTGTTGGAAGATGATGGGATGGAGTAGAAAGAGAGGGGAATGGGAAGCTCAGAGAGGCAATGAGCATTTACCAGGCCGGAGAAATTGCCTTATGCCACTTAACATTGAGATGCGGAGAGATGCCCATTCACCAATTATGAATGCTCAAGATGGGAATCACACTATAGCCAATTAAAAGTTTGCATTCCCTTTATAGTGTTATTCTATTAGTTAATTGCATTATTGCCAGTTTGCATTATAAATCAAAAAGGGCAGCTGAACACAATGGCAAGCAATGTTCCCTTGGTCACCATTGTTCCGTCTGTGACAGGACAGCAATTTCTGAGTTCCCTGTCATTAGGAAGAGGAATCAGACTCACATAGGCGTGTTACAGACACGCCTATACTGCGTACTAGGGTTAGGAAGGGGCGTATTAGGGTTACAAAGGGGCGTCACTTCCTGACACCCCTCAACCCTAGTACAGACTGAGTCCGTACAAAATGGCGGTGCCCGTCCACACGGGGGCCGCCATTTTGCCATTGTGGACACATAGCTTCCTGACGTCGCGCGATGGAAGTGACGCATTTTGGCGCTTCTTTTCCGTTGCATCCGCTGTGGTTCCTGGATGCAGCAACAGGCGTCGCTGGCAGACCGCCACTTTTAGGCTGTCTGTAATGTGCCATAGGGTGTTTCAATTTTCACCAGGCTTATATCCCAAGCAGGCGATCAACATGGGCAGTGCTGGAAACCCCTGGGAAAGCTATCAGTGGTTCCAGCAACATGATGCCATGTCACCTTGGAAACCCTCATAATAATAAATATCCATGATGTTGAAAACCTGCCCCAGGATGGGAGATGTGGTTTTACAAAACGCTACATGCGGTTGCTTCTCACTAGAAGTGAAGATAACTAAACTGAGGCAGTTATACTTTGGACATATCATGAGTTGATGTGATTTAAAGATCTTGGTAAAGGAAGAGGTAGTAGGGAAAGAAGAAGTCCAGACTACAAGTAGATTGATTATATCAAGGAAGCCATGACCATGAGTTTGCAAGAGCTGAACAGGGCAGCTGATGGCTGGGGCTCTTGGAGGACTGTCATTTATAGGGTTGGCATACATCAAAATTGACTTGATGGCAAAAAAAAACAATAATCTTGCACAAAGATGATGAGAGAGGTGGTGGGGGTCTTCTCTGGACATCTTCAAAAAGAGACTATAGTACCTGCTGGGGATGCATTGATTAGGAATCTATGTCCCCCCCCCCCCTTCCAGGTGTAAGGAGAAGGAGAGGTTTGAGAATCCTGTGGTTTTTCCTCCTGCCCTGAAATGGAAGATCTGGGACTTCTGTGATATAAATCCCTTTCTGGAAGGTGTCATGAAGCAATTCAGAGGTAACAGAGAACCTCTACAATGCTTTTACATTAAATGTTACATTGACGTGAAAGGGCCAAGGAGAGATTCCAAGGCAATAGGAAAGTTAGGGCAAAAAAACAGGAATAACAATGGAAATATTCATTTTATTTCAAATCTGAAACAAAATTCTATTTTATCTATTCTGTTTATTCTGTTGCTGTTGTTTTTCCATTTCATTTCATGTGATTGAACAGTGGGGTTGCCAGGTGAAATGAGGGACATTTCCATTTAATTGTTGTGAAGGAGAGGGAATTTTGGCAGGTGTTGCTTTTCACACAACCAGGTAATAAACCACAGCTGCTGAAATTCCCTCTTCTATACAGCCATTGAAGAGACAGGAGCCTTGTCGTTTATCCCACCTGGCAACCCTGTTGGTCTCAAACATTAGTCTCAACCTTGATCTGAGAGGTGGTTGGCATTTTTATATAGCAGTCATAACTACAAATGCATTCAGACACACCTAGCAATGATACAAGCAGACTACTTTCTCTCCTTCCAGAGTGGACAAAGTAAGATTGTCCTCCTTCCATTCAGTCTCTTTACAGCCCCCTTTATGCATCAAAGGTTTCCACTGATGTACTGCTATAGAGACCGCATATTACACATTGAGCATTGAATATTGTAGCACATTGATTGAATGTTCCTGCATGGTTGTACATTGTGCATCAATACAACAATGCACATTGATTGTGCAGTGTCACCATTCTTTAATAGCATAACACAATGAGACATAACTCTGAGGGCAAAGTTAGGCTACATCTCTTGGGTGAAATCTCAGCTGTACTGTGTTGTTTCCTCCTGGTTTTCTTTGAATCGCCATGTGGTGCTGAGTCTCTCTTTTCTTTTTCTAGACACTCTGGAATCTGGACTTCAGCAGAAAAAAGGTAAAAATTGGATTATGTCTGATGAAGTTTCAAGTGCACAGAAAACATGAAGTCTTCCCTCAAAATTTAAGTAGCAATTGTGACTCAGGCCCGTTACAGACCGCCCAAAAGGGGCGGTCTTGGGCCGCTACCGGTTGCAGCGCAGGGAAGCCGCTGCAGCCAAACCGCGCGACTCCCCCGTGCTGTAAAAAAGGAGCGCGAAAATCGCGCTCCTTCCGGCAACCCGGAAGAGACGTCACAAGTGCCAAAGCGCGCACTCGCGACGTCTCTTCCAGGTTTAGACGTCCGGACGCTGCACGTCCGTTATGTCAAGATGGCCGCGCCCGCCTGTATAGGGCGCCGCCATCTTGCCGTACAGAATATGCGCGAGGGGCAAGGCACGTCCGGAAGCGCCGCCCCTCGCGCGTATTCCTGGCGCAACGACGACGCCACTTAGACCCGTCTGTAAGGCGCCTAAGTTACAGTAGTAAATCTAGGTAACTGTTTTCTGTTTATGATTGTTACTTAGTCATGATTGTGACACTGTTGCCTTGATCCCCAACCAGCCTTACTGCAACCATCAGCTACATAGAGAGATGGAGGGCCATTTTGCCAGCGTTCAGGACATAGGCAAATATTTTTTCCATCAGGCTCCAGGGTTTGGGCCAGGAATGGTTACTTACTTAACTTAAGAGCAGAACAGGCTGGCTGCAAAAGGCAGCTTGGGAGTGTGGCGTTTTGACGCCGCATACCCCCAAGATGCCCAGAAGCTGTGAAGCCAACCACATGAGAGTGGTTTCAAGGCACTCCAGGGGTGCATCGTTTTGACACCACATACCTCCAGAGCACCTAGAAGTTCTGCTGGCCCAAACCCAGCCTAAATTGTTCCTATTTGGGCCATTGACACAGGGCACCTTTGGAACTGTGGTGTGTGCTTGCCACAGTCCCAAGGTGTCTCTGGCTGGGAGGCTCCAAGCCACCCTTCTTGCCGGCCGCTTCTAGCCCTAGGAAACTAAGGGGCTATACAGACTGCCCCTATACACTCCTTTTCACCCCGGATGGAGGCCGCGGCAACTGTATGCTGCAGCCTCCGAAAGGAGCAAAAAGAAGCCCCGAAAGTGGGCTTTTTTTCTTTTCTTTTCTTTTTTCTTTTTGCATCCCGGAAGGGGTGTCATAAGTGCTGCAATGCGGCCCCTTCTTAGCAGGGCCGTTTGGGTTGTGAGCCCGGCGTACGTCATCATGGCACGCACCGTGTGGACGGGTGCATGCCATAATGGAAGCTGAGCGGCACAGTAAGGGTTTCAAGTGTGCAGGCGCTGAGCTGTTACTGTACGTACAGGAAAATTGCAAAGTGCCAGTCTGTACAGTCCCTAAGTTAATTAACTCTGGTCCAAAACACACTGAAGATACAATCTAGTTTGAAACTGCTTTAACTGCCTAGGCTCAGTGTCAGGGAATCCTAGAAACTGTTGTTTATTGTGGCACCAGAGCTCTCTTTCAAAGAAGGCCAAATGTTACACAAAACTATAATTCTCAGAATTCCCTAGAGTTGAACCAGGGCAGTTAAAGCTGTCTTAGACTGGATTATTTCTGCAGTGTAATTTGGACCTAGGTAGAGTGCGCCCGCGCCATACGCAGGCGGACTATACATGAATTCCAGCTTATGTGGAAGCCGTGCACCAGTGAAAGTAAGGGTGCGTGTGCTTCCCAGTGCCACAAGCACATGCCCCATTGTTTTTAATACGCATATTTCCCCTTACTTCCAAATTGATCCCTCGCATAAGGGGAGGGCCCGCTGTAGCTGCTACAGAGTTCCAGACAAAGTGACTATAATAAGAAAATCTTAAATCTAAATTAAGAAGGAAGTAGGAAAAGAGGAAAACAGCATTACAGGTGGTTAGATTTGATTAAGGAAGATACACACCTGAATCTGCAAGATCTAAGCAGGGCTGTTGGTGACTTGGAAGTCTCTCATTCCTGGAATTGCCAGAAGTCAAAGTCAACTTGACAGAAGTTAACAGCAAATTGCTTTTGAAGGGATCATATACATGAGGACAACCTCCCCTCAAACACATCATAGGAAAGCTACAAAGTTACAGAGCAATCTTAGGTTACATTTTTTTTGTTTAAAAGAAACATTTTAAAACATATTATATTATATTCTATTCATGTTGAAGTTATCAGTCTGACACTCTGATGTCCATGGGAGGAAATGCTGGGTGTCTGGATGTTGTTGTTGTCAATTGCTGTCAGATGGAGTTATGACAACCCAATGAATGGGAGATCTCCAAGTCTTCCTTTAATCACCAGCCCATCCTAGGTCTTTCAAAGTCAGGACTGCAGCTTCCTTGATTCAGTCTATCCACCTGTAATATGGTTTTCTAAGTCCCACTCTGAAACCACTCACCATGCTGACTCAAAGTAGAAGAGTCTCAGTTTAGTCATCTTGGCTGCTAGGAAGAGTTCAGGCTCAGTTTGCTCTAGGACCCAGTCATCAACCCATGTCTTCCATAGATCTCTCCTGAATCTTTCACCCAGCCTTCTTCTTCTTATTATTATTATTAATAATATTTATTTGTGTCTCGCTCTTTTCCCAAAACTGGGGCTCAGAGTGGCTTCACAACATTAAAAAACAGTACCATTTAAAAAGTACATTAAAGAGGAATCAAATTATCACAATATTAAAACAGATAGTTATTAAAAGAATAAAACACATTTTAAAAAGATAAAACTATATAGATAGATAGATAGATATAGATATAGATATAGATATACAGATACAGATACACACACACACACACAACTGTATCAAAATGTTTTGAAAAGGTACAACATCCCAGCCTGTCCTTAAAGCAATTCCTTAAACGCCTGTGTGAACAGGTAGGTCTTCACCTGCCGGTGGAAGGCCATCAAGGAGGGAGCTATTCTGATCATCCTGGGCAGGGAGTTCCAGAGTCTAGGGCCAGCCACCAAGAAGGCCCTACCTCATGTCCCCACCAACCGTGTTTGTGATGGTGTTGGGACAGAGAGAAGGGCCTCTGCAGAGAATCTCAGAGTCCAGGCTGGTTCATATAAGGAGATACAGTCTGCCAAATAGTGTGGACCTGAGCCATGTAGGGCTTTGTAGGTAATAACCAGCACCTTGAATTGTGCTCGGAAACAAACTGGCAACCAATGAAGCTGCTTCAAAAGGGGCATTGTGTTGTCTCTGTAGTCTGCCCCTGTAAGCAGCTTGGCAGTACCTGAATTTTCCAAACACTTTTGAACCAGCTGAATTTTCCAAACAGTCTTCAAAGGCAGCCCCATGTAGAGCCCATTACAGTAGTCCAAACAGGATGTAAACATGGCATGTACCACCAGGGCTGCAAGGCCAGGGTCTTACCCAGCAGATAATGATCACCAATTAGCAGACATTAATCCTCTGCATATCCTCCCACCCTGAAGCCCTTCCATCAACAAGAGAACAATACACGGATTAACATGGAATTTCCTCCCTACACAGGGTCACACAGTGTGTGTGTGTTTTGGATATATATATATATATCCATCCATCCATCCAGCTCTCTTCTATACCAACATTCTCAGAAGATGCCAGCCACAGATGCTGGCAAAAGGTCAGGAATAAACTCTTCTAGAACATGGACACATAGCCTGAAAATCCAACAAAAAACCTATTTATATTGATTTCTACAATTATATACCTACCTTTACCATTTGATAAAATTAGTTCTAACATCAGGTTTGATTTCACATACATTACTACCCCATTTCCCTTTATTCTTGTTAATCACCTTCGAGTCAATCTTGACTCATGGAGACCCTGTGGATGAGACACCTTCACGACTCCCTGTCTTCCCATGCTCTGCTTAGATCCTTCAAATTCAAGCCCATGACCTTAATAGAATGCATACATCTAGCATGCCGTCCTCATCTGTTGCTACATACCCCCTCCACCTTTCCTAGCATTATTGTCCATACATGATAATAGGTAATACAATGGCTTGAAGAGGCAAATTATCCAACACAGATTAAGAAGGAATAGCTTTATACCAACATGCGCCTGTTTTAGATTAAATCTCATTCTGAGGATTGTAAAAAAGAAGTAATTCTGAGAAAAATCTAGTAACGTACTGTATTCTAGACAGAATCCACATGAGTAGGTTTTGTACACTCAGGCAGGAATAACTTAGTTCATTTTATGATGTTCTTGGTCTCCTCCTGTGAGATTCTGGCTCCCTGCTAGAAACTCAGCAGGGTCAGCACAGGTTGGATGAGAGACTGCCAAAAAATACAAAGCACTGTGGGTTAGATATCAGAGGAGGGAACTGGTCAAAGCACCTCTCCTCTGAGTATTCATTGAAGGAAAAAAAACCTATGAATGTATGGGGTCACCATAAATTGACAGGCGACTTCAGTAGCATGAACTCACACACAACCTTTATCACAGTTATAAGGAGAATGTTTCATAGTGAGTGGAACTAAATTGATTTTAGAGAATGTGTGATTTCTGTGGTTTGTTAACATTTTCTGTACCAGTTATTCTCTCAGCTCATTCTGCTTCTCTTTGCTTGCCTTCATCTCTCTCTGTCTCCAACAGCAAATGTCACTCTGGATCCAGACACAGCACATCCCACTCTCGTTCTCTCTGAGGATCGTAAGAGTGTGACGTACGAAGGCAAACGTCAAAATCTGCCCAACAATCCTGAGAGATTCAACTCCCAAGCTTTTGTGTTGGGACAGGAAGGATTCACCATAGGCAGGCATTTCTGGGAAGTTTCTGTGGCAGAGAAGGAAGCCTGGTTTCTGGGGGTCACCAACAAGTCTGTGAAAAGAAAGGGCCCCGTTAGCATTGTTCCTGAGGAAGGGATCTGGGCTGTGGGCAAGGGGAAAGATAACTACCAGGCTACCCCTCACCCTTCTAGCTCTGTTCTGTCCCTGAGTGAAAAGACCAGGCGGGTGCGAGTGTCCCTGAACTGTCCTGCAAACCGAGTGGCCTTTTATGATGCTGATACAGGAGCCCAGATTTACCTACTCTCAGAAATCCCATTATCCGGAGACACTATCCTCCCATTCTTTTACGTGTATGGCAAAGGCCACCTTAAAATCTCACCATAAAGCAGCCAAGCCTGTCTCAAAGGCCTTGTTCTCTAAACCCAGGGGTGATTATAATATAATAGTTGAGCTCTTTTTTAAAAGTGTTCTTAAAATGTTCAAATTGAATTTGTTCTGAATTCTTTTAAAATGGTTGTATTGATTATATTCTTGCCCTGAGAGCTTTTGAGAGAGAGAGAGAGACAGTGGGCTTGAGATGTTTTAATGAATAAACATAAATAATACAAAAAGGATTTTTGTTGTTGTTGTTGTGTGCCTTCAAGTCATTTTCAACTTATGGCAACCCTAAGGCAACCCTATGACAGGCAGGTTTCTTCAAAGGGCAATTGCCATTGCCATCCTCTGAGGCTGAGAGAGTGTGTGACTTGCCCAGGGTCATCCAGTAGGTTTCATGGCTGAGAGGGGATTCGAACTCTGTTCTCCAGAGTCATCGTCCAAAACTCAAACCACTACTACGCCATGTACAAGTCTCTTATGCATTTCTCCCAAGACCTCCAGGGAGGTCGTAGAATTGTAGAGTTGGAAGAGACCACAAGGGCCATCCAGTCCAAACCCCCCTGCCATGCAGGAAATCTCTATCAAAGCATACCAGTCAACAAAACTCACCCATTCATTCAAGTCCTACTTTTCTCTCTCCTTTCCCAGAATATCCTATGGAGGTCAATTCTTAAACTTTAAAACTTAAAAAGACAATAGCACATTAATCTCATAGGTTTGTGGTTGTCTTTGAGCCTTCAAGTCATTTCTGAATTATGGGGCCCAAACAGACAGGCCAAAATAAAGCTGCTTCGGGTTACTTTGGAGGTATGCTGTTTAAATGGCACAGGCATCTTAAGAGGCCAGAAGCTGCACCAAAGCGGCACTCCAGTCTTTAGGACTGGAGCATGGTTTTAGCGTGGCTTCTGGCCTCTTAGGACACATGCATCCTTTAAACAGCATACCTGCAAAGTGACCCAAAGCAGCTTTATTTTGGCCTGCTGTTCGGGCCCACGGCAACCCTAAGGCAAACCCTTTCTTGGTAAGATTTTTTTCTGAATGGGTCTACATTGCTTTCCTCTGAGGCTGAGAGAGTGTGTCACTCTGGGTTTCAATGGCTGAGCAGGGATTTAAAGCCTAGTCTACCGAGTTGTAGCCCACCTCTCAAACTGCTACAGCACTCTGGCTCTATTTCCCAGATCTAATTCTCAGAAATGACACACCTTCCATGATCAGCTGTCTTTGCTAGGCTTTCAAAACAGCAATAAGACAGTCAAAATTCTTTACTTCCAGAAGTGAAGCACAGCAACATGGCACAGAATTAAAAGTTAGAAACTGGTTATTAACAAGATTGTGTTAACATCAGCTAAAGTATAATTTCTTAACGCTACCTTCAAAATTTAACAACACACACACATACAAACACCTTGCCTATGTCTCCTTTGTAGATTTTTCAACAGAGGCTTTATGGCCATCTCTCGGGGTGCTTTGATTGTGAGTTCCTGCATGGCAAGGGGTTGGACTGCACCCCGCTTGTGGTTTCTTCCAACTCTAGGATTTTGTTATTCTGTAATTCCATGAAAATAAGAAATTATTCGACACTATCTTTTTATTGGCACCTTGTTCTATGAGGTGATTTTTGAAAACACTCTCTGGAGTTTATCACATGGGATGGATCCTGTGCAGAAACCTGATTTAAAGTGGAAAACCCACCAGAGAAGTGGGTTGTTTTTCACAAGACATTTGGTGTTAACTGGGTCCTGAACAGAAATTAGAAATAACCTGCAAAAACAGGTAACTTTTCAGTTGACATCTGAGTCAATGAGAAATAACACGACATTAATCTGAACACAAAGTTGACAAAACCTGTTCCTTTTTACTTTTGCAAACTGGACTGGATGGCCCTTGTGGTCTCTTCCAACTCTATGATTCTATGATTGATGCAGCCTAAAGCAGTTAAACCGTTGCTTAAAAAACCCTCCCTGGACCCCCTGATAAGAAACAACTATAGGCCGGTCTCACTACTGCCATTTTTAGGTAAGGTGATCGAGAGAGCAGTTGCCTTCCAACTCCAAGCTGTCTTGGATGAAACCGATTATCTGGACCCATTTCAAACTGGCTTCAGAGCAGGTTATGGAGTTGAGACTGCCATGGTCGCTTTAGTTGATGATCTCCGTCTGGGCATCAACAGGGGAAGTGTGACCTTGTTGGTGCTTTTGGACATCTCAGTGGCTTTTGATACCATTGACCATGGTATCCTTCTGGAATACCTGAGGGAGTTAGGCATTGTGGGGGCCCTGTGCTCCAGTGGTTCCATTCCTATCTCTTGGGCAGATTCCAGATGGTGCAATTGGGGGACACTTGCTCCTCTAAGAGGGAACTGACATCTGGTGTCCCTCAGGGAGCTATCTTGTCCCCCACTTTGTTTAACATTTACATGAAACCGCTGGGAGAGATCATCTGGAGACATGGGGCACGGTGTTATCATTATGCTGATGACACTCAAATATGCTTCTCTGCCTCTGACTGATGCAGTGACTAAGGATGGAGTCTCTCCTCTGAATGCCTGCCTGGAGTCGGTAATGGGCTGGATGAGGGAAAACAAACTCAGTTTGAATCCAGAGAAAACGGAAGTAGTAGTGATAGGTTCCCCAGCCCTGGGGAAGGAAGTTTATCCACCTGTCCTGAATGGGGTCACACTTCCCCTGAAGGACAAAGTTCGCAGTCTAGGAATACTTCCGGACTCATCTCTGCAGTTGACATCTCAGATGCGACGATTAGAAGTGCTTGCTATCAACTTCGGTTGATACGCCAACTGCGACCCTACCTAGGCCAAAGGGACCTTGAAACGGTGGTACATGCTCTGGTAATCTCTCACTTAGATTTCAGTAATGCGCTCTACATAGGGCAACCCTTGTACCAAACTCGGAAGCTTCAGTTAGTACAAAATATGGCAGCCAGATTGGTCACCGGTGCGTCCAGGTTTGACCATATAACACCTATTCTGAAAGATCTTCACTGGCTGCCTATTCGCTTCCGACCACAATACAAGGTGTTGGTTATTACCTATAAAGCCCTACATGGCTTGGGCCCAAGTTACTTGAGGGACCGCATCTCCCCATATAATCCGCCCCACACACTCAGAAGAAACCAGGAAGAATGTGCTGGAAATTCCACCTTCTAAATATGTTATTACATCCCAGATGGCCTTCTCAGTAGTGGCCCCACAGATTTGGAATAGTCTCCCTGAGGAACTCTGTCTGATCACCCCCCTGGAAACATTTAAAAAGAGGCTTAAAACCTTCCTCTTCTGTAAAGCCTTCCCCTCTGGAAAATGAAGTTATGTACTTGATCCCATCGACTCTCTGCCTCACCCTATTGAATGATTGTTTTTATATCTGTATACTGTACATTGTGTTATTGGTTTTTATCTATTTTATGATGTTTGTAATTGGTTTTAATTCTATGTAAACTGCTTTGATCTTTTGGAAAAGCGGTATATAAATAAAATAATAATAATAAATTATTATTATTATTATTATTATTATTATTATTATTATTATTATATGATAGCCCTGTTTAAATACTTGAAGGGATGTCACATTGAGGAAGGAGCAAGCTTGTTTTCTGCTGCTCCAGAGACTAGGACCTGGAGCAATGGATGCAAGCTCCAGGAAAAGAGATTCCACCTCAACATTAGGAGGAACTTCCTGATAGTAAGGGCTGTTTGATAGTGGAACACACTTCCTCGGACTGTAGTGGAGTCTCCCTCCTTGGAGGTCTTTAAGCAGAGGCTGGATGGCTTTGATTAGGATTTCCTGCATGGCAGGGGGTTGGACTGGATGGCCCTTCTCTTCAGTGTTGCCAACAAGCCTCGAAGATAATTCCCGAAAAGGTTTGTCCAAAACACACTGAATCCCCCCAGATCACACGGAATATTCAGTCACAATTCCCGGAAAATTCCCATAATGTTCAAATGGCGGATGTTTTGCAAATAAACGTAAATATAATTGAATAAAAATAATTGTAACTTATTTCAACCCTCAAAATCACCATTGAACCAAACAAAGAATCTTTCAGTCCTTTTAAGATATTTATTTTGACATGAAGGGGGTTCAGGAAGCTTTGTGCCAAATAGAAAAGTGTTCGGCTGCAACCGCACTGCAGAAATAAATCCAGTTTGACACCCTTTTAATTGCCATGGCTCAGTGCTAGGGAATCCTGGGAATTCTAGTTTTCAGAGACATTTAACCTTCTCTCTCAGCAAACTCTGGTGTGACAACAAACTACAATTCCCAGGATTTCATAGCACTGGGCCATGGCAGTAAAAACGGTATGAAACTGGATTGTCTCTGTAGTGAAGATGCAGCATGAGTTAGGTTCAAGACACACTGCAGAAATAATCCAGTTCAAGACCACTTTAGGTGCCCTGGCTCAGTGCTATGGAATCCTGGGAATTGTCTCTGGAGTCTGGAGTGAAGATGCAGCCTGAGTTGGGTCCAAGACACACTGCAGAAATAATCCAGTTTGAGACTGCTTTAACTGCCCTGGCTCAGTGCTAGGGAACCCTGGGAAGTGTAGTTTTGTGAGACATTGAGCCTTCTTTATCAAAAAGAGCTCTGGTGCCACAACAAACTACAATTCCCAGGATTCCCTAGCACTGAGCCAGGAGAGTTAAAGCGGTCACAAACTGGATTATTTCTGCAGTGTTTTGGACCTTCGTTATTAAAAATGCTCAAGGTCCAATCCATACTGCAGAAATAATCCAGTTTGAGACCGCTTTAACTGTCCTGGCTCAGTGCTAGGGAACCCTGGGAATTGTAGTTTTGTGAGAGAAAGCTCTGGTGCCACAATGAACTACAATTCCCATGCATCTGAGGAAGTACACTTAAGTCTGGGAAAGCTCATGCTGCCAACTTTTCTTTCAGTGAGACTCAAAGGTGCTACAAGATCTATCTCTCTATCATCATCACCATTATTATTATTATCATTATTAAATCCAAATGCAGCTGAAGAAGTGGACTTAAACTGGCAACACTGATATCCTGTAGACTCATTCTCTGGGGCTGGGATCTGGAAGCGTGGAGGCAATTCCCTTGTCAAACCAGGGAATCCTGGGAATTGTAGTTTGTTGTGACATGTTGAGACACTGCTTTTACTGGCAGCCAGGGCTCCATGCATGAAATTCTGGGCTTGGTGGTTTGTTGTGCCCAGAATCCCATCATCACAGGGAGCCTTGCAGTTAGAAGCAGTGCCAAACTGGATTATTTCTGCAGTATGGATGGTGATGGAAAAGAGAACGAAAAAGAGAGCCACAAAACAAAATTCTTGGAAGACAGAGCAGGGATGCCAACTTACTTCTCTTCCAGCTCTATGACTCTATTATTTGTTTCACAACTGATTTCGCCTTCCTACCAAAAGGTCATCCAGTTGATGCCAGTTCCTGCTTTTTCTGCCATTACCTCCATTGGCCACACTAAGGCACTGTTGTTTGCATATTTATTTTTTGAAATACTTGCACTCATCTGGCAGTCCAGTCAGTGTTGGCTTGCTAGAACATAGAGCCCCAGATGAAGGGTTACAACCACTTCTGGGAGACTTTAAAAGGCTGTCTGCCCAGCAGAAATTGGAGAAAGGCAGTCAAAGAATTCCTGCATGGCAGGGGGTTGAACTGGATGTTCCTTGCGGTCTCTTCCAACTCTAGGCCAGGAGTCTATGAATCAAACGGTTATTTTAAAAACACCCCACAATACAATTAGTTACAACTGGGTGTTCTTTGCTTGCATAGAAAAAGCAACTGCATGTGTCTGCTGCCCTGGTAGTAGGGCTAAATGAGTGCCAACAACAGTTGAGGGTGTCGCCTGACAGAACTGGAAATCAAACCCTTTCATACTACAGAATGAAAGTATTATGACCCCATTTTAAATGCCAAGGCGACATCCTATAGAATGCTGGGATTTCCAGTTTAAGGAGAGACATGTAGAATCCTCAGCCAGAGAGCTCTAGCGCTCTTTGTGTCTGTGTTGTGTGCACCTTCAAGTTGTTTCTGACTTATGGCGACTCTATCATGGAAAAGTTTGTTCAGAGGGGGTTTGCCATTGCTTTCCCCCGAGGCTGAGAGAGTGTGCCAGGGTCACCCAGTGGGTTTCATGGCTGAGCTGGGAATCGAACCCTGGACTCCAGAGTCACAGTCCAATGCTGAAGACACTACACCACACTAGCTCTCTACTACAAATTTGGATTTTTATGATCTTTTATCTATATATTAGTGTTTATGGCACCATTGATGTACAGGGCACTTTACAACAGAAGAAAACATTTATAACTACCTCAATATACAGTTGGTGCTCCATTGTTCTTCTTCTTCTTATTATTATTATTATTATTATTAAGCTCTATTTATAAAGCGCTATAAATTTATACAGCGCAGAAAATACAATCAATTCAAATAGATTAAATAAACCTGACTTATGATGTACATTCTAGGAAAATAATGAAACGTAATAATACTAATACACATCTTAACATTCAAAGAATAAAATATAGCAGACAACAAATTAAAGTAAAGTTATCCACGGATCCATATCCATATCCACAGATTTTTTTTTCAATCGATGGATTCAAGCGTCCATGGATTGAAAATATTCCCCCGCCAAAAATGTAAATTCTACAAATCATTTGCCATTTTATATAAGGAACACTATTTTACTCTGCCATTGTAATCCAGAGGTTTTTGTATCCACTGGGGTCCTGGAACCAAACCCCAGCAAATACTAAGGGCCCACTGTAAAATACTAAAAGACAGTACTAAAAATGCAACAGTAAAATAAAACAGAAAGCTACGCACGGAAACACAGAATACAAAATAAAACAAATTGTCATATTATTCTGAAAATTGTATTTGTTTCATTTATTCTCAATCTCATTACATCGTGTCACCCTGGATCTATATATGAGAGGAAAAGGAAATATTCTAGCCTTTTTAGTGCACCATCATTCAGCCCAAAAAGTCTACAGTCCTTTTGCAAATAAGGAAAATAAGAAGTTTTAAACTGTTGGGTAACTTGGGTTGGGTTGGTTTTTTTAAAGCCCATATGAAGTGTGTAGTGGTTTCAATTTTGGATTCCAACTCTAGAGATAAGGGTTCAAATCCTGGCTCGGCCATGAAAAGTCACAGGTCACACTGTGGCAAGCATCCCCTTTGCAAACCCACCAGGTGACCTTGAGTAAGTCACACTCTCTCAGCCTCAGGGCCAGGCAATGGCAAACCTCCACCTCTTTCCCTCTCCTGGCCATCCATGTGCTCCAGCATCAGATTGGTAGGGTCTAAAGACAAAAAATAGATGCTAGTTTTGGGGCTTGGCTTCAATCACATGATAGGAAGCGGAAAACAAAGGGAAAGCCTCTTTTAAAATAATAATAATAATAATAATAATAATAATAATCTAACAATAAGAGGAAAACTGAACAACATTGATTGCAATACCATTGCATTCCCCAACTAATCAAGGAGTCTTCTGAGATCCTTATGAGATCCTGCCTTTATGTATCCTGTGCATCCAAATCTCTTAATTTGGACCAATGCCCTTTAAATTTACTGTCCCCTTCCTCTGTGTTGTCCTCACGATCTCCAGCGAGGAAGCAAGAACCTGCCTGTGTTGGAGATGTTTGCAAAAGAAGGGTATTGATCATTGATTCATTGATGGATGGATTGATGAGTTTGTGTGGAATCACTGCAGAAGGAAGAGAGAACCCGGTCTGCCAGGGGAAGGAGCGACTTCAGCAGCAAAATCGGTAGGAGAGCCCCAAGATTTGTGAAAAGGGTGGGTCCACACTGCAGAATGAAAGCAGTTCGACACCGCTTTAACTGCCAGTGGCTCTATGCTGAAGAATCCTGGGATCTGTAGTTTGGTGAGGCATCAGACGTCTCTCTCTCTCTCTCTCCTCCCCCCCTTCTCTCAATGACAGACCAGGTAGAATACCCCACCAAACTATAGATCCCAGGATTCTGTTGGAATGAGTCAGGGCTTTCATTCTGCAGTGTGGATGCACCCAAAAAGGAGAGGAATGGGAAAGTTCACAGGGCTATGGAAGTGTGATTGTGGGTGAGTAGGTGGGTGGGTGTGCACATGCACTCCTTTGGGTGCATCTACACTGTAGAAATAATGCATTTTGTTTTCGCTTTAACTGCCATGGCTCCATCCTCCAGAATCCTGGGATGTGTGGTATATGTGTACCTTCCTCTCCTGAGCCAGGGCTCAGTCCAGCTGTGTGCCCTGCAGTGCAATAGAGCACATATCATTTGAGCTAGCAAAGCATGTCTCTGGAAGTCAGGTTTCAAATCCCCACTTGGCCATGGAAACCACTGAGTGATCTTGGCACACTCTCTCAGCTTCAGTGGATGGCCATGGCAAACTCCTTTTGACAAAACTTGCCAAGAAAACCCCTTGATAGGGTTGCCTTACAGTCACCAGAGGTCAGAAACGGCTTGAAGGCGCACAACAGCAACAATATTATTTAGGCCACCTGAACAGTTTATTTTTTTAGAAAGTCAGTGTTGGTGTATATAGCACAAGGAGGGGGTGAAAGGTTCACTTTATTTAGTGTCTAATTCTTCCAACAGTTCAATCTGAAAGTAGCAAAATACTGTCTGCCTGATCTGGAAACCATCAAACCCAATGAGGAGAAACTTAGGGAACGTATGTTTAGCCTGGAGAAGAGAAGGTTAAGATAGCCTTTGTGTCACACAATAGCCCTGTTTAAATATTTCAAAGGATGTCATATTGAGGATGGAGCAAGCTTGTTTTCTGCTGCTCCAGAGAAGAGGACCCGGAACAATGGATTCAAACAAAAGAGACCCACTTAAAATTAGGAAAAGTTTCTGATGGTAAAAGTTGATTGACAGTGGAATATGCTGCCTCAAACTGTGTGGTCTCCTGTGGAAGTTTTTAAACAGAGGCTGGATGACCATTTGTTGGGAGTGTTTTGACTGTGTCATCTAGCATGTCAGAATAGGGTTGGAATGGGTGACCCTTGGGATCCCTTCCAACTCTATGATCCTATGCCCTCTTTAACCGGACAATTACGTTTGAATGGGCTGTTTAATTGGTATCAGGAAACTCTTTGCTGTCCCCTTAAGAAAGGCTTCTCCAGCATGGTGCCCTCTAGAATTGGTACCAGTTTTTACTATTTACTATTCATCAATATTTACTATTCATCAACTACAGTGCACTGTCTGTAGTCCTAAAGAGTCAGCTGTTGCCAACTTATCCTTGGCTGATCAAGGAAAAAAATATCACACACCCTGTATGATCCCACCCAAAATATCCCCCCAAACTGGTCTGTGCTGTGTGTGTCTGTATGTGAAAAATATATGTTGTTTCTCATAATGAATTATGTGACTGTATTCCGCAGAGAAACAAGTGGCTTTGCTGGATTTGAACCAAAGATCTATCCGAGCAGAAAACATGCAAGAAGATCATGGCAGTGTCATCTCATTGGGTAACTACGCCTTTCTTCCATCTTGGATTTGGATGCTGAGTTCCTATCTTAGTTTTCCTCAGCTCAGCCACTGTGGGAACAGAATTTTGTCCCACGTATCCTTTTGCTCTCATCCAACATGTCTGCTTTTGTGTTCTTAGAATAGCAAAGTGGGATGGGAATAGCCCTGTTTGTCTGGAATATCAGCATGCAAAAGGATCTTATAGCATCGCTGAGACAAAGAAATTGTAGTATGAGCTTTTGTAGACTTGGTCTGCTTCCTCAGATGCATGGAGTGAACTGGTGTCCAGGAAGGACCTTTATCATCAGACTCTATGTATTTCTATAGCTTTCATAAAGTCCGATTACAAAATTCAAAGATATGGTTCAAAAATATATGTTAGTCTGTAAAATAAGTATGTAGAGAGATCTTGTAGCCTTTTGAGACTAAGAAATTTATCACACAGGGCTCCAGGCAGGGACATGAACGGGACAAAAGGAGCCTGGAAGAGAACGGAATGAGTGGGGGACGCATTTTACTGCACACAGAGTCCCTCTCCTATTCTGTTTCCTGCCCTTCTGTTCCCTATACGTCCCAGAGGAGGAGATTATAAAGAACTGTTTAAACAGTTCTCAAAAACTGTCCTCTCTGGAACAGATGGAGATCAGATAGGGAACAGGACGGAACGAGTGAGGGACTTTGTGTGCAGTAAAATGCGTCCCCCACTCTTTCCACACTCGTTCCTGGCCCCTTCCATTCCCTTCTCGTTCCATGCCAGCAGCCCATGATGCGGTAAAGTTCTAACGGAAAGAAAGGAGTTGGCAGCATGAGCTTTAGAGAATGCTAGCCACAGATGCTGGTGAAATGTCAGGAATAAACTCTTTGAGAACATGGCCACATAGCCCGAAAAACCCACAAAAAACTGTGAAGATGATACTGTATTCTTTCCAGTATTCCAATGTAGGCCTTTTGGCCACTAAAACAAGCAATTGTGATGTCTGTTTGACAGATTCCACATAATTCAGCAGTGTGTCATTTGTCAGCAAAATGAAATGATAATGTTAACAATAAAGTGCCCCTTTAAGTAAGAAGGGCAGCATGTTGGTTATGAATACATAGTAAAGAATAATGGTGGTGGGGAGACTGGGGCAGTGTTATTTCTTAAAATCATTTATGGTGAAGTATTGATTAAGCAATTGACAAGAAACTTTTGCCAATAATTTGCCTGATGCTTATTTTTCTGCAGGACAGTTGTTGTTTTCTTTAAACAATCTGTATTAAGACTGAGATTACATTTCTTTGTTCCAGGAGACAATACACATGAATGCCTCTACACAGGAGACAATCTCCATTACTGCTCTGTCTACAGTAAAAGCTTCGGTGACAAACCAAGTAGAATAAACTGTGAGAGACCTAACTTGGCTGAAAAACGATATAAGTGCTCTGACTGCGGAAAAAGTTTCAAGAAAAAATCAGCCCTTCTCACCCATGACAGAACCCACACTGGAGAAAAACCATATAAATGTACAGACTGTGGGAACAGTTTCAGTAACAAATCGAGCCTTACAAGACATAAGAGGAAGCACACAGGAGAAAAGCCTTTTTGTTGTCTAAACTGTGGGAAAAGGTTCAGTCAGAGCTCCAGCCTGATCAGGCACATGAGAAACCACACAGGCCTGAGACCGTATATATGCTCAGACTGTGGGAAGAGCTTCAAGCAGAGTTCCAGCCTTCTCGTTCATGGGAGAACCCACACAGGAGAGACGCCATATAGCTGCTCAATCTGTGGGAAACGTTTCTCCCAAAGTTCAAACCTTGTGAAACATGAGAGAATCCACACTGGGGAAAAGCCTTATAGGTGCCCGGACTGTGGGAACACTTTCAGTAACAAATCCAGCCTCACAAGACATAAAAGAAACCATACAGGCCAGAAACCCTATAAATGTTCGCACTGTGGTAAAAAGTTTAAGCAGAGTTCTGGTCTCCTTAAACATGAGAGAATACACATGCAGCAGGGCCTCACAAAATATTCTGATTCTGGCAAATGCTTTGATCCAAATCTTAGCCTGAAGGCACATGAGAGAACCCACATGGGAAAGTCTGTGTAAATTACTCAGTAAGAAAAGATGAGACCCTCTTTCAAAAAGAATCAAGTGTATTCAGGATGAAACTACAGAAGTGCTTGGTTTGTGAGCAAGCGAGGCCTGCACAATTGGTGACTGTGATTTGCCAGCTACTTGACAAAAGTCTTGTTGTTTCTTGATGGCAACAATGGGACGTTTTATTGGACAAATGCTGTGTTGTGTTTGGCTTGGTGGGCAAGACATTCTGCGGGGCTGGTAGGGAAGGATTTCACAGCTGAACCTCCTTATATGTGCAATGAATTGCCTCAAGAGAGGGACTATTGTGTACGTGTTCCAAGGACAACCAGGCTTTCTTTGAAAATATAGTTCACACGCAGGATGTGGAAAAGGAAGAGGGTGGAACTAGAGGCTAGAGTAAGCCCTATCATTAAACAGAGTGATGTGGCCACCCCAGATAGTGGATGATGGGTGGTGTCAAGGGTAGCTCTATACTCCACATAACCTGCCCTGCATCTCCTAAGCTAGCATGCCATCCTCAGTGTGTTGGAGGATGCTCTCCCATCACCAGTTAGGTTAAGCTGCCAGTCTGGTCCGCTTCTGAACATGGAGGCCCAAGGCACAATTTTGTGCTTTGCTTCATGCAACAAAATCCCATGGGCTGGTGGTGTCTATCGGGTGAGAGCATTGAGATGGCTTACTGGATGCGAAGGAGAAATAGCATCTCAGGTGCATATGGTTTTATTACAAGGAATACTTGGCTGCATTTTGGTTAAGGGATATTTGTATAGACTGCAACAAGGGCTGTTAAGGCTGTGGGACTGGGACAGTATACAGCCATTAATAATTTTAAACAGGATATCAAGTAAATAAATGCAAAAATTATATATGTATATATGGGTCATATCAACTCATACATGATGAAACATCTGTGCAAATTGATACAGTAAAAGCAAACAGAGCCACACACTTGTAAAACGGGGATCTCAATGTACCTACAAAGCTATAGGAAAACAAGCATGCAGGGATTTAAGTGTCTCCAAATTTTATGAAGGGCAACTGAGCTTAGTACATTTCACCACTTATTGGTCCAGATCCTGATTTAGGCATTTGGGATAAAAATTTTAAAAGTCCACAAAAAGAATAAATAGCCTTAAAAATGTTTAGCCTACTAAGAGGCTCATAGGTTGCATTTTCATTTTGATTACACCTTTTGAACCAGTTTAAAAAAAGAGAAATCCTAATTTTTACCAGCTACTCTCTGTTTCACCAACTTTCTCTGTTTCCACACTGGAAGCAGAGAAATTAAGCAAGCTGACAAAGGCGAAATAGTGTTATCCATCCTTTCTTTGCTGGTGGAAACCTTCCTCACATTTGGAGACCAGTTAGGATCTTAATGCAAGGCTGCAATTAGGAGATTTCATCAGTGCTCTATTCAAATATATTCTTAGTTTTATAGTGATTAGGAATATTAGTGATACTTTGCTGAATTCATAAATTCAGTAACATCTTTGGCTATCAGTGAAATAATTTCCTGTTGATAGCAGTTAAAGTTCTTAAATTAAAGCACACTTTATCTGGTTTTAAAAGCATTTAATCACAGTTGTATGCATGCTTACTTCCCACCATGTGGATTTCAGTAAGCATACATAGGGTCTGGGCTACTCAAATCTATTTCTTACTGTATTATGCCCTAATCTACTTCTAGCTGTAATCTTATTTTTAAATTTAAATGTTAGGGGTATTGCTTTTCCTCTGAGTGATTTTATCATTATGTGTCAGGTGCCTCAGTGATTTAGAGGCTTTTTCTTGCGTGTGTGAATGCTGGTTCAGGTCATAACCCTTGTATAGTCTTGCTATGTGCAAGCCTTAGTTGACCATCTTTAAAATCAAAGTTTTCTGGCATCACTTGCAAGGTTGTTGTGAGGTTGAAAATAAAATAAAGATTACTCTTGTGGAGTTACTTTTACTGTCATTTATCTGAATCAAACAATATGTAGTGATCAGTTCTGGGGAATTCAGTGCTATTGCCTTCTTGGGTCCCAGTCCAACTTTCTGAGCCTCTCCACATCACCATGACCACTTACATCATTCATTCATTCATTCATTCATTCATTCATTCATTCATTCATATCTCATATTTCTCCTAATGGGCTCAGGGCAGCTAACAACATATTTAAATCAATACAGTTTAAAGTTAATTAATTACAACTATTTTAAAAAAAAGTAATAAAGTCATTAATAAAATATAAGTATAGTTACTGTTAATTAAATGTAAATGTAATTACAGTGGGTCCTTTGTATCTACTGGGGTTTGGTTCCAGACTCCTTCATGGATTCCAAAATCCACGGATGCTCAAGTCCCATTATATCCAACAGTGTAGTAAAATGATGTCCTTTAATATAAAATGGCAAAACCAAGGCTTGCTTTGTGGATGTATTTTTAAAATATATTTTCAAGCCATGAATGGTGAAATCTATGGATTCAGAATCCGTGGGTATGGAGGGTGAATGTGCAGTTAATTACAGTTAATTAAATGTAAATAGAATGTACCTATGACAACTAACAAACTCAAAAGTCAGGAAATAATAAAGCTGATACATACATTTTAGTGTAAATAATAAAGATAAATATAAAACAAATCTGATCAAGGTGACTGATGGTACCAGCCTGTGAATACAAATAACAAAACAATGGTGTACAATATACAGGATGCTCTTAAACTTGTTGTGAAAGGACAATGTTTCAAGAAGGCTACCATACATTTGTAAAAAGTACACCTTCCACTAAAAAATACTGGTGCAAAATTGTTTAAATTGCTGCTAGGTAAGAAAAAAGTGCACAGGAGCCTGTTTGGGGGGAAAAGGTGGCCACCCTAGAGACATATTTTCTTTGCTTTATTAGTGGAACTTTTCCTTGTTCTCTCTAGCCAGGGCTCCTTGGCTCTGCTGGCTAGGTCGAATTGAAGCTGCAGTCCCAACAACAGCTCAACGGTTACACGTTCCTCATCCATTAAATAGAAGGTTTGTACACTTTGCTTTGCATTTAGACCCTTCCCAATTTTTGAAATACAAGGAAACAAACATCTCAATAAACGAAAAACTAAAATTCATCAGATGGCAGATTTTAATAACTTCTTTTCCATTCACTTACAGTACTGCACCAGACTCAAATATGTGTTTCCCTGCCCTCCCCCATCAAATCAAACTGATTTTAACTAGTAGCCTACTGATATAAAATATCCTTTAACTGATTAACATTGGCTCCTAGTGATAATGGGGAAAAACAATCGCATTGTGGATTAAAGCCAATTAAAATTCTCTTAACTCTTGGTTTTCTGCCACAATTTATTTCATTGCTGCTATTGGGGAAAATGCAAAGAGCTACTGGAATCCCACTCCCATATACTGGGAGTCCCATCACTTTATATTTCACCCAGTGTAGTCTACCTACACAGTAGTACAACCCTGTCCCCAAAAGTGCTAGAAATATTTAAAATTTAAAATAGAAATTTAGATTTCGAGTAATTTCTAGATCCTAAACACGTTCCATTTACACACCATGGTCACAAACAGGTATCACACTTATCAGGCATGATCACAGTCGTATAACTGGCCAAACACCCACTGGTTTTAGGTTTCAGTGCATCTCTATTAAAAGTTTTCCTCAATATGTTTTAACATGTAAAATTGGTCTTTGTTGTTGTGTGTCTTCAAGTCATTTCCGACTTGACCCTATGGCCAACCTATCATAGGGTTTTCTTGGCAAGATTTGTTCAGAAGAAGTTTACCATTGCCTTCCCCTGAGGTTGAGAGCATGCAACCTCCCCAAGATCATTTAGTGGGTTTCATGGCTGAGCCGGGAACCAAACCCTGACCTCCAGAGTTGTAATCCAACACTAGGCCACACTGTCTCTACCGCACATTTCCTAATCCATTCTGTGGTGAGTACTTGGATGGGAGACCATCAACGTGCTATACAGCACTATTTCAGAGGAAGGAACTGGCAACGCCACCTTTGAATCTTCCTTGGCAGGCGATATGAAGACACATGCACACACAATGACTTATACTAAGAACCTAAATACTCTAAAGGTACCAAATCACGTGATCTTGGAAACTAAGCAGTCAGCCCTTGCTGGTACATGGATGGGAGACTGCCAGTGAATACCAGGTGCTGAAGACTCTATTTCAGAGGAAAGAACTGTCAAAACCACCTCTGAGGATTCTTTGATTAAGAAAACCTTGTGAAATTCATGGAGTTGCCAAAAGTCAACAGGTGATTTGAAGGCACATACACACATGCTCAAAGTAATTTCATTCACACTCCATGTAAATTATGTTTTAATGCTACTTTAATTCCTTACATTCGTCCAGTTAAATCCTGGGATCTGTAGTTTTGAAAGTCATTTAGGCCCCATTGTAATTAGCCCATTTGCTCTGGATAGAACTGGGCAGATCCGGTTGCCCCTATACCGAATCTCCCCGGGTAGAAGTTCTGACTACCCTTTACCTTGATCGATGCAATTTGCCCCTCTGAAGTTCACATTTACAGTACTGCTTTAAAATGGAGCCTCCTTTGTTGTCAATCAAATTCCGCTTTCATCGAAGGTGACATATCCTACAACCATTGGCCAACCAAATGGGTGCTTTCTCCCCTCCTTTTTAAAAAAACTGGTGGCAGTGTGCACATATTCTGTCACCTGGACAAATTTTAAAACCTCCAGGTGTGTGTGTGTGTGTGTGTGTGTTGTGGGTATCTGGGTCATTACAGATTATGGCAACCCTAAAACAACCCCATCCTGGAATTTTCTTGGCAAGATTGGTTCCGAGGAGATTTGCCATTGCCTTTCCCCTGAGGTTGAGAGAGTGTGACTCCCCCAACTGCTCTAAGGGGGATTTGCCCTGGATCGTGTGTGCAAGACCTTCTTTCTGATGTGTTTAAACCGGTGCCAATGGGAACCTCCGACTTTTAATCTGGGTTACGATTCAGTACAAAAGGTAGTCTGAATGGCCGCTTAGAATTCTTTTTCAGGAAACTCTAGCCCCTCACCAAACTACAAATCCCAGGATGCCACACAAAGAAACCATAGCAGTTAAAGTGGTACCAAAGTGCAATAGCTGCATAGTGTGAAAGAAACCTGAACATCGTTAAATCAAGCCACTTTTATGAGCTTTAGATCTGAAATCTCTTCATCGTCTCTAATGTTTAGAAATTTTATTGCTGCTGCTGTGTGACTTCAAGTCATTCCTGATTTATGGTGACCCTAAAACGGACCTATCACAAGAATTTCTTGAAAATATTTGTTCAGATTTGCTTTTGCCTTCCTTTGAGGCTGAGAGACTGTGACTTGCCTAAGGTCACTGACCTGGTTTCTGTGGCCAAGCAGGGATTCAAACCCTGATCTCCAGGGCCATAGCCCCAGCACCTCTAATCAGTATAGTCAATGGTAAGGAATCCTGGGAGTTGTAGTTCAGTAGTATGTGGACACCATTCCAACCAGGCTAAACTAAACAAAGGATGTTTAAAAATTTAGGTGGGTGACAGATCAGTTCATCACATCTTCTCAAAAGGAGTGTAATTGGCCTGTCAGTCACCTTAATTTTTCAAGTATCCTTTGTTTAGTTCAGCCTGGTTGGAAATGGCACCTTTAGGGTATTGGAAAACATTCTCTGATCGCCTCGTGGATATGTTTTCATTTCTTATGTGTGTTCTGCCACATGCAAAACAGGTTGAACCCTGGCCAACTCCGTTCCCAGTCTTGGACCATGACCATGGTTTCGCTCATGTTTAAGACGGGATGCTTTATGACTGAACCGTTTCCCACAGTCTAAACATTCAAATGGTTTCTCTCCAGTGTGGCTTCTCTGATGATTAAGAAGGTTCGATCTCTGACTGAAGCTTTTCCCACATTCCAAACATTTGTATGGTTTCTCCCCTGTGTGAGTTCTCTGGTGGCCGATGAGGAATTCTCTCCGGCTGAAGCTTTTCCCGCAATCCAAGCATTCATATGGCTTCTCGCCGGTGTGAATTCTTTCATGGATTCGAAGCACTGAATTGCAGCTAAAGTTCTTCCCACAGCTGGAGCATTTATACGGTTTTTCTCCCCTGTGGGTTCTCTCATGTGAAGTGAGGCTCGAGCTATTGCTAAAGGATTTCCCACAATCTGTACAGC
Organism: Sceloporus occidentalis; assembly: GCA_023333645.1. Taxonomy (NCBI): domain Eukaryota; kingdom Metazoa; phylum Chordata; class Lepidosauria; order Squamata; family Phrynosomatidae; genus Sceloporus; species Sceloporus occidentalis. The sequence goes on from JALMGF010000001.1 coordinate 13,876,695, forward strand.
TGTAGGGTTTTTCTCCGGTGTGTATTCTCTGGTGATTGAGTAGGTTTGAACTCTGACTGAAATTCTTCCCGCAGACTAAACATTTATATGGTTTCTCTCCCGTATGGAGTCTCTGATGACGAACAAGGCTGGACCTAAAGCTAAAGGTTTTCCCACAATCTGTACAGTTATATGGTTTCTCTCCTGTCTGAAGATCAGAGGACTCCAGGGATGCTTTTTCATTCTCAGAACAGTTAGATGATTTCTCTCCTTTGTGCATTATCTTTTGACTTCCAAGCACAGGACTAGAAATAAAACTTTTACCACAGTTGGAACATATATAAAGGCCATCTCCAGTAAGATCTGAGCTCTGGCTGAAAGTGTGACCACATTCAGAACATTTATGTGGTTTTTCTCCTGTGAGGAGTGGATGAGGATTATTCAGGTGCGCTTTCGGACTCAAGCCGGTTCCACAATCCATATCTACTTCCTCTCCCATTAGGATGTTCTCCTGTTGGGGAACTGAATCCCAACTTTTCCCATCAGCCACATGCTGGTGTGGCTTGTCTTCAGTTTCTGTTTTCTGATATTTAAGAATGTTTTGGGTTTGGTTCAAGCTTTTTCTGCAGTCAGTTTTCATCCCAATACTCTGATCTCTGTGTGCTCTCTCTTGGAAGTTGTTTTTGTGTAGGATTTTATCACCATCATTCTCCCAAGTATGTTTTCCTCCTTTACTCCCTCCTGGGAGGCTCCCCTCAGTCCTCTTTATCTTTTGCAGACTTTTTGGCCTGTTTTTCATTTGAGGAAATGTGAAGAGATTCCAGCTGACTTCATCAAAAGAAATGCCAGAAGGTTCTAAGTGCTTAGGAGCTTCTGGTTTAGTAGGCTTCTTTTCATTTTCAGCCACTTGACCATCACCTGATGGAAAAAAGCGAATCACAGCATGAGCAACACTCTTCAGTGGAGACACACACTAAGCATGTGCAGTTAGAATCAGAATTGGAAGAGACCACAAGAGTCATCTAGTTCAACCCCCTTCTGCCATGCAGGAATACACAATCAAAGCATTCCCCACAGATGGCCATCCGGCCTCTGTTTAAAAACTTCCAAAGAAAGAAACTCCACCATTCTCTGAGGGAGTGCATTCCACTGTCAAACAGCTCTCACTGTCAGGAAGTTCCTCTTAATGTTGAGGTGGTGTCTCTTTTCCTGGAGCTTGCATCCACTGCTCCCTGTGCTATTCTCTGGAGCAGCAGAAAACAAGCTTGCGCCATCTTCAATATGACATCCCTTCAAATATTTAAACATGGCCATCATGTCACCTCTTAACTTTCTCTTCTTCAAGCTAAACATACCCAGCTCCTTAAGCCACTCCTCACAGGGCATGGTTTCCAGACCTTTCACCATTTTGCACGGTCCAGCTTGTTCACATCCTTCTTAATTTCTAGTGCCCAGAACTGGATGCAGTATGTGTGAACACAATCAGAACTGCACCCATCCAAAGTACCCACCAGACTGCCCTTCATCCTAACATCCCAAAGTTTGGTTGACACTTCTGCATTTAGACCAACATACAGAGCCCAGTTCACATAAGCTATAACTAGAACTTGGAAAAGTTACTTTTTGTGTTACAGTTCCCACAATCCTCCAGCTAAGGCTACAGAATGCAACATAAGTATCCTAATAAATTACCAGAACGTATACCATCAATGGGATATTGTTTCTGTTGGCAAATATATTTACAGCAATCATACTACTGGAATGACAGAACCCAAAGGCTGCATTAACAAAACAAACCTTCAGATATTTCACTGGTATTCACTATAACACTAGTAACACTGAGTGATCCTGGCCAAGTCATACTCTCTCATCCTCAGAGGATGGCAATGGCAAACTCCATCTGAAGAAGTTTACCAAGAAATCCCTGTGATGGCCTTAGGGTTACCATGATTCAGAAATGACTTGAAGGCACAACAACCACTATGGTATTTATTATTTAGTGTCCTTGTAAGTAAGTGCATATTGGAAAAACATTAATTGGGAGAACTGGAGGACATCCTTACAATATCAGAAACAAAGTCAGGTGTTCCACTGGTAAAACGTTTCATAGAGAAAGGACACATGGCATTAAACAGGAAATTATGGGCAACTGATAAAGTGGATACTGGTAATGCCAGGTTCTTACTAAGAAAGGAATTGCAGTGAATATTTAGACTGAAAACTTTGACCCCTACCCCATCTTAAAAGAGGAAGTATTTATTTCTCTTCTCTAATTTGTACAGGCCACCAGGTCCCAAAAACACTTTTCTTTTTTTTTTTTGCATACAGTCCCTTAACTCTTTCTTTAAAACTAGTAAAACATGAGCTTTATGAACTACTAATCTCACCTGTACAGCACAGGAGTCAGATAGAAAAGGCTGTCAGCTGTTTGTTTCAGAATTTGCTACAAAATCCAGGAAGGCTTCATCATTGTAAGTTATTATACATAGGTTCCAGGGCAATATACATTTGTTTTGTGTTTTAAACACTCTATTTTACTTTGCTTGGTTTGATCTTTTAGTCCCTGAAGAGGGCTCCAGATTGTTGCAGAAGTCTATAATGTGTTGGGGAACTGAATTAAATATATGTTTCTCAAAGATACCATTCTCTTTTCCAGTTTATTCTTTTGCAGAAGCTTGCTAGTTTTAGCAGGTAAATGTACTCCCAATCTCTTTGCTAAAGGAAGTCTTATCCATCTCTATTAAGAGAGACTCTAAAACAAAAAAAAAATGTATTGAAATCACAGATCTATTCAGACACCACACCAATCCATAGTGGTATTTACCACACTTTAGACAAAGGATGATAAATCTATGGCCTTCCAGATTGTTATTGGACTTTATTTTCCATTAACTTCAGCCAGCAATAAACAATGCTCTGGTATGATGGGAACTGTTATCTAACAGCTGGGCTAAGCATGGTTGAGCACAACATCAAGCAAAGCATCTCTGATGGAGTCAAACAGGAGGAGATTAAAGACCTTTGAGTCCAACCACACATTCAGTGGAGGAGACCAAGAGGAAGAACCTCCCATCAGATTGCCATACTTGCTCTGCACCAGAGTTTGGAAAAGCTACTTTTTGGGGACTACAGATCTGATAATTCAGTCAGTCTTTAAATATCTGGTGTACCACAGGTCTGGGAATTGTGCAGCATTCTAGACATTGGTGAACCACAATGTCCAGCATTCTCAGCTATTGGCTACACTGAATAACACTTATGTCTTTTTATATTCTGAATTCAAAGTAAACACCAAAGCAGAGAACAGTTCCAAGGAAGTCACCTTTTAAACCTTGTAAGGACCAAGCCAGCACAACATTACCTAGGAGGTGGGCCTTCTCTTCACATTTCTGTTGAACCTTCAGATAGGGCTGCACTGTCACAGGATCCAGCGGAGAATGCTCAACTTTGTTGTTCTCAAACAACTCTGACTTCTGGAAAAAAACAATACAGATCACATTGACACCATTGGATGGCTTAGGTATGTTAAGACTCACTTGACTGGATCATTCTCAAAGTCCACTAGGTTTAGGGTTGCCATATTCCAGTCCCTCATATCTGATTTGTATATTATGCAAATTATTATAATTATGCCTATTATTAATTTGCATTCTGATTATACAAATTGAACACATTGATCACCGCACTTTTTCTACCATTATGTTTCAACCTGAGGGTGCATTATGTGCATTTTGGTTGGCTGATTAAAGGTATAAGTGTTTTATGGATTTGGAAGTTATTGAACTTTGCCATATGGCCAAAATAGCTAACCCTGAATATAGTATAGCTGGATGGCCATCTGTTGGGGATGCTTTGATTGAGATTTCCTGCATGGCAGAAGGGGGTTGGACTGGATGGCCCTTGCGGTCTCTTCCAACTCTACGATTCTATGATTCTAGTACCAAGTAAGAGCTCTTTTTTTCTCCTTTCTTCTCTTAGCAGGTGTGAAGAAAGGGGGGGCTTCCAAGCAGCCCCAGAGAGTAAAGCAACTCCCTTTACTCTTTCTAGGCTATTTAGGAAGCTAAATACCCTGCTGCCTAGCCCTAGGCTCAAGCCACCGACATAATCACCACACAACACAAGGCCATCTCTTGTCACCTCCTTTCCTTTCCTGCCTTCTGTGCCTGTCAGGGGAAGTGGGGAAGGATTGGAAGAATAAGGTGGCAATGCTATGCCTGGGCAGTAGCAACTGCAGCCTGCAGAATGGGATGAGTCTCCTGTCAGTGCCAGTCTTCTTGCATGGTTTCCTGTTTCATTGCCACTGCCACATTTTAATCTGCCTATCAACCTGTAACAAAGGAGAAATCCAGGATTCACTGCTTCAACTGGCCCAGTGAGCTGGGACATTTTTTAATCTTTTCAATCTGGGATTTTCCAGGTTTTTCGGGACAAATGGCAACCATAACTAGGTTTAGCAATTGCTTTGCAAGGCAAGTTAGGAAGTCCTATCCCTAAAACAAGTTCAGCAGCCCACCATGTGGGCAGATTGCAAGAAACACTTTAAGATGACAGCCTTATACTGTGTAATATGCAGAGGATAAAGAACTTTCTGTGTAGGGGGATTTCATGCTAGTGTGAGGCAGGAAGCGAAGCTGACAGTAGCAGAGCTGCTGGTAGGGCCTCCCATGTCAGACAGGCTTTTGCTGAGGAATCAGATGAAATGTACCAAACAGATACCTAGCAGCAACAGTAGTGGACGGCGGATAACACAGATGGAATAACTCTCAGAGACAAAGGCAGTGGCACTGTAGCTAATGCTTGTTAGTACTACACAGAAAGAAGCATGATGAGCCCATTTTGAATGTCTTTTACCATGAAAATCATATCATGAGACAGTCCAAAATGAAACAAGAAATAGTGCTAAAAGATTAGACCTCCAGGTTGGATGGCACTCAATGAGTTACTGGGATACAGCAGATGACAAATATGAGTAGAACTGTGGCTAATGATGCAACTGGACTCAAGCTGAAGGGATGTTCAGATGTGTGATTGCTCTTAAAGAAATGGGTGTACCACAACATTTGATTGTCCTGATGTGAAACCTGTACTGAGGACAAGAGGTTACCGTCAGGACAAAATATGGAAACACTAAATTGTTTCCAACTGGCGAGACTGCATTTTATCACCCTGTCTGTTTAACTTGTCTACTGTACATATGATATGTAACATAGAATTAGGCTTGGAGGAAGGAGGGGTGAAAATTGGAGAAAGGAACATCAGCAATTTAAGCTATGCAGATGTCACTATACTACAAGGAGAAAATAGCAAAGACTTTGGATGATTACTGAAGAAAATCAAGGAAGAAAGTGCAAAGGCAGGTTTATACCTGAATATTAAGAAAACAAAAATAATTACCACAGATGATTTACATTACTTTAAAGGAGATGATGAAGACACTGAAACAGTTCAAGATTTTTCATACTTAGGCTCAGTCAATAATCAGAATGGAGACTGCAGTCAAGAAATCAGCAGAAGACTAGGACTTGGAAGGAACTGAACAAGATCCTGAAATGTAAAGATACACAATTGAATACTAAAGTTAGGATTGTCCGTGACACTGTATTTCCCATTTCTATCACAACTGAGCACTAAAGTTACAATAATCCAATCCATTGTATTCCTGATCACAATGCACAGATGTGACAGCTGGACAGTGAAGAAAGTGGATTTAAAGAAAAAAACTCATTTGAGATGTGGTGCTGGAGAAGAGTGCTGGGGATATTGTGGACAGCCAAAAAGGCAAACAAATGAGTCCTTGAACAAATCAAGCCTGAAATCTCACTGGAAGCCAAGTTGATTAAATTAAGGCTATCATACTTTGGCCACATAATGAGAAGGCATGAATCATTAGGAAAAAGATGATAGGGGAAAAAAACTCATTTTAGATGCGGTGCTGGAGAAGAGTGCTGAGGATTCCGTGGACAGCCAAAAAGATAAACAAATGGGGCCTGGAACTGATCAAGCCTGAAATCACTTTAGAAGCCAAGATTACCAAGCTGAGGCTGTCGTACTTTGGCCACATCACTAGACTAACCAGAAAAGACAATAATGCTAGGAAAGGTAGAGGACAGAAGAGAAAGAAGAAGATCACAACTCAGTTAGGGAGGTCATGAGTCTAAATCTACAAGACCTAAGCAGAGCAGTGGAGGACAGAGGGGCTTGGAGATGTCTCATCCACAGGGTTGCCATGAGTCAAGATTGACTTGAGGGCAGTTAACAACAAAACAACATGAATGGTTGTGAAAGCTAGACAGTGAAGGAAACTGATAGTAAGAGAATCAACTCATCTGAGATGTGGTGCTGGAGAAGAGTTCTACAGATACCATGGACTGCCAAAAAGACAAATAAACAGGCCCAAGAGCAAATCAAGCCTGCTCTCCCTAGAAGCCAAGATGATGAAACTGAAATTATCATACCTTGGAAATATGAGAAGACATGACTCACTAGAAAACACAATAATATGTAGTACAGTAGAAGGCAAAAGGGAAAGAGGAAAACTGTATTGGATAGCGTCAGTCAAGGAAGCTACAGCTATGAGTCTGCAAGACCTGATCAGGGCTGCTGATAACAGGATGGCTTGGAGGTCTCTCATTCATAGGGTTGCCATAAGTTGAAGTTGACTTGATAGCAGTTAACAAGAACAAAACAACTCGGTTTATGCATATGGCTCATCACTATGTGCTGAGGTTAATATGTTCACAATTCAGTGCCTTTGTTTTTCCTCCTTTTACAATCTAACTGAATGAACATGTATAATCTTGAGTTGTTGTGTCCTAAAATATTGACAAGGACAACCTCTTAGAGTTCTGTTTGATAAACATCAGTCAAAACAAACCTGTTAACTTTTCCAGAAATAGGTTCCAAAAAATTTCCAGTTCAAAACTTTCCAGAACATACACTACTAGACAGGAGATAGCTCAATAACGTAGCCACTCCACATCAAGAGTGGGATGGCTATGTTTCTCGCCTGGGTCACCAAGGCAAAATTCACTCACCTGTTGTCCCTGTATCTCTGCCTCCTCCTTCCAAAGCAAGAAATCCTCTGCTAGGGCCACGGCCTGGGCACAGGTCCTTGGCTCATCCTCCTTAACCCAGTTCTGCATTTCCACTGGGAGAATATCCAAGAACTGCTCCAGAATCACCAGCTCTAAGATCTCCTCCTTCGTGTGACTCTCTGGCATCAACCACTGATGGCAAAGATCTTGGAGATGTCCAAACACCTCTTGTGGTCCCTCAGCCTCCTGGTAGCTAAATGTCCTGAACTGCTTGCGCAGTTTCTCCAAGTTATTCATGTCTTTATCCTCAATTGCTTCTCTCTCTTTCCTAGAGGAATTCAGCTTTTTGGAGTCCTCATGGGCTTTCTCACTGGGACCCAACAAGGTTTCAGGCACTAACTTTCCTCCAGGTTTAGGCCTGTGGTTTGCATTAATAGTAACATCCTTCCACAGTGCTGAGAAAAATGTCATGTTGTCCTCATCTTCAGATCGAGGCAGCTGGGATTTGTTTACTTCCGAATAATTCTCCTCCTGGAAATGCTGCCACTGAGCATCCTGGCGCAACTCTTCATCTGGCTCCCCTTTAATTTGGGCTGGATCAACACCAGACAAAAACTTTCTAAAAGACCCAACTTTAGAGTCTCTTCCTTGTTCTTCCATTTTCTCCCCTAGAACTTGCTCAGCTGTGTTCTCCTCCTCCACTTTCATTCCTGACTGCACATCCTGGCCTGAAAGCAGAAACATCAAGTGTTTGGCAAGTTGTGTCAGTTGTTTTGTGTTGACCAAGTTGTGAGTTAGAAAATCTCACCCGCATCTCTCTGCATGCAAACAAACAGAAGGCTATTTAGACAACTTACATTCCTGTTGTTCCGTAACCCCCCAAATCGCAATGTCCCAGAGTAAAACTGAAACACTGTGGGAAATTTAAATAGTGTCCTCCACCATTTAGCACTACATGGAGTGCTGTTGCAATACTTGTTGTTCTTGTGTGCCTTCAAGTAGTTTCTGACTTATGGCAACCCTAAGACAAGTCTATCATGGAGTTTTCTTGGCAAGATTTGTTCAGAGGAGCTGTGCCATCGCCTTCCTCTGAGGCTGAGAACATGTGGCTTGCCCAAGGTGGCCCAGTGGGTTTCATGGCTGAGCAGGGATTCCAATCCAGGTCTCCATAGTTGTTTGTTGTGAGGGCCCCACTCAAACCTAGAGCCAATTCTGGCCAGACATTAGCAGGACCCAAGACATTTTGCTGACTGTAGCAAAGGGCAAGACAATCCCCCCCCCCCAATTTCATTCTTGTGAAAAAGCCAAGAGCTGAAATAAAGTTTTTAACTTTAAATTTTAATAATGTAACATTTTTAATTGTTTTAATTGTTTAATTGTTTTTTAAATTTGTATTGTGCATGTTTTATAGTGTTTTAACTTGGACTGTTTTAGATTTGTAAGCCACCTTGAGTCCCTGTACTGAGAGAAAGGTGGGATATAAATAAACATAAACATCATAATAATAATACCCCAAGGGTAGCAAAAAAAAAAGTTTCCTTCACATCACCTCAGGATGGATGTTAGTTGGAAGGGTGGGCTAGATAGGCCACATGTTATCCTTTCTTTTCTCCAACAGAGAGGGATGGCTGTAGGGCTCAGAATGAATAACTATGGGAGTACTGTTTTCCTACAGCATCTGTTGCCTAAAGCAGACTATGGAGATTATCACACTGGCAAAAAAGACGGGAGAATAGCAGTATGTCCAGTCAATATTATGCGATAACGCAAAGGTTATCACATAACGTCGCATGACGTCGCAATTATCCCATGAATAAAGAGGAATTCTAGCACCACTTTTTATTCACAGGGATTTTCCATGAATAAAACGTGGCGCTAGAATTCCTCTTTATGCATGGGACAACTGCGGGATCATCGCAACATCATGTGATAATCTTCACATTATCACACGATACTGACAGGGGCATATCACTATGCTCCCATCTTTTTTGCCTGTGTGATAATCTCTTATGACTCTGGAGACCAGGGTGCAAACCAGCCATGGAAATCCACTGGGTGACCTTAGGCAAGTCACACTCTCTCAGCCTCAGAGGGAAGCTAAAACACCTCTGAAGAAATCTTGCCAGGAAAACCCTGCAATAGATTTGCTTCGAGGGTCGCCGACTTGAAGGTGCACAACAACAAGTCTCCCAACACAGCAAGATTTTCGTTTGAGTAAGCACACAAATGTTTGAATTATAAGACTTCATTTTTACTTGGGAGTACTGTACATCTTACTGAATGCAGGCACAATTATTTGCTATCTCTCTCTCAAAGAAAGGACCTGTGGACAAACTCAGGGACACACAGACACAAGCCAGTTCAAAAGTTCGTCTGACGTGTACAGCTTTTTTCAAAAAGGGAACTAACAGAGAAGGGGGGGGGGGGAAACTGGTCTAGCCCCTTTTTATTTATGGCGAGTAGCCTTAAAGCAAACCAACCAGCCAAGCCAGTTTGTTTCCTTGGTAAACTGGCAAGCTTACTTGCCTCTGCTTGTTCCTTATCCATGCGGTGAAGAGTTGTGTGACCAGACGATTAACTGATTCAGCCTGCCTTGCGCATTAGTCAAACGAAAGGTGAAGGAGGCCCTGTGCGTTTAAAAGGAACTCTTGACAAAATTTAACTTACTTTTATCAACAATCTCCAGCTACTTTGGCTTGTCTTTTAACAATGACTGCACAACACTCACAAAGTATCTAATCTGCTATACAGTGGGCCCATGGTATCTGCTGGAATTTGGGACCCCCATGGATACCAAAATCTGTGGATGGTCAAGTCCCATTAAATACAATGGTGTACACGACAACCCTGTAATGTAGGCTAGTCTGCAAGATGTGTACAGGCTCTAAAGGTGACCCAAGGATTAATTAACAACAACAATTACAAATATCCTGATTCCCCCCCCCCCCCGCCGGTTTGGGACTCAAGATGGTTTACAACAATTAAAGCAAATGTAATTTTCATAAACACTTCATTTTGAACACAAAAGCACACATCTGAATCTGGAAGTCCTCAATGTAACACTGGGGAGAATGTTTGAATTTCTAGCTATTAAATGACACTACTTCTAATACTGTTAACTGGAATATCTACGCTTTAAATACCCTAAAGGCACCAGATCTTGTCTAATCTTGGAAGCTAAGCAGGGGCAGCCTGGTTAGTACTTGTGTACATTAATCCATCAGAAAGCAAAGGTATCACTATCTCAGCCACCCATGTGGACAATTCTGGAATATTTCAGATTTTGTAATTCTGGATAAAGATGACTCAATCTGTAGAGGACTGAAGTATCAAGAATGCAGAGCCAGCGTGGCGTAATGGTTTGAGCCTTAGTAGCTGTGGGCCTCATTCCCACTATGTTTTAAACCGGTTCACAAATCAATTTGAAGTGGTTTAAATGACCCTGGTTCATACTTGAACCGAAGCGCAGAAGCGATTCAGAGAGGGGGGCCATGAGCTAGACCCATTTAACCCACGTCTTTTTCCTGCTTTTTGGGAGGGATAAATCAATTCCACACAAGTGTGAACCAGATGCAGATTGGAATCTATTTCAAGAATCGATTTGAAGAATTGAATTCATGAATCGATTCAGTGTCAGTGTGAACGAGATGTGGATTGAAATTGATTTACTATGCCGTGATAAGGGGTCGCTGGGTGGGAAAGCGGAAATTAACAACCAGTGTTTGCCCACTCTTTGACCCTCGTAAGGAAGTACATAAATACGATTGCAGTGATGGACAGAGGAAAAAAATCCCACTGAAAACGCTTCAAATTGAACCAATTCATTTGCCAAGGTGAACTACAAGTGGGTTATTTTGAAAGACTCCCACAGGAAATGGTTTAAATTGAATTGATTCATTCATCAATGTGAATCATAAGTGGGTTATTTTATTTTATTTTACAGCAATAAAATGTGATCGGGGCAAATGTAGTGTGAACCACACTCTGCTGCCGAACCGATCCATCGATCCACATCACAAAGCAATTTATTTGTAAGTGGGAATGTGGCCCTAGATGGTTGAATCCATGGATAAGGAACCCATACGGAGTGCTGACTGTTTAAGGTTGATATGACTGCACAAAATCATATACAGGCATTTAAAACAGAAAGTTTTAAAAGAACATCTGGAAAAGGAGAGGGGTAGTATTGTTAAAATACGTTTTTTATGGCTGTATTGTTTTAAAGTACAGTATATGGCTTTTAAGTGCTTTTCTCTTTTTTAACTGTATTCTGTTTTTAAACAAATGATCTGTTTTAATATTGCAGTTGAGTTTAATTCCATTTTAATTTGTAAAATTTTAATTGTACTGTGCTTTTAAATGTATGCCGCTTTGAGTAACAATTTTGGTAGGAAAGCAGGTTACCAATAAATAGTAGTAGTAGTAATAACAAAATGAACAAGTACACTGAAACCAAAATGATTTTGACAAAATTACTGAATTTTGTTAGCATAATTATACAAGGCACAAAAAAGGATCTATTGGAAGTGAAAAGATATGCCTTGAAATGTTATGTTAATAGTTTGAATACTATTGAGTATAGTTTTATTGAAGAATATATGTGTATAGACTGTAAAACATTTCTTTAAAAAATGGTGAAAACAAAGTATAAAAGAAGAAGTGGAAGAAGAATCTAAGGACTGTGGGAGACGACGGTTCAAATTTCTGCTCAGCCCTGGGAACCCAGTGGGTGGCCTTGGCCAAGTCACACTCTCTCGGCCTCTGGGGAAGGCAAGGGCAAACCTGCTGTGAACAAATCTAGCCAAGAAAACCCCAGCATTGGATCCCCTTAAGGATCACCATACCGAAGGCACACAACAACAACCACTCAGTCTTTTAACCGTACCCTTACCTGGGAGTCAGTCTTTTGGAAATGGACCCAAGGCTTTCCAAGGCTCCAACCTGAGAGGCAGGTGGGATTCCCAGGTACTTTGGAGACAAGTCAGGTCCTGGTGAAGGATACAAGCACCCTTGCAAGCCCTGTTGATTCACATCAGAAATAAAATGCAACCTATGAGTATTTCATTTGGCTCTTCTTTGGATCTAGGTCTGCAGGAAGGGGACCCCAGGAGATCCAAAGCACCTTCCTTCCCTCTAAATCTTATGGAAGGGAAAGGATGGGATCTGATTTTGATTTTTTTTTGGGGGGGGGGGGAATCGGAGGGCTTGTCTCTAACGCGTCATCCCACGGATTTCCTGCCTCTCTGGGCTTCTTTTTCATTCTTATTATGCCCTCCTCCTTCCCTGGGTCCCACCTCCTCCTGGCCTCTCTTCCCTTGGGCTCACCTTCTTGCAAGATGCCTCCCATCTGGGTCCCAGCTCCAGCATCTGCCTTGCAAAGCAGCCCTCCAGCTTGCTGCAGAGGAATCTCTCTCTGTATGTATCTTTCCCATCCATTCCTTCCTCCTCCCTTTCTTCCCATCGGATTTTGGAAAGGGAGGGAAGGAAGGCAAGAGATCTCTGCTTCCTAGCAGTGCAGCTTCCTAGCCTGAGGTGTTTTGGAGGAAGGAGGTCCAGGCAATGGGGGGGGAGCCCTTCCTCTCCATCAACCTGAAAAAGGGACTTTCCCATTTACCAGGTCTCATTCCCACTACCTTTTAAACCAGATTGCAAATCAGTTTGAACCGAATCGCTGAAGCCATTCAGAGAGGGAGGCCACGAGCTAGACCCATTTAACCTGCATCTTTTTGACACTGATTTCCCCCCGCATCTTTTTGGATAAATCGATTCTGCGCAAGTGTGAACCAGATGCGGATTGGAATCATTTTGACTTTGCCCATTGGCCGGCTGGAGCGGGTCCGTTTTGAATCGATTCATATGTCAACGTGAACCACAAGTGGGTTATTTTATTTTATTCTGTAGCAAGAAAATGTGATTGGGGCAAAGGTAGTGTGAACCACACTCCACTGCCAAACCAATCCATTGATTTGGATCGCAAAGCAACTTATTTGTAAGTAGGAATGCGGCCCCAGGAGGGCATGAGCAAGGTCCCCCACCTGGGATGACACCTTCTTCAGCATGGGGACTCCAGTCAAGAAATCAGAGGGCTAGGAATGGGGAGGGCAGCTATGAAAGAACTGGACAAGATCCTGAAGTGTCAAGATATAACTCTGAAGACTAAAGCCAGGATTGTCCAAGCCATGCTTTCCCCCCATCAACTAGACAACTAGACTAGACACTAGACTAGACTAGAATAGACTGAAAGAACTAAACACGATCCTAAAGAGTAAAGATACAACCTGGAAGACTAAAATGAGAATTCTCCAAGCCATCGTATTCCCCATCACTATGTACAAGGCAGCTATGAAAGAGCTAGACAAAATCCTAAAATGTCAAGAGTAAGGTCAGGATTGTCCAAGCCTGGTATTCCCCATCACTGTGACTAGACATCCATGTCAAGGGGACACCATTTTAACTGCTATGGCTCCATCCCCTGGGATGTGTAGTTTGATGAGGCACATCCCCCTTTCGCAGAGAAGGCTAGAGACCTTGCAAAACTACAGATCCCAGGATTCCGTAGTTGGACACCATAGTGGGTGTGTGTCCAACTACATGATTTCTACAGTGTAAGTACCCCCTGAGGCTGGATCTGTACTGCAGGAATAATCCAGTATGACATAGCTTTAATTGCTATGGCTCAGTACCTTGAATTTTGGGATTTGTAGTTCTGTGAGATATCTAGCCTTCTCTGTCAGAGAGCTCTGGTGCAGCAACACACAACAAGTGTCAGGACTCCATAGCATGGAGCCATGGCAGTTAAAGCAGTGTCAGACCGCACTACTTCTGCAGTGCAGATGCAGCATAAAGAATCACACAACTACTATTGATGTTTTCCTAGCAGTAACATGGTGTACCGGTTTGCATGTTGGATTACAGTTCCCAGAGACTAGGGTTTAATTCAGGCTTAGAGCAATGGGATGGCCAGCTGCCAATTCAGCTTCTATGTATTTCAGATTGTGTTGAAGGAACAAAAGGTTTGTTTGTTTATTTGTTTGTAACTCCCGTTTTGCAAAGCAGCCCCAGCCAGCTGGTTTCTGCAGACCAAACATCTGCTAAAATCCTAAGAGCAGATCAGCCTGACCATAAATCATCCTGCCCAGACTCAGGGTGTATCTACACTGTAGAAATAATGCACTTTGATGCCACTTTTAAGAGCTATAGCTCCATGATCTGGACTCCTGGGATCTGGAGTTTTACAAGGTCCTTAGCCTTCTCTGCCAAAGCATATGGGTGAGGCCTCACCAAACTGCAAATCCCAGGATTCTGCAGGATGGAGCCATGGCACTTAAAGTGGTGTCAAACTGCATTATTTCTCTTCTTCTTCTTCTTGGCTTTACTTCACGAACAAAGATTCAGGAAGGACTCATCCGTGCTTTCTACAAGCGCGTTGATGACGTTGGACGTATCCTTCAAGCCTGTGCAATGGATTTTTCTGGTGGAGGGCAGCGTGCACAGAACTGGCCTCACCCTTTAAACCAGAGGTTTGACTGCTGAGGCCTTGACAATCATAGATGGTGGCAGCGAGGTCCTTGGGTCGTAGGTTTGGTTAGTGTTTCCTTCTCTGAGATGGTTGACCTTACAGGGTTAGACAAGCACCATCTGCCCGGGTTAGAGAGCCCATCCTGCCCTTTGGCGCTCTTGGCCAGACCCTTCGGTTGTGACCTGTCTGGCATGGGAGGCCCTACCAGTAGCTATTATACCACCGCCAGTATAGCTCACAACTTCATTATGGTACGCAAGCCTCTCCCCCACACAGTCAGAGTATAGCTGGAGGGGAATAGGAGGCCCTATTATTTCTACAGTGCAGATGAACCCAGATACAGTGGGATGCTCTCCCAGTTTTTCTGCCTTAGTGCCTTCCCTGCATGTGGCTCCACAAACAGTTAAACAAACAGAGCTGAGCTTCCTAGATGGAGTGAGAAGGCAGGAGATGTGTGATTGGGCAGATGTGACTTTAAAAAAGAAAAGAAAAAATTCAAGGCTTTTTCCTGTTCCTCCCACTTTCCTCCACTAAGGGATCATCAATGCTTTTAGGGTGTAGTAAGAGTTGTGAACTGTAGGTTGCACACCTTGTGTTGAATGCAATGCAGAGGCTGCAAAGAAGGGGTGACTGAGGGCAGATTTGGAAAGGGGTGCAGGGACACTGCTGGGAAGAAAAGATGCAAGGCTAGAGACAGACTGAAAAACAGGTGATGTCCATCTCTGGTGGTGGTGGTGGTGAATTGACTTTAAGTTGACCCCAACTCATGATAAGCCTGTGGATGAACTATCTCCATGCCTGCCTGCCTTCCACCTCCTGCTTAGGTCTTGCAAATTCATGTCTGTGACCTCCCTGGTTGATGTTGTTATTATTATTATTAAACATTATTTATATAGCGCTGAAGATTTACACAGCACTGTACATACAATTAAAAAAATCAATAAAAATTAAACCTGGTTGAATCTATCCGTCTTCCTCTCTTGCGCTACATTCAACCTTTCTTCCAAAATTCACAAAACAATGATAACTTTATGGGGCCAACCAAAACACACAAAATGCATGTTTCAAGCTTTCGAAGCTCCACTGGCTTCTTCATCATCAGAGAAAGGTCTTAAAAATGATACAGAAGGGGAAAAAAGTTGAGGATGTTAGTCCTAGCCCTGCATTTGATCAAGATCTTGTAGTTGTCCTTAGTCCAGATGGTATGGAAGGGCATTCATGCAGGTAGGCCCCTCCTCTTTTTGGTGTATCTATGCATAGATATATCTATGCATAAATATAGAATGGGGGGCACCTGGCATAATAAGACTATGGAGTTTATAACACTGGGGCTGATTTCAACATTAAAGAGAGATTAAAGCCCATTTAAAGCATCCCGCAAATGAAATGGAAATGGCGAGGAATTGCATGAATGATTATCACAGGCAATAGCACAAATAAAGTGATATCAGAAATACTTTGTCGCTGACATCTCAAAAGTAAAAAAGATGTGCATTAATGCTTCTTTGTGTCCACTTTAATAGTGGGTTTTGTGCAACGTCATGTGATGTCGTTATGCATAATTTCGCAATTTTTCCAGGATATTCACAGGATAAACTCCTGATCTCCTTTGTGTGATAAACTCCTAGGAGTCCTAGTAGACCACAAGTTGAACATGAATCAACAGTGTGATGTGGCAGATAAAAAGGCCAATGCGATTCTAGGCTGCATCGATAGTATAGTGTCTAGATCAAGGGAAGTAATAGTGCCACTCTATTCTGCTTTGGTCACGCCTCATCTGGAATACTCTGTTCAGTTCTGGGTGCCACAATTCAGAAAGGATGTTGACAAATTGGAGTGTGTCCAAGGAAGGGCCACCAAAATGGTGAAGGGTCTGGAAACCATGCCTTATGAGGAAAGACTTAGGGAGCTAGGGATGTTTAGCCTGGAAAAGAGACGGTTAAGGGGTGATATGGTAGCCCTGTTTAGGCATTTGAAGGGGTGTCACATTGAGGAGGGAGCAAGCTTGTTTTCTGCTGCTCCAGAGACTAGAACATGGAACAATGGATGCATGCTCCAGGAAAAGAGATTCCACCTCAACATTAGGAGGAACATCTTGACAGTAAGAGCTATTCGACAGTGGAACACACGCCTTTGGAGAGTGGTGGAGTCTCCTTCCTTGGATATCTTTAAACAGAGGCTGGATGACCATCTGTTGGGGATACTTTAATGGTGATTTCCTACATGGAAGGGGGTTGGTCTGGATAGCCCTTGTGATCTCTTCCAACTATGATTCTATGGCCATGTGGATGCTGGGAGATTCAATCCAGGAAACCAACTTTAAATTCCATTTGCAAGACAAAAAGCAGTAGCACACCCACATGACTAGAAAGAAGAGCGGCCCGCTTGCATCAATATCCTTCCATATCATCTGAACTGAGGACTACAACTACAACATCCTTACCAAATGCAGGGCTAGGACTAACATCATCATTTTCATTCCTCCTGTATCACTTTGCCTGTTGAAGAAGACAGTTGACCTTAGAAAGCTTGCAATATGTATAATAAGCAGTTTGATTGGCCCATAAGGCATCACTGTCTTGTGTATTTTGTATGATACTATACTTGGCTATATGGCCAATGTGTCTACCCTGGTTATGTTTCCTAGCATCGTACAGTATCATCCAAAATCCACAAAACAGTGATGCCTCTACTGGACCAACGAAATGCAAAACAAACAAACAAACATGTTGCAAGCTTTCAAAGTTCCACTGGCTTCTTCTTCAGGGAAAAGTGTTTCAATGGAGCAGTTTTTAACAAGATGAATAAATAAATCTGGATCTGCAAAACCTCAGTGAAAGAAACGCAGAGGATACATCTACACTGTAGAAATAATGCAGTTTGACTCCACTTTAATTGCCATAGTACCATCCTACAGAATCCTGGGGTTTGCAGTTTTGTGAGGCACTAGCACTCTTTGGCAAAGAAGGTTAAAGACCTTGTCAAACTACAAATCCCAGGATTTCATAGGATGTAGCCATGACACTTAAAGTGGAGTCAAACTGCATTACCTTTACAGCGTAGATGTACCCAGAGAGAAGCCATCTCCTGTCCATGCTACTCATTTGCACTGATGCTAATCTTTAAGTCCTGAGTAGTACAATAGGCAGACTTTGACCAACATCTCTTTCAGTGTCCTCACTTTTCTGTCCCCAGATACCGAATGTGGAAACGGTTGTTTCATCCCAAAGAGAACCTCTTCTCTTAAACACTGTGAAGATGCAGCTGTCCGTGGAGGTCTTGAGGAACACTATGGGGATCCCAGCTTGGTAGGTAGGTAAGAAGATCCATGTGCAAAAAGAGCTGGGTATCATCAGTGGTGGAGTGGTACATTTTGAAGTGTGGGGTCTGTTTGTGACAGACTGCATAGTCACATTCTTCAACTGCCCTGATTTGGCAGTATTCTGTGAAGGCGAAGGCTTTCATGGCCATCATCCATAGCTTTTTGTGGGTTTTTCGGGCTATATGGCCATGTTCTAGAAGATTTTCTTCCTGACATTTCGCCAGCATCTGTGGCTGGCATCTTCGAGATGCCAGCCACAGATGCTGGTGAAATGTCAGGAAGAAAATCTTCTAGAACATGGCCACATAGCCCGAAAAACCCACAAAAAACTATGGCAGTATTCTATTCACAAAATGGCCAGTGAGAAGCCAATAAGCAGGACATGATTTCAGCTGTTCTTTCCCACTTACATTCTTCATTAACTGACAAATTGCCTCTGATAAAATGTACTGTGAGCCCCTGGTATCCTCTGGAGTTCCAGAACCCCCGGTGGTAGCAAAATCCACCAAAATCTGAGCATGCTCAAGTCCCATTATATACGATGGAATGGTAAAATGGCAACCCTTATATAAAACGAAAATGCTTTTTCGGTTTTTGTGTGTCAGTATTCAAACCTTGTTTGGTTGAACAGGTGGATGCAGAATCCATGGATCCAGAGGGCCAACTGTAGTATACAGTTGACATGATAGCATTGTTCTCCTAGCATTTATCGAATTCCCTTTTCAAGCCATCCAAATTGATCATATAATCTTATAGTTGGAAGAGACCTCAAGGGCTATCCTGTCTAATCCCCTGCCATGAAGGACACACTCTTGACAGATGGCTATCCAGCCTCTGTTTAAAAACCTCCAAAGAAGGAGACTCCACCACACTTCAAGGAAGCCTATTCCACTGTCAAATAGCTCTCCCTATCAGGGAGTTCCTCCTAATGTTGAGGTGGAATCTCTTTTCTTGTAGCTTGAATCCATTGTTCCAGGACCTTGTCTCTCGAGCTGCAGAAAACAAAACTCCATCTTCAGTATGAACATCCTGAATAGCTGCACATTGTTTGGTAGAGAACTCCATGGTTTGACAACATGCTCTGTGGAGAAGGCTATCAAAACACATCAGTTGGAATCCTAGATCAGCTGCTTAGTTATGAAAATGTAACTTACTGTGTATGTTCAACTATAAGTCGACCTCATGTGTAAGTCGAGGGCAGGTTTTGGGACCAAAATTACAGATTTTGATAAGTCCCGTGTAAGTCAAGGGTAAAACATAGGGGCGTGTAACAAAGGATCTAAAAATGAAGCAAAGGAAAATGATGCCAAATAATTCCATCAGGCATAACTCTTTGTACTCACTCAAAAAGCCTGGATGGATGAGAGAGTAGAGGAGGGGCAGTGCTTCTCTTAGGTGCCCCCAGGATGGACTAAGCGCCCACCTTTTTCACTCTACTCACAGAAATTAGACGGCTCCTTTATTTTTTCAAATAATAATAATAATAATAATAATAATTTTTATTTATATCTCCCACTTCTCCCTTCGGATAGTTAAAGTACACTTCTTACATAGTCCTGTGGATAAGACTACCCACATCTAGGATTTCAGCCACTTTGGGGGTAAGTATAGGATTCCTCTTCTTGCCATGGTGAATCTAGGCTGATTTTTCCACTTCCCTGCCACTTTCATCATCACCATGGAGTTATGGAAACCCTGTGATATGGTTCCCTCGCTCACTGCTTTTATTTGCTTTCCCCTTCCACATCAGGGGAGCAGCAGCCACAGAATATGATGATGCTATGTCACAGTTTTGCCTAAGGACGTGAAGCAAAGAGGAAGGGGGACTTGCTGCAGGGTTACCATAGCACCAATAACTCTATGGCTTTATCTGCACTGCATAAATGATACAGATACTGAAACTGCTTGATACTGCTTTCATTGCCATGACTCAAGGCTATGGAATTTTTGCATTTGTAGTTTGGGGAGAGATTTATCAGAGAGCTCTGGTGCCACAACAAATTAGACTCCAGGATTCCCATAGCATGGAGCCATGGCAGTTAAAGCGGTGTCAATCTGCTTGGTCTCGGCAGTGTTGATGCAGCCTTTGCCATCAAGGATTTTTACAGCCCTTGGCAGGAAAGCAGATGATGCAAATCATTCAAGGTGGTGTAAAATCCTCACTCCAGGTGGGGAGGCCGCTACGTCACTGAGTAGCCAGAGGCTGGTCCATATTAGACAAAAGCAGTCAGCTCTTATACTATTAAGCTGTAGTTGCAAAAACTGATAGGAAGTTGTAGCCCAACAACATTTAAAACAGCCATACACTGTCTCCCTCTGTGCTTAGGGCCACATCGGCACAGGTACAGTGGAACACTGTTAGCATAATTTCATGTCTCCTCTTCAAGACCTGACTGTCTTCTCTGTGTACCAGGCCCTGCAGGCCTTGTTTGCACCTGGTATAAAATGTTAATGCACAGGGATACATTCCCAATTTGTCCTTTCCACGATCATTCTATTTCAATAAAAAATGTCTGGCGCAATCCCAGAATGCCCAGTTTTTGTTTAGTACAATCTAATGTAGACCGAGATATGGCCTTATCACACATGCTTTGAAACTGCAATTTTAACAAGAAAATAGCACCTTTGGCAGTACCTTATCACCTCCGACCCATTGCTACTGTACCTCTGAAGTGTTGCTGGAAGGCCTCTTTTCATCGATGGGAAAACCAGTCAGAAAGCAGACAATCATGCTGCCACCCCATTACTCCACAAGTGCAATAGTGACAGTCCATGGCAGTCGCAATATTGGGCAGTCAAGTGGTGTAAGTCTCCTCCCTTTCCCCTTCTCCCCCTCCTTCACACTATTCCCAGGTGGACTCTTTTCTTTCCTCCCCCCCCCCAACTTTTTTCCACTTTTTAAAAAAACTAAATCATATTCCCATAACTCTGGAATTACTAGAACAAACTTAAAAGGGGGGGGGGGAGGCATGCTGAGTAGGGCATAGGGCAGGAACTATGAAGACAACAATGCACGGGGGACTGTTGATGATACAAAAGCCCGTTGTACTAGTGAAGACAGGTGGCAATAAAATTTCCAAAGCCAGTATGTTTTCATTCTTTTTTAATAATGCAATTGTGGCAAGACCAAGGAGATTATCGCAAGATCTCCCATTCTCACCACAATCGTGTTAAAGAAACACATTCATACTAGCTTGGGAGCAATTCCTGTCGCATGTATCTGCAATCACTGTACCAGCCATTGCCAGTCTGGGACTTTACCAGACTGCTCCTTAAACCTGGCTCCCTCTCCCATTGTTTTATCAGCATGCCTTTTGGGTTTTTTATTTTAATTTTTCTCTCTTAGGCATTATGGCAATGCGATTTCGCTGGGAGGAAGGAAAGAAAATAAAATATTTTTTTAAAACAAAACAGGTTGCTTGGGAATAGGAGGGGCAGGGAATGAGGGAGAGGAGGAAACTGACACCAAGTGACTGTGGCCCAGACATTATTGCACATAAATCTAATGCTACAGTGGTGACACTGACAGCAATTGGTGGGGGAAGCCCATAAATGAAAATGTGTGTGATAGTCATGAATGGAAGACAGGCCAGCTACAGCTCAGCCACAGCATCATCTGATAAGGTTCAGCCACAGAGGCATGTATTCTGCTTTAATTCCACTTTTTTGCCTCACCCGATAATCTCCTGAGGCTTGGGTGATAAAGTCCTGAGACAGAGAGATGTATTCACACAGAGCTTCTGATCCCAACCCTGGGGACAAACATGTATCACAATTGGGAATTCGAAGCAGTGGTGGTCAAGTTAGCTCTTTCACCTGTTCCTAACCTGGAGACATCTGGTCAGGTAGTTTGACAGTGACATTGCCCATACCAGCTATGACTTAGGCTCATAATATTATTAACAGAGTGGGACTAGCCCAGGTATTAGTTGGCACAGTGGTTCGAGTTGTTGGACTACGTCTCTGGAGACCAGGGTTCAACCCCCAGCTTGGCCATGAAACCCAGCGGGTGACCTTGAGCAAGTTACATGCTCTCAGCCTCAGAGAAAGACAATGGCAAACCTCCTCTAAATAACTCTTGCCAAGAAAACCCCATGATAGGGTCATCTTAGGGTCGCCGCAAGTCGGAAATGACTTGAAGGAGGACAACACACACAACACGCAGCCCATGTACTATAATGACCCCATTCAGTCATCTTTCCTCCAGGCCCAATAGCTTCAACATTTACATCTAAATACAAGACATCTAATATCCCCCTTTTTAAATATAGCAAATGGCATGGTTTGCTAAAATATAAGGTCCCATTGCTGATATTGCTGACGTGAGCAACATTTTTTATCATCTGTATAATTTTTGTGGCCCATGACAAGAGCTCGAAAAAACTTTGTAAAATTTTCCAGTTATTCTCTGGGGGCATTTTTGTCAAGTTCTCCCCATCCTGAGGCCATCTGAATACCAGGAAAGGCCTTTTTTAGACCAGAAGTGACTTTTAGACACTTGCTGTTTTGAATAAAGGCCTCTCTTGGGCCTAAGATAGCCCCAGGGGACTGAAAAATATTGGCAGAATGCCCCCGGGAACTAGAAGGCATTTGGGGCAATATGTTTTCTGAGACGGTGGATGGGGTGAGGAGTGCAGCCTCCCAAGGTCTCCTAGACACTTAATATGGCCCCCTAGCCACCCAGGCTGCTCACTCCTGGTGTACATGCACAGCATGCACTCTCCTAGGAATACAGAAAACTACCTTATAGAATCACAGAATTGGAAGACACCACAAGGGCCATCCAGTCCAACCCCCTGCCATGCAGGAAATCTCAGTCAAAGCATACCCAACAGATATGGTCAGGCTATTGCTACATCCAACCAAATACTGTCAACTCTAACTGGCAGCAATAGCTTTTCAGGTTGTCAAGAGGGATTCTTTGCTAGCCATTCCTGGAGATTCCTGGTGGTCTCACATTCAAGTACTAACCAGGCCTCACCTGCTTAGCTTCTGAAGCCAAATGAGACTGGATGTGTCCATTGTGGGATGACTCTACTATTTAGCTGCAGCACCTTTCTTTAATGGGTAATATTTTGATTTGCTTGCGTGAATGTATTAGTTTCTAGTTTCTCTTCTGAGCCTAGAAGCATTCAAAACACAAAAACCTCCCTGGGCAGGTCTTTAATATCTAAAAAGACTGATGTGCTTTCCAGTCATAATGTAAATACTATTTCCTCCTAGCATTTATCCATATACATTTTTAAAGTTGTCGTTTTTTTCCTAAAAGGCAGTCTCAGGCAATGTATGAGGTTTTAAAAGTGTACTATACACAAACATCACTTTGCAAGGAATTTCAAAAGTCCAAAAATAGCTTTCTCTGCAAACTCAGGATTTATACAGCTTCTCTTCTCTGTGAGTTCTCTCATGAGCCACAAGGGTTGAACTCTGATTGAAACTTTTCATACAGTGAGAACATGTATATGGTTTTTCACCTGTATGGATTCTCTCATGTCTAATCAAATGTGCTTTATGACTGAAGCTTCTGCCGCAGACCAAGCATGTATAGGGTTTCTCGCCTGTATGGCTTCTTTTGTGCCTGTTAAGGTTTGATTTCCCACTGAAGCTTTTCCCACAGGCTGTGCAGGTATACTGTTTAACCCCTGAATGGCTTCTCTCATGGCCAATGAGATCTGTTTTGTGTTTGAAACTTTCCCCACAATCCAAGCACTTGTAAGCTTTTTCTCCTGTATGGATTTTCTCATGTCGAAGCAGGTGTGCTTTATGGCAGAAGCCTTTCCCACAAAGTGAGCAGAGATACGGTTTCTCCCCTGTGTGGCTTCTCTCATGTCTAGTAAGGTTAGACCTCCCACTGAAGCCTTTCCCACAGATAGAACAAGCATAGGGCTTATCTCCGGTGTGGGTTCTCTCATGTATAATGTAATCTGATCTGTGACTGAAGCCTTTCCCACAAACTGGGCATTCATAAGGTTTCTCGCCTGTGTGGATTCTCTCATGAGTAGCAAGTTTGGTACTTTGGCTGAAGCTTTTCTCACAGTGTGAGCATTTATATGGTTTCTCAACATGGGTTCTCTCATGAGAAATGAGGGTTGAACTCTGGCTGAAGCTC
Source organism: Sceloporus occidentalis (assembly GCA_023333645.1). NCBI lineage: Eukaryota > Metazoa > Chordata > Lepidosauria > Squamata > Phrynosomatidae > Sceloporus > Sceloporus occidentalis. The sequence goes on from JALMGF010000001.1 coordinate 13,900,658, forward strand.
TTTAGGCACTGTGAACATTTATAGGGCTTCTCTCCCGTATGAATTCTCTCATGTCTGATCATGTGTGCTTTATGACTAAAGCTCCTACCACACGCTGAGCAGGTGTATGGCTTCTCTCCTGTGTGGCTCCTTTGGTGTCTATTGAGGTTGGACCGTCCACTGAAACTTTTCCCACAAAACGAGCATATGTGGGGCTTCTCTCCTGTATGGGTTCTTCCATGTGCAATAAGGTAAGACCTCACATTGAACCCTTTCCCACAAAGCGAGCATTTATGTGGTTTTTCTCCTGTATGGGTTCTCTCATGTGCAAAGAGGTATGATCGCACATTAAAGGTTTTTCCACAATAGGAACATGTGTATGGTTTTTCTCCTGTGTGAGCTCTGTCTTGGGCAAGAAAGTATTTTCTCCAAATGAAGATTTTGCCATAATTAGAACTTTTGTATGGTCTCTTACTACCTCTTTTGCCTTTGTGGCTTCTTTGTTGTCTTTCTGCCCTATACTGATTGGCTCTTCCCAAACAATGGGCAATGCTCCCTTGAGTCATTGCTGTATTGATAGCCATGTGCTTAATGCTTCTTGGTAGAAAATCTTCTTCTTTCACATAACCATTGCCTGTGAGAAACAACAGAAAATCATGAAACTGTGCCTATTGTTGCAAAAAAATTAAAGCATTTCAAGCATACCACAATGACAAGTAATGCAAACATAAAGAAAGGCAACCTTACACAACTCACAAATAGACCAGGGTGTTAAAGAAACTGAGCTGTTTTGCTTGTTTGATTAAATCAGCATGCAATTTCATTTTATACCACAGCACATTTTTCAAGCAGTTTACACATACAGTGGGCCCTCAGTATCTGTGGGAGTTCTGTTCCTGGATAGTTTAAAATGTGGATAATTTAATCCTTTTTAATAATATGGTGTAGGGCAGCAGTGCAGGCAGCGGCAAGCCCCAGCCACTGGGTGTATATTCTTTGGGCTCTCCTGAGAGAAGCATACACATTGCCTTTGAGGCAGCGGCTGCAGTTCTTCTGCTTATTCATTCCAAGAGCAGAAGCAGTTGGCTGGCAGGCTCTCTGGAGCTGGGGGAGAAGGAAGAATGTGTACTTGGCAGCTGGGGCTTGCCATTGCATCTGCTGCTGCCCTGTGCCATAGTATTAATAAGAAACTTATAAATAAGGAGTTATTTAAGGGAGACAACATTTACAAGATTCCAAGTACAAGATTCCAAAAGCAATCCCTCTGCAGACTTGCATTCACGTCTCTCTTCCCACCTCTGGGGACCATGCCACTTCCACCCCGTGTCTGTCTGCAGCCTCGCCAGCCTCACAAATACAGCACTGTAAGTACTACACTTCTTGTGTAAAATATTATATACTGTGTTATGTACAGTACTATAGTTTGAATCCAAGGTTAATTGAATCTGCGGATCCTGAGCCCATGGATACAGCGGGCCCACTGTACAGTAGTCCCCCCTTATCTGCGGGGGATATGTTCCAACACACCTGAAACTGTGGATAGTACTGAACCCTATATATAATATGTTTTTTCCTGTACATGCCTATACCTATGAGAAAGTTTTTAATTTATAAATTAGACACAGTAAGAGATAAACAAAAGTAACCAATAATAAAACAGAACAATTATAACAATATACTGTAATAACAGTTATATGAATGTGGTCTCTCTCTCTCTCTCTTAAAATATCTTATTGTATTGTACTCACCCTTCTTCTTCTTGTGATGATGTGATAATGATACAATGCCTACGTGATGAGGATGAAGTGAGTTGAATGACGTAGGCACTGTGATGTAATGTTAGGCTACTATTGACCTTCTGACAACAAGTCAGAAGGAGAATCATCAGCTTCAGGTGATCCTGGATCATTGAGCCATGACGATGCTGATGGTTGGATGTCAGGAGCAGACGATGCTGATGGTTGGGGGTCATCAGTAGTCGAAGGGTGTTTTGTCGAAACCTTTTGAAATAACATTGCATTCGGAAGTTGTCTCTTTCTTTTTAATTCATCAAAGTGTTCCTGAAGAGGTTGCAATCCTTCGGTGATCATACGGGTGACTTTAATGCTGCGTTCCATCCAAGGGTCATATTCCATAATTTTGTCCTTTAAAGTCTGTGCAATTTGAAAAACTTCAGCAAATTTTGGTAATGTCCACATTGCTGGTTCTGATTTGGATTCTTCTCCTTCCTCTTCCTCCATAGAAGTCTCAAAAAGTTCTTCCAACTCCGCATTTGTTAACATTTCTCGATGGCTTTCGATATGTTCTTTCACGTCTTCATCAATCATGTCAGTGAATCCTTCTCCACCAATCTGTCTTGCTGCGTGAATGATTTTCTTAACTTCTTCATCGATCCCTGGGAAGCCTTTAAAATCATTCACGACTTCATGCCATAAGTTCTTCCAGCAGGCATTTACAGTTTCTGGTTTTAATTCATCCACTGCAGCTTTGATTAATGTTATTGCATCAGCAATTGTGAATGATTTCCAGCACTGCATTATGTCCACACTGGGGTCTGCATCAATTGCTGATATAATGTGATCAAATACCAGGCGGGTGTATGTGGCCTTGACAAACCAAATGACACCTTGGTCAAGGGGCTGAAGCAATGAGGTTGTATCTGGAGGTAAAAATACAACCTCAACATTTTCATTTTCATAGCAAACAGATTCAGGATGGCCAGGTGCACTGTCTATTATCAATAGGACTTTAAATTCCAACCCTTCCTCTTCCAAGTATTTTTTCACTTGTGGAATGAAACATTGGTGGAACCAGTCCATAAACAAGATGGCTGTCATCCATGCTTTCTTATGATGTTGCCAGAACACAGGCAGATGATGTTTGTTTTTGAGAGCACGTGGGTTCTTCAATCTGTACACCACGCCTGGCTTTATAATATGCCCTGCAGTGTTGCCACATAGTACTAGAGTTAATCTGTCCTTCCATGTTTTATGCCCTGGTGACTCCTTAGCATTTTTATGAATGTAGGTTCTAATGGGCATCTTCTTCCAGAAGAGCCCAGTTTCATCACAATTGAAGACTTGCTTCGGATGGTATCCTTTCTCCATAATCAAATTTTTCAAGTCTACCGGAAATGTGACGGCAGCATCTTCAGTGGGAGATACAGCCTCTCCAGTAAATTTTATAGTTCTCAGTCCAAACCTATTCCTGAATCTGTGTAACCATCCCTTACTTGCAATAAATGGCTTAGAGTCACGCATTTCAGGGGATCCCTTGCTGAAGTCTTCATATAGGCTCAATGCTTTCTGGCGCAACATGTTGCTGTCAGTTGGAATACTTTTTCTGTTCATGTCTTCCAACCACAAATTTAATGCCTTTTCCATCTTAACTAAGCATTTATCACGCACTCTGCCTAGAACTTTTGCAGTGTGAGGCACGAAAGCAAAACAAGCACGAATTTCTTTTTCCTTCTTCACAATTTCACGGATAGAAGATTCATTCTTACCGTAGATCTTAGCAACCTCAGAATAGGATTTTTTCTCTTTTCTTATTAAGTCGAGAACTTTCATCTTTTCACTTAAAGGAAGCACTTTACGGCTTCTCTTAGGCATATCCGAATTGCCACGATCACTACGCTTGCGCTTTGGGACCACTATTAAGTAAAATAAGGGTTACTTGAACACAAACACTGTGACACCACAACAGTTGATCTGATAACCAAGATGGCTACTAATTAACTAATGGTTGGGTAGCATATATAGCATGGATACACTGGGCAAAGGGATGATTCACGTCTCAGGTGAGACGGAGCAAGATTTTATCACACTAGTCAGAACGGTGCACAATTTAAAACACATGAATTGTTTATTTCTGGAATTTTCCAGACTGCAGTTGACTGTAGGTAACTGAAACTGCGGAAAGTGAAACCGCGAATAAGGGGGGGACTACTGTATATGAATGTAAGATGTGAATTCTGGCCTGTGAGCAGATAATATTAAGAAACCTCCTTTTCCTTTGACTGTGTGAGTCAAAGGCCAAAGATGGATTTTCAGGAAGTTCTGTTCCTCTTCCACTAGAAGTAAGATGGACAGTGTGTTGGACGTGGGCTTTTTGTCTGTGATGCCAATAAACCTAAGGAATTAATCCGACCCCCCAAAAAACTGGTCTTCTTTCAGCTAGCAAGACAGGTGAAGACTTTTCCTCTGCTCTCTGACTTAGTATACAATTATACTGGTGTAAAGAAACTATTGGATGGGACTGGGCAATACTAGCCCCATTGCCTCAGTGGAAGGCAGCAAGAGAGCACAAGTTCTCACTGTCCACACTGCACACTAAACCCATCTCTAATGTTTCCACATGCCCCAAATGTTCCAAAAGGCTCTAACGTTCCATCAGGAAGACTGAGGAAACTACCTCACATAGCAAAATGCCAGGCATAGCCAACTATACTGCTCTCTCCAACCGAGAGAGGCCATCGCTCACCTGGCTGGACTCTTGAGAACATTGTACTTCTTTGCTGGAGATCTGAAATCCAAGGCTCTTCTTCAGGTTCCATCTTTATTATTACACCAGAAAATCCTGAACAGAAGAAGGATGCAAGAGAAAATGTGATGTTCTCACCCCATTCCATATAGTTTTCACAAATTAGCTTACAGTTGTAAACCGCTTAGACACTGCTTAGGCAGTATGAAACCGTATATAAATGAAGCTTGTTTGTTTGTTTGTTCTGGAGGACATAGGGATTCCTACAGAGAACATACCAATCAAAACTGCAAATAATCAAATCCACAAATGTGGAAGGCCAACTGTACTCATTCATATTGTTATCTACTAACCTTTGCTTGAGGAAACATCCTTGCCTGGTCCCCCAACAACCAACCATTGTTAAAACTGACCTTGTCACTTCACCTCCACACCCACAAAAATTTACATTCCTATAGATAGTCTTACACATAGACGGTTATATAGGTCTGTCCACCCCATGCATCTGAGGAAGGATGATCGTCTAGGAAACCTCAGGCTATCAACCTCTAGCCTTCAGTCAGTCTCAAAAGTGCTGCAAGATCCCTTTGCATAATGATATACCTTACCTTAATTTATGTAATAAGTGCAAAATCCCACACACACTGCCCAAAACCCTTAACATCACTTCACCCGTTTTTCTCACCTGAAAAGGTCTTACCTTGTTCACAATCCTGATTATCTGATGCCTGTGACTCTTCTTCATCTTCCATCTTTATGGTCACAATGGGAAAACCTGATAAGATAAATGATGTGAAGTAAAACAACCAGTATTCCACAGACTCTTGTAAAAAAATAACAGAAGGACAGGGTCTTGTGGCACCTTTGTTGTTTTTGTTAACTGCTTTCAAGTGACTTTGACCTATGGTGACCCTATGAACAAGAAATTGCAAAGTCAACTGCCCTGGTCAGCTCTTGTAGATTCATGGTTGTGGCATTTTCTTATTGAGTCTATCCACCTAGAATGAGGGTCTTCTTCTTTTCCTACTGCCTTCAACTTTACCAAGCATTATAGTATTTTCTAGTGAGTCCATTCTTCTCATGATATGGCTAAAATATGACAACCTGAGCATAGTCATCTTTGCTTTTAGGTAATGAGGACCCATTTATTGAGGTTTTTTGCAGTCTGTGGTATTCTCAGAACTCTTCTCAAACATCACATCTCAAATGAGTAGATTTTTAAAGACTAGTAATATTTTAAAACCTCTCTATACACACACCTGTCCAAGAATTAAGAGTTGCTGGAGGAGGAGAAGGCCTCCTCTGTGCCCCACCAAGGAGAGCAACGAACTCCATGAGGACAAGGGGAAAGGCCTTCTCTGCTGTAGCACCCTGGCTGTGTCGTGCCCTCCCCTAGGCTAGAGGGATGATTGAAACTGACACTGGGTTCATTCTGGCACCAAGTTAAAACATGGCTTTATAGTAAAACCTGATGAGCTTGATATGGTGTACTGGGAGAAAATGAAAAACCTGTAAGAGGAACCAGTCTGGAAATGTCGAGCTTCTGTCTAAATCTATACATGTAGAGAGCCAGTATGGTGTAGTGGTTTAAGTGTTGGGATCCTGAAGACCAGGGTTTGAATCCCAGCTTGGCCACATAAACTCACTGAGTAACCTTGAGCAAGTCAGACTCTTTCAGCCTCAGAGGATGGCAATGACAAACCCCCTCTGAAGGAACTTGCCAAGAAAACCTAGTAAGTTCACCTTAGGGCTACCATCAGTCAGAAACAACTTGATGGCACACAACAAAATGGTCTTAACCAGTTTTAACTTGTTCTAAATTTTATTTGTTTAATATATTTTTAGACCAATTAGATTACCCCTTATTTTTTAAAATCTGTTTTAAGTTGTTTTAATTCAACAGATTGTTGCCGTGACAGCTAAAGTGGAACCACTGTGTTATAACAGTGTGGCATGAAATGGTCCTGGGGAGATAACTACCAGTAGTCCTGACTGTGAACTTTTGGTGGAAGGTTTCATGAAAGAAGTAACTTAGGCCAGAAACAAAAAAATGCAGGCATCTTATTAACATCTTTAATGTTTCTCCTGTTTGGTATGTAACATCTTGCTTGATGATGAAACCAGTGGAGCTTCAAAAGCTTGCAACAAGTATATTGTGCATTTTGGTTGGCCAATAAAGGTATCACTGTTTGGTGGATTTTTGTTTGAATTTACTAAATGGCCAACAAAGTTACCCCTGAAGTTTCTTAATCCTGTCACCCAAGTTCTGAGCATGCACAAAGCCCAGATACTGCTGCGGAAAATGTGTGAAAAGGTAACTCATGAACAATTTATATTAAGAAGGATTTACATTTTTTTTTTTACAAAATATGCTCTGAGTTCAGTTGTTAGACATAAACTGTGGGAACACATTTAAAAATAAAAAAAGCCCTGCAGGCTGATTTTCCAATTGCTTTGAAAACATTTAGAGAGCATTGGGTGGTGAGCATGCAAAAAGGTTTGAATTACTAGCAGCTTTTAATACTATCTCCTGGCAATAACACCATGCTCAGAACAACTTTTGTTTCTTTAATAAAGCTTTCTGTTTACTGAATTTTGTGTTTCTGAAGTGAAGTGAGCCAGTACATGACATCCACACACACAATCTCTCTTTTTCATCACATTCACAAGTAGGTACACCACTTGTGTAAATAAATCTATCAATGTATCCCATCTCTCACCTGGAAAGGAATCCTCGGCAGCTTCATTCTGCGGAAAGCCTTCATGGCCAGTGGGGATGTCTAATTCTTCTTCTTCCATCTTTATTGGCATACCAAGATAACCTGATCAATACAGAGGAAATCATGATTTGCAGCTAGTTCTACTGGAAATTCCAGACTTTCTTCCCAAGAAACAATGCAGGCTTGGGAATCATGGAGTCTCCTAATGCTGTTACACTCCAACACCCAATGTTCTTCACCACTGGTTATTATATCTTTTCTGCCAAAATAAGGCATGCTAGATGGCTGACAGTAAAATCTGAGCAACTCAGACACATTTAAAATATACATAGAAGCATATTAAAAACACAACTGAGAATAGGAAGTTAGGAGTTGATGGGAAATGCAGCCAAAGAACATCAAGGGGGCCTTTTCACGGTTAACTCTTCCAGACTCCATGGGAATTGCAAAGATCTTCAAAAGCTTCTGAATAAATACATGAAGAACCTCAACATACAACCTGATTTCCTGAACAAATCCTTCACCTGAATGAGCACTTGGGAAGGTTTGGGTTTCCTCAGAAACTTGTTCCTCCTTCATCTTCATATGGGGGAGCTCTGTCAATACAAAAATATCAAAAGATAGAGTAGGGACAGAGACTCTAGTCACAAATAGCTAGACGTAAATGCTTCCTGGTTTCTCACAAATCTCTGTGTTGTTCTGACTAATAAGTTACCTAGTATGTTTGACATCTGATGGATAATTTTTTAATACCCCCCTCCCTTAAAAAGAGGAGCAAAGATAGGAGGAAGGAACATCAACAATCCAAGATACACAGATGACACTATATTACTAGTGGAAGCCGTCATGGATTTGGAACAATTATTAAGGAAGGTCAAGACAAAAAGTGCAAGGCAGGCTTGCTGCTCAACATAAAACAAACAAGCTTCATTTATATACTGCTTCATACAGAACTAACAGTGTCTAAGCGGTTTACAACTGTAAGCTAATTTGCCCACAACAATCTGGGTGCTCATTTTAGCAACTTCGGAAGGATGCAAGCCTGAGTCAAGCTTGAGCCCTTTTGCTGGTCTTGAACTCGCAACCTTGTGGTTTTGAGTGAGTGGCTGCAGTACAGGCATTTAACCACTGTGCCACCAGGGCTCTTAAAAGCAAAAATAATGACCACAGAAGATCTACATAAATTTCAACCCAGACAATGAGGAAATCAAAATAGTTAAAAGATTTCCTGTACCTGGGATCAAATATCGATCAGGAAGGAGGCTTCAGTCAAGAAATAAGGGGAAGACAAGGAATGGGAAGGGCAGCCATGAAAAAACTAAACAAGATCTTAAAGTGTAAATAAGATCTTAAAGATATACAACTGAGGACTAAAATTAGAATTGTCCAAGCCATTGTATTCCCCATTACCATGTATGGATGTGAGAGCTGGACAGTGAAGAATACGGACAGAAAGAAAATAAACTCATTTGAGATGTGGTGCTGGGCAACAGACCAGCAACATCTTGGACTGCCTGAAGGAAGAGGCCCCTCCCTCCTCAACTGTCATCTCGGCCTCAGAGGGAGCCATCAGGCAGACCCAGCAACATCAGGGACTGCCTGAAGGAAGAGGCCCCTCCCTCCTCAACTGTCATCTCGGCCTCAGAGGGAGGGATCAGGCAGACCCAGCAACATCAGGGACTGCCTGAAGGAAGAGGCCCCTCCCTCCTCAACTGTCATCTCGGCCTCAGAGGGAGCCATCAGGCAGACCCAGCAACATCTTGGACTGCCTGAAGGAAGAGGCCCCTCCCTCCTCAACTGTCATCTTGGCCTCAGAGGGAGCCATCAGGCAGACCAGCAACATCAGGGACTGCCTGAAGGAAGAGGCCCCTCCCTCCTCAACTGTCACCTCGGCCTCAGAGGGAGTCATCAGGCAGACCCAGCAACATCTTGGACTGCCTGAAGGAAGAGGCCCCTCCCTCCTCAACTGTCATCTCGGCCTCAGAGGGAGCCATCAGGCAGACACAGCAACATCGGGGACTGCCTGAAGGAAGAGGCCCCTCCCTCCTCAACTGTCACCTCGGCCTCAGAGGGAGTCATCAGGCAGACCAGCAACAGCAGGGACTGCCTGAAGGAAGAGGCCCCTCCCTCCTCAACTGTCACCTCGGCCTCAGAGGGAGCCATCAGGCAGACCAGCAACATCTTGGACTGCCTGAAGGAAGAGGCCCCTCCCTCCTCAACTGTCATCTCGGCCTCAGAGGGAGCCATCAGGCAGACCAGCAACATCAGGGACTGCCTGAAGGAAGAGGCCCCTCCCTCCTCAACTGTCACCTCGGCCTCAGAGGGAGTCATCAGGCAGACCAGCAACATCAGGGACTGCCTGAAGGAAGAGGCCCCTCCCTCCTCAACTGTCACCTCGGCCTCAGAGGGAGCCATCAGGCAGACCAGCAACATCAGGGACTGCCTGAAGGAAGAGGCCCCTCCCTCCTCAACTGTCACCTTGGCCTCAGAGGGAGCCATCAGGCAGACCCAGCAACATCTTGGACTGCCTGAAGGAAGAGGCCCCTCCCTCCTCAACTGTCATCTCGGCCTCAGAGGGAGCCATCAGGCAGACCAGCAACATCAGGGACTGCCTGAAGGAAGAGGCCCCTCCCTCCTCAACTGTCACCTCGGCCTCAGAGGGAGTCATCAGGCAGACCCAGCAACATCTTGGACTGCCTGAAGGAAGAGGCCCCTCCCTCCTCAACTGTCATCTCGGCCTCAGAGGGAGTCATCAGGCAGACCCAGCAACATCAGGGACTGCCTGAAGGAAGAGGCCCCTCCCTCCTCAACTGTCACCTCGGCCTCAGAGGGAGTCATCAGGCAGACCAGCAACATCTTGGACTGCCTGAAGGAAGAGGCCCCTCCCTCCTCAACTGTCACCTCGGCCTCAGAGGGAGCCATCAGGCAGACCCAGCAACATCAGGGACTGCCTGAAGGAAGAGGCCCCTCCCTCCTCAACTGTCACCTCGGCCTCAGAGGGAGCCATCAGGCAGACCCAGCAACATCAGGGACTGCCTGAAGGAAGAGGCCCCTCCCTCCTCAACTGTCACCTCGGCCTCAGAGAAAGCCATCAGGCAGACCAGCAACATCTTGGACTGCCTGAAGGAAGAGGCCCCTCCCTCCTCAACTGTCATCTCGGCCTCAGAGGGAGCCATCAGGCAGACCCAGCAACATCTTGGACTGCCTGAAGGAAGAGGCCCCTCCCTCCTCAACTGTCACCTCGGCCTCAGAGAAAGCCATCAGGCAGACCAGCAACATCTTGGACTGCCTGAAGGAAGAGGCCCCTCCCTCCTCAACTGTCACCTCGGCCTCAGAGGGAGCCATCAGGCAGACCCAGCAACATCAGGGACTGCCTGAAGGAAGAGGCCCCTCCCTCCTCAACTGTCATCTCGGCCTCAGAGGGAGCCATCAGGCAGACCAGCAACATCAGGGACTGCCTGAAGGACGAGACTTCTCCCTCCTTTAACTGTGTTTTATATTGTATTACGATTTTACTGTACACCGCTATGATCATCGCGGAATAGCGGTCTGTAAATAAAACATATTATTATTATTATATTATTATTAAAAGTGCTGAGGATACCATGGACAGTCAAGAAGTCAAACAAATGTGTCCTAGATCAAGCCTGCAATCTCCCTGGAAGCCAAGACAATCAAACTGAGGCTGTTATACTTTGTACTTTGGCCACATCATGAGAAAGCATGAATCACTGGAAAAGCAAAGCCTCTAGACCTCAAAGGCAGCTCCCTCCCACCAGCAAACAGTAAAGGAAGGAGACATTCTGCCCTGCCAGAATGCAGCACTCTATGATGTAGGCGCATCCTAGTCATGGGAATCTTGGCTGTATCGCCAACATAGCTACCCCTGGATATGTTTTTAACCATGGTTTTTTAAAAATATATATATATTGTTATTTAATTTTGTTTTAACTTTTGCAATCAATGTTTAAGCTGTTATGTACAGTACTTTGTGCATTCTGGTTGGCCTAATAAAAGTATCATTGTTTTGTGGATTTTGGATGTTGTTGTACTTTGCTGTATCTCCAACATGGCTACCTCTGGATATGTTTTTAACCATGCTTTTTCTTAAAAAAAATAATATTGTTATTTAATTCTCTTTTAACTTTTGCTATCAATGTTTAAGCTGTTATTGTGTTTTAAACTACTGGAAGCCACCTTGGATTTGGAAGTTTTGGAAGAACATCAGGGTGTAAATGCAATAAATAAATAAATAAATGAAGAACAATTCTGCATGAACAGTCACAGTTCTAAAGAGAAGTCTGAAAACAATCCCAAATACATTACTTACCTCCAATTACAACATTTTTATGAGCCTCTTACTCACCTCCTAAGTGGTCACCCAGGGAAGTCTCAACATACTTCGATCCCTGGAGCTCTACAGTTTGTTGCCTCTTTTCTTGTTCCATCATAGCAAGACTATCTGATGGAAGAACAATGAAAGAAAAAGTGATCAGGACAGAGATTTTGACTTCCTGGGGTTGCAGGAAAGGATATAACTGTATTATATACAAACATACAAATGTTTTGCCCCTCAAAACAAACAGTTATATATTTCTTTCTTCTGTTTTTCCAAACTACACTTTGATCATCCAGGAAGATGGGGGCACATTAGAATAACATTTTGTTACAGCATTCATAGAAAACTTGCCCCAGAAAGTAGTCCCCCCCCCCACAACAATGTTACTTCATGCACAAAATAATTTCAAAAATATTGAGTATAGTATTACCTTCAGGCTTTGTGTACAAGGTGTATAGGAAACATACATGTTTAGTCTTGGGTCCCATCTCCCAGATATCACATTAGGTATACACAAATATTCCGAAATCCCAGAAAATCCAAAATCCAAAACACTTGCGGTGCCACACATTTTGGGTAAGGGAGAACCAACCTGTATGTATGTGTGTATATGTATCTATGAAAATACACACCCACCCCACATTATATATATATATATATACACACACACACACACAGGGCACAGTACAGTGATTTGAGCACTGGACGACTCTGGAGACAAGGGTTCAATTTCCCACTTGGCCATGGAAACCCAGTGGTGGACCCTGGGCAAGTCACACACTCTCAGCCCCACAAAATCCCACAATAGATTCACCTTACGGTCAGAATTAGTCGGAAAAGGCACAACAACAACATTGGAAAGGAGGATTAGGTTTGCTCATTTGGAGATTATTATTATTTATTATTATTATTTAATCAGAGGAACACAGATTGTACATTTGCATGTACATATACGAACGAATCCATGTGAAGATGAGTAACAAATGAAAGCTAAAATATGGAGAGGTCCACATGCCTACAATCCTAAATTTAGCAAGAGCTGCAGTTGCTTAAAAACCTCTCTGGAAACAGTTGCTAAGGTGCCGCTAAAGCAACAGGGCCTATGTAGAAAAACACTGATCTACTAAACCTTTCTTGTCACTCCCCCAAGGAGTACAAAGAGGTGCCCTACACAGTTCTCCTACTCACCACATTTGTTCAACACAACAACCTTGCAAGGTAGGTTAGGCTAAGAATGTGTCACCCACTGAGGCTCCTGGCATTAATAACACTGTTCTGGACAACAATAAAAATGTTGTATCATAGACAGTTCTTTCACAAATTCAATTCTGTTGTTACTCAGATCTGATTAAGTGTGGACCCTGATGTTTCAGTGTGATTTCTTTAAGTGCTTTTGAATGGATTTTTAACTTTCATATTAACGAATGAAGGTATTTTGAAAGGCTATGACAGGTTGAATCTCCTTTATCTGGAATTCCAAAACCCGAAATATTCCAAAAACTGTTTTTCATGGGTAGCTGAGAAAGTACTTTCTGACGGTTCAAACATACACAAACATTGTTTCATGCACAAAATTATTAAAAATATTGTGTATAAGAGATAGAAAATTTAAAACTTGGCTTTCTAACAAATACCTGTTTGAATTGAACTTCAGGCTATGCCTATAAGATGTATCCAAAACCTCTCCAAGGTTTCTTATTATGTACATATAATGCAAATACAGGTATTCCCAACTCCCCAAATGGAGGAGAAATGTAGTTTGCTCTCCCCTTGGAAAGCACCTGGAAGTAGTCAAAATTACTAGCAACCTGTCCATCCATATTGAGTCCCATACTGAATCCCTAAAACAGTACAGGTTTAGGACTGACATCATGGGTGCCTCTACACTGCACAGATAATGCGGTTTGGTACCACTCTAACTGCCATGGCTCCATCCTCCAGACTCCTGGGATTTGTAGTGCTGAGCCAGAATGACACAGTGCTTTGAATGCTGGACTACAACTCTGGAAACCAAGGGTTTGATTCCCTGCTCAGCCATGGAAAGCCACTAGGGATGGCCTTGGCCAAGTCACACTCTCTCAGCCTCAGAGGAAAGCAAGGCAAGCCCCCTCTGAACCCACCTGGCCAAGAAAAGCCCACTTTATTATAGTCACCATAATTCAGAAATGTCTTGAAGGCAGGCATCATCAACAGCAGCAAGCTCATTGGAAGGAAAGGCTGAAGTCCTTGGAAAACTACACATCCCAGGGCTGCACAAGATGGAGCTACAGCCCTAAGAGTGGTGTCAAACTGTATCATTTCTACAGTGTAGATGCACCCTAAGAGGGCAGAGGGTGGAAGCAACATGGACACAAAAAAGTAAACAGATAGACTTCCAAAATAAGTAACCTCCCATGTTGCTTAACCTTACCAGAGATCCAGGCAAAGAGGGGCTGGGATGTTTAGTTTTCCTTTCTGGGTTTTCCCAGCGATGTCTTCTTCTTTGCTGCCTCTCAGCCCTGAGCCTCTTCTGCTTCTGCTTCTTCTTTTTCTGCTTCCAGCAGCGCCATTGCAGATTTCCAAGGGGAGCTTTGGGAGGAAGGGGCCTCCTTTTCTTCCCCAAACCCTCTTTTATATTTCTTTTCCCCTCCAGAGATCCTTCTGCAGATCAAGGAGGAGGCATTCAGCCGGAGGGGGAAGCAAGGAGGCTGGGCCTTTGTTTTCCGCTTCCCACCATGTGATCCCAGGCAGGGAAGGAAGGGAAGGAAGGAGGGAGGGAAGGAGGAGGGCAGGGCCCCAAAAGTAGTTTTGCAATGCAAGGCAGCCTCCCAAGCCCTCCTCCCAATGGCTGGAGGCCCAGGGTGCAGGCCTTACTTGGGCATCCATTGCTTTGGCTTGAGAGAGTTGGGAGGGTTTGGGGGGTAGGAGGAGTTTGGGGTTTTTTTAGAGTTAGGAGTTTATTTTTATTTCTTTATTTGGCAGATCTTAAAAAACAAATGAATTAAACCTCGTGGGGTTTGCTATCTATCTGACTTGTCTTCTTAGATTGTAAGACTGAGGGCAGGGAAAGGTCTCATGAACAATCTGTGAGCCTCTCTGAGAGCCTTTTGGCTGAAGAGCGGGGTTATTATTATTATTATTATTATCATCATCAATATCCATCCACCCATCTATCTTTCATTGCTGTCAGTCTGTTTATCTATCTGCTCCCATTGCTATCTATCTAGGGTTGCCATAAGTGAGGACCTCCAAACCGGGACAAATGTAGGGCAACATTTTCAAATGTAGGACACATTTTTATAAAAATGGAGGACGCGCAAAAAATTGAGGTTTTTTTTAAAAAATGTTAATATAAATGCATGTTTTTAGGCATGATCAAAATGGAGGACATTTTGGCATTATTCCTAGACAGATGGCAGAAATGGACTTGCCCTCAGGTTCAACTGTACTTCTCAGAAATGTGTACTTGGTCAAGGGACTGTGGTTTTTCTTCACTGCGCATGAGTTAGTAAAAATCACAGCAAGTTACATTGGCCGTGCCTCAGAGGCTTGTTGATATCAATATCACCATCATCATCATCATCATCATCATCATCATCATCATCATCACTATAATTGTCCAGGAAAGGCATTTGTTAGCATTCAAAGCACCATAAATACACAAAAAATGCACTTGCATATATTTAATAATAAAAAATAATGAAAAAATAAATAAAAAACAAGGCAGGGGTTATATATTTGATAATAAAAATTAATGTAATAAAATAAAAAACAAGCAATAATAAAAATTAATAAAATAAAATAAAAAGCAAGAAATAATAAAAATTAATAAAATAAAACAAAAACAAGCAATAATAAAAATTAATAAAATAAAACAAACAAGCAATAATAAAATTAATAATATAAAAAAACAAGCAATAATAAAAATAATGAAATAAAATAAAAACAAGCAATAATAAAAATTAATAAAATAAAAAATAAAAAGCAATAATAAAAATTAAAAAATTAAATAAAATAAGTATTTTATATTTTTAAAAATAATTTAAAAAAAACCAAAATACCAAGGCAGACCTAATGGCCACTGACTCAGCATTCCTCCTCCTCCTCCTCCTCCTCTGGCCCAATTGTGTTCTGGCCTTCAGGCACCCTTCCTCCGGCTCCTTCCTCCTCCTCCTCCTGGAAGTGGGGCAGGTGCGCGCACGCGGAGGGAAGTGTGGCGGGCAGGTGCGCACGCGCGGGGAAAGAAGTGGGGCGGGCAGGCGCGTGCGGATGGAATGGGCAGGCGCGCGCGCTGCCACTGGCCCCTGCTGAGGCCTGGGCGGCGCGCGCCAAGGCGCGCAAGCCCTCCCAGTGGGGGTGCGGTGGCGGCGGCGCTTCTGCCACCGGCCCACTGAGGAGGAGGAGGAGGAGGAAGGCGGAGCCGGAGGAGGAGGTGGGTTGGCGCCGCAGCAGCCGCATTAGCAGCAGCGGCAATGGCCGGAGCGGGCCCCCAAACCGGGAACAAGGCACGGGTGGGGGCTCAAACCGGACCAGGACCGGGAGGGCCCCCCCGAAACCGTGAATGGCACGAGGGCCGCCGGGTTATGGCAACCCTATATCTATCTGTCTGTCTATCTGATTGCTTCTACCTAAAATGAAAGAGGATTTGCCACCTGAATCCTGAGACAGGGCTAGGAAGAAACATTTTGGATTGCAATGCCCACAATCCCCCAGGAAGCTGGATCATATGGGGGAGCTGTAGAAGTACATCATCATCCAAAATCCACAAAACAGTGATACCAGGCCAGCCAAAATACACCCAAAAAACCCATGTTGCACATTTTTAAAAAATTATTTATTTATTTATTTATTTATTTTATATAGTTATAGCTAATATTATTTTATTTTACTTTATTTTTGCTCAGATTTAAAATGAAAGAGGATTTGCCATTTGATTCTTAGGGCAGAGCTAGGAAGTGATCCTTTTTTATTGGACTGCAATGCCCAAAATCCCCCAGGCAGCTTGGTAAATTTGGTGGGACTGTAATCCAGTTAGTAAACATACTATTCCAGTTAATGAACATACTATGGTTGCAACTTATCAAGGAATAACTTCACCACTTTTGCAGGGGCACTATACTTTCAAGTTATTTTTATAATACAAGGGATCTGACCTCACTAAATAGTGGAGCAGGAACAACCACTACCTCCTGTTGGTATTCCTTGCACTGTTGTTGGTTGGTTAGTGTTGGGAGCATGGGTGTCTTAAGACAACCTGGGACAGTGCAATTTGTACCATAGGCCAGCACCTTGTTGTTGTTGTTGTCGTGTGCCTTCAAATCATCTCCAAGTTATGGCAACTCTAAGGCAACCATATCATAGGGGTTTCTTGGCAAGATTTATTCAGAGGTGGTTTGCCATTGCTTTCCCCTGAGGCTGAGAGTGTGTGACTTGCCCAAGATCACCCAGTGGCTTTTGGTGCTTGTTGCTAGCTGCCTTCACGTCTACCAACTCATTTCGACCCTGTGAATGAGACGTATCCAAGCCCTCCCCCCATCCTATACTTCTCTACTCAGGCCCATAGTCTCTCTTTTTGAGTCTATCCATCTGGCACACCATCTTCCTGTGTCTACTTCCCCTACCTTCCCCAGCATCATTGTCTTTTCTAATGAGTCCTTCCTTCCTTATGATGTGTCCAAAGTATGACAGCCTCAGTCTAGTCATCTTGACTTCCAGGGAGAATTCTGACTTGTTCTGATCTGTTCTAGGACCCATTTATTTGTCTTTTTAGCTCTCTGTGGCATCCGCAGCACTCTTCTTCTCCAGCACCACATCTCAAATGAATTTCTTTTCTTCCAATCTACTTTCTTCCTTGTCCAGCTCTCACATCCGTACATGGTAATACAGCATACAATGGCTTGAACAATTCTAATTTTAGTGTTTGGCTATATATCTTTACACTTTAGGATTCTGTCTAGTTCGTTCATAGCTGCCCTTCCCAATCCTAACTTTCTGATTTCTTGACTGCAGTCTCCATTCTTAGCATTCTTTTAAAAAAGAAAATCCATAAAGGACACGTAATGGAGAGAAAAAATGACATTGCCTCCATGTTTAATATGTCAAGGGATTCGCTCTTGCAGCTGTAATTCTCTCCAAGTCCCAAACACACTCCTTTCTGCCAGCCTAGTATTGTTTTATCATCTAACATAGGGGTGGGCAACTTTGAAGGGCACGGGGAACCTTTTTTTATGGCTGTTGTGGCCCAAAAATTGCCTACGGTGCAGTCAAAATACAGAAAGTGACCTCTGGTTTCAGATATTTTCCACACTCTTGAGGTGATGGTCATGCAGTTACCTTTGTGCCATTGCTGAAATCCCTTGGGAATGGCAATTTACCATGGGAGTGCAATTAAAAATCCTGAGATTTAGGGGGTGCAGCAATGCCATGGGGGCACACAGTTTTCCCACACCAGTGGTGGTTCGCGGTTCACTACTTCCCCCCAAACATCACATTAGCACCCTTCTCTTCATGTGGAGGTCATTCCCACTATGATAAACTTCGGATTTTGATTCAGTATATGCCCCTAGTTCCCATTTGGAAATCGATTCTGATGCTCATTTGATCGATTCCAGTGGGGAAAAAGCGGAGCAAACATAAAAAAACCTGAGGTATCCTGATACTAGTTTGTTGGTGGTTCTTTTCCTAGGAATCGATTCTGACGCATTCCCAACAGGTGGGGACGCCGGATAGGAATTGATTCTTTTTCTGCAGGAGGAACAAATGGCAGAGGGCTGTCACCATCTCTCCCTAGAGACACCCCCAGAGCTGTTTTTTTTTTGTTTGTTTGTTTAAAAAATAAACTTCAAAAAATCTCTATATTGTTGAAGCATCCACATATAAAGGCAAGTGGTTGCTTTAACAATCTAGCGATATTTTTATTTAAAAAATTTAAAAGAAAAAGGGGGGGTTCTGTCCCTCCTCCTCCTCCACCCGGTCCCTCGACCTTGCCTCCAACTCCTCCACAGTCTTGTCCTCCATCTCGTCTGCCTGCTCTTCTTCCACTTCCACCTCCTCTCCGGTCCCTTCCCCAGCCTCTGCGCTTCCTCCTCCTCGCCTGCTCCGCCACCACTCCCAAGGCTAGGGCAGACACTTGCACCCATCCCACTGCCACTTTCTGCAAGCCCCTGGATAGACCAGGGCACCTGCAGGTGAGAGGCAAAAAGGGTCGGAGCAGGATTTTAGAAAGGGGGGGGGGGGGTCCAGACTAAGTGCCACCATTATAATGGGGCTTGGGTGCGGTGGCGCAGCAGCACACACCATTCATTTTTCTAATGGAAGGGGCGGTCCGGACCCCAAGAACCCCCCCTTGGCTACGTCCCTGGTGGGAGGAAGGCTTGAGGGAGGGAGGGAGGGCGTTCTTATACCAGCCAGGCATCTCGGAGTAGCCGCAATCCCCAGCCACAGATGCCAGGCACTGCAGATCAGCAGCTCCCAAGTCCCCAGCCAGGCATTGGCAGCTTGTGGTGGTGTTTTTTCCAAAGGCTGAAGGGCTGCTCCACCTTCCCCCGCTCAAATGGGAACGACAAGCATGCCAACCAAAAAAAAAGCGATTCTACAAGGGATTCCTTTTTGTAGTGAGAACGATGGACCTTTTGGAATCGCTTGACTGGAGCTGGAGCAGAACACGGGTTATACTTCCAGTGGGAATGTGCCCAGGATGTCCAAATGCAGTAGGAGAGATCATCCTCCACCTCAGACTTCCCTTTATCTCTCCTAACTTGCTTGCCACCACGCCAGTTCTCTGTAGAGGGCACTGTCAACCATACAATGCAGCTGATACTGCCCTCCAATATTGTCATGGACAAATATGATCCAACAGTACAGGTAGCTTCCCACAATGATTGCTCCTCAAAGCCGGGCATCTGGGACCTGGTTGACTCCAGGGGACAAATCTTTATTTATGGTGATGGCAGATCTCTCTGGGGGATATGATGCAATTACTCATCACTTTTAGTGTTCCAGTTAGGGTTGCCATATTGGAGGACCTCGAAACCGGGACAAATGTAGGACAAGGTTTGAAAATGTAGGACATTTTTTTTTTAATTTCCTGGCTAGGAAATTAAAAAAAAAAGTCCTAGATTTTTAAACCTTTTCCTCCTCCTCCTCCCCCCGGCCTGAGAGGAAGCCTAGGCCGGCTCCCAGGCCGGGAAAGAGGCGGAGGCTGCTCCTCATCGCGGCGATCGCCGCAAGGGGAAGCGGCCTGCTCCTCCTCCCTGGCCTTGCGGAGGCCTTGGAGGACCCCGCGGTTGGAGCTCCGACCGCGGAGCCGCCTCGAAGGCCTCGCTGGGGCCCGGGAGGGAGCGTCTCCGCGGCTGGAGCTCCAACCGCGGAGAGCCTTCCCAGGCCTCAGCAAGGCCTTGGAGTCGCCGCGGGGCCTGAGGTGGCCGCGGTGGGCGGGGCCGTCCCGGTTTGGGCGCCAAACCGGACCGGGACCGGGTTGGCCCCTCCCAAACCGGGATTGTCCCGCCCCCCGGCAGGATATGGCAACCCTAGTTCCAGTGTTCCTGCCTAATGAGCGAGTGAAAAACAAAATTAAACATCAGCACAACTTACAGCACACGTTTAGGTGTGGATGGAATAAAGAATCAAACACAGCTGGCTGGAAATGAACTTTACAAAGAAGATTTACAAACAGTATTTGCCTTAGAAGGAAAAAGAAGAAAGAAATTGCAAAGTGAGCATTGACCACATTTATCCCACGATTTGTTATGATAGGATAAAGAACTCTGGGGATCCAACATATAAATGGTGGGCAGGCAAGTACTTTTTCCCTTTAACACAGTGACAGAAGACAACACTGCTCTCAGATCTGAGTTCACAATCCCATAAATACAGTAGGCCCTCCACATTAACTGGGGTTAGGGCACAGGACCCCTGTGAAAGAAGGAAAACCACAAATAAAAAGCCACTATTTTTTCTACCTGAGATAGAACACTTCTCCGAAAAACTCTAAGTCCTCCAGTGCAACTCTGCGGTTAACATCTGGCAGAAACTGACCAGGGAATCGTGCTGGAGGACCTACAAATGCCTAGAGTAGTAGTTTCTCTAGGAATCTCTAGGTCCTCTAGTGGGACTCTGTGATCAATTTCTGGCAGAGTTACCCTGGAGGTCCTACAGAAAATATATTAATAAAATCCATAAATAATAAAATCCACAAAAGTCAAAGACACAAAATGTGAAGGGCCAACTGTATTTAGATAGTGCTTAAAAATTGTATTTAGAACTTGAAATACATGCTCTCAGCAACTGTGGTTGCTTCTTAACATATTGGAAAAACTGAACACAAGTCATTTCATAGTTGAATTTAATGCAGAGCTCTGCTTTAACCAGGGGAGCTAGCATCCGGTTCCTGTCACCTCTCCATATGCCACCCATGTGAGATAACACCTTTTTGGTGTAAGCATTGCTTATCGGGATGGCTAACACAGCACTCACAACTTGGACAAGAGATCTAGACTTGATGTGCTTCAGCAGTTGCACCCATTTCTCATCCAGAGGAAGATCCATTTTTCTTACCTCTGGCAGGAACTTCTGCACCAAGTTGAGCTCCTCAAAAAGACTGTCTACATTTACATCAAGGTCCAAAATCTTAGCAACTTTACATACACATTCAAGGGTTAGTTCCTCAGACGACAGGTCAAGATCAAAGGCTATAAATTCTTTAAGGGATGAGTTATTGAAATCATAACACTTCTCTAGGTAAGCAACTGCCCTATTATACATTTTGATGGCATCCTCTTTGAAATGTACTATCTGAGAATATGGTAGCTGTTCTAAGCTCAATGACAATTTTTCACCAAAAAATTCATTGTCCCTATAATCAACAAGTTTCTGCCTCAAGTTGCACATCACTGTGTGGAGCTGTGGGACTGCAGCATGTTTGGTTTCCAAAACAGCAACACAACCATGGAACATTTTCATGAAATGATGGACAAAATAGAGATAGCACTCTGGAAGTGAAATTTTTGAAGTGGTACCATGCTCTATGTCCTCTACATGACCACAAACAAACTGCCATATGGTGTTGCTGGTCTCCTCCTCCCCCAGCTCCAAGAAATACAATTTGATGGCAGGCCATGAGAGGAGCAACTGTTCAACAGCTGGAAACAGAGAAAGCCAACTTGTGTTTCCCTGAGTAAAAAGTGTGTTCAACTGCACGCCTAGTTCTTCAAAGCATTCATTGAGTTTCTTTTTGCTAAAATTGCTCCGGGAGAACTCGGCATATACTTTCTGTACAAGAATCTCCACATCAAAATTGATTTTTAAACAGGCATATCTGGCAGCATTATGGAGCACCTGGCAATAACAACTAGCCCACATAAGTGAACATTTCTGCACTCTGAGTACCTGAAATACAGTGTTCTTTGCCCCACAGTTTATGGGCTCATTGTCTGACATGTATGCCACTACATTGGCAATGGATAAACTCAGATCATTCAGTGTCCTGAGAAGGCGATTGCCAATTGCAACAGTAGTCTCTGACGACAACTCATAGAAATCCAGAAGTTTTTCTTGGACTCCAAGTTCAGCATCAAAGTACCTCACAGCCACGGGAACCATTTTATGGTTCCCCTTGCTAGAAGCATCCACAGCAATAGAAAAGGGGATTTTTTGAACTGAATGTCCACCCAGTGCCTGCACAACATCTTGAACAGATTTGGGTCCAAGTATGTTTTCAATAATGCACTTCGCCTTGGTTCTTCCACAGTGTATTTTCTTGGCAACCACCGAGTCCTCAAACATGACCGAGGAAAGCTTCATCCCACAATCTGTACTTAAATAACTGTGTTGATGCATGACAGCATGGTATAAACTCCCAACCTCAACAGCAGCAACACTGGGAGCCTCAAAACTGGGAGTCTCTGGAGAGAGGGAATTGCCCATCAACATTCTTGTGTACTTAGCATGTCCTTCGCTTTCCAAATGTCTCCGGACTGCTCTGACACCATCATACTTGACAGTGAATTTGGTACCACAGTATCCACACTGTGCAGTAGTATCGTCAACTTTCAAGATCCATTCTTTAAAATCACCATTGTGTCTCCAGTCTTCCTGAAATGATGACATGTGTCTTTTTTTCAGGCCTGCTGGACTCTGTTCCTCATCTTCAAGGTTCACCTGGATAGGGATCAGGAGGGGGGAAAGGCCTTGTACTGGTTGGACTTCTGGAGACCAGGGTTCAAATCCCAGCTTGGTCATGTAACCCCAAATGCATCTGAGGAGGTAGACTTAAGTCTATCTAGGAAAGCTCATGCTGCCAACTTCTTTCTTTCAGTTAGTCTCAAAGGTGCTACAAGATCTTTCTATATACTGACTCTACAGACAAACACTACTATATTTAAAATTTGATGTATTGTTATGCGATTTTATAATATAGATACTGTTGTAAATTGTACATTGTTTAGTACCCTTGTTGTAACCCGCTTTGATCTCTTTGGAAAAGCGGGCTATAAATAAACAGTATTATTGTTATTATTATATCTTTGGATTCTACAACTGATGATAATTAAGTTTTTGAGAGTAAACATCATGCAGCATTGAAAGTAATTTTAAAGTTTAAAAAAAATCCCAAATATATGATGAACTTTACCTTTTTACCTACACATTCAGGAGATACTTTCGGATGCCAAGTAGTGTGACAACTAAAAGAAAGAAAAGAGAAAGCATCAGAACTCAAATCCCATATTCCCACACAATAAAATTTGAGTATGAGGAAATTTTACCTTTTCTTCCGTACAACACTGCCAACGGATGACAGATCCTTTTTACTGCTGAGATGTGCAGCAGCTAAAAAGAAAAAGGATATAAACCTACAGCTACAGTATTCAAATTTTGTCCGCCCTACACAAACACACAAATAACCCCTAAAACAAAAGATGCATAAAAAACAAATATTGCTTGCAGTGCCACATCATAATGCTGTGCCTGTGCAGAGCTGTGCTACCCCCACATCTGGAAGGCAGTTTCAAGCAATGAACCCCAGGGTTTGAAAGTCA
The DNA here is from genome assembly GCA_023333645.1 of Sceloporus occidentalis. Lineage (NCBI taxonomy): Eukaryota > Metazoa > Chordata > Lepidosauria > Squamata > Phrynosomatidae > Sceloporus > Sceloporus occidentalis. The sequence continues at coordinate 13,924,192 of JALMGF010000001.1, forward strand.
TCGAGTTGGAAGAGATGCCAAAGGCCATCCAGTTCAACCCCATTCTGCCATGCAGGAACACACAATCAAAGCACCCTCAACAGATGGCCATCCAGCCTCTGTTTAAAAACCTCCAAAGAAGGAGATTCCACCACTCTCCAAGGCAGCAAGTTCCACTGTCAAACAGCTCTTACTGTCAGGAAGTTCTTCCTAATATTTAGATGGATTCTCTTTCCCTGGAGTTTGAATCCAATACCTGTGTGTTCATTCCTCAAAGTGGCAGAGAATACCACTTTGCTCAGTATGTAACCCTAAGTTACACTACATGTTACAAACAGAATTGCAGCCCATGTGTGTGGGAACCCTACCTGTACTATGCACAAGCAAGCCAGCAAGCAAACAAGCAAGCCAGTGCATTTACCTGTGTTTGAAAATCATGGAATAATATGATCTCGCCCATTCAAAAACTCAGAGAATAATGAGCTAATATATATGAAAGTGAATAAGGATTTCAACACCCATACCTGTTTAAGAAAACACCTAAATGGCAAAATCATTCACTTACAGGGCAAGGCATGTCTCAGTTACCTGCAACCATTGTGCCACTTATAGTGTCTCAGGTTTAATCTGCACTGCAGAAATAGTGCGGTTTAACACCACTTCAACTACCAGGGCTCAATGCTATTGAATTCTGGGATTTGTAGTTCTGTGGGCTATTTTACTTTCTCTGTCAGAGAGCACTTTTGTGCCACAACAAATGTCAAATCTCAGGATTCCACAGGATGGAACCATGACAGTTAAAGCAACATCAGACTGCATTATTTTTGCAGTGTAGATGCTGCCTCAGTCACTGCTTTGCAGATATACCAAAAGATTGGAAACCAGGTTGGCAGGGAGTGAGGTATATATGTGAATGGCAATAGCAAAAGTGCTACTATTGGGCACGGTTGCATCTCCCTTCCCAGGAAGAGAGAAAGCTGCACAATTCTCTGGAGATTCTGGCTGAACACTGTAAATTTGGCAACTCTACTTACCAGAGTTGGTCCCTGAAACCTTGTTTGCTTCCCTAGTCTTTTCCTTTGGAATTGAAGCCTCTTTCCTTTGCTCAGTCCTGGGGCTCCACTGAGGCTTGGTGACAGAAAACCCTGCCAAGCACAAAAGAAACCCTTCTAACCAAATTTAACCAAATCATATGATACACCCTAAATGCTCCCATTAATACATCCAACATATGGAGGGAGTAGTGTACCTGGTGGGGTCACTTGTTACCCTAGTTTCATGTTCAGATACCTATCGACTAGAGAAAATCAAGGCTAGAGAATGATCTTCAGAAGGGCATGGCTTATAAGCTGGCACACAGAACAGAATCGCTGGGCATTACAATATGCTTTTACACAGCACTCATGTCCATAATTAAGTTGTAAGGTAGAAGAAAGAAAAAGGCTATAATCTATGTTGGGTTCCTATCAACTGGTGCACTGAGTGCACTTCCATCTCTCATTGTAAAAGCAATGTTCAAACAAGGAAACTGCCTTTTAGTGAGTGAGCCTGTCAGTTCCTCTAGTCCAGTACTGTATATTATTCTTATTATATTCATATCCCACTTTCCCCACAAAGGAATTGGGACTCAGAGCAGCTTACAATTGGGGAAAAAACCCAGTACAAAATAAAAACATATGAGCATTAAAACAAAATTAAACTATTACGATATTAAAACGGATCACTCATTAAAAGAATGAAATTCTTTTAGTCTTGTGTAGTCTTGATTGCCATTGCCATGTGAGGTCCTATTTCCCTCTCTCCTCCTGATAGTAACAGCATTAAATTCAGAACCATGCCTCCAGCTCAGAGACCACATTATCAATGCACAAGATTCCTGATAGTAAATAAAGCTTTTCAGTGTCTCCTCCCGAAATATTGCTTAATTTAGGTTTATTTGTAATTGTCAACTGGACACAATGGTTTGATAGCCAAAGGATACAAACCTTGCAATTCTCATGCAGTCCAGTAGAAGTCACCCGAGCTCATGATTTTGAAAAGCACACAGACTTGCCATGAGATGTGCAAGAGAAAAACACCAAGCACATTTGCATCCCTCTCTCCTAACTCGAGATTCCCCAGGCCAAGGCAGCATTTATCATGATAATCATTTATCATTATGGCAGTGATTATCAAACTGTGAGGCAGGGCCCAGGGAGGAAGAGTTGCTCAAGATGGGCACAACATTTGAAGGCCCTGGTCCCTCTTCCAAACCTTTCTATGTGTAAAATTTACACATGCATGTTGAATATTTAATTTACTTAAATAAAACTTATAATTCAAACAAGATTATTTCCTTATAAAATGTTAAAATATGAACATACATTAATGTGCGAATGAAAAAATGTGCACTAAATAAACAAAATGTTTTTATTCATATATTGTATCAAGTGAGGGGCGCAACGTCCACATGTAGATGTAAACTGGGGGCGGGGGGAGAATCACAACGGTAAAAAGTTTGAGTACCACTGATTTATGGCATTTAGCATGCACAAAATGTGATCAGCCACTGGCTTAGTTCAGGAGCAGGAATCATGCTGTTGCTGAATTGCAACTCTAAATATTCCTCATATTATGCTGATCAAGGCTAAAGAGACTCACCTGAGTTTATCACACAAAGGAGATCGGGAGTTTATCCTGTAAATATCCTGGGAAAATTGTGAAATTACACATAACAACTTCACATGATGTCACACAAAACCTGCCATTAAGGTGGTCACAAAGAAGCTTTAATGTGCATCTTTTTACTTTCAGGATTTCAGCGACAATGCATTTCCAATATCACTTTATTTGTGCAACTGTGTGTGATAATCATTCACGCAATTCCTCGCCATTTCCACTTCATTTGCAGGATGCTTTAAATGTGCATTAATCTCTCTATAATGTCGAAATTAGCCCCAGTGTGATAAACCCCAATGTCTAACAATGGTTGGAAGGTTGCATGATTCCCACCTCTAATTATTAGAGTAATTTGTGGAAGAGGAGGTGGGGTCTTTCAAAATATGATGTGTAAGATAGCCTTCCTCAGCCTGGTACCTTCTTGATGCATCTGAGGACAGCTCTCATCATCCCCAACCATGAAGAGCTATGCTGGCTGTGGCGATAGGAATTGTCCTCAAACACATCAGCGGCATGCCAGGTTAGGAAACCCTGATGTAGGTTGAAACCCACACATACACATATGCATGTAATATATATACAAGGTGAGACCATTAAATATGGTTCAAGTCAAGCAATGGTCCCATTTCTCACCTGAACAGGAAGGTCCAACAGCTGCACCTTCCTGAGCAGGATGGTGCCTCCATTTACCTTCTTCTATCTTTACCACAGCTCTGCCTTCCTGGGTCCTGTTTTCCTCTGCAGGATAGATTCTTATGTCATCTTCTTCAGTCTTAATCATCACTTTGGGAAAGCCTGACCAACACAGAAGGGTAAAAGGAGGAAGACTGAGGTGGTGTCCACACAAAGGAAAAGAAACATTCCCACCAAAACAGGTGGAACATGAGCCTAATCTGTGTCACAAGGCAATTTGCCAGAATAAAAAGGGTCCCTTTTTGCTCCAGATCAGGGCAGAAATTCCAGAGAATCACCTGGGTGCCAGTGCAGGGATGGTGGGAGAAATGCCAGCGGACAAGTGAGCCACTGATCCCGGGTGACCAGATATCATAACCACAAAGGAACACAAGGCACTACTAAATGTAGAACATTCAAAAAAATTATAGGCCATTATACAATAAAAGCTAAAACACACTCATATAAAGATAATTTCATTTCATATGGTTCCTTTACAGCTATATAAGAAAGACTATATTTTATTATGTACCCAACCATATTTTTCTGATGAACTTGCCTTTGTTTAAATCACCCCTTCCCCATCCCTGGTTTTCTCTTTTGTTGGAGATGTTAAAAAAATGACCCGCACCAGGGGTCAAACACGCTCAAAATGGAAGACAATTTGGAATTCCTCCTGGGCAGAAGGCTGAAATGTAGGATGTGTGCAGAAAAAGGAGGGCATCTAGCTACCCTGCACTGATCTCTTCCTGCCCAGAACTTCGAACACCCCACCACAGCATTTTCAATTTTGAGTTTGTGTGGTTCCTCCGGTGCCATTCCTTTTACAGATGTGCAAACTGATCAAGCAAGTACATATTAGCACAACAATACCATCAGTACAGCACACTGACACTCAATAGGAGGGTGGTTGCCTCCATGAATCATGGGAAAAGAGGGAGAGGGGTATCCTGGGGAGTGTACTGACAGCGCTCTTGATCCTGGCCCATCGTGGGTGCTGGTTGTGCCAACAGCCATCTTCCCTGTTGATTTGGAAACCCCAGCAGTAAGCCAGGTTTTCCCCATCAGTGTGGACACAGCCTAAAAGTCTACCTGGCCCTATATCATTTCATCTTGCACTCAGCAGGCCATGCTTCATGTATGCGTATGTCTTATTTTGCAACCAGGGTAAATACAGACTTTGAATTCATATTCTATTAATCCAGATTTCCTTGAACCCATACCTGAGTCAGCATCTGGGAAAATCTCATTTTTCCAAAGTTCCTGATGCTGCAACACACATGGTTTTTCCTCCTCTTTCACTGTCCCATTAGAAAGTCCTAAGGAAGAGACAAGACATAAGCGGAAGATGTAAGGACTGTTGACAGTGGTAAATTTCAGGTTATCTTCAGACACCAGAGATGGACTAACATTTTTTAACATTTTGAAATGTTGGCTTCTTAATTTGAGCCACACCCTGTGCTGCTGTTTTATGCAACTAGAATTGTTTTGACTAGTATTCCAATTCATTGTTTTTATTGTTATGTACTTTCAAGTTGTTTCTGACTTATGGTGACCCTTTCCTGGCAAGACTTGTTCCGAGGGGTTTTTGCCATTGCCTTCCTTTGAAGCTGAGATAGTACGACTTGCCCAAGGACCTCCAGTGGATTTCCATGGCTGAGTGGAGTTTGAACCCTGGTCTCCAGAGTTTCGTCCAACACTCAAACCACTACACCATGCTGGCTCTTTCTATTCTCAGGTACATGACTGAAAATTTTAAATGGTTCTGATACAGAGTTGCCACCTCCTTTAGTGGACTTGCTCTAGCATCTTTAACGGCAGTCAGAAAGACAAGACAAAATACACACACACACACACAAACTCCCAAAACAAAGCAAAAAATAAGGAAACAGATAAGAAATCACCCTCCTAATTTCTGTGAATTACTGGAGTTAAGATTCTAAAGAAGGGATGGGCAAAGTTTTATCCAGACATTGCCTTGTCCTCCATTTGAGCATGAAGTTACATTTATATTAGTGTTTTTAGCTTTTATTTAGTCATGTCCCACATTTTTCTTGAATGTCCTACATTTTGTGGTGCCTTGTCCTACTCTGTGGTTATGAGCCCCTGGTAACTCTGGACTGGCATCTTCCTTGCTATTGTTCCACCAGGAGCTTGAGACTTCTTTATTTCAGTAGGCCTTTGAAAAGTAACTGCTTAAAGACACTGAGCCCTGCAGAACTGTGCTCTACTGTTTATCTGTTTTGCTATAAGGCGATGGTTTTTTTAAAAAATTGTTTGTAATTTTGTAATTAAAGTGTATGCAGCCTCCACAAAGGATGTTGTTGCTGTGTGCCTTCAATTCGTTTCTGACTTATGGTGACTCTAAGGTGAACTTACCATGAGGTTTTCTTGGCAGGTTTCTTTAGAGGGGTTTGCCCTGACCATCCTCTGAGGCTGAGACAGTGTGACTTGCTCAGGGTCACCCAGTAGGTTTCATAGGCCAGCGGGGATTTGAACCCTGGTCTCCAGAGTCATATCCAATGCTCAAACCACTACACTATGCTGGATCTACCCACAAAGGATACAGGGACAAAAAAATGGCTCCTGTACCTGCTGGAATTGTTCATCTCTCTTTCTAATCACAGATTTGTACATCTGTTGCTCACCTGAGTGGTAATCTGAAGAAATTCGGAAGTTCTCTTTCAAATGCTGGAAATCCATGAGTTGCCTTTCCTTTCCTTTCTCCATGGTATCTGCAGCCATTGCATAGGGAAAAGATGCAGCAATGTGGTTATGGGGAATCTCGGATCTAAATCCACAAGGAGGAGGGCAGGGGATTTTAAAATAAGGATTTCTTTCCTTATTTTCTTATTCACTGACATTCAAATGATTGGCAGAAAGTTGCAAAGGTTAGAACACAACACGTTCCTATAGAACCGTAGAATGCAAAACATATTTTACGTAAATACAGAAAGTTGCAAAATATATACAACAAAATATTTCAAAAGCCACAGCTTGCCCCTGTGCTAAACTAAATGTCTGTAGCTTTAGAAACTGAATCTCTTCATAGGCTGAACCTTTTCCACCAGGTTGAAAAATCTCCTTGCATGATTCTCACTTTTCAACATACTTCCTCGATTAAAACCATCCCTGGGGAAATTTTTACCAAGCCCTGTCAAACAGCCAGAAAACTGATTTGTGCCTAGGATGTTGGGGGAGTTAGTAGCAGCGAGAAATCCTAAGGAACTTTAAAAGATTTTTAAACAAGAAGGCAGGCTTTGGGTTTTGGGGACAGAGACTAAGCAATGCTGCAAGGTGAAAACACATACATTCATTAGACTTACTGTGCGAAAGCAAAGCTTGAAAGAAATTACTTTTTCAACTACTATTTCCATACCTGTCTTAGAGATCCTAGGTGCTATAGTCCAACAATTATTTTTTGAAAAACAAGTGGGATAGAAGTAAAGTCGGAGAGCAAAGGTGCTACAAGACCCCTATACATAAAAGCTAGGGTTGCCAGCACAAAAAATGGAGGTGGTTCTGTCACACACCTTTAATGGTGGCTAAGAAGAGGGGATTTCAGCAGGTGTTGTTTGTCAGGTAACAGGCAACACCTGCTGCAATTCCCTCTTTTGCACAACACTTTAAAGAAACAGGAGCCTTCCTGTATTCTTTGTGCTGGAGCAGACTAAATATATTTCCCATGCCCAACCTTTTCTGGTTGTAATGTGCCTTCAAGCCATTTCTGACTTAGGGTGACCATATGGCACATCTATTGTGGGATTTTCTTGGCAAAGTTTATTCAGAGGTTTGCCATTGGCTTCCCTGAGGCTGAGAACATGTGACTTGCTACTACCTGGATTGTAAAATAGTAACTAGCTTGCCTTCAAACTGCCACTGTATGTCTTCCCTTTGTCCCTGCCTATCCAGTAAATGTTGCTCAGAGGCCACCTTGTTGTTGTGTGACTTCAAGTCATTTCTGATTTACAGCAATCCTAAGGCAACTCTATCATGGGGTTTTCTTGGCAAGTTTCTTCAGAGGAGGTTTGCCATTGCCATCCTCTGAGGCTGAGAGAGTGTGACTTGTCCAAGCTCACCCAGTGGGTTTTCATGGCTGAGCCGGGATTTGAACCCTGGTCTCCAAAGTTGTAGTCTAGCACTCAAACCATAACAGTAGGTCCCTATTTTCATTTTTTGCAAATGGGTGGCCACTACCCATCCTAGTCAGAGCAGCCTTTGACTGGATTTTAAAATGTCCCTTTCCAGCATGGTGAGTGGTCTACAACTCTGAAGTCTTGGGTTTGAATCTCCACTCAGCCATGGATACCCACTGGGAGATCGTGGGCAAGTCATAGGCCTGTTACAGACAGCCAAAATAAAGCTGCTTCGAGTCACAGTGGAGGTATGGTGTTTCAATGATGCATGCGTCCTAAGAGTCCAGAAGCCACACCAAAGCCACGCTCCAGTCCTTAGGGCTGGAGCGTGGCTTTGGTGCAACTTCTGGACTCTTAGGACGCATGCATCATTGAAACACCATACCTCCACTGTGACTCGAAGCAGCTTTATTTTGGCTGTCTGTAACAGGCCCTACTCTCTCAGCCTCAGAGGAAGGCACTGACAAACCCCCTTCTGACCAAATCTTACCAAGAAAACCTTAATCTAGGTTCATCTTACTGTTGGCATAAGTCGGATTATCGGATAAAGCACATAACAGCAGTTCTCCCCTTATCTTAATTTGACATCCTAACCACAGGTTAGCACTTTTTAGGATGGCACTGCACCTCTCATACAATCAGAACTGAGATTCAACATGTGTATCCCACTCTCTGCAGGTGTAGCCACACTGTAGAATCAAAGCAGTTTTACCGCCATGACATATCCTACAGAACCCTGGAATTTGTAGTTTCGTGACATAGTCACCAAGAGCCAGTGTGGTATAATGGTTTAGGTGTTGGACTATGACTCTGAAGATTTTGGAGCCCAGTTCAGTCATGTAAACCCAATGAGTGACCCTGGGCAAGTCACATTCTCTCAGTTTCAAAGGATGGCAATGGGAAAAAAAAAAAAAAAGAAAACCTCTGAAAATACTTGCCAAGCAAACCCCATGATAGGATCTCCATACATCAGAAACAACTTGAAGACATACAGCAGCAGCAGCAGCAGCAACTACAATACAGTTATGCCTTTATTGGACCAACCAAATGCAAAAAAAAAATACATGTTGCAAGCTTTCGTAGCTTCATTGGCTTCTTCATCCGGCAAAGACATTAAAAGATTTATTTAAAAAATTAAATTACATTTTAAAAAGATATTTAAAAGCATGATTTTAAATACTCTTTGCTTACACTGAAACCAGTTTGCAATTCACCTTCGCTCCATGTTGGTAAACCGATTCCGAAAGCAGACCTTTTCATTATCCTCTGTAATAGCTTCTTTTTTGGCACAATTGTCATCCACACTAGTTTGCATCATTTCAAAATGCATGCAAATCAAATGAGTGTCTTCAGTGACGTAAGTGGCAGCCTGGGCAGCCCGGCTTGGGAACTACACACACACACACACACATATTTAAAATACATTGACAGAAGATTCGATTCATTGGTTTTGCAACTACCTGCCTCACTATGAGCTGCCATTAGGTTGCCTGGGTAATTGCAAGTACAGTAGTTGCAAAACCAATGAATCAAATTTTCTATCAATTTTTTAAAAAAAATAATCATGCGCACATAGGTCACACTGCAAGCACAAAAGCAGCGCTGAGCGGGGGAATGGTGGATGTACCAAAAACCAAGGAGGGATAAACAACCCCTCTGCCATTAGTACCTCCCCTCCAGAATGATGCGATTCAGATCCGTTGTTCCCATTCTTGAACACGCTTTGGAATCAATTCTTTTCAAAAGAACCACCGTCAGGAAAGAGCTGGTTTTTCATATTTGCCTTTCTTCAACCTATCACAGTAGGATCGGAACCAGTTTCAAATGGGAACGACAGCCATACAGTCCACCCTTCTTTTACATGGGGGATCCGTTCTGGACCTCCCCCTCCCCACATAAAGGGAATTCCGCCTATGCTCGAGCCACATTTAAATGAATGGGGCTTGTGCATGTGGCGGCGCAGTGGTGCAGCAGCACAGCAGCACATGCGCACTACAAGTGCATGGGCCATTACCCTTTATGGGGCATGCCACCCCTTTTCCCAGCGCGGCATTCAGCGTATGCTGAATGCTGCATAAGGCGCACCTGCGTATGACGCAGCCACACTGTATAAGCCAATCAGTAATTCACTTTAAATCATAGTGGAAATGAGGCCTTTGTACCTTTAAGGGTTGCTTGGAAGGAGAGGGAAGTTCAGCAGGTGTTGCTTGTCAGGCAGACAGGTAAGAAGCAACACCTGCTGAAATTCCCATTTCTACATAACAGTGAAAGGTTAAAAAGGAGATTTTCTGATTTTCACCTGGGCGGCTCAACAGGGGTCTTAACATGTGGCATAGTGGTTTCTGGACTCTGACTGTGGAGACCAGGGTTCGAATCCTGGCTGAGCCATGGAAACCCACTGGGTGACCCTGTGCAAGTCACATCCTCTCAGCCTCAGAGCATAGCCAGAGCAAACCTCGGAGGAAAACTTGCTGAGAATGATAGGTCGCTATCAGTTGGAAACAACTTGAAGGCACAGAACAACAACTAACCAGTGCAAGCACTACATCATATCAGTTCCCTTGGGGTCAAAGCGTTCACAATTTCTTTTTTAATATACGTGCAGTTGTGAGGACTCGTGTATTAATAAGTAGTAAGACATGAAACCATTGTCTTTATTCTCAACTAATGACAAGAATCACGATTTGCATCATTCTGGATGCTATTACATTCCCCTCCCACACACACACAAACATATCTATATAAATGGACTTAATAACCTGGGACTTTAATATCACTGTGTTTTTACATTTGAAAAAGTGGACTGATAACCACAAAAGCTTATGCTAAAATATAAAAACATCTACGGAAGTAGACTGAAGTCTATGAAAACTCATGCTGCCAACTTCTTTCTTTTGGTTAGTCTCAAAGGTGCTACAAGGTCTCTCTACATGCTAAAATATAAGTTGGGCCTGATACAGACCAGCGCTTTGCGCTAGCCTGGCTACATACTAGGGTTGCATGGGGTCAGAGCCTCCACACACTCCACAACCCTAGCACGTGATGAGGGCGTAATCATGGCAGCCTCCCATCTACATGGGAAGCGCCATGACTATGTCACGCACGCACCGCATCCAAATGGTGTGACGTGTGCATGACGTTTCCACGCCTCCCCAGGCCGCTTATGGTGGCCTGGGCATGGCGCGGGAAGGAGCTCCGAAACAGAGCTCCTTTTGGGAGCCGCCTCGTTCCCGCAGCCACCAAGAGCATTTCCACTGCCCTTTTAGTATAAAAAAGAAGATAAATAGGGTCCTGACCTGCTATTTTTCCTAGGTGGAAAAGTGTCATAGCCCTACGTTAAAAGGACGCTTGTCTGGTAAGAAGGGGAAAGCAAAACACTTGATATGTTATTGTAATAGCCTAGCGACACTCTCAACAACACTCTATCTTTATGTAACCATGATTATGTTATTTAACTTACACTCTTAATCTTTTTTCTATTTTGTAGCATAAAGTATACAGCTCTAAAGGAGCAGTAAAGGAGTGCTACTCAAAAATCATGATCTACAGACCATTGTTGGTCCACGAGACATTAGCTGCCCATCTTTGGTGAAATAGGTCTTTCGTCTTCCCTGTCAAAGAGTGCTGGCACATCACAAAACTACAAATCCCAGGACTCTGTAGGATAGCAATAGTATTTACATTTCTATTCCACTTATCAGTGAACTCAGCATTCTCTAACCAGTTTGCAATCTGTAAGCCAATTGCCTCCAACAAGCTGGTTACTTGTTTTATCCATTTGCCAACCTACGAAAGGATGGAAGGCTCAGGAGTTTATCAGACAAGGGAAATTGGAAGTATAATCCAATGGCAATCCAAACGCAATCATGGGGTTTAACATTATTGCGTGATAGACTACCACATGCAATTTCGGGCAATGGAAAGTCAGTCCGAATGCAATCATGGGGTTTCACGTTATTGCGTGAGACGTGATCACATGCAATTTTGGGCAATGGCAAGCTATTTTCAGGCAATGGGAAGTCAGTTCGAACGCAATTCAGATTCACGTAAATTCGCTGAAGTAGCGAATTCACATGAATGCGTTCTGGCCCCACTTTCTTTTCATTCGAAATTAAGAGAAATTCCTCCCGTATGATAAACTCCTAAGTCGGTCTTGGAGCCCTGTGATCAAACTCACAGCCTTGTGGCTACAGTACTGGTATTTAACAACTGCAGCACCGGGAGAGAGCTATGGCAGTTAAAGTGGTGCCAAACTGCATTTATTTCTAGAGCGATGCACCCTAAAACATGGAAGGGCAGTTATGAATGAACTAGATAAGATCCTGAGGTATAACAATATATCATTGAACACTAAAGTCAGGATGCTGCATACCATCCTGTTTCCTATTTCTATGAGTGGCTGTGAAAGCTGGAGTGACAAAAGCTGATAGGAAGAAATTTAACTCTTTTGAAATGTGGTGCTGGAAAAGAGTTTTGTGGATACTGTGTGTTGCTACAAAGACCAATAAATGGACCCTAGAGCAAATCAAACTTTAGAAACGTAGATGCGTTACAAACCGCCCTCAAGCAGCCATTCTCCCGCCGCCGCCATTAGGTGCGGCAGAAAGCCCCAGCAGCCAGACCGTGAGGCTTCCGGCCACAGCGAAAAAAGAGCGGTTTCGGCGCTCCTTTTTGGCCCCCAGAAGTGGCGCTGCGAGGCGCGCACTCGCAGCATCACTTCCGCCGCGCCACATCTGGACGCACAGCGTCCATGATGTAAAAATGGCAGCGCCCATGTGGATGGGCGCTGCCATTTAGGACGCGCTCCGCGCATGTTGGGAACAGGACCAGTTAGGAAGGGGCAACTCTTCTTAACCCTAGCATGCCCCTTCCTAACCCTAGGACACACGGAGCGCGTCCTAAATGGCGGTCTGTAACCCGCCCAAGATGACTATTTTGAGACTGTCATACTTTGGCCATATCATGAGAAGGCATGACTCACTAGATATTTGTTTATTTAGAGTATTTATACCCCACTCTTCAGCCACAAAGGCTCTCAGAACGGCTTACAAATGGTTAATTAGATGGTTCCCTGCCCTCAGGCTTAAAATCTAAAAAGATATGATGCAAAAGGAGAAGGGAATGGCAATTTAATATAAATATAATAGTAGTAGTAGTAATAGTAGTAGTAGTAGTAGTAGTAGTAATGAGGACAAAAGGCACCGCAAAAGTGTGGGACATTCAAGAAATGTGTGGGACATTGCCAAATAAAAGCTAAAAACACTTAATATAAATACAAAATCCTGCTCCTTAGTGATGCTCAAAATGGAGGACATATTGGAATTCCTCCTGGACAGATGGACATGTACTGGAAAAGAAGGGCCTAGTGTGGGCTTCAAACTGCCCTTTCTCACCATGGCGCTGAAGCCACGGCAGGCTCCTGGCAAGACCAACTTTGTCGCTGTCTAATCAGCTGCCAGAACGCAGGGCTCAGTGGCAGAGCGCACTCCTGTGATTCAGTCACTGATTTTGGAGAGGCGGGGAAGGTCTCCCAGTGAACCAAATCCCCAGCCAAGCTGCTGCCTTGGAGATGCATGCCCTCCAATTGTCCTGACTTGGCAGAGAAAGTCCCCATTAATCTCTTGTTGTTCCACTTTTCTAGTGGCTTCAAAAAATGTCCTAGTTTTTATTCCCTCCTCTCACTTGGCTCACATCTTGAGCATGGCTAAGAAGCATGACATTTTAATTTTTATCAGTTATAATTCAATCAGCATGAAAACCCACTGGTTAAGATCCAAAACACACTGCAGAAATAATTCAGTTTGAGACCGCTTTATCTGCCCTGGCTCAGTGCTGGCTAGGGAATCCTGGGAGTTGTAGTTTCTTGTTGCATTCAATTTATACATGATGTCGACTTATAGTCAAGTATCTACAGTGATTTTTTTTGAAAATTTTAATTTTTTTATTCTTTTAAAAGGTTACTTAAAAACATTACATTTTAAACCAAATCTTCACCATGTATATGTAAATACATTTAAGTTGTGCATATGATATTGTAATTTGAAGGTATAATTTCAATATTGCTGGTTGTTTATTTCACAACTATTAGCATTACATTCAGTGGTATATGGGGATTATTATTATTATTATTATTAAACTTTATTTCTAGAGCGCTGTAATTATACACAGCGCTGTACAAAGTCGGTAAAATTAAGGAGTATATAAAAGCCTGCTCAAGGCGTACACTCTAAGATATTAACAATTAAATAGAGGAGTAGATAAAATTACCATGTAGAAAAGAAAAGACAAATTAAAAACATCACATATAAAAGCAGATCACATCACATCAAACATTATCAGACAGCCAGATGACAATCACAAATTCCCTGAGAACACTTCCCTAAACAATATGGTTTTCAGCTCAGCCTTAAAGCTGGTTAGGGAAGTGATGAGCCATGCATGCAGAGGAAGAAGGTTCCAGGAATGAGGGGCAGCAAGAGAGAAGGGACGGATCCACGACGGGGCAGAGAAAATCCTGGGTTGAGAGAAGAGACTTTAGCTACTAGAGCGGAGAGTGCGAGTAGGGATGTAGGGAGAGAGAAGATCAGTTAAATAAAGAGGGACCAGCCCATGCAGGGCTTTAAAAATGAGTAGCAAAAGTTTGTACCTGATGCGGAAAGGAAGAGGGAGCCAGTGAAGGGAAGACAACAGAGGGGAGACATGATCATAACGGCGAGCAAGTGAAATAATGCGTGCAGCTGAATGCTGAACAGAAATTAATGGGTGGAGGTGAGAGAGAGGAAGCCCTGCCAGGAGGAGGTTACAGTAGTCTAGTCGTGAGACCACTAGGGCATGGACCAGTGTTTTTGCGGTAGAAGCTGAGAGATATGGATGGATTTTGGCGATATTATAGAGAAAAAATCTACAGACTTTGGCTGTAGTCTGGATCTGAGGGATAAATGACAAGGAGGAGTCAAAGATGAAACCGAGACTGCGGGCTTCCTGGACCGGCTGGATAGAGACGTTATTGACAGAAATAGAAAAGGAGTAGTGAAGGGTGGGCTTAGGTGGGAAAACAAGAAGCTCGGTCTTGGACATATTGAGCTTCAGATGCCGTTGGTGCATCCAGTGGGAGACAGCTGTTGAACAGGATGACACTTGCTGCTCTAGCTCTGGTGAAAGATTAGGGGTGGAAAGATACAGCTGGGTATCATCGGCATACAGATGGTAGGAGAAACCAAAAGGGAGAATGTGTATAAAGAGAACAAAAGGGAACCCAAAACAAAGCCCTGAGGAACTCCAACAGATAAGGTGACAGAAGATGAGGTCTGGCCACCCGAGACCACTGAAAAAGATCTATCTGACAAGTAAGATGTGAACCAATCGAGAACAAGGCTTGGGGATTATGACTTATGAGTAACATTAGTGCAAAAAAGCATGGCTAAGGATTCTGTATGATGTGAAATGGAAGGAGGTCAATGGGGGCGGGTGACACCACCAGTGATCGCACCGGATGACACCAACCCTAGGGACGCCAATGCTTCAGATCCAACCTTCCTTGCTCCTCTTTCAAGGTTATCTGAATAGCTGTGACTTAACCACAAGGTCTAAAGCAGCTTGCCATTTATCTGGAATAGTCCCCAATCTTCCTTTTTATCAGGACTTCCCCGCAAGCTTTTCAAATTGGCATGTTTAGCTAGTTGAAATAGGTTTAGCTAGTTGAATTAGGTTTATAATAAAGCAATTCGTCTTGTCTTGTGTTCTCTCCTTCATGCTTTCTATCGCCTTTCTCTCCAGCATTTCTGGGAGACTAATGAAAAGTGGCTCTGGCGAAGCTTCAGTGACCTACTTTCTAGTTCCACATTTAGAGCTGTATAGAGCACATCAGGGAGCGATGAAGGACAGAACAGGGACTAAATAATCAATCCTGAAATCCCCACACTCCCACCCATTGCAAAAGTGCAAGGCTGCTGAGCTCGCAGGATGGGAGAGCAAAGCTACCAGCTCATTTAATCCTGAACTTCATAAACTGCCCTCATTTAGAGCAACAGCTGCTGACTTTTGGAACTACTTTGCAAGTGCTTTTACTGCTCCTTTCCAGCATAGCACTTTGGGGGCCAAGTATAACCTCCCCATTTTTAAAAAACATTGACAGGTTAAGCCTCTCCCAGCACCTTTTAGGGGCCAAAGTTGCAAGGACTGATGCCAACCACCTGTACAGTCAGTTCTCTGTATCCACGGATTTTTTCATCCACTGATTTGAGCATCCACTGTTTGAAAATACTGGAAAAAATATATAAATTCCAAAAGGCAAACCTTGATTTTGCCATTTTATATACGGGGCACCATTTTACTGTGACATTATGTTTAATGGGACTTGAGCAACCATCTATGATTCTATGATTTTGACATACGTGGGGGGTCCTGGAACCAAACATCAGCAGATAAAAAGGGCTCACTGTATCTGTTTAAGGTCCAAAACACACTGCAGAAATAATCCACTTTGAGACCTCTTTAACTGCCCTGGTTCAATACTAAGCAATTTTGAGAACTGTAGTTTTGTGAGATATTTATTCTTCTCTGTCAGAGAGCATTCTGGTGCCACAATAAACTACAACTCCCCGGATTACCCCAGCACTGAGCCAGGGCAGTTAAAGCAGTCTCAAACTAGATGATGTCTGCAGTGCGTTTTAGATCAAAGTTACATCTATTCACTTCTGTGATTTTTTGGGGGGAGGGGGGCTCTTTCTGGCTGAACCCCCTCAAACTGGCAAAATTGACCCCCCCACACAGACCTAGAGTGAATAAATTAATTGTAAATTAAGATGTTGATTTTTAAATCTAGACTGTTTTAAAATGTGTATGTCTTATTTGTCCTTTTAAACTGTTGCATGTTTTAATTAATATAGGCGCTGTACAGACCGACGAAAGCGCCGGCCTGCATACATGCCCCGCAACCCTAGTACGTAATCTGTATGTCAAAATGGTGACACCCAGTACACATGGGCGCTGCCATTTTGACATGGCGGACGCTTAACGTCCGCACGTCCCGGCACCATTGTGACGCCGCAAGTGTGCCATTGGTGCATTGGGGCGTCACAGGCGCACCGCATAAAGAACCTGATTTTTAAGGGTTCTTTTTGCTCCACGGGGAAGCCCTGCGGTCTGGAGGCTGCGGCTTCCCCGCGGAGCAAACTAGGGCAGCGGGAGACCACCAGCTTTGGGTGGTCTGTATCCCGCCATAGTTTTGTTGATGTTGTTAGTTGTTGCTTTGGTATTGCCCCCAAAGAAAAAGGTTTTGCCTATTCTTGCTATATTGTATGGAAGAGTTGCAAGGTTAGAACTTGAGATTCACACTAGTCTTCCCCCAATTAAAATTAACTTGGGCCAGTCAGTATCTCTTGGCCTTAACCTAACAGGGATGTTGTGGGGATAATATCAAACCTGGAGCTGGCTCCTTTTAATCTGTTAAGAACATCTTTTTAATTAGGTCTAAAGTACACTCATTATTAAATGTCGTTTATAATGAAAAGCAAAGGAACAAGTAACAAAACCTGTCAAAACCCAGGATCCAAAAATGGAATAGAAACTGTAATAAGGTATGTTCTTAATGGTGATTCAGCCTTCGTTGATCTATCTTTTCCTCCCTGGACAGAAAAAGCCTTGCTTCACTGTCTTTCTGAAGACAAATGAGGCACAATATCAGCCTCATCTATAACTATGTCAGATGTGAACAAGCAAAACCAGAGTGTGATCAAGATTGCAGAATTTCTGCCTGACAAGAGCTAAGTGAGGCTGCAGCAGTTTGTTTTTGCCGAAGCCTACTAGGAGGGACAATGTTCCACCCTTTCCTTTCCTCCCACCCAGCTAAACCAACTGAAAGCAAACTACTTCTGCACTTTAATCTCAGTTTGCACCAGTTAAAATAAAATGAAGACAAAGGGAGAAAGTGCGGACGAGAGACTGGGACATTTTTAAAACTGCTGAAAAGTGGGATGACAGAGATTTAATGAAGACTGTCCCTCCCTAATTGGGACTTTGGCCGGTAGGAACTCTTTTGTGGCTTGAAGGTGGTCCTGTGCTTTGAGAATTATTTTTAATATATTAAAAGAAAATAAGCTATGTTACTACAAACTGCTCGTGTTCATATAATGCTTTAAACCCTTTAAAGATGTTATCATAGAGCACAATAGTCCAAATACCCTTAAACCATGCTTGGATATTAAAAGGTCTGTATGTCTTCCACCCTTTTAAGACGGGCAATTAAAAATCTTCATCATAAGAACCTTATTTGTATTCTTTTATTGTGCCCACAAAGAAAAGAAGGAGCAAAGGCTGATCACACTTAGCCATTTGGTGCTTAGTGATATTCCCAACTGGACTTAAATATTAATATCTTGGAAGGGGCTCAATCCCCCAGGATGTTCCCTCTCCTTTCCTCCTCATCCTGCTGAGCAAACTGAGTGCAAACTACTCTTTCAACTCAATTTGCACCAATTGAAGTAGGCAGAGAGAGAGAGAGAGAGAAACTGGGACATTTTAGAAGCAGCTGAAAAAGTAGGACAAGAGAGGATTAATTGGGACTGTCCCTGCCAAACTGGAACAGTTGGAAGCTAGCCTATTAAAATGAACACGAAGAGCTGCAGTATTTCTTTTAAACTCACACAAATGTTTATGAGGAGAAAGGAGCACTTAAGAAACCCCCAGAAGAGTAAATACGGTATTGCAGAACATATTGATCACTTGCAGGCAGCACTGCCATTAGCATATCATGGATTTGGTAAGACTTTTTGTAAACACCCAGGAGATCAGGGGTGGATAAATGGCAGCAAACAGCATGCCCACAAGTCACTTTAATCTGGTTTCTGCAATTATGCCTGGCTGGGGAATCATTATACAGAGATCTTGTAGCACCTTCAAGACTAACTGAAATAAAGAAACTGGTAGCATGAGCTAGACTTCAGTCTACTTCAATATATGTTCCCTGCTGAGACTTATGGGGTGCAATTTTTTCATTTGGGAAGTAAATTTGGAGTGTCAGGGGAACAATACCCAAAGGTTTGGGAGAGGACAGTAGTACAGACAGGATTGTAGGCAGTAGGATTTTCCATTATATTATTCAAGTTATAGGCTGCTGGTATTTTTAAACCAGGTAACATAAAAGAACATTGGCATTACTTGAAATTCAGAATGCACATTTTGATAGTTTTAAAGAATGGTCTTACTTTTTTGAGTAAATCGAGTAATCTGAGCAGCAGGTCAACCAACTAGGATTATCAGATCTCAGGACCTGACCATGATTATCAAAGCCTGGACTGTCTTCCCCAGTCCTGAAGGCAAGAGCAATGCTTGAAAAGTGTCTGTATGTGTCGCTTCTGACTTATGGAAACTCTAATGTAAGCCATTGTTGTTGCATGCCTTCATGTCGTTTCCAATTTATGGCAACCCTACGTCACAGAGTTTTCTTGGCAAGATGTGTTCAGAGGGAGTTTGCCTTTTTCTTCCTCTGAGGCTGAAAGAGTATGACTTACCCGAGATCACCCAGTGAGTTTGCATGAACGAGCAGGGATTCGGATCCTGATCCCCAGAGTCCAGATCACTACACCACACTAGCTCTATGTAGACATACACATTACTGAATATTAGACAGATCTTGTAGCACCTTTGAACACCTTCGAGACTAACTGAAAGAAATTGGCAGCATGAGCTTTCCTAGACTAACATCTACTTCTTCAGATGCATTTGGACCAATGCATCTGAGGAAGCAGACTTAAGTGTACAAAAGCTCATGCTGCCCAGTTCCTTCCTTCCCATGCCTTTCCTTCAGAAATCAGTGCTTTATAGAGGTTTCAATCAAGATCAATGAGATCTAAGATCTTAAAACAACAAAACATTAAACCTATTACCATGTGTGTGTTGTGTGCCTTCAAGTTCTTTCCAACTTATGGTGATCTTAAGGGAAATCTAACATAGAGAATCTTATCACAGGAGAGTTTGGCATTATTTGTTCAGAGAAAGGTTGGGAAATGTAGGACATGTCCTGGAGGACATCTGTTCAACCTGTCTTTATGCCACATTTCCATTTGCCTTCTTTCAGAGACAAGCCCATTTTGTATCCTTTCTCCCCTGCCTTTGCAGCATTCCCTGAATTGTGATAGCTGGCTCCAACCAACCAAGTGATGTATTGAAGTCTTTTACGGCAAGTCTCAAGTCTGGAAGTCAACTTTAGCAGAGAAAAAAAGGTGCTGGTGGGGTGTATGTGTGAGTTTCAATAACTAGAAAATCGTGATGTGCACAAAGTTAGGTAAAAAAAAATACATTATCATATGCATTTGATCAAGATTGCATTTTAGAAAAATGAGGTCTATTCAGCAGCCTGTCCCTTCTGCACATTGTAGTAGCTTTCTAAAGCTTTTCCTAGAAGGAGCAGCAGGCTTTTCAAAAGCTTTAGGATTCTTTGGCCTCAAGCCTGTTGCTTATGAATGTTCCTTATCTGTGCACTAGAATCATAGAATCAGAGCTGGAAGAGAACCCAAGGGCCATCTAGTCCAACTACCTGCCATGCAAGAATACACAATCAAAGCATCCCCAACAGATGGCCATCCAGCCTCTGTTTAAAAACCTCCAAAGAAGGAGTGTCTTCCACTGTTGAACAGCTCTTACTGTCAGAAAGTTCTCCCTAATGTTGAGGTGGAATCTCTTTTCTGGTAGTTTGAATCTACTGTTTTGGTTCCTAGTTTCTAGAGCAGCAGAAAACAAGTTTGCTCCCTCAATATGACACCCCTTCAAATGCCTAAATGGGGCTATCATGTCACCTCTTAACCATCTCTTCTCCAGGCTGAACAGATCCGGCTCCCCATGTGTTATGCTATTGAACGAAGGCCAGCAAGTCGGCCACTAAAAATATACAAATTCCAAGTCGACTCAGCGTGTCATTTATTGCCAAGTCGGGTCCGAGTCACTGAAGTGACGTGAGCCCGAGTTAAGTGAGTTGAGTCTACATCGGTGCAACCAGCCTTGTCCAGCTCCTGTCTTCACATAAGGCAAACCAGCTTTTATCTCAGAGAGTTTATAGGGGCTGAATAGGTTACGTAATCACAGAAAAAAATACAGAGTGGACTGTGTGTCCTAGAAATATAGACTGTTGCAAGATTTGAGATCAAGGAAAGCCTATCATATGGAGGGGGGACTTGCCACAGAATGGCAGGTGAGCTGCACATATCCTTTCAGACCATGAGCTGCTTGCTGGTGCTTAAGATGTACTTGAATTAATGTACATTTCATAGGTTGGTAAAATGAATACCCAGCATGTTAGGGGCCATGTTCACTATGAAGCAATATAGAAACGTAAATGCTAAATGCTGCTAAATTGGACCATCCAACCACTCCTCATTAGACCAGCCAAAAACATTTCACGAAGCACATTTTTCCAAGTCCAGCTACTAGCCAACACATTTCAGCTCTTAAAATTT
The DNA here is from genome assembly GCA_023333645.1 of Sceloporus occidentalis. Lineage (NCBI taxonomy): Eukaryota > Metazoa > Chordata > Lepidosauria > Squamata > Phrynosomatidae > Sceloporus > Sceloporus occidentalis. Next base: position 13,945,088 of record JALMGF010000001.1, read on the forward strand.
GCTTTTTATTATCTTAACAATACAAAAGAAAAGAAGGGTAATATGGACATTTTTTAAAAATGAGGAAAAGGAAAAAAAGTGGGACAAAATGACAAGCACTTCACATTTAACAACGGAAAACAAAGTTCACATGCTAAGAGTTGTGTGCTAACACAAGCATTATATACAGCCCCCATATAGCCAGGCAAAACTGGCGACAATCCATTCAAATGGCCCAGGCACCTGAAAGCGCAGCAAAATTGCCCACCCACACCTTTCTATGGGGTGTGAGGGGCACTGTAGTCTAGCTGCTTTTGTTTTTTATTTAAATCAAGTGTATGTGGGGGAGGGGTATAATTTGCCATATATGCCCTACATTTCTGCCCAACCCTAATATAAGGGAACATGAGCATCAACTAATAGGAAAGATTTCTATAAATCAAAGCCAGTATACAAACAATTGTTGCCAACCTGAAATAACATGTCCACCTTCTGTCTCGCAAAAAATATAGGAGCATACTGAATCAGACCAGTGGTTTCTCTAGCAGCAGCCTATAGGCCGCATGAAGCCTCTGGTGTTGTTTTTGTGGCCCTTAGGGCTGCCCAGAGATCAAATATTCTTTGCAAGATTTTTCAAAATGTTTTCCCCCATATGCTTGACGGTCATTTCCACCACATTTGCAGGGCTCTTGGGACAATTTATGCCCAGATAAAATCTTTTTAAAAAAAACTTCTTGACTTCTGCTCACATCCTATTAAAAAAATAGCCTACACATGCACTTAAAACATAGTGAGAATGTGCATGTCCTCTTAAGGGCATTTGGGGAGGAAAATAATTTTATTTTATAGGAGGAACAGGCATGGTGGTGGGGAGATGGCAGTCCTCCAAGTTTCCTGGGGGCTAATATGGCCCCTTATCTGTCTACAGTTGCCCACCCTTGCTATAGCCCTCTGTTGTCAAGTCTGACTGATACCTGCAATTTGTTTGTGGCCCTACCTGGATATCCCTGGTAATGGGACAAAAATGGTTTCCTATGCAAGCATCAATCAGGCCACTCCTGTCTGTCTTTCAAATTAGAACATACTGGGTTGGTAAACCGTTATATATACATATCACCTGCACTAAGCTGAATGGTGTGTATATGTACCTTCAAGTCACCTGTCGACTTGACCCCATAAATTTTGTAAAGTTTTCTTAAGCAATAAATACTAAAGACATGATTTTACCAGTTCCTTCCTCTGAAAGATAGCCTACAGCACCTAGTAACTGAACTTATCAACTTCTTCTTCCCTAAAAAGACAGCAATATCTAAGACAATACCTAGAACATAAATGTTTGATGAACTAGCCTTTAAGTTTAAAGAAAGAGTGAATATAGAAGCAAAGGGGATGTTTCATGGATTGTATGGCACAGAACATTTCAATTCCTTATCTCACTTTGCTCTAGGTTACCCATACATTTAAAAATAGATTGAAGAATGGGCTCAGATACTACTGAGCTCTAAATTGGATCTCCATCACCAGAGGCAGTATACCTTGCAACACCAGGTTCTCAGAAGAAGAAATGAGGAAGGGTCACCATTTTCATGTCTTGTTTGTGAGTTTCTCAGAAGCACCTGGCTGGCCATGTTGGAAGAAGCTTGCTGGAATATCTGGACCTTGGACAGATCTATGACTCCTCTTACAGAGGATCTCAAGAAGGTTGTGCAGAAGTAATGGCAAAGTTAGTAACTATGAGATTTATAGCAATGTTTAATCCCATCCCATGCATTAATTCCCCCAACACCTAGCAGTTCCATAGCTTCTTTCCTGTGTAGTTTCTGCTAATCCAGAGAGAAAACTGGGATGAGAAAAATCCTTGTGTTCCTATCATTTTCAGGGCTCCAAGTATTTCCAGGTTTATTTCCACAGGCCTTCCTGCTTTGGTTATTTGGTGGACTGTTCCTGCAACTTATGTTGGGGGTCTTTGAGCTGGCTTCCTCCCCAAGTGCTAGGGGAAAATGCAACCAAGGCAGAAGATTCAGTGACTCAGGCTTGTTTTCTTCTGTTCGAGGTGGCAAGATCCAAAACATCAGATTCCAATTACAATGAAGGGGAATGGGATGCAACATTTGGAAGAACTTCTTGCTGGTAAGAGATACTGATAGTGGAATTGACTCCCTTTGAAGATGAAGGACTCCCCTTACTTTGAGGTTTTAAAAAATAGCTTAGGTGGCTATCCCAAGGATTGACACTCCTCTGTCACCCACCAGTGGGACCAAAACTTGATGGGAGCACATGGGAGACAGCCTTCTCTGCTGTAGCATCTATACAATGTTCTCCCCCTTAGAAAGCTGATTTGCATGGACTTTGGTTTCTTTCTGGCATCAAGTCAAAACACGGCTTTTTACCAAAGCCTTTGGGGCCTAATTTGCTTTTTCCAAAATGTACATGTACACAGGTTTAAGTGTTTGAACCTTTTATGTTATTTAATATGGTTTCAATGTATTTAACTCATCCTCAGTTTCAACTTTGATTTTTTTTTTAAAAAAGTTTCGATTAGGTTTCTAAAATCATCATCATCATCATCCAGCATTTTCCTCAAAACCCAGACTCATGGCTTGTCGTTTACTTCCTTACAGCTCTGAGGTCCCACAAGACAGGATGGGATATAAATATTTTAATAAATAAATTCTGAAAAAGGTGGTCTGTTCAGGGTGCTTTAAGGCATGCTCTCCTGCAATGGCAGGATTGGACTAGATAACACTTGCAGATGTCATCCAACTATACAAGTCTTTATGTGGAATGGAGCCCCAGCCCACAAATACAGTAAGGACATCTGAACCAATGGCCACTGCAGAAATACACAGCTAAAACATCCCTGAGGGGTGCCCACCCAACCTCTGTGCAAACACCTTCAATTTAGGAGAATCCACCACCTGCCAAGGTAGCTTGTTCCACTGACGAATAGCACTTACAAACAGGACATTTTTCCAAATGTTTAATCAGACTCCTTTCATGTCTTTTGAATCCACTGGTCTGGGTCCTCCGTTCTGTAAACAGCAACAAGCTCTTCCACGTGACAACCCTTCAGATATTTCAAGCTGTCATATCACTTTTCTGCCTTCTCTTTTCCAAGCTAAACATACAGAAGCTTCCTCAATCATTCCTAGGGTTTCCAGAGCTTTTACATCTCAGTCTCCCTCTTCTGGATGTTTTCCAGCTTGTCAGTCTCTCTCTTAAACTGTGGTGCCCAGAACTGGAGACTATATTTCAGGTGAGGCACAATCAAAGCAGAAAAGAACAGTACCACTATTTCCCATGCTCTGTAGATTATATTACTGTTGATGTAGCAAAGAATGTGCACCTTTTTCTCTTGTTTTTTGCATGCTGTTCATTGATATTTCAGTTGTAATCTACTATGACCCAAGCAACTGGACACTGGAGTCAAGGAAACTGTGCATCTGATTTTTCCTACCAAAGTCTAGTGCCTTACATTACTTAACCTTGTTGAGGTCCATACCTCATTTCCAAAAATACTGAACAATACCAGGCCCAAGGCAGAATCCCATGGCGCCTTACTTGTCACTCATCTCATGCATGATTTTGATTGATAACTGTTCCTGGGTCAGACTGTGGCACCAAATGAAAGTGACATAATCCAGCCCATGCACGGAGGGGTGGAAACCTGACTCTGCATCTTAAATGGATACCCAACTCTGTCCCCCATTCAGTCCCCCTATAGTGTTCTGCAGTCAAGTATTTTCTTTTGTGGCAGGAAACATGTCCCAAAGCATCTGAGATGACAAATGCTGAAGGACAGTAGTCTCTGGGAGGTGACAAGGTTATGCCACTTAGCAAAGAATTTGTTTCCCACGCTACTGTCTTCTGCTGAAATATTTTGATAGTCCAGACTCTAAGCAAAACTTGTCACACTATTACTATATGAGCATTTACTGCCCTATGTAGATATCTGGTTAATCACAAGATGCAAATTCATAGTAAAACATTTCCCTCACCCCTGGCATTTATATAGTTTCTGTGCTGGGTGGGTTCTCTTTTGGTAGCGCAAGTTGTGAAACTGAAGCAAAACATTCCGCACCTTCGGGCCACTGGAATAATTTCTCCTTTGCGTGGATTCTACGGTGGGCCACAAATGCTGAATTTTGAGTAAAAGATCTCCCACACACATGGCACTGGAATGGTTTCTCTCCTGTGTGGAGTCTGTAGTGTGTTACAAGAATTGACTTTAGAGCAAAACATTTTCCACATGCTGTGCATTGGAATGGCTTCTCCCCTGTGTGGATTCTGTTATGGTTCACAAGGTCTGAATGGTTACTAAAACATTTCCCACACACCTGGCATTTGTATGGTTTCTCTTTGGTGTGCACCCTGTAGTGCATCACAAGAACTGATTTAACAGCAAAACATTTCCCACATTCTTGGCATTTGTATGGTTTCTGTCCTGTGTGGACTCTGTTGTGGTTCAGAAGGTCTGAACTGTAAGCATAACACTTCCCACACTTCAGGCACTTGTATGGTCTTTCTCCTGTGTGGACCCTACGGTGTTTCACAAGGCTTGAACTCTCAGCAAAAGATTTACCACACTCTTTACACTTGTAGGGTCTCTCTCCTGTGTGCAGTCTCTGGTGTGTCACAAGGTTTGACTTCCAACTAAAGCACTTCCCACACACCTGGCACTGGTGTGGTTTCTCACCTGTGTGTGTTCTCTGATGTAACAGAAGGATTGTGGACTTAGTAAAAGCTTTTCCACATTGATCGCATTTATATGGTTTGTCACCTGTGTGGACTTTCTGATGCTTCACAAGCTCTGAATTGTGAGTAAAACATTTATCACATTCCTGGCATTTGAAAGATTTCTCTCTTGTATGAACTTTCTGGTGCATCCCAAGAACTGACTTTAGAGCAAAACATTTCCCACATTCCTGGCATTTGAATGGCTTCTCTCCCGTGTGGATTTTTTGATGGGTCGCAAGGCCACCATTCTGAGCAAAACATTTTCCACACTCCTGGCACTGATATGGCTTCTGCCCAGTATGGACTCTTTGGTGGATCACAAGAGCCGAGCTCCTACCAAAGCATTTCCCACACACCAGGCACTGGTATGGCTTCTCTCCTGTGTGGACTCTACGGTGCTTCACAAGGCTTGAACTCTCAGCAAATGACTTCCCACACTCCTCACACCTAAATGGTTTCTCTCCTGTGTGGAGCCTCTGATGTGCCACAAGGTGTGATGTCCGAGCAAAGCATTTCCCGCACACTGGGCACTGGTATGGTTTTTCCCCCGTGTGAGTTCTTTGATGTAACAGAAGTGTTGAAGTCTTATAAAACAATCTGCCACACTCTTCACATTTGTATTCCTTCTCTCCTGTCTGCACTGGAGGAGGCTTCACAGGTTCTGATTTATTACTAATATATACTTCTGGCTCCTGGCATTTGTATGCATTCTCTCCTATGTGGACTCTGTGATGCTTCACAAAGTCTGAATTGTTACTGTAAGATTTCCCACACTCCTTGCATTTGTATGGTTTTTCTCCTGTGTGGACTCTGTGATGCTTCACAAGGTCTGAATTGCTGCTGAAACATTTCCCACACACCTGGCATTTGTATGGTTTCTCTCCCGTGTGAATTCTCTGGTGTTTCACAAGGTCAGAATTGTTACTAAAACATTTTTCACACACCTGGCATTTGTACGGTTTTTCGCCTGTGTGGACTCTTTCATGGATCACAAGTTGTGATTTTGAAGCAAAACTTTTCCCGCATTCTTGGCATTTGTATGGTTTCTCACCTGTGTGGAGTCTTTCATGCCTAACAAGGGTAGAAGTCTGAGCAAAGTATTTCCCACACACTTGACACTGGAATGGTCTCTCTCCTGTGTGGAGCCTCTGGTGTGTCACAAGCTGTGACTTGTGAGCAAAACATGTCCCACACTCTGTGCATCTGAATGGTTTCTCTCCTGTGTGGACTCTCTGATGGTACAAAAGGTTTGATGTCTTAGCAAAACTTTTCCCACACTCCTGGCATTTAAATAGCTTTTCACCTGTGTGGACACTACGGTGCCTCACAAGGGCTGAACTCTGAGTAAAAGATTTCCCACAGTCCTCGCATTTGAATGGTTTTTCTGCCACACGGAGTCTCTGGCGTTGAACAAGGAGTTCCCCACCCTCCTGATATACGTAAACTTTCGGTCCGGCATGGACTTTCTGGTGCCTCACAAGGTCTGACTTGTAAGCAAAGCATTTCCCACATTCCTGACATTCGTATGCTTTTTCTCCTGTGTGGACTCTTTGGTGCCTCACAAGGTATGAATTCCAAGGAAAACATTTCCCACACTCCAGGCATTTGTATGATTTCTCTGCTGTGTGGACTCTTTGGTGCCTCACAAGATAGGAATTCTGAGAAAAGCATTTCCCACACTCGGTGCATTTGAATGGATTTTCTCCTAGGGGGACGCTTTGATCATACAAAAGGATTGTGATCTCAGGGAAACGTGTTCCACAGTCCTGGTATTCAGGAGTTTTCTCTTCTGTGAGGAGCGTGTATGTAGAATCACTGCTTCCTAATTCCTGTTCTTCTTGAAGTTGTTCTTCTCTAGGTGGATCCAGTTTGTGTGTAAAACAGGTATCATATGTCCCATCTGCACGTATGCTCATTCTCTTCCAGTTATTTGCTGGGAAGAAAGATAAAAACAAACAAGATTGAATCTCACAGCTGACTGAACAGGAATGTGAAAGAAGAGAAAAAAGATTAAATTTTGCAGGGTGTGTTGGAAGAGATAGGGTGTACTTTACCATTTTCACATGTAAAAAGTAGGCTCTAGTCCAGGGGTCGGCAACCTCCGGCCCGCGGGCCGGATGCGGCCCGCGAAGGCCTGGCCGCCGGCCCCCGGCTGCCCCTGCCGCCGCCGCCGCCGCCGCGGCGGCCGCCCGTCGCGGCTTTTCGCCGCTCTGGGCGCCGCCATTTTGGGCGGCAAAATGGCGGCGAAGTCTCGCGCGACCTTCCCTGAGGTCGCGCGAGACTTCGCCGCGATTTGGGGCAAAAAAATGCCGGCGCCCATAGCGGCCTCTGGGGCTATGGGCGCCGCCATTTTTTCGCCCAAAATGGCGGCGAAGTCTCGCGCGACCTCGGGGGAGGTCGCGCGAGAGTTCGCCGCCATTTTGCCGCCCAAAATGGCGGCGCCCAGAGTGGCCGCCGCGGCAGCAGCGGCTATGGCGGCGGGCCTCTAGGAGGCCCGCTACCATCTCTGGGACCCTCCAGGAGGGCTCCCAGGGCGGCAGGGGGCCTCTGGGAGGCCCGCTGCCGTCTCTGGGACCCTCCAGGCGGGCTCCCAGGGCGGCAGGGGGCCTCTGCAGGGCCCTCTGCCATCCCTGGGGCCCTGCTTTAGGGCTCCCAGGGTGGCAGGGGGCCTCTGCAGGGCCCCCTGCCACCCTGGGAGCCCTCCTGCAGGGCCCCAGGGATGGCAGAGGGCCTCTGCGGGGCCCGCTGCCATCCCTGGGGCCCTGCTTTAGGGCTCCCAGGGTGGCAGGGGGCCTCTGCGGGGCCCACTGCCATCCCTGGGGCCCTGCTTTAGGGCTCCCAGGGTGGCAGGGGGCCTCTGCTGGGCCCTCTGCCATCCCTGGGGCCCTGCAGGAGGGCTCCCATGGTGGCAGGGGGCCTCTGCAGGGCCCTCTGCCATCCCTGGGGCCCTGCAGAAGGGCTCCCAGGGCGGCAGGGGGCCTCTGCGGGGCCCGCTGCCATCCCTGGGGCCCTGCTTTAGGGCTCCCAGGGCGGCAGGGGGCCTCTGCAGGGCCCTCTGCCATCCCTGGGGCCCTGCTTTAGGGCTCCCAGGGTGGCAGGGGGCCTCTGCGGGGCCCGCTGCCATCCCTGGGGCCCTGCTTTAGGGCTCCCAGGGTGGCAGGGGGCCTCTGCGGGGCCCACTGCCATCCCTGGGGCCCTGCTTTAGGGCTCCCAGGGTGGCAGGGGGCCTCTGCTGGGCCCTCTGCCATCCCTGGGGCCCTGCAGGAGGGCTCCCATGGTGGCAGGGGGCCTCTGCAGGGCCCTCTGCCATCCCTGGGGCCCTGCAGGAGGGCTCCCAGGGCGGCAGGGGGCCTCTGCAGGGCCCCCTGCCACCCTGGGAGCCCTCCTGCAGGGCCCCAGGGATGGCAGAGGGCCTCTGCGGGGCCCGCTGCCATCCCTGGGGCCCTGCTTTAGGGCTCCCAGGGTGGCAGGGGGCCTCTGCGGGGCCCACTGCCATCCCTGGGGCCCTGCTTTAGGGCTCCCAGGGTGGCAGGGGGCCTCTGCTGGGCCCTCTGCCATCCCTGGGGCCCTGCAGGAGGGCTCCCATGGTGGCAGGGGGCCTCTGCAGGGCCCTCTGCCATCCCTGGGGCCCTGCAGGAGAGCTCCCAGGGCGGCAGGGGGCCTCTGCGGGGCCCGCTGCCATCCCTGGGGCCCTGCTTTAGGGCTCCCAGGGCGGCAGGGGGCCTCTGCAGGGCCCTCTGCCATCCCTGGGGCCCTGCTTTAGGGCTCCCAGGGTGGCAGGGGGCCTCTGCAGGGCCCTCTGCCATCCCTGGGGCCCTGCAGGAGGGCTCCCAGGGCGGCAGGGGGCCTCTGCGGGGCCCGCTGCCATCCCTGGGGCCCTGCTTTAGGGCTCCCAGGGTGGCAGGGGGCCTCTGCAGGGCCCTCTGCCATCCCTGGGGCCCTGCAGGAGGGCTCCCAGGGTGGCAGGGGGCCTCTGCGGGGCCCGCTGCCATCCCTGGGGCCCTGCTTTAGGGCTCCCAGGGTGGCAGGGGGCCTCTGCGGGGCCCACTGCCATCCCTGGGGCCCTGCTTTAGGGCTCCCAGGGTAGCAGGGGGCCTCTGCTGGGCCCTCTGCCATCCCTGGGGCCCTGCAGGAGGGCTCCCATGGTGGCAGGGGGCCTCTGCAGGGCCCTCTGCCATCCCTGGGGCCCTGCAGGAGGGCTCCCAGGGCGGCAGGGGGCCTCTGCGGGGCCCGCTGCCATCCCTGGGGCCCTGCTTTAGGGCTCCCAGGGTGGCAGGGGGCCTCTGCAGGGCCCTCTGCCATCCCTGGGGCCCTGCAGGAGGGCTCCCAGGGCGGCAGGGGGCCTCTGCGGGGCCCGCTGCCATCCCTGGGGCCCTGCTTTAGGGCTCCCAGGGTGGCAGGGGGCCTCTGCAGGGCCCTCTGCCATCCCTGGGGCCCTGCAGGAGGGCTCCCAGGGTGGCAGGGGGCCTCTGCGGGGCCCGCTGCCATCCCTGGGGCCCTGCTTTAGGGCTCCCAGGGTGGCAGGGGGCCTCTGCAGGACCCTCTGCCATCCCTGGGGCCCTGCAGAGGCCCCCTGCCACCCTGGGAGCCCTCCTGCAGGGCCCCCTGCCGCCCTGGGAGCCCTCCTGCAGGGCCCCCTGCCGCCCTTGGAGCCCTCCTGCAGGGCCCCCTGCCGCCCTGGGAGCCCCCAGCTTTTTTGCTGGTCTCTGACGGGGCCCGTCAGGGGCCAGCAAAAATGGGGAGGCCTGGCCCCCAGAGGGTGGAAGCTTTGCCCCCGGCATGCGGCCCCGCCCCTGGAGGGTGGAAGCTCCACCCCCCAGCACACAGCCCCGCCCCGGAGGGTGGAAGCTCCACCCCCGGCACGTGGCCCCGCCCCAGAGGGTGGAAGCTCCACCCCTGGCACGTGGCCCCGCCCCGGAGGGTCGAAGCTCCACCCCCCAGCTTCGGCCCCCCAGTCGCCTGAGGGACAGCAACCCGGCCCCCGGCTCAAAAAGGTTGCCTACCCCTGCTCTAGTCTATGAAAGCTCATGGTACCAATGGCTTTCACTCAGTTAATCTCAAAGGTGTTCTAAGATCCATTTACATACTGATTTTCCAGACTAACACAACTATATCTTTGAATTTAGTCATTATAGTTAGCAATTTTTTTAATCCAATCTACTGGCTCTTGAATTCAGAGACTTAGCCATGTATGTCCGGAATATTGATATTGAAAAGCTTCTTGTAGCTTGTTGAGACCAATGAAGCAAAATATGTTATAGTATAAGCTTTGGTAGACTTGGTCTATTTGCTACTCCATGCATCTGAGGAGGCAGACCTAGTCTACTGAAGCTTATGCTACAATTTCCTTCACACAGTTAGCCTCAAAGGTGCTAAAAGATACCTCTACATACTATTGGATCTTGTTAACATTTTCAGAAAATATATATGACTGTGTACCATTCTGTTTGTTAAATCAAAATATTTCATATTAATTTCCTTTTTTAGTGTAGATTTGATTTACTGGGAACTGCCCAGTATGAAGCAGAGTAAAATAATGGAAATAAAGAAGCATCATAATTAGCCACACAACTCATTATTTAGATTTCTCCCTTTTTTCTTTAAATAAAAGAGATGCTTTGTCAATACATTTACAAAGGTTACGGACCACAGAATTTTTCACTAGCTTGCCATTAGAGAAAGGACTGTTATGTTTTCCCACCTGGTGACTCAGAGGAAATCCTAACCCATGTCAGGCAAAGAAATCATGGGCTGCTATATGTACATCTAAAGAGAAAGGCTATATGAGAAAGACTGAAGAGAAAAATTACCTTCTGTTTGGGCTAGGGAGGAGAGACAACTCACAGGGGGCAGAATTCTATGGCTGATGAATTTGTGGGATATTGTCGTTGTTAACTGAGTTGGTTTTGACACATGGCAACCTTGTGGATGAGACCCAGCAGCAAATCCCAGTAGGGAGGACAATGGATTCCAATAGAAACAAGTTCCTTACCCAATGAGGACAGACTCTCATAATTTTCCATCATGATATCAATGTACAGAGATCTCTGGTCTGGATCTAGGAGGTCCCACTCCTCCTTGCTGAAGTATACAGCCACATCGTCAAAGGTCACCAGCTCCTGTAACCAAAAAATCCACCTGAGCTCAGGAAGACTAATCAAAGATGGCCCCAAGAGAAGATGACTACTTCAGAATGTAAATAGGAAAAAATACATGTCATCATATCACAAATCTGTAGGGCTGGAAAGCACAACCGTGGTCATCTAGCCTCATTAGAGCAGGAATCCAAGCTAAAGCATCCTGAGGGATAGCCATCTAACCCTACTTAAAAGTCTCCCATGAGGGGGAATTCAACAGCTTCTGAGGTAGTCTGTGCTGATGTCCTTCTTAAAATGTGATTTCCACAGCAAGAAGACAGTGCTCTATGTGAGGTGTGACAGAACAGGACACTGGATGCTCTTCCTGCATGCAGAATGGTAGAAAGAAGCTGGCACACAGGAGGAATTGACACAAAACAGGTCATGTCCATCCCTGCCCCAACACAGGCACTTGAGCGAAAGCTTTGCTAATGGGTTGCCTCCTCTGGTCCTTCCTTCCAGTCTTCTTTCATGACAAAGCTAGAAAGTTAAAAGAACTACAAGAGGAAGGCTAAAGGAGGACCCTCAAGAATCAGCTGCTCAGTTGCTGCCCCCAGGATGACCAGGTGCAAGGGACAAGCTTCTCGCCAGAGAGGAGGGACTCTCAACCCTTCATTGGGGCAAAGAAAGGCGCAGCCAGTGCATACGTAGGGAGTTTACAGAGGCCACATGCTCTGAACTGGAGAGTGCTGTGGACCGGGAAGGGAGAGATTTTAACTACAGTAGCCACTCCAAGACAAAAGACTCTTTATAATAATTGAGCACAGTTACTCCTTCCCCAAAGACAACAACACAGCTTCAAGTAGCCACACTCTCTCTCTCACACACAAATGATTTCTTCTGCTACCTCTTCTCTGACTCCGTCTGATGAAAGAAAGCAGAAGCAACAGTGCAACTCCAACCTGCTAGCCAAGTCTCAGCAAATCTCACAAAGCTTAAGCAGGCTCTAAATTTGAACACTCCTTTTTGCCACCACTTCTCCACCACCACCGTATGCTCTAATTCTTTGCTCCAGTCTGTCCCAAAATGGTGCCATTCTGAGCCACAGAAGCAATGCCCTGTGCCCAAGCCTCACAAGAGTTTTCCAATTGCCAATACTAGCCAAAGATCCCAGTAAGGGAGTGAGCTCACATGGGCAGTCAAAGAGTGGGAGACACCACCACACCAAATGATCAGCAAGGCTGTGTCTGGCTTTCTAGGGACCCTGAAAAGAGGTTTAATGTGCTCCTCATCCCTATCATGGCCCTAAAGATCACTGGTTCCCCTTGTCTTTCCTGCACACCAATACTTTGACTGAAGGCCCCCCTGAAGCCCTCTTTTCCCCTCACCACCCCCTGAACCTTCCACTGCCCCCAGGGAGGACATACCACCCACTTTGGGAATCACTGTAGCACAAACTGTACCAACTCATCTGTAAGAATATTACTGAGGATCTTTTTAAAAATCTTTCTGAAATCAAGATTAACTACCAAAGTTCTAACTTTCTCTCTCCCACTCTCTGTTTCTGCCTTTCTTTCTCTCTCATGATCTAAAAATAGGTAAGATTAGTCTGGTATGACCTGCTTTTCAGAAAGCCATGCTGTCTTTTAGTAACCACAGTGCTCGTTTTCAAGCACTCACAGACCAACTGTTCTAGAACCTTTCCTAGAATCTAAATCAAGCCAACAGATTAGCAATTGCCCAAGTCTTCCCTTCCTCCTTTTTTTTTTTTTTTTTGGAAGATGGAGACAACATCTGTCTGTTTCCAATCTCCACAAATGCTCAAAGAGTATTGACCAAATTGCTGAGATTACATCTTAGATTTGGTTGATTTGGCCCTGCAAACCTAAATTCATTTAAAGTAGCTAGGTTTTTTAAAAAATATTTTATTTATTGGTTTTATGCTCCATAATGCCATACAAAATATATAATAAATCCTTACTAAATATTACTATTATTACATTACATAGTTTTAAATACCACTCCCCCCCTCCCCGGCTATAATCAAGTAATTTAGTATCCAGTACCTATAATGTGAAATGTCTTACTAATAGTTTTCCTAACCTCACTGTGCACCTTTTCAGCTTTGACTTTCTCGATCCTAAAACCCCACATCCCACCATGTCATTGCCTTTGTTTGACCATTATATTTTCCTTTTCATCTTTAAATAATCAAATAAGATGTTTTGCAATAAATTGTGACCAATTTCCCCTGCAATATTGCTTGTTTTTCCATCCCAATGCTATTACAGTGTGTGCTGCTCTTAAAAGATTTTTGATAAAATAATCTTCTGTTTTATTCAATCCCATTTTTTTTAAAAATTAAAGTTAAATAATTCCTCTTATCAATCCTTATTTTAAAAAAAAGGTAAAGTAACTAGGTATCCCCATAACACCGCATTACATATCTTGGGCTGCAGCCCTCTCACAGCGGCATTCATTCTATTTTTACCAGATTGAGCTTTTTGTTTGTTTGTTTTTCTGAGAATATGGATGCAAAGCAGGTATTGCATATATAGGGAGAGATGTTCCCTCAAGTACTGAGGTCTCAAGATGTGATTAGGGCTTTAAATAACATCACCAGCACCTTAATTCAGATCAGAAGCATAGTGGTAGCCAATGCAAACCTATCAAAAAACAAAAGAGTACCTCTTACCTGATCTGCTTCACTGGCTGTCCTTTCCGGTAGAGACAGAAGCCCCATTTCCCACTCTGCGAATGGAAGAACAAGACTTAAGAGGCAATAGGATATCCCTGTTTTAAGTATTTGAAGGGTGTCATATTGAGGATGTTTTCTGCTACTCCTGATACTAGAACACAGAACAATGGATGTAAGCTACAGGAAAAGAGATTCCACCTCAACATTAGGAGGAACTTCCTGACAGTAAGGACTGTTCGACAGTGGAAAACACTCCCTCGGAGACTGGTGGAGTCTCCTTCTTTGGAGGTCTTTAAACAGAGGCTGGATGGCCATCTGTTGGGGATGCTTTGATTGTGAGTTCCTGCATGGCAGAATGGAGTTAGACTGGATGGCCATTGTGGTCTCTTCCAACTCTATTATTCTATGATTCTATACCAGAAAGGCATCTCTTCCCTATCACAGAAAGTATCTGGCTTTGAGGAAAGAGCTTAAAAGGAGAGAGGAGATCTTGGGATGGGAGCAAGTCCACACCCCTTACACATTTATTATCATTGTATTATTTTCAAGACAAACCTGGATAGAAGGTACTGTAGGAACCATCTCAGATTAAACCAAGGTGTCATTTCATCTAGTGTCCCTTTCACAAAAGTAAGGCAGGTGCCTCCAAAATGCTCAAAGGCTCTGTTATAGTTGGTCCCCTCCCCAGCTTCTGGGATTTAGCAATATACTACATATAAACATGGATGATGCTTTTAACTAATAGTAATTAATCTGTGTTCTGTTCATTTATCTTTAACATGATCTGACCACGTTATTGATAATCCTGTCATTCGTAAGACATTAATGACCATAATAAAAAGCAGGGTTTCCTCAGCAAAATAATACTGAAGGGTTGAGTACAGGTTGAGTCTCCCTTATCTGAAATGCTTGGGATTTGAAGTGTTTGGGATTTTGGAATTCTTTGGTTTTTTAAAAAAATTTGTATATGCACATGGGACCCAAGCCTGAACATGAAATTATTTAGATTTCAAATACACCTTATAGCCTGAAGGTAATTTTATACACAATATTTATAATCCCTTTGTACACGTAGAACCATCAGAAAGCAAAGGTGTCCCTGCTGTAGCCACCCATATAGACCATTTTTGATTTCAAAATATTTCTGGTTTTGGAATACCAGATAAGGAAGATTCAAGTTCTACAGTGGACCCATGGCATCTACTGGAGTTTGATTCCAGGACCATCTGTGGCTACGCAGGTCCCATTAAATACAATGGCATAGTGAAATGGTGTCCTTTATATAGAAAAGCAAAATCAAGTTTTGCTTTCTAGAACTGATATCTTTTTTTTTATGTTTTCAAGCCAAGGATGGTTAAATCTGTCAATATGAAGGGCTGACTGTACTAGAAATATGTGTTTCTCCACAATAGATGAGTCATCTTGGGGGAAAGTATCTGGTTGCCATTCAAGAAATTAATAGTGGCTCCATATTTATGGTGGAAAAATGCAGCCCACAGATTATGAAGCCAAGCCCTCCCTCCAGTCCATCTACCTTGGTCCAGCCTTGGAGGTAGAGAGGAACTGCTGGACCTCTTACCCTTTCCCTCCACCACTCCCTTCTCCTTCTGTGTCATGTCTTTTTAGATTGTAAGCCTGAGGGCAGGGAATCGTCTAACTAAAAAGATTGTATGTACAGCGCTGTGTAAATTTACAGCGCTTCATAAATAAAGGTTAATAATAATAATAATAATAATAATAATAATAATAATAATTTTACCTGAGCTGGTCCCTGGGAAGGCCTCTGAATCCTGGAGAGTAAGACTGCATGGTTCCCCTTCCTGTTCCAACTTGATTGGCACATCAAGAAATGCTAATAGGGAGAAAAGGTAAAGATAAAGGGATTAAGATGAGTGAAAGACTTTCAAAGATTTTTGAGAGGAGAACTGGCAGGAGAGGAAAATGCTTGACTCTCAACATGTTGTTGGACTACAATAGCACTTATATTTCTATACTATTTTATAGTGAACTCAGCACTCTCTAGAAAATATGCAGGGGTAGTTGTGCTGGCCATTTACCAAATTCAAACAAAAATCCACCAAACAGTGATAACTTTAATGGCCAACCAAAATGCACAATATACTTGTTGCAAGCTTTCCATTGGCCTCTTCATCAGGCAAGATATTACAAACCAAACAGGAGACAAAAAAATGGAGATGTTAGTAAAATGTCTGCATTTTGTTGTTTCTGTTCTTAGTTAAGATGGTATGAGGAGGGTAAATTTACAAAAATCTCCGATTTTTTTCTCTCTTGTTTAGTTGCAACACGTATATTGTGCATTTCAATTGGCCAATAAATGTAAAAGCACTCTCTAAGCAGTTTACAATCTGTAAGTCAATTGCCCCCAACAAGCTGGGTACTCATTTTATTGACCTATGAAAGGATGGATGACTGAGTCAACCTGTAGCCCTAGAATCGAACTCACAACGTTGTGACTGCAGTGCTGGCATTTAACCACTGTACAACTAGGGCTCTCTTATTCTTCACAAACGTCAAATTGGGGAGGGGGGATTTCAGTCTAACATCATCTAGAGTTCCCAATCTTTGGTCCTCCATTTGTTTTGGATTTCAGCTTCCAGAAGCCCTGACCAATTTGGCCAAGAATTATGGGAACTGAGGTCCAAAAGACCTGGAGGACCAAAGGCTGGGAACCACTTATCTAGAAGGTCTAAGGTTAAACTGGCTGTTGTTGAGTATTTTCAAGTCATTTCTAACTAATGGCAACTGTAAGGTAATCCTGTCACAGGGGTTGTTAGCACTATTTGTTCAGAGAGCCCCGGTCTCTCAGAATCCTAGTCCAGTATTCAAACCACTACTCAGCATTGGCTCTGTCTAAATTAGAGTGGAGTGCAAATATGTGGTTTTTCATAGTTATGCTTTTGTTCACCTGTGTTGCCCTGAGAAGCAATCTCCATTTTTTCCAAGATGAGTTCGTTTGGTAACCACGGGCTCTGTTCAAGCCAAGAGATCAGATCAGCCTTGACACGCAAAAACTCCGCTGCAGAATTCACAAGAGAAGGCGAGAAAGTGAGAGAGGGAGAATTCAAGTGATATATAGCAGCTGAAGTGTGGAGATGTGTTGTAATCTAACCAAACAAACCAACTTAGATGCTCACCCCACACATGCCCTGTGCCTTTTTAATAATCACAAGGAGAGTGATAATTCACAGAGCTGTATCGAGGATCATGGAGAAGTTCCATGATCAAGTGCATGATGCAGAAAGGTTGGTCTCAGCCAGACAGTGCTGCAGGATAAGAAAATGGGTCTTTCCACACAGCCCAAAATTAAGGTAGTAGCCCATGAGTTACCTGAGCTGATCCCTGGAAAAGTCTCATGTTCTGGCTGTTGTTCTGATTCTGATTCCTCTTCTGGTTCCATCTTGATTATCACGTCAGGAAAATCTGATCAACAGAAAGAAGTAACATGATGGGTTTTAGGTTGGCCTCCTGACCTCCTGGCTTTCAGAACAGGCATTCCTACAGAACAGTAGAGTAGGGCCAGACAACATTTGGCCCTCCAAATACTGCTGGACTGTCATCAGCCCATTGGCTATGCAAGCTAAAATTGAGGAGAGTGTAGCCCAACAGTATATGAATAGCCCTATATTCTAGATCTTCAATGGAATACTTGGGTTTGTATAAATTCTGGTTTTTATTCTGGCAAGCATGGATCCAGCTCAAGCCAGGAGGTCCAATTTGGCCTGATGAGCAAAGCTCTTGCTCAGGAATTCGCAAGAGAGAGAGAGACAAGACAGTATTTAAATGGAATATAGGATATGGAGTATAAATGTGTGTCTATGGTCCAAAACACACTGCAGAAATAATCCAGTCTGAGACCACTTTAACTGCTCTGGCTCAGTGCTAGGGAATTCTGGGAACTGTAGTTTTGTGAGGCATTTAGCCTTCTCTGGCAGAGAGGTCTAGTGCCACAAAAAGCTACAATTCCCAAGATTTCCTAGCACTGAGCCAGGACAGTTAAAGTGGTCTCAAACTTGATTATTTCTGCAGTGTTTTGGAACAAAGTGATCAAACCAATACAGATGCTCCCTCCAAACACAGACTTTGTCTGTGAAGTCGAAGGCTTTCATGGTCAGCATCCATAGTTTTTTGTCGGTTTTTCGGGCTATGTGGCCATGTCCTAGGAGAGTTTCTTCCAGACATTTCGCCAGCATCTGTGGCTGACCACCCTGAGGTCTGCCATTAGCAACAGAACAATACACATGCAAATCACTCCTGCCTTTCCAGGTAACACAATATATATATATATATATCCAACTCCTTTCCAGGCAGGCATTCTCTGAAGATGCCAGCCACAGATGCTGGCGAAACATCAGGAAGAAACTCTCCTAGGACATGGCCACATAGACCAAAAAACCCACAAAAAACAACAGGCTTTGTCTCATAAAGAACAAATAAAATTGGCACTGGGATCAAGTACAAATTCAAAGATATAGACTGTGATGATGGCATTACAACATACAGTACATATATTTAAAATAAAGTGACAATTCACAGACTCATACCGATGATTATTGGCAAAACATTGCCAACACATAAAGATTTCCCCTTAGACAATACTGTAGGATGATGCTTGGAAAATACAGCAAGGCACTCTTATTTGTGGGACCTCTTTCCACAGATTTCCACAGAGGACCAAATGTATTGCTTCCCAAAATAGCTGAGGCAAAATCTCCAGAAGCCAAACAAAATAAATATCTAGTGTACATTTATGGCCCCAAGATGCAAAGGCAGGTAGTAGCTCCTATACCTCACCTGCATTGGCCTCTGAGGACTCAGATTCATCCTGATGTAGCTCACATGGCTCCTCTTCTTCTTCCACATTGATTGTCACATCAGGAAGCCCTGGCCAGGAGAAAGAGACAAGACAATGGCATTTAGATTGGAAACAAGAATGATATCTTGTCCTAGATAAGGGGGAACTTATTTTTATACAAAATTCTAGAGCAGGAGTAGGAATGGTTGGTTCTTCAAGAAGCTATTGGACTAGCTTTCCCAACAAAGATAGTAGGACAGATATAATAGGAGTGCAAATTGGGTATAAAGAACTATGATGAATATGTAGACTGAGCATCAATTTCATTTAAAGTCATTTAAAAGTAGAGAAAGAACCAGAGAGGGCAAGGGAGAAGGTCAATCTGTGTGGATGTAAGGTACGAATATTTAGGGATGTGTTCAGATGGGTAGAGTAAGTGAGAAGGTATGGAATGGGGATGATTTGTAGAATGATAAAAGGAGGAAAGAAGGGATTAGGAAGGGGAATATGAAGAGGAATGAGGAGTTAAAAGGTAAGACGAGTGACAAATGGGAAAGGAGAGATATGAAGGGAGGTGTGAACAGGGCTGATTGGAGGTAATGCATGAAGAAGGTTTAAGAAGATATAATGAATGTGTCAGTACTCCAGGAGAAGCATAAGACTATTAGGAACAAGGTAGAATATATCTGTCATACCTGATATTGTTGATGGTGTAATGTTTGATGATGTAATGTTATAAAATTGAATGTTTGTTGCTTGATGGACGATACCTTTATTGATGTTTTTTAATGTTGCAAATTTTTTGAATAAAGATTTTAAAAACAAAAGTTGTTGGACTGTAAGCTGATTGCTCCTTACCAGAGGCTTTGCTAGTAAAGGTTGAGGGGAGTTGGTGTCCAACAAAATCTATAGGGCCATATATTCTGTTTCCTTGATCTAGAATTCAACGAAAACATGGCGTTCTCATGAGCTGTACTTTTGTTCCCTCACCTGCTCTGTGCTGGGTAGTAACCTCCATCTCCTCCAAGACGAGTAGATCTGGCAACCACAGTTCCTGCTCAAGTCAGGAGATGAAATCAGGCTTGATGAGCAAAAATCCTGTTCGACAATTCACAAGAGAGAGGGAGAGACAGCATTCAAGTGGGTGCTAAGATGTCAAAGACGTGTGTGTTTGTGTTGTGTGCCTTCAAGTCATTTTCGATTTATGGCAACCCTCCCTCAAGCAAACCTACCATGGGGTTTTCTTGGAAAGATTTGTTCATAGGTTTGCCATGACCTTCATCTGAGGCTGAGAATGTGTGACTTGCCCAAGGTCACCCAATGAGTTTCATGGCTGAAAGGGGAATTGAACTCTGGCTTCTAGAGTCAAAGTCCAACCATCAAACCACTACACCCAAAGAATATAGCACATATCAAACTGAACAAATACAAGATTCCCTCCCATTCATGAGGGATCCATTCCGGACCCCTTCCCCTCCCGTGAATCTGGAAAAATGCAAACATTCAAGTTGCCATTGGTTATAATGGCCATGTGCCCCTGTATGTGGCGCTGCACATGCATTTACAGCATACGCACCATTTTATTTCTCCCTATTTGCCATCAGTGAACGACCAAGACCATGGACTCAAGTCCATGAATTGGGAGAACAACTGTATAAATGCTTTCTCTCTTAACACAGACTCTGTCTACAGGCTCCCAATTTCTAAAGGCTTTTAGCTCAATTCCAAACATCTTTTGGGCATTCTCTGAAGATGCCAGCCACAGATGCCAGCAAAAAGTCAGGAATAAACTCTTCTTCTAGAACATGGCCACATAGCCCAAAAAATCCACAAAAAGCTATGGATGCTGGCCATGAACACCTTCAACTTCATGCCCCATAAAATGTTGGACATTCAAGAAAAATTAAGGTCATTGCCACATAAAAGCTAAAAGCACTCATATGAATCTAAATTCATGCTTCTTAGCCATGCTCAAAATGGAGGACATTTTGGAATTCCACCTGGACAGAATGGAAGACATGCTCTGAATAAAGAGGACATCTGGTCACCCTTATGTCACCTTAGGGTTGACATAAGTTGGAAACATCTTGAAGGCACCCAACAACCACATGGCAGAGTTTAGGGAGAGAGTTTAAGGGTAGCACACTAGTAGTGTACACACATGTAGAAAGTCAAAGGTTCAGTCTCTGCTATCTGTAGTGAAAAAGAATCTGGTAGCAGACAATGGGGAAGATCTCTGCCCAAGACCCTGAAGAGCTGCTGACACTGACTCAGAGCTGACAATACAGGCTTAGACAGACCAACTGGTTGACCTGATACAAGCAGCTACACTCCCCTGAATTCCATGGCATTGAGCAATGGCAGTTAAAGTTGCATCAAACTGGATTATTTCTGTAATGCAGATCCAGCCCTATTTATGCATCCCCTCCTCTACACAAGTTATCCCTGCTTCTGTCACACATCCCAGTTCCAAAGGAACCCAAGTTTGTGCTTCTAACATATAGCTCTGAAGTGTTGATTCTTTCTTTATTCTTAGATTAAAAACAAGCCACTGAAACACAAATACCTAATGGCAGCCAGGCTTGAAACTGTCTAACACTGGAAGGCACTAGCACATCTCAATATTAAGAACACGGTTTAAGCGCATCCAGACCATTGCTTTATATGAAAAGCTCTCATGTAAACTTAGAATGAGGGAAGGACTGGATAAACATAACTCTTTTATGTAGATATGGTTTATTTTCTTGGACTACACAAGAGCAGAGCGGAGTTCCACCAAAGACAATTTTGGCCAGAACCAGGCTAACCATTTAAAATCATTTTAGGGTCTTCACTGCAGAAATAATCCAGGTTGACATAACTTAAACCACCATGGCTCAATGCTATGGAATCTTGGGATTTGTAGTTCTGAGAGACATTTAGCCTTCTCTGCCAGAGAGCTCTGGTGCCACAACAAACTACAAATCCTCAGATTCTCTAGCACTGAGCCAGGACAGTTAAAGCAGTCCCAAACTGGATTATTTCTGCAGTGTGGTTTGGGCCCTAGTCTACTTTTAATTGGAGAGGGACTAGAATTCCATAGTACTGAGCCATGGCAGTTAAAGTGGAGTCAACCTGGATTATCTGTGTAGTGTGGATACTGCCTAGGACACCGGGACAACTACCGGTGACATACAGATTTATTGCTTTGATTAGGGGTGCATCTATACTGTAGAAAAAATAATAATAATAATAAATAAAATTTTATTTATATACCGCTATTCCAAGGATCACAGCGGTGCACAACAAGAGATAAAAGACAGTTAAAAACATCACAAACCCCAGTAGCCCTAGCAAATAACAACAATTAACAATAACAACAATAGACAACCAAACAGCTCCCCATACAAATGGCTGTGTAGAATGGAATACAACATAACACTGCCAAGGGGAAAAGAATGACAGTCAAGGCTCACGGGGGGGGGGGGGGGGGGAAGCCTGGCGGAATAAGAAGGTCTTTAAATCCTTCTTAAAAGTATCAAGGGAGGAGGAAGTATGGAGCTCATTGGGGAGGGAGTTCCAGAGCTGTGGGGCTGAGATCGAAAAAGCTCTCCGAGTTGAGACTGACACCACTTTAAATGCTGTAGCTCCATCCTATGGAATCCTGAGAGTTGTAGTTTTGCAAGGCCTTTCGGCTTCTCTGCCAAAGAGTGCTGGTGGCTCACAAAAGTACAAATCCCAGGATTCAGTAGGATGGGGCCACAGGAGTTAAAGTGGTGTCAAACTGCATTATTTCTGCAATGTAAATGCACATTAGGACTCAATACTTACTCTGCAAAAAAAGGAAAGCAAACCATTACTGTCAGAAGGACCCTCGCAGCCTACAACAACCTAAACCAAGCTAAAAACCATTTCTATTGGATCCACAATACTTCTAGATCCACTCTTTCTGGTGATGGTTTTGTTATCTTCCTTTCTTCTTGTTTTAATGTATGTTAATCCAATTGTACCTGTCCGCTGTACCTCTTCAATAAAGGTACAGAGGGGAAAAATTAGGGAAGAAAAAAAAATCCTGAAGCTTTGAAAAGGATCCCAAAATGGATGACCTGCCTTCGTCCTTTGTGCCAATTCTCTTTTAGAACCAATCCTTCATCCATGCCAAGGCCTACTATAAGGTGGTGATCTGGCAGAAAAAGGCAGTAAATGATTAATTATGTACGGTAGTTTATGCTATTTTCATTCCTTTCTGACAGGGATAGGGAAAGGCTCCTGTAGGACTTTCTCCCTCTTTTGCCAAAATAAAACGGCTGGTTCAGAGTTATGTGCACTTTAATAAAGATCAACAACTGTGAAAAAAATGAATTAATAATTTATTTCTGAATAATAATTCTCTCTCCTCAAACTTGTTGTTGTTATGTGCATTCAAGTCGTTTCTGATTTATGGCAACCCTAAGGCAACCCTATCATGAGGTTTTCTTGGCAAGATTTGTTCAGAGGGGGTTTGCCACTGCCATCCTCTGAGGCTGAGAGAGTGTGACTTAACCAAGGACACTCAGCAAGTCTCCATGGCTGAGCCGGGATTCAAACCCTGGTTTCCAGAGTCCTAGTCCAACGCTCAAACCACTACATCACACAGAAAATATGTCTCCAAAAAGTAGGTCAGCTATTATCCATCCCAAACACAACCTTCAAAAGCAAGTTTTTCTCAGGACTAAGCTGCGAACAAAGCCTCTGTGGGGAAGATGACCTAAACCTTATGTGGACCAGCTTTTTAAAAAAAGTCCCTCATCTTTCTGTCCATTCTTGTCCAGCTCGACGCACAAACACACAACCACATACCAAATTGCAAATGATTAGCTAAAACATGGGGACATTCGAAAGGCTATCTTTGTAACATGATTACACATGGTTGCTGCTGCCGCACTGCAGAAATAATGCAGTTTGACACTGCTTTAACGGCCCTGGCTCCATCCTATGCAATCCTGGCATTCGTAGTTTTGCTATGGCACCAGAGCTCTCTGACAAAATAAGGCTAAGTATCCCACAAGCTACACAGTCCAGCATTCCACAGCATTGAGCTATGGCAGTGAAAGTGGTGTCAAACAGCATTAATTCTGCAGTGCAGATGCAGCAACATTTCAAGATCAGAACTTGGGAAAATATGAAGCAATTAAAATAACTAGAGGTTCCCTAGGCATGTCCAGAGGGCCTTCTTTTCACAATGAGGATAAGTGGTCAGCCTCCAAAACATCTAGGATTGATTATAGTGGGCCCTTGGTATCTGCTGGGATTTGGTTCCAGGGCCCCTCATGGATACTAAAATCCATGGATGCTCAAGTCCCCTTATATACAGTGGCACAGTGAGATGGTATCTCTTGTATAAAAATCACAAAATCAAGGTTTGCTTTTGGGAATTTATATATTTTTAAACTGTGGATACTTGAATCTGTGGATTAAAAAAATTACTAGATATGGAGGGCTGACTGTTTTAGGGTTTCTGAATTTGGAATAGAGTTTTGAAAACTTCCAAAGGCACACAACAACAACAATCGTGTCACTCCATTAACCTTCTCTTCTACAAGCAGCCCCCTAAGTCACTCCTCATAGGGCATGGTTTCCAGACTAGAAGCCTACAAGTTCTCCCCGCCATGTGGAGAGACTGTGTTGTGTGTGTTGTGTGCCTTCAAGTTGTTTCCAACTTATGGCGACCCTATCATAGGGCTTTCCTGGCAAGATTTGTTCAGAGGAGGTTTGCCATTCCCATCCTCTGAGGCTGAGGGACTGTGACTTGCCCATGGTCACCCAGTGGGTTTCATGGCCAAATGAGGAATTGAACCTTGGTCTCCAGAGTCATAGTCCAACGCTCAAACCAGTACACCACATTGGCAAATGAAATGCACACATGTACCACCCATGCATATTCCTCCTAACCCAAAACTGATGCTTCCTTGTCTTCACATTGTTTCAGGTTAAGGGTGAGAAAGAGGCAAAGCAATTCCTTTCCAGACCCTCTCCAATTAAAAGGAGGCCAGGGTCCAAACCACACTGTAGTAATAATCCAGTTTGAGATTGCTTTAACTGCCCTGGCTCAGTTATCCCAGGATTTGTAGTTTATTATGGCACAAGAGCTCTCTGACAGTCTCAGAAAAGTACAGTTCTCAGGATTCCCTAGCATTGAGCCAGGGCAGTTAAAGCAGTCTCAAACTGGATTATTTCTGCAGTGTGTTTTGGACTTAGATCGCCCGTGCCATCATCCCCCTTCGGCTAAGCCGCTCTTGAGGGTTTCGTGTTCAAAGACCTGCAGACGCTGTTAAACCAGATGGTGACCCCAAGAGATCGAAAAGAAATACAGTTCCTCGACATTTACAGCTTATGGAAAAGCTGAGCTGGGCAGCTGTTAAGCTTTGCTTTTGCCATGATATGGGTCCTAATAATAAATATATTAACAATATAAACAAAGGAAAATTAAAATAAACTGGGAAAAGTCCGGGAGCCAAATTTTATGTATCTAGGATTCACTAGGGGCTATTAATGTTGATGTTATAGAGTGCCATTATGATTATATTTTAATTTTATATATAAATATTTAAACACACACATTGAAAATGGTATAATATAGTTACAAGAGAGAGCCAGAGCGGTCTGGTGGTTTGAGTGATGGGCTATGAATCTGGGAGGCCAGGGTTCGAATCACTGCTTGATCATGGAAACCCATTGGGTGACCCTGAGCAAGTCACACTCTCTCAGCCTCAGAGGGAGGCAAAGGTAAACCCCTTTCTCAACATATTCTGCCAAGCCTAAATTGAACATAAGTTGGAAATGATCTGAAGGCACACAACAACAAACAATTTGGGGGCGGGAAATACATTACCATTAAAAAAGAATGGTGCAAAAGGAAAACTATTATTTATGTCTGTGTGTTTGTGTGTGTGTGTGTGCTTGTGCGTGTGTGTACACACATTAACAACAACAACTATTCCACCCTTCAGCTAAGCTGCTCTTGCAATTATTATTATTATTATTGGTGTTATGGAGTGCCATTATAATTGTAATACTTTAATTTTATACACAAATATCTATACACACACACACACACAATATATATTGTATAATATAATTATAACAGAGAGCTAGTGTGGTGTAGTGCTTTTGAGTATTGGATTAATATAAATACCTACACTCTTACACACACACAATATATATATATATTGTATAACATAATTATAATTGAGAGCCAGTGCGGTGCACTATAGGATTATTATAAATATCTACATATTTACACACACACTCTCTCTCTATATATATTTTAAACCATAACTATAATAGAGAGCCAGTGCAGTGTAGTGATTTGGGTGTTCCTTTATTTCAAATATCTTCACACATTCTCTCTCTCTCTCTCTCTCTCTCTCTCTCTATCTATCTATATATATATATAAAACTGTATAACACAATTATAATAGAGAGCCAGTGTGGTGTAGTTTTTTGAGTCTTGCTTTATTATAAATATCTCCACACAAACACAATATGTTGTATAATATAATTATAAAAGAGAGCCAGTGTGGTGTAGTACACTGAATATTGGATTATTATAAATATCTCCACACTTACACATAGAGAGACAATATATATTGTATAATACAATTATAATAGAGACCCAGTGTAGACTAGTGTTTTGAGTGTTGGATGATGATGATGATGATGATGATGATGATGATGATGATGATGATTTACCTGCCTCTCCCCCTGGATCCAGGAGAACAACAACAACAATGCACAGCATCAGTTAAAACACTTTTATCTCTTTAACTGCATTTTATGTATTTTATGCTTTTAATACAGAATCTGTTTTAATATTGTGATAATTTAATCCTGCTTTAATGTACACGTTTATATGTTTTTAACTGTGTGTGTGTGTGTGTGTGTGTGTGTGTTAATATGGTAAGCAGCTCTGACTCCCAGTTTTGGGAAATGGGTGGGATATAAATACATGTAACAATATAAACAAATGGAATAATAATAATAATAACAACAACAATATATCTATATCTATCTATATCTATATACTGTGTGTGTGCTCAGATATTTGTATTAAAGTAACACTCATTATTATTATATGATATTATATATATACAGTGTGTGTGTGTTTAGATATTTTTAATAAAGTAACAGCCATTATTATTATTATTATTGTATTACTATACGATATATATATAAATATATATATAGTGTGTGTTTAGATATATGTAATAAAGTAACACTCATTAATATATACAGTGTGTGTGTGTTTAGATATTTGTAATAAAGCAACACTCAATATTAAATAGTATACATACATACATATATATATATATAAACATACACTGTGTGTGTGTGTGTTAAATACTTGTAATAAAGTAACACTCGCCATTATTATATAATATTATTAAATGGTATATACTGTGTACATTGTGTGTGCGTTTAGATATTTGCAATAAAGTAACACTCATCATCATCCTCATCATTGTTATTAAAGCCCATTAATTAGGCCATGCAAGAGAAAGGGGGGGTGGAGGTGCCTCCCCAGCCCCTTAACCCGCTCCCATCCCGCTCTATCTTCTCTGGAGCCTGCCTTCCTTCCTCCCTCCCTCCCTCCCTGGCCTCTTTGCTCACCTCCTTGCAGATCCCCAGGTGCCCAGGATGATGGTGGGGGCAGTAGTGGTGGTGCTTGCTACAAAAAGAAAGCAAAGGGAAAGCAGCAAAAGCAGCCCCAATGCCAGCAGCCCTGGCTCTCAGCTCCCTTTTGCTGCTGGACTCCGGCTTATGGCGACCTAGGCCCGCCTTCCTGCCTTCCTTCCTTTATCCTTCCTTCCTCCCTCCCTTCCCTCCTCTCTCTCTCACTCCCTCCTTCCTTCCCAGGGGCGTTTCTAGGTCAGTCCCTTTGCCTTGCCTCTTCCGATCATGTGGATGAAGCAGCACCAGCCTCCTCCTGGCAAAAGACTTTATATATATATATATATAAGCCCCTCCTCCAAAAGACCCCGTCTAGTTTTGGATGCTAAGCAGGGCCGGCCTTGGATATCCCTTGGAGGGGAGACCGAGGAGGAAATCTTAGGTGCTTTTTTTTCAGAGGAAGGCCTTTGAGAGCCACGGGCAACCCGTATTTGCATCCTGTTTGTAACAAAACCCCTAAAGGCATCCAATGAATCCCATTTTGTCTTGGAGGCTAAGCAGGGTCAGCCCTGGATAGCCCTTGGAGGGGAGGCTGAGAAGGAATCCCAGGAGTTGATGTAGGCTCTCTTGTAGAGGACAGTGGGCAGCAGGTCTGTAAAAAAAACAACCTAAAGGCATCAAAATGAACCCCATTTGGTCTTGGAATCTAAGCAGGGTCAGCCCCAGATAGCCCTTGGATGGGAGACCACCAAGGAATCTCTAGTCTGTATGTCAGAGGATAGACCTTGAGGACAATGCGTAACAGGTATTTTAATTCTGTCAAATCCTTCAAGGCCCCAAATGAATCCCATCTGGTCTTGGAAGCTAAGCAGGGTCTTCCTTGGATAGCCCTTGGATGGGAGACCGAGAAGGACTCTCTGGTGCTGCTGTAGGCTGTATTTCAGAAGAAGGAAATTCATGAAAAGGTGCAGCAAGTATTTTCATTCTCTTTGCTAAAAACCCGTACCAAATGAATCCCTCTGGTCATGGAAGCTAAGCAGGGTCAGGCCCTTGATAGACCTTGGAGGGGAGACCGCTAAAGACTTCTGGATACTGATGTAGATTTCAGAGGAAGGACCTGGCCCAATCTCCTCTGAGGACTCCCTGCCTAAGAATGGGGTTGGGTTGGATGGCCTTTGAGGTCTCTCAGGGATGTAGCCGGGGGGGGGGGATCTTGGGGTCCGGACCCCCCCCTTCCATCAGAAAAATGAATGGAGTGTGCTGCTGCGCCGCTGTACCCAAGCCCCATTATAATGGTGGCACTTAGTCTGGACCCCCCCCCTTCCTAAAATCCTGGCTACGTCCCTGGGTCTCTGAAACGCAATGATTCTGTAAAACGCAGCCAAATGTGGAAAGGTCAGAGGAGGAGGTATGTGGACCCACCGACCAACTTCACTAATCATCCCATGGACAAAGCAGATGGCGGAAATGTTCTTGTTGGTTGCTCCATCTGTTGCTAAAGTTCTGGGGCCGGGGAAAACATGCACATGATGTTCCCCTTATCATGGAACATCCAGAGGCAATTCCCAGCATAAACAGAAACATTTTATTCCAATATCTAGAGGTTTGGTTTTTTTAAAATTCCAATACACATTGCAAGGGGGGGAAGTACCCCTATTAAAGGATGTGCAGTTCAATAGTTTTGATTAAAGGGCTCTTTCCTGGATGGGACGGAGAATACAAGTCCTTTGTACTAGAATCCTCAAATCACATAGGAGTTTATCACATGGGAGGAATGTCTCTTAATTTCGAATGAAAAGAAAGGGGGGCCAAAACACATTCACGTGAACTCACTAGTTCAGCGAATTTATGTGAATTCGAACTGCGTTCGAACTGACTTCCCATTGCCCGAAAATAGCTTGCCATTGCCCAAAATTGCGTGTGATCACCTCTCACGCAATAATGTGAAACCCCATGATTGCTTTTGGACTGACTTCCCATTGCCCGAAACTGTGTGTGGTAATCTATCACGCAATAACGTTAAACCCCATGATTGCATTCGGATTGCCATTGCATTATACTTCCAATTTCCCTTGTCTGATAATGCCCACAGTTGGGAGAGACCATACTTGTCCCTTGACATTCACTGGGGTTGGAGGCACAGGACCCCCATGAATGTGGAAAAACCACAAATAACAAAAACACTATTTTTTTAACCTAAGAGAACTCCTCTCTGGGAATCTCTAGGTCCTCCAGTGCAACTCTGTGGTCAACATCTGCCAGACATTGACTACAGAATTGCACTGGAGGAGCTACAAATGCCTAGTGGAGTCTTCTCTCTAGGAATCTCTAGGTCCTTCAATGCGAAGTTTGGTCAAAGTTGACCAAAGAGTTGTGCTGGAGGACCTAGATATTCCTAGAGAGAACATATTAATAAAATCCGTGAGTAATCAAAACCGCAGAAGTCAAAGCCACAGATGTGGAGGGGCAAGTGTACTTTCATGATTTCCAGGAGCCTTGCTTTCTTTTTCTATAATAATTCAATTTCAGTTGTAGGTTGTAACACAAAATGACATATGAAAGTCTATGTGTATGTGTGTATATTGTGTGTGTTTGTGTGTGTGTCCTTCTCCAAAGCAAATAATCTCAGGCATCTTCACATAACAATCTCATCTCCAGAGGAGAATATAGTCAGCAGGACAAATGAGATCCACCTAAAAACGTAAAAATAGGTTAACAGTGGCTCCTTTCAACAAGATGGTGTCACCACGGGCCATTCCAGATTTTAAGTACTATATGGAGTTTATAGAATGGGGGGAAATCCTATGCAAAAAAAAAAAGGGATTTAAAAGGTAGAAAAAAACCACAAAAATGGGTTGATTTTCACAAATGTTGTTGTTAAATTTGTGTTGACCCTTTCGGGAGTTTCTGAAAGTGAAAAGGAGCAGCTTTTGTCTACTTTCCCTCCACTTAACATTAGTTTAACACTGACGTTGTGTGAAAATCAACCCACTTTTGCCGTTCTTTCCCCTCCAGTTTAAACCCCTGTGTTTGCATGGGATTACCCCTGTGTAATAAACTCCTAAGAAATAGTTCAAATTGAACCACTTTACTTTAGTATAGATGAAAATGAAATGGTTTGCATTTTCTGAAGACATGTACCTGTCATATCTAAAGACCTAACCTCAAAGGTAGTCCGTAATTTGTGGAGAGGGTTTGCCACCAAATAGCATTTGAGGCAACCCCAAGATTTGCTGTAAGATGTATGTGAACTGGGCCATCCAATTTCCCATTAAACCAGGCATGGTTTTTCCAGGATATTCACAGGATAAACTCCTGGTCTCCTTTGTGTGATAAACCACTTAGTCTGGAGAAGTGGGGATATAGAATATGGGCTCTGGCATTGATGGGACAAATTAACTCAACATGTAAAAATTGAAATAATTCACAATCTACAAATATTTTTAACAACAAATTGTGTCTTGTTTACTGAACAAATTGGTGAAAACTTAAGAGATTTTTTTTACACCAAATTTCATGTTAATTTGTATAATTGTTTTATCTTGGTATAAAACAATTATACAAATAGTTTTGTATCAATGATGTTACTTTTATAAAAGATGTGTATTTTAGAAACAGTATTGTTATTGTTGAGAGGCTGTTTGTTATAAATTCTTTGCATAAATTCTTTGTTTAATGACAAAAAAAAATTGTTCTCCCCGAACTGGATTTCTTTTTAAGTGGAAAAAGCCCATAATGCAACTGTTGCCTGGAAAGAGAGAGAGTCCAACACATGGAAACTGGCAGGATGAGAAAGGCTGACCTAAAGAATGGGATCATATCTTACATCCTAGTCAGTAAAGGTTTATCACTGTTTATCATCTTTTATCCTTTCCTTCCCAACATATACAATGTTCACTTATCACTCAGAAAACTTGTTTGTGAAAGGGTTAAAAGGAGTAATGTTAAAGAGTAGTATGAAATGATGTGTTTATTTCAGCTAAAGGACACTTTAGCTGCAATCCAGGTGCAGCAATAAGTGGTAGGCTGTAGTCAGTGAATTAAGGGTGGGAAATTCTCAATCATATTTTGAGTCCCTCTGAGCATAAGCAGAATATTTTTCTGCACACTGCAATAATAATAATAATAATAATAATAATAATAATAATTTGTTTTGTTTATATACCGCTATTCCAAAGATCATAGCGGTGAACAGCAAGTAAGCTAATTAGCAAGTAAGCTAATTTGCCCCCAACAGTCTGGGTACTCATTTTAGTGACCTCGGAAGGATGCAAGCCTGAGTTGAGCTTGGATCACTGTATACTCTCTGCTTCTCCAGTCATAATCAAAAGCTTGTAAAAATTATTGTGTACAGCAAGTGGTACAGCAGTTCTTCTGCATGCAGAAGCCACGGGTTTCAAATTCAGTCCATTATATCTCCAGTTTTAAAAGATATGTGATCTAACAAGTCCACTATCTTTTCCACCATCTTAACACATACAGTATTTACTTACATCTCTTAACCTTCTTTTGTAAGGCAAATGAATCAAAGTGATGTTTGTATTCATTTTTAGAAAAGTTCAGGAAGGGAACTGAAGTAGCCCAGGGACTGTTACACTTCACTGCTTCTCAAAGTATTTGACGTTGTAGACTGGCAAGTATTTTCCCACTGTGCCAGGGACCAGTACTATATATATTTGGGTCATATTATTATATTTGTATAATTTCCAGGAAATTCATTACAGATTAACAACAGAACCACAAATTTGACTAGATGTGTAAATTTACAGCGCTTTATAAATAAAGGTTAATAATAATAATAATCATGGGCTTGCCATCGACAGATTTGAGCATCCATGAACAGCAAGCCCCATTGACTTCAATGGCCATGTGAGCACATGGTCCTGGAAGATTGGCTGTGCAGATGAAGGGTCCATGGTACATGATTGTTAAAAACATCTCACTATGCTCTGGCATCCTGGCCTTGCTGATCCCTTCATCAAGACCTAATACCTCCTTCAGTTCTTGTTACCTAAGAAATACTGGCTTCTCACAAGTGGATGCTGCAATTCTGTCCCACTCACCTGGGTGTAAGCCTCATTTAATGGGACTGACTTTTTAAAAGGAGAGACATATATAGAGGTTGGAGGAGATATATTTAGCTATTTGTATCGTTTGGCTCCTCATCAAACCTCTCGAAGCATATGGTTCACTGAAAAGGAGGTCGAGTAAAAAGCAGAATGTGAGAGGTAATGAAATAAGGGAAGAAGTCAAGAAAGAAGAAACTGGAAAGCTGGAAAACATTTCACTTAATTATCAAAGGGAAAAACGGGTTTATTACAAGTGGATTAAATAATCCTATACCACTTATTTGGGAGTAAGACCCACTTCATTCAATTGTAGCATTGAGGAGAATTTTAAAAAATGGTGGTGAAAGCCAAGAGGGCATGGATTTAGCTTGCTGTACAGTTTGGCACCATGCTCCAACCATATCAAACCTCTGAAAATGTATGACCCACTGAAGAAAGGGATGGGTAAAAAGGAGAATGAGAGGGAGATCAGAGAAGTCAAGAAAGGATGAGATGAGGTGCTGAGGATTTTTTTTTTTCCACATCATTATCTAAGTACCAGGCACTTGTGTGAGCAATAATAAGCACATTAAAAGGATACAAAAGTTGTTCACTGTCGCTCACCCCTATCAAGAAAATGCAGTAGTTTAACAACAATAAAATCAGTGAAGAACAACTTCACAGCTTTTCTTCTGCTCATGGGCAACTTCTTTGTCTCTTTCTCGCCCCTGAAAGAAAAACAGAAGGCAAATTTGCCTGTACAGAAAGGATGGGTAAAATGCAGCTCTTTTATGCCGACCTCCTTTTGTGTCCCCCACAAAGCTTTTTGGTGCAACTTTTGGTCAATTCTTCTCTGAACACTGCATCAACCCTTAGGGCATTCAGTTTTCTGCACGTTATGGTTTTTCTTCTGTGTGGACTTTCTGGTGGCTGAACTGAAAATAAAACATTTCCCACACTCCTGACATTTACATGGTTTCTCTCCTGTATGGACTTTCTGGTGGCTCTTAAGGTTTGAATTATCAACAACATCTTTCCCACATTCCTGGCATTTGTGTGGTTTCTCTCCTGTGTGGACCCTTTGATATTTCACAAGGTATGACTTCTTGGCAAAGCATTTCCCACATTCCTGGCATTTGAATGGTTTTTCTCCTGGCACTGTGTGGATTCTCTGATGCCTGACAAGGTCTCACTTCTTTCCACAGCACAGCCCACACTGTGGTGTTTCACAAGTTGTGCCTAGTGCACAAAACATGTCCCACAGTCCTTGCAGATGTATGTTTGTCTCATGTGTGGGCTTTCTCATGTGCAGCAAGGTTTGAATTGTGAGTAAAACGTTTCCCAAACTCCTGGCATTTATAAGTTTTCACCCCTGTATGGACTCTCCAATGCATTACGAGGCATGACCTCTGTGCAAAAGATTTTCCTCACACCTGGCCACTGAAGAAGGGGCTGGACTGGATGGCCCTTGGGGGTTATTCCTTCAGGGTAGAAGAAGGGGCTGGACTTGATGGCCCTTGGAGGTTATTCCTTCAGGGTAGAAGAAGGGGCTGGACTGGATGGCCCTTGGGGGTCCCTTCCCTCTCTAGGCCCCTATGTATTCCTTCAGGGCAGAAGAAGGGGCTGGACTTGATGGCCCTTGGAGGTTATTCCTTCAGGGTAGAAGAAGGGGCTGGACTGGATGGCCCTTGGGGTCTCTTCCCTCTCTAGGACTCTACGTATTCATGTATGGCAGAAGAAGTGGATGGACTGGATGGCCCTCGGGAATGCCTTCCCTCTCTAGGACTCTATGTATTCCTGCATGGCAGCAGATGTAGATGGACTGGACGGCCCTTGGTTTTCCCTTCCTTCACTAGGACTCTATGTATTCCTGCATGGCAGAAGAACGGCCTGGACTTTATAGCCCTTGGGGGTCCGTTTCTTCTCTAGGACTCGATATATTCCTGCTTGGCAGAAGAAAGGGATGGACTGGATGGCCCTTGGGGGTCCCTTCCATCTCTAGGACTCTATGTATTCCTGCATGGCAGAAGAAAGGGATGGACTGGATGGCCCTTGGGGGTCCCTTCCATCTCTAGGACTCTATGTATTCCTGCATGGCAGAAGAAAGGGATGGACTGGATGGCCCTTGGGGCTCCCTTCCATCTGTAGGACTCTATGGAGCCCTGGTGGTGCAGTGGTTAAATGCCTGTACTGCAGCCATTCACTCGAAACCACAAGGTTGCGAGTTCAAGACCAGTGAAAGGGCCCAAGCTCGGCTCAGGCTTGCATCCTTCCGAGGTCGCTAAAATGAGTACCCAGACTGTTGGGGGCAAATTAGCTTACTTGCTAATTAGCTTACTTGCTGTTCACCGCTATGATCTTTGGAATAGCGGTATATAAATAAAACAAATTAATATTATTATTATGTATTCCTGCATGGCAGAAGAAAGGGATGGACTGGAGGGCACTTGGGAGTCCCTTCCCTCTCTAGGACTGTATGTATTTCTGCATGGCAGAAGAAGAGGATGGACTGGATGGCTCTCGGAGGTCCCTTCCCTCTCTAAGACTCTATGTATTACTGCATGGCAGCAGAAGAAGGGCCTGAGCCTTTGGGAGTCCCTTCCCTCTCTAGGACTCTATGTATTCCTGCATGGCAGAAGAAGTGGTTGGACTGGATGGTCCTTGGGGGTCCCTTCCATCTCTAGGACTCTATGTACTCCTGCATGGCAGAAGAAGTGGATGGACTGGATGGCCCTTGGGAGCCCTTCCCTCTCTAGGACTCTATGTATTCCTGCATGGCAGAAAAAGGGGCTGGACTGAATGGCCCTTGAGGGTCCCTTCCATCTCTAGGACTCTATGTACTCCTGCATGGCAGAAGAAATGGATGGACTGGATGGCCCTTGGGGTTAACTTCCCTCTCTAGGACTCTATGTATTCCTGCATGGCAGAAGAAGTGGATGGACTGGATAGTCCTTGGGGGTACCTTTCATCTCTAGGACTCTATGTATTCCTGCATGATAGAAGAAATGGATGGACTGGATGGCCTTTGGGGGTTTCTTCCATCTCTAGGACTCTATGTATCCCTGCATGGCAGAGAAAAGGGATGGACTGGATGGCCCTTGGGGTCCCTTCCCTCTCTAGGACTCTATGTATTCATGTATGGCAGAAGAAGTGGATGGACTGGATGGCCCTCGGGAATGCCTTCCCTCTCTAGGACTCTATGTATTCCTGCATGGCAGCAGATGTAGATGGACTGGACGGCCCTTGGTTTTCCCTTCCTTCACTAGGACTCTATGTATTCCTGCATGGCAGAAGAACGGCCTGGACTTTATGGCCCTTGGGGGTCCGTTTCTTCTCTAGGACTCGATATATTCCTGCTTGGCAGAAGAAAGGGATGGACTGGATGGCCCCTGGGGGTCCCTTCCATCTCTAGGACTCTATGTATTCCTGCATGGCAGAAGAAAGGGATGGACTGGATGGCCATTGGGGTCCCTTACATCTCTAGGCTTCTATGTATTCCTGCATGGCAGAAGAAGGGGCTGGACTGTATGGCCTTTGGGGGTCCCTTAAATCTCTAGCACTCTATGTATTTGTGCATGGCAGAAAAAGGGACTGGGCTGCATGACTTTTGGGTTTCCCTTCCATCTCTAGGACTCCTTGTATTCCTGCATGGCAGTAGAAAGGGCTGGACTGGATCCAATCCAAGCTCCTGATCCAATCCTAGCCATTTATTCTTCCATGCAGGAAGCCAAGAAGGGCCCTGATCCAATCCAAGTCCTTTATTCTTCCATGCAGGAACCCAAGAAGGGCCCTGATGCAATCCTAGCCCTTTATTCTTCCATGCAGGAAGCCAAGAAGGGCCCTGATCCAATCCTAGCCCTTTATTCTTCCATGCAGGAAGCCAAGAAGGGCCCTGATCCAATCCAAGTCCTTTATTCTTCCATGCAGGAAGCCAAGAAGGGCCCTGATGCAATCCTAGCCCTTTATTCTTCCATGCAGGAAGCCAAGAAGGGCCCTGATCCAATCCAAGTCCTTTATTCTTCCATGCAGGAACCCAAGAAGGGCCCTGATCCAATCCTAGCCCTTTATTCTTCCATGCAGGAACCCAAGAAGGGCCCTGATGCAATCCTAGCCCTTTATTCTTCCATGCAGGAGCTCTCCCTCGAAGCCCAAGGGACAGTTTCCCATCCGGACTCTGCTGAAGGACCTCCAAGGGAGGAGACCCCCCCAAACTCCGAGGCAGTGCTGCATGGACCCTGCTGTGGCTCCCTTTGCAGAAGACAGGCTCCAGAGGCGGAAAGTGGAAAATCAAACTGAAGGAAATGAAAGCCTTCCAATAAGAATTGAATGGAAGAATTCTTCTTTTGCACAGGGATGTAGCCAAGGGGGGGGGGGGGGTCTTGGGGTCCGGACCCCCCCCCCTTCCATTAGAAAAATGAATGGTGTGTGCTGCTGCGCTGCTGCACCCAAGCCCCATTATAATGGTGGCACTTAGTCTGGACCCCCCCCCCTTCCTAAAATCCTGGCTACGTCCCTGTTTTGCAGATGATGAGCTGAAATCATAGGAATGTTTTTAAATCTTGATCCGCCTTTTGGCAAAAGGGATCTCCAGGGCTCTACCGGTTTCCAAGCTGGCCATGCTGCAGCTCAGCTTGGCGTCGGGAGTCATCTCTGCATCCCTTGCTACTCAGGGCCTCCAGGGGCTCGAACCGGCGACCTGCTGGCCATTTCGCAGCTCAGCGATCCCGGGAGCCATCTCTGCATCCCCGACCGTTACGCTGCTCCTGGCAGTCTTAGCCTCTCTGGCCTGTTACAGACTGCCAAAATAAAGCTGCTTCGGGTCTCTTTGGAGGTATGCTGTTTAAATGATGCATGGGTCCTAAGAGTCCGGAGGTCGCGCCAAAGCCACACTCCATTCCTAAGCACTGGAGTGCAGCTTTGGTGCAGCTTCCGGATTCTTAGGATGCATGCGTCATTTAAACAGCATACCTCCAAAGAGACCTGAAGCAGCTTTATTTTGGCAGTCTGTAACAGGCCTCTGTTAAGGCTGCCTGTGACGTCGTCACTTGGAAGACGCCAGCCAGGCCTTGCTCTCCGCCGCCCTCTTCTGGCTGCACTCCAGCTCTGCACCCTCCTCAGACACAAAAGGAAAACACCAGCAAAGAGGCAAAGGACAAGAGGCCAATTCAAAACAAAACATGACATTCACAGCAAAACAAAGAGACACCCATTAAAAGTCTAAAATAAAAATAACATCAGATCAAAAGAAAAATAAGAAAATTAGAAAGACATTTTAAACACTCAAAAATCACAGCATCAGGGCTTTCCATCTACAGGACCCTAGGTATTCCTGCATGGCAGAAGAAGGGGATGGACTGGAAGGCCCTTGGGATTCCCTTCCATCTACAGGACCCTATGTATTCCTGCATGGCAGAACAAGAGGCTGGACTGGATGGCCCTTGGGATTCCCTTCCATCTACAGGACCCTATGTATTCCTGCATGGCAAAAGAAGGGGATAGGCTGGAGGGCCCTTGGGGTTCCCTTCCATCTCTAGGACTCTACGTATTCCTGCATGGCAGAAGAAAGGGATGGACTGGATGGCCCTTGGCGGTCCCTTCCCTCTCTAGGGCTCTATATATTCATGCATGTCAGAAGAAGGGGCTGGACTGGATAAAATAAAGCTGCTTCGGGTCTCTTTGGAGGTATGCTATTTAAATGACGCATGGGTCCTAAGAGTCCGGAGGTCGTGCCACAGCCACACTCCATTCCTAAGCACTGGAGTGCAGCTTTTGGTGCAGCTTCCGGATTCTTAGGATGCCTGCATCATTTAAACAGCATACCTCCAAAGAGACCAGAAGCAGCTTTATTTTGGCAGTCTGTAACAGGCCAAAGTAACAGAAATGGTTAAACATTTCAATCTAATAAGGCAGTTTGACACCACTTTTGAGAAGCCATGGCTCCATCTTACAGAATCCTGGGATGAGTAGTTTTGCAAGGCATCTCCAGCACTCCTTGGCAAAGAAGGTTAAAGACCTTATAAAACTACAAAACCCAGGATTTCATAGGATGGAGCTGCAGCACTTCAAGTGGTGTCAAACTGCATTATTCCTGCAGTACAGATGCACAATAATGCAGTTTGACACCGCTTTTAACTGCCAAGCCTCCATCCTACAGAATCCTGTGATCTGTAGTTTTGTGAGGAACATCACCAGCACTCTTTGGGAAAGGAGGCTAAAGACCAGAACTGCCAATTTCCAGGGAATTCCCTGGAATCCAGGGAATTTAATTAATTTCTTTCTGGGGATTTTGACTGATTAATAATAATAAATATTGGGGAATTCTGGGGGTTTTGGTTAAACATTCTGGGGAATATCTTCGAGGCTTGTTGGCAACACTGCTAAAGACCTTGTAAAATCCCAGAATTCCACAGGATGGAACTAGAGCACTTAAAAGTGGTGTCAAACTGTGTTATTTCTATAGCATAGATACACCCTGAGAAGTCTAAAAAGCCCCCCACCAGACTAGAAATCCCAGGATTCCACAGGACAGCGCTACAGCACTTAAAAGTGGTGTCAAGCTGCATTATTTCTACAGTGTAGATGCACCCTGAAAAGCCCTCCACTAAACTAGAAATCCCAGGTTTCCATAGGATGGAGCTACAGCACTTAAAGTGGTGTCAAACTGTATTATTCCTACAGTGTAGATGCACCCTTGGTTGACCTCTTTTCCCAGCTGGTTTCCCTGTTCAGAAATGGCTCTTCATGTGGGAGCCAGGCATACTCATCCACTCCCTGCTTTTACCTCCTTCAGGATGTTTTAAGAGCCTTGCTTCATGCTGC
The DNA here is from genome assembly GCA_023333645.1 of Sceloporus occidentalis. NCBI lineage: Eukaryota > Metazoa > Chordata > Lepidosauria > Squamata > Phrynosomatidae > Sceloporus > Sceloporus occidentalis. The sequence continues at coordinate 13,983,887 of JALMGF010000001.1, forward strand.
TTTTTTAGCAATGAAGTCCTGGGTAGTGTTTCCAAAGCACGCCTTTCAATGTTGCACCGCTTCCCTTCAATGCCTGTGTTTTATTGGCCAAAAGCTGGCATGCCACTTCCTACCATGTCACTGAAGCCAAGCCAAGGTGCTGGCATGACAAACCCAAGCCCATCCAATCTATTGTAGGAGCAAGTGGATGAGTGGCAATTATACTTTTGTGTACATTTTTCAGTATACTAGACATTGCACCACTGTACTGGACACAAAGAGCTAGACAGTTAAGGTAGAAGATAAGAAGAAAATGCATTTGAGAAGTGTTGCTGGAGAAGAGTGCTGAGGATCCCATGGACAGCCAAAAAGACAAAGGAAGGTCAAAGCTGAAAGTGCAAAGGCAGGATTAATGTGCACCATAAAGAAAACAAAAATAATAACCACAGAAGAAATAGGTGTTTATCACATGAAGGAGACCAGGAGTTTATCTGAATAGCCCAGAAAAATAACCTAATTATGTGGAACGATTTCACATGATGTTGCACAAAATCTGCCATTAAAGTAGTCACAAAGAAGCATTAACACGCATCTTTTTATTTTGGGATTTCAACGGCAATGCATTTCCGATATCACTTTATATGCGCAATTGCGTGTGTAAATCATTTGTGCAATTACTTGCCATTTTCGCTTTATTCGCGGGATGCTTTAAATGCACTTAATCTCTCTTTAATGCCAAAATTAGCCCCAGTGTGATAAACTACATACATAAATTCAGTCTAGGAATTTATCACACAGGGAAAATCAGAGGGTTAAACTGTCATTCTCCCTAGAAAGTTGTGCACTCGCTGTGAAGATTTTCACACGACGTTGCAATTAAAGAGGATTTATCCTGGGACTAACCATGATAAACTCCCTAGAGAATGAGGAAATCGGAAGAGTTAAGAGTTCCTGTACTTTCAACCAAATATTGACCACAATGGAGACTGCAGTCAAGAAATCAGAAGAAGATAAGAAATTGGAAGGGCAGCTATGAAAGAACTAGACAAGATCCTAGAGTGTAAAGATACACAGCCGAACGCTAAAGTTAGCATTGTTCAAGGCAAGGTATTCCCTGTCGTTGGAGGTTTTTAAACAGAGGCTGGATATCCATCTGTCAGGGATGCTTTGATTGAGAGTTCCTGCATGGCAGAATGGGGTTGGACTGGATGGCCCTTGCGGTCTCTTCCAACTCTATGATTCTATCTTATTGTGTTAACTCAAGTAACTGGGGTTGCATCAGCACTGCAGAAATAATGCAGTATGACACTGCGTTTGGACTATGGATGTGGAGACCAGGGTTAGAATCCCAGCTCAGCCATGGAAACCCATTGGGTGGCCTTGGGCAAGTCACACTCTCTCAGCTTCAAGGGAAGGCCATGGCAAACCTCCTCTGAAGAAACTTCCCAAGAAAACCCCATGATAGGGTCCCAATAAGGTGGTCATAAGTTGGAAACCACATGAAGGGCCACAACAACAACAACAGTAGCAACAACAACAACTGCCCTCCATTTCAAGGGCTTCTTTTTCACTTCCAGGGAGGTTGTTTCCCCAGAGCAGCACGGAAGGCTTTTGCGGTTGCACTGCCAATGCTCGGGTTTGGCTTCAGTCACGTGACAAGAAGCCGAATGGCAGGCTGCTTTAAGAGCTAAGCGGGCCAAAGAAAGACTAGCGGTGTCACATGAAAAAGGTTCCCCCCGGAAACATGACCCCAGGTCTCTTGTGACCTCAAATCCTCTCCTTCTTGAAAGGCAAAGGTGGAGAACGGGTGAGAACTGCAGGTTTTGGGCTGAGAATTTAAAAATACAGAGGCAGCAGCAAGGAAGGGATGGGAGAGGCAGGGAATCTGCTGAAAGGAGTGCAAAAATAAGTGGGAAGGGGGTTGAGTGAGTGTTTTCCAGTGGATCTGAAAAAGGATTTTAAGACTCCCAGTTATCTAACAAAAGGAGCAACAACTGTAAATACTAAGTGATGGAATGACAGCTTGTTGTAACCAGGAATGGATTTGTGTGTGTAGAAAAAGACTGTGGGCTTAACCCAGTTTGGGTCATTCATTCCCTAAGGTGCATCTACATTGTAGAAATAATGCAGTTTTGACACCTCTTTATATAATAATAAATAATAATAAAAACTTTATTTGTATACCGCCTTTCACAATGATCTTTAACTGCCCTGGCTCCATCCTGCAGAATCCAAGGATTTGTAGTTTGGTGAGGCATCACCAGCATCCCTTGGCAGAGAAGGCTAAAGACTTTTAGCTAGACTACTCTGTGACACAGGTTACTTTCTGCCTTCGCAAAACAAACACATTTTTAATTTTTTAAAAAATCAGAACAGTTAAAACAGCTCAGTTGTAACATAACCTAACTTTCCGATCATCCATTTTAGTCCTGTCTTGCCTCGCTTGATATGGTTTTGACTGCACCTCCGTGTGATCTAACAATGTTTCTGTCACTTTTCCAGCTTTCACAGCCAGGAGGGAGAAAGAAATCATCTGGATTTACCCCGATTCCATGTCTGTAGGAAATGGAACCATTGGCTACAGTAGCAGAGCTGTCTCAGGTATGTAGATGGGATGACACTAATCCAGATGGGCACAAAGTGGAGTTTAGTGCGTTGGTCTCTATTTTCCATTTCACTACAAAGGAATCTAGTGTTTAAGGCGCAAAATTAGAGTAATAGAATCATAGAGTTGGAAGAGAGTTCAAGGATCATCCAGTCCAACCCCCTTCTGCCATGCAGAAACACACAATCAAAGCACCCCTGTCAGATGGCCAGGGCCAAGGTCTGTTTAAAGACCTCCAAAGAAGGAGACTCCACCACTCTCCGAGGGAGTTTGTTCCACTGTCGAACAGCTCTTACAGTCAGGAAGTTCCTCCTGATGTTGAGGTGGAATCTCTTTTCCTGGAGCTTGCATCCATTCCTCCAGGTCCTATTTTCTGGAGCAGCAGAAAACAAGCTTGCTTCATCCTCAATATGGCATCCCTTCAAATATTTTAAAAGGGCTATCATGTTCCCCCTTAACCTTCTCATCCCCAGTCTAAACATACCTAGCTCTCTAGGTCGTTCCTCATAGGGCGTGGTTTCCAGACCCTTCACCATTTTGGTGGCCCTCCTCTGGACACTCTCCAAGTTGTCAACCTTCTTTTTTGAATTGTGGTGCCCAGAGCTGGACACAGTATTCCAGGTGGGGCTTGACCAAAGCAGAATAGAGTGGCACTGTTACTTCCCTTGATCTAGACACTATACGTACTTCTATTGATACACCCTAGAATTGCATTGGTTTTTATAGCTGCTGCATCATGCTGTTGGTTCATGTTCATCTTGTAATCTACTAGGACTCCTAAATTCCTTTCACATGGCCTGTTGTCAAACCAGGTGTCCCCCATCCTGTATTTATACATTTCATTTTTTCTGCCTAAGTACAGTACCTTACATTTCTCCCTGTTGAAGTTCCTTTTTTGTCTTGGAGGGGGAAGATAAAGACAAAGGAGGGTGCTTGGAGCCTCTGCTTGAGGGAAGAGGAGGAGTAGAGCTATTTCCTTATAAAATGTTAATATATGTATATCCATGAATGTGTGGACAAAAATACACACACTAAACAAGCAAAATATTTTTATTCATATATAGTCAGCCTTCCATATATCCACAGATTCCAGCATCCATGGCTTGAAAGTATTTTAAATATATTCAAATTCCCAAAGGCAAACCTTGATTTTGCTATTTTATATAAACGACACCATTTCACTACACCATTTGTAATTAATGGGACTTGAGCATCCACGGACTTGGGTTATCCATGGGGGGTCATGGAACCAAACCCCAGCAGATACCAATAGACCACTGTACAATATCAAGCGGTGTGTGTCTGGGAGATGTGGTTGAAACATTAAAACTTTCCTCATCTCTGGCCATTTTGAAGGTGGCTTATATGGCTGAAAGATATACAAACAGGACTAGCCCAAGAAGAAATTACTCTTTGGGTTGCCAGATTTTGATGAAGGCTTGATAGTTAGAAAAACATATGAGAGAACTGTGGAACTCCCTTCCTCTCTCTCCTTCTTGTCCTTCTGTTTGCAAGTGAAGACTTGTTTTTATTCCAACAGGCCTTGGGGAGCTGACCATTTATAAGTAAAGGGCTTTTAAGAGTGGCTGTAAAGTTTTTAGTTCTTGTCTTTTTAAATTGTTTAAGTCCTGTAGGTAGCTGAAATATGTTTAATAAAAACTTTTTTGTATATTTTAGCCATATGTCTGTTTATCTGTTTCAGTTTTTGGATGAAGCCCAAAGGGGTGTCCATCACAGAGACCCACCAAGTTGCAGAAGCCCACAGCAACCAAGATCCTTAGTGCAGATAGCCCTCCATATCCACCAATTTTTTTATTCATGGATTCAAGCATTTTTTTTATCCATGGATTCAAATGTTCAAAAGATACGTAAATTACAAAAAGCAAACCTTGATCTTGATATTTTATATAATAGACACCATTTTACAGTGTCATTGTATATAGTGGGACTTGGGCACCTCAACATTAGGAGGAACTTCCTGACAGTAAGGGCTGTTCGACAGTGGAACACACTCCTTCTTCGGAGTGTAGTGGAGTCTCTCTCCTTGGAGGTCTTCAAATGGAGGCTGGATGGCCATCTGTTGGGGATGCTTTGATTTGGATTTCCTGCATGGCAGGGGGTTGGACTGGATGGCCCTTGCGGTCTCTTCCAACTCTATGATTCTATGATCCATGGATTTTTATATTCACAAGAGGATCCTGGAACCAAATCTCAGTGGATACCAAGCGCTCATTGAATTTGCGCCACATGTTTCCCCTCGGTGTTCCTTTTCTTTCTTAGGTGGGCAGTGTGGATTTTGAGGATGTTGCTGTGTATTTCACAGAGGAACAGTGGGCTCTGCTGAATCCAAGAGAAAAGGCCTTATACCGGGACGTCATGCAAGAAAATTATGAAAAGGTGGCCTCATTAGGTAAGCAGCTTCTTTCCTTCCTGCTGCTTTTCATGTACAGTCAGCCCTCCTTATCCACTGATTTTTTTTATCCATGGATTCAAGCATCCATGGCTTGAAAATATTCTTTAAAAGTATAAATTCTGAATAGCAAGCCTTGATTTTCCTTTTTATATAATGGACACCATTTTGCTCTGCCATTATAGTTCATGGGGCTTGAGCATCCATGGATTTTATTATCCAAAGGGGATCCTGGAACCAAATCCCAGAGGATTTGACTGTGTTTTGTATCTGTTATAAGCTGCTTTGAGTCCCAAACTGGAGGAAAGGTGGTATATTAATAAATGCACTCATCCCTCCACATTTGCAGCTTTGACTTTTGTGGCTTTGATTATTCACAGATTTTATTAATGTGTTCTCTCTAGAAATATCTAGGTCCTCCAGCACAAGTCTACGGTCAACCTTAACCAAAAGTCGCACTGAAGGACCTAGAGATTCCTAGAGAGAATACTTTTCTAGGCATTTGTAGCATCTCCAGCACAAGTCTATGGTGAATGTCTGGCAGATGTTGACCACAGAGTTGGACTGGAAGACCTAGAGATTCCCAGAAAGGCATTCTCTCAGGTAAAAACATAGTTATTTTGTTATTTGCGGTTTTTACCATTCACGGGGGTCCTATGCCCCTAGCCCCAGTGAATGTGGAGGGATAAGTGTATTGTAATTATACTCAGAGGGACTTGATTATCCCAAGACATTTTCTGCCTGAGCTAAAATAGCTAATGCAAGCCTGTATTTACCCAACTCAGGTTCCTTAGCACCAAGACCAGGCATGTTATATTAGTACCTTAGACATAAAAATCATATAAATGTCTTCTTCCCTTCCTGGTAGTAAAAAGAAATACAATAGATAGTGAATTAAATGACTAAATTGCCTTCTCAGGACATCAATCATGAATTTCCTGAGGTGGTTAATGGTAGAGTTAGGCTGCATTTACACTGCAGAGTTAATACAGTTTCACACAACTTTATCTGCCATGACTCACTGCTATGGAATTCTGGGATTTGTAGTTTTGTGAGATATTCAGCCTTCCCAGTGAGAGAGATCTGGTGCTACAACAAACTACAAATCCCAGGATTCCATAGCTTTGAACCATGGCAGTTAAAGCAGTGTCAAACTGCCATGAATTCTGCAGTGTGGCAGCAGCCTTTGTAAGCTCCTTACAGTAAGGAATATGAAAGAGTGGTCATCTTAATGTTGTTCTACTATAAACCCCATGATTTCTCACCATTAGCTAGGCTAGCTAGAGCTGATAGAGATTGCAGTCCAAAATCATCAGGGAGGAACATTCCCCATCCCTGAAATGAAGCTGGTGGAGTGACTCTTATTTGTTCATGCTTCAGAACCTGAATTCCATCCACTATTTGTTTTCTGCCTGAGCAGGATTTTCAGCGGTCAAACCCAGTTTGATCTCCCAGCTTGAACAAGAGGAGGACCCATGGGTTCCAGGTCCATCAGTCATGGAAAAGGAGGTTTTACCAGAGCCTGACTCAGGTAAGGGAAGGAATCTGGTCAATATGGAGGCAATATGGAGCACCACAGTTGAAAAAAGATGTGGACAAGCTGGAGCGTGTCCAGAGGAGGGTGACCAAATTGGTGAAGGGTCTAAAAAACTGTGGCCTGTGAAGAGCAACTTAGGGAGCTGGGTATGTTTAGACTGGAAAAGAGAAGATTAAGAGGTGATATGATAGCCCTGTTTAAATATTTGAAGGGGTGTCATATTGAGGATGGAGCAAGCTTGTTTTCTGTTGCTCCAGAGAACAGAACACAGAGCAATAGATTTGAACTACAGGAAAAGAGATTCCACCTCAACATTAGGAGGAACTACCTGACAGCAAGAGCTGTTTGACAGTGGAACACACTCCTTCAGAGAGTGGTGGAACGTACTTCTTTGGAGGTTTTTTAACAGAGGGTGAATGGCCATCTGTCCAGAGTGTTTGATTGTGTATTTCTGCATGGCAGGGGGTTGAACTGGATAGTCCTTGAGATCTCTTCCAGCTCTATGGTCCTATGCATTAAATAGTGGTGTAAGTTTGGCTCTTCCTCTCTCCTGCATGGTCCTGTTTGCTTCCTTACCATCTTCTTATGCCTCTACGGTGAACAGAATTTCCTGATGTGATCATAAAACTGGAGCAAGAAGAGGAGCAATGGGTCCGGAGTCACCAGAATTGTACAGACAATTGGTCTTTCCCAGGCACCAGCTCAGGTGAGGGGTAACACTTGAGGCCCAAAGGATGTTTAGGAATTCAGTGTCTCATATTATACCCTGATGTTTCTAACAATTCAAGGCAGCTTACTCACCCACCTACAAAGGCAGCAGTAAGAAAGAAAATATAATATGACAAAAACAGAGATAGGTGAAAAAGAATGAATAACCATGGAAGGTACCAACAAAAGGTAAAAAATATAGCGAGAGACATCATAAACTAATGGAGAGACCAAGGGTTATTAAGCAAAATCCAGCAGCAACCATGATGGTGACATATTATTGTGGAAGGCAAGCGATAAAATCCAACCTCTTATAGCCAAAACTCTACAAGGTGATTGGAGGAGGATTTTGCTATATTTAGGGAGTTGCCTTGAATTAAACCAGGTTACAAGAGCTGTCTATGAAGGGGTAGGCAAAGTGTGGCCTGTGGGTTCATGCAAACCTTGTGGACCCTCAGCTGTGGCTCCTGAACCCCCCCCCCCCCAACTAAATAAATAAATAAATAAAAATTAAAAAATCAGGGAAATTAGCCAATTTTTTTGCCCTAAATCTGCTCCAAATCTACTGAAACCACAAAGGCCATAAACTAAAAGAAAAATTGTTTGAGGTTTTTTTTTTCAGGGCAGTTTTTCCAGGCAATTTTTTATCCCAAAGTCACAACTTTTTTTTTTGTCTGAAACCATAGCAGTTTCTTTTTCTCGTCCCTCCAAAGCCCCCTAAACCTCCCCAAATCACAAACCTCAAAAAGTCAGCAAAAAATGAAGCTGGAAGTGACACTGCACTACTTTGGGCATGCCAAAATGTGTCCCACCAAGCAAACACAGCTTGAAACAACGGCTTGTACCCTTTGTGCAGATGTCCACTGCTGGTATTGGGGTTACCAGTTGAGCTGATCAGTAGTAGCTTGAGATCTTCCTGGCTTTGTAGAGCGTGAACCAATATGATCAAGCTTTAATAGTTTTTAAACTAGAAGGCTTTTCTCCCATTTTAATACAGAAAAGGACTTGGGCCTGATCCACTGACATAGAGGTTTATCAGACGCAAGTTTTTGGCGATTTTCCCCGCCTGTCACGCAATGTTAGCGTCACGAACGTTGCGCAGTAACGCGAAAGCACAATGTTCTTCCAGACGCCATTCATTTCTATGGGAGCCCGTTGCGCAACGCTCCCGTAGTTTAGGCGTCATTCCTCCCCCTTTTGGGCATTGCGGGTAAAAGTGGAAGCCAGGCCATGGTCTTGCATTATCTTGCGAAATGTGTTGCGAAATGGTTTGGTGTAGTAGGCAACAGCGCAACGTAACGCTAAAGTTACTGATTGCAAAATTCCCATGATGCTGGGCTGCTTTTTGACCCCATTCCCTTCCGGTGGTCTTCCTCCCTTTCACCCCAGGAGGGGGGGGCTCTGTCTTGCATGAACAGTAAGAAACCCCCAGGGGTCATCCATTCCTACACCATTCCTCTGCCCTGCAACAACACCTAGGAAGTCATCCATTCCAACCCCATTCTTCTGCCCTGTAACGACACCTAGGAGGCTAGACATTTAGGGGACCCCTAGAGGTAATCAATTCCAACCCCATTCCTCTGCCCTGCAACAAAAACTTAGGAGGCTAGACATTTAATGGCCCCTAGAGGTCATCCATTCCTACCCCATTCCTCTGCCTTGTACTGACACCTAGGAGGCTAGAAATTTGAGATAGATAGATGGATGGATGGATGGATAGATAGAAAGATAGATAAATTGAGATATATAGATAGATAAATGTATCCTTATAGTTCCTCTGGCATGTTCTAATGGGCACTTGTGTACATACATGCATCTGGATATATATATGTGTGTGTTTGTGTGTGTGTGTGTATACACATATTTATGTGAATATTTTCTTATAAAAAGATAGAGATAGATAGATAGATAGATAGATAGATCGATAGAGATGTATGTACTTACTAGGGTCCCCTAGAGGTCATCCATTCCTACCCCATTCCTCTGCCCTGCAACAGCATCTAGGAGGCTAGAAATTTGAGGGGCCCCTAGGGGTCATCCATTCCAGCCCCATTCCTCTTTCCTGCATGGACACCTAGGAGGCTGCCACTGAAAGGGGCCCCTAGAGGAAACAGGAAGGGGCTTCTCCCCTTTCCCCTCTCCCCCCCTGGAAGCAAAAAGGTCAGGATGCCACCAAAACCTCCAAGGCGCATGCGCAAATATGTTGTTGCGAAATGCGAAAGACAAAAGGAAGGCACGAGTGTAGTAAATAGTTCCGCAATGCGTTATTTCGCAACAGGGAAATCGCAACTTTCGCGCAACGTCACGCTATTGTAGCGCTAACATAACGTTATGGGTGAAAGACGGGAAAGCAAGCAATATGGTAAGACATTGCGCGAAATAGTCATTTCGCAACGTTCTTTACACTTCGTTAGCGAAATTGCAGGATCCAAAACTTGAGTCTGATAAACTCCAAAGTAACAAATTTCTAACAAAACTATCTATTATTATCAGTAAGTAGTTATTTGTGAGTTTTTCAGCCTATGTGCCCATGTTCTAGAAGGGTTTATTCACGACGTTTCGCCAGCATCTGTGGCTGGCATCCAGGAATAAACCCTTCTAGAACATGGCCACATAGCCCGAAAAACCCACAAAAAACCATGTATGCCGGCCATGAAAGCCTTTGACTTCACATTAAATTAAAACAGTTTTCAAAAGGCCATTCAAATATAGTACTAATGATTAAAAAATAAAAATACAACACATCCTAATTAAAAGACTTTCTTCAACAGATAATCTTGGGATTTAGATTACAGGTGACAGCGGAGTTATACCTGCTAAATATGATAGTTTAGAAGATAAAAGGAAAGGAAGTGCAATGATTTAATTAGATACATGGTAACAGCAGCGAGAGTGGTATTTGTTGGATATTAGAAAAAAGATACTTTAGCAGATTGTGTGGAATGGTTAGAGAAATTGTTGAAAATCACAGAAATTATCTTTCTAATAATTTAATTAGAAAGAATACACTGGAAGTCTTACATGGGGACCTTTTATAGACTATGTAAAACAAAAAGGAGAGGTTATTATTCTAGGTTTTTGAGCTATAATTGGTAAAGTTCGGTTTTTCCATGTTAATATGTAGCAGAAAGAAATGTAGCTTAGTGAAGATAATATTAAAGAAAACTATTTTTGTTTTTTATTAACTTTAGAGGGGACTTTAGTATAAGTACTAACATATCCAGAGAGAAGTGGGAAGTCTTTTATTTTTATTTTTAGTAGGGATGGAGAGCGGGTGGAGGGGAAGGTTTGTAGGGATGTATATCTGTATGTTTTTTAATGTTTTTTTTTCTTTCTTTTTTGTGTTTTATGTTTTAGAATGCCTTTAGTCCTGTATTTTATAATCTCAATAAACATTGTTTTTAAAAAAGACTTTCTGCAACAGGTAGTTAACTGTTGAAGGCCACAGAAAGGTCTTTTCCTGCTGTAGAGAGAGAACAAAGATGGGGCCACTAGTAGTGCTGCTTTTCCTATGCTGGCTGAACATTACCTGTGACTTCTGTTTTACCTTATTTTTTTGTTTTTATTTTTAATGCAGGATTTGCTAACATGAAAATCAAACAAGAATGGGAAGAAGCTCCTTGGATTCTGGATCACACAGGATGTGAAGACCGTGTGAATATCACTGCCGATCAGTTAGGTGAGACAACAGCACATCTAATGTGGGAGATCAGATTCAGGTTTTGATCCAGATTTTTAACACAGACATAATTTCTCATGGCCACTCATAATTTTGTTCTATGGGCATCCAGGGAACAGGGGAGGCTGTCTTATGATAGGTCAAATTGTGGATCCATCTTGTTCTGTACTGCCTAATCTGACTTTCTGTGACTTCGATACAGTGAACCTTTGTATCCACTGTGGTTTGGTTCCAGGACCACCAATGGATACCAAAATCTGTGGATGCTCAAATCACATTAAATACAATGGCATAGTAAAATGGTGTATAAAGTGGCAAATCAAGAATTTATATATTTTTATATATTTTTAAAATATTTAAAAGCTTGAATCTATGATAAAGCATCCATGGAAGCAGAGAACCAACTGTATTAGTATTCAGAGAGAGGCAAAATAACCCTGTGGAACAAAGTTATCTCTAACCTCCTCTTCCTTTTCTTCTCTATTTATGTTTTTTTTAAAAAGGGTTTCCAGGGGTAATAATAAAACTTGAAGTAAAAGAGGAGACATGGGACCCAGATTTTCAGGGTGATGAGGAAGGTGCAACTGTCTCAGGCTTCCAGTTGGGTAAGGGATGCATACATATCTCAGAAACAGTTTCTTTCCAGGTCATTTGTGTATTGTGTTCCAATAGCAAAAAAAAACCCTTTTCGAATTATAACAGACCATTGAATCAATTGCTGAATAAGTCAACACTGATATATATCATGTTGATTCAGTAGCTTTGTTGTTGTTGGGGCTAGTAATTATTTAGACCAGTGATGTCCAAACTCTGGCCCTCCAGGTGTTTTGGACTTTGGCTCCCAGAAGCCTCAGCCATCTTGGCTAATGGTCTGGGATTCTGGGAGCTGAAGTCCAGAACACCTGGAGGGTCAGAGTTTGGACATCACTGATTTAGACCATTTGTCTTAGGAAAGAGTCCCCCACATTTGCTGAGGTTAGGGGCACAAATGAAAGTAGCCGGGGGGGGGGGGGGGCAGCGGGGGGAACAACTGCAAATAAAAAACTCTTTTTTTACCTAGGAGAACACCTCTCTAGGAATTTCTTGGTCCTCCGGTACCTCTCTAGGAATCTCTTGGTCCTCCAGTGCAATTCTGTGGCCAACATCTGGTAGAAATTGACCAGAGAATTGCACTGGAAGACCTACATATGCCTAGAGATGTGTTTTACTCTAGGAATCTCTAGTTCCTCCAGTGTGATTCTGTGGTCAACTTTTGGAAGAGTCGTGCTGGAGGATCTAGAGGTTCCTAGATAAAACATATTAATCAAATTCATGAATAATCCGATCCACAAAAGTTAAAGCTGCTAATGAGGAAGGCCAACTGTATAGGCCTGACTACAGTGGGCAGATTAAATTTATTGAAACTTGTTAGAGAGACGGTGTGATGTAGTGCTTAGAGCTGGGGTTCCCAACCTGTGCTCCGAGGAGCCCTTAGGGCTTCATGTGCACTTCCCAGGTGCTCTGTGGCCACCCCAGGAAAATGAAATAAATAAAAATTGAATGAAGTTAAAGAATAAGAATATATTTTTATATATACTCCTAAATACTATTAACTTGTAAGGCATAGGGCAGGCCTCTTAGGGGCTCCGCCATAGAAATAAGGGCTCCACAAGTCAAAAAAGTTGGGAATATTTGGTCAGAGTATTCCATGTGTCATGATTATTTGTTTATTTAAACAGGCCATGGACATATGAAAGAAGAATTATTGGGAAGCCCTGGCTTAGAGTAACCATTTATCATTTGGGAGATCTAGTCTACATATAATTTGGAAAATTCTAGTCTACATTGGATATAATGTATCAAACGTGTGTGATGCTCACCCTTTCACCTTGTCTAGGGCACCCCATTGTTGTTATGTGCCTTCAAGCCAACCCTAACAAATGGCGACTCTATAAGGGGTTTTGTAGCAAGATTTTTTCAGAGCCAGTTTGTGACTGCTTTCTATTCAGGCTGAGAAAGTGTGAGTTGCCCAAAGTACCAAGTGAGTTTCCATGGCTGAAGGGTATTCAAAACCTGATCCCTTAGAGCCCTAGTCCAACACCCAAACCACTACACCATACTGGTTGTTGGTATAGGGCAACCCCTATTTGTCTTCAAGTGATCACTACTTCTGTGGAAACAGAATAACCAGTCAAACTACATTTGGACTGGGATCCCTTGAATATCCTACTGATTCCAGTAATATCTGTAGTTTAGATGGAGGCAGTAGCAGAGAGATTTAGTGCGAGTAATCACAAAATTCATCAATATTTGGTCAAAATATTCCTTGTGTCATGATTATTTGATTATTTTAACAGGCTGTGGACATATGAAAGAAAAAGACTATCTTCCATTGGAAAGCATGAATGAAATAGAAAAAAATAATACATACTTTGGAACAGCCAAAGGGAATATTTTTCAATATCCAAAGAAGGCATATGTTTCTGTGAATGAAGGCAGAGCCAAGAGGCACCAAGGAAAAGCCTTGGGGAAGAAAATAAGAGAGACTCTATCTTGTATGGGAAATGAAACTAGTGATGCCAAACCTCAAAATAAAATCTACAAGTCTGGAAGAACACTTCAGAAAGCGAGAGAGCCTTACAAATACTTAGATGGTGAGAAGAGATCTGCTTGGAAATATTACCTGATGGCCCACAGAAAAAGCCATACAGGAGATAAACTATATGCATGCCTGGTTTGTGGTAAAAAATTCTTTCAGAGGGCACATCTTATTAGACATGAGATAAACCATACAAGGGAGAAACCATATATATGTCCAGTCTGTGGGAAAACCTTCAATCAAAGATCCCATCTTATTAGCCACGAAAGAACCCACACAGGTGAAAAGCTGCATCAATGCTCTGTCTGTGGTAAAAAACTAAGTCGTAAAGCACTTCTTATTAGACACGAAAGAATTCATACAGGAGAAAAACCATATAAGTGCTCTGTATGTGGTAAAAGCTTCTGTCAGAGCTCTGGTCGTATTGCACATATGATCACCCACACAGGAGAAAAACCACACGTATGTTCAGTCTGTGAGAAAGGTTTTAGTCGCAAAGCAAGCCTTATTAGACACGAGAGAATTCACAGGGGAGAGAAACCATATATATGTTCAGTCTGTGGCAAGAACTTCAGTCAATGCTCTGGTCTTCTTCAGCACGAAAGAATTCATACAGGAGAGATCCCATATCAATGCTCCATCTGTGGAAAAAGCTTCAGTCGGAAAGATTGCCTTCTGGGACACAAGGGAATCCATACAGGAGAAAAACCATATGCTTGCTCCATCTGCGGGAAAAGCTTCAACTGGAAAAGTTACCTGGCAGTCCATGAAAGGAGCCACAATGAAGAAAAATCATATATCTGCTCCATCTGTGGGAAAAGCTTCAACCAAAGATCAAATCTTCTTAGCCACGAAAAAACCCACACGCAAGAAAAAACCTACACATGCTCCATTTGTGGTAAAAGCTTCATTCACAAAGTAAGCCTTATTAGACATGAACGTGTCCATACAGGAGAGACTCCTTATAAGTGCTCTGTCTGCGGGAAAGGGTGCAGTGGGAGAACGAACCTTATTTCCCATGAAAGGACTCACACAGAAGAGCGGCCTTACACATGCTCCTTCTGCGGTAAAAGCTTCAAGCAGAGATCCAACCTTACCAGCCACGAAAGGATCCATACCGGAGAAACGCCTTTTACGTGCTCAGTTTGTGGCAAGCGCTTCAGCTGCAAGGCGAATCTTCTTGGACACATGAGAACCCACACAGGGGAGAAACCGTACTCCTGCCCCGTTTGTGGGAAATGTTTTGGAAACAAATCGCAGGTGGTTATCCATGAGAGAATTCACACGGGGGAAAAACCATACGCTTGTCCAGTCTGTGGGAAAAGATTCAAACACAGAACAAGCTATACCGAACACCAAAAAATCCACACGCAGGAAAAACCGTACACATGTGTAGTCTGTGGCAGACGGTTCAGTCGTAAGGAGCACTTGATCATCCACGGGAGAATCCACACAGGCGAGAAACCCTATTCCTGCTCCCTCTGCAAGAAAAGCTTCAAACAGAAATCAAGCCTCACTTCCCACGAGAGAAGCCACACTGGAGAGAAGCCACATAGGTGTTCAGTCTGTGGTAAAAGTTTCAATCGAAGATCAAATCTGATTCATCACGAGAGGATCCATACAGGAGAAAAACCGCACCCATGCACAGTCTGTGGGAAAAGTTTCAGGAGCAAAGCATATTTGAGGAGGCATGAAAAAATCCACGTGAGATGAAGAACCCACATAGAGAAAGATGCTCAACACATGCTCTATTTGCAGTGAAAGCTATGGTCAAAAAAGGATGATGAAATAGAAACAGTCCTAAGAGGGAAAGTATATAAATGATGCCAATACGGGAATGAGTCTTGGCAGACTTCAAGCTTGCGCATTTCCCCTCTCATCTCTCCTCAGGTGGGGAGAGAACAGATTAGAGGCTATCACTTATATTTTCAACTAACTGCAGTTATTCAGAAAACATATATTTGCCTATGTGGAAAAGTACAATAACATCCAAGATCCACAGAACAGCAATACCTTTATGGGGCCAATCAAATAAAAAACAACATGTTGCAAGCTTTTGAAGCTTGACTAGCTTCTTCATCAGACAAAGATGTTAAAAATCATACAGAAGAAAAGAAAGGGGGGGGGGGGAATAATAAGATGAAGTTAGTCCCAAACTGAATTTTGTCAAGAAGGGGCTGTTCTAAGTTCAGATGGTTCTGGAGGGAAATTCATGAAGGTGGGATCCTCCTCCTTCTGGCCATGTGGATATTCCAGGAAAGAAAGAAAGAAAGAAAGAAAGAAAGATATGGCTGGATGCAAAGTCATGTAGGCCTCTTTAGAAATTCAGTGCTCTCAGCTTAACAAAGGAGTCTGTGGCTTCACAAAAGATGGGAGACAACTTGGATCTCAAGAAAGACATCTCTTTTTGTCTTGCAAATAGAACTTAAAAATTCTTTGTTTCCTGGAGTACCCAAATGGCTACAAGATGAGGCCCACGTGCACTTGACAAAATACAGGCTAACATTGTCTTAATTTTTACTTCTTCCTTCTTTTCTCCTGTATGATTTTTAACATCTTTGACTGAGGAAGAAGCCAGTGAAGCTTCAAAAGCTTGCAACATGTATTTTTTTTTCACTTGGTTGGCCCCATAAAGGGATCACTGGTTTATGGATTTGGAAGTACAGTGGATCCTGCTATACGTTGGGGTTTGGTTCCAAGATCCCCTGTAGATAAAAATCCGTGGATGCTTAACTCCCATTAAATATAATGATATAGCAAAATGGTGTCCCTTTTAAAAAATGAAAAATCAAGGTTTGATATTCGAAATTTATACTTTTTTTGAACATTTTCAAACCGTGGATGCTTGAATCCATGTATAAAAAAATCCATGTATAAGAAGGGCCGACTGTAATTTTACTTTGTTTGTCTTAAAATAAATTCTGGAATACGGCCACATAGCCCGAAAAACCCACAAAAAACTATGGATGCTGGCTATGAAAGCCTACAACTTCACAATATGCTTAGTTTTATCTATAAATTTGCCAGTGTCTGGGCAAAATGCAGCCTTCAAGCTGCACATAGCATCCTCGGCCAGTGGTTCTCAACCATAGGAATGGTTCTATATTGCTGGTGATCAGAGGACTCTGCACTCACCCAACCTCCAAAAAACAGTTTTTAAATGGAAGTTTGGGGGGGGGGGGTAAGTCATTTCTGGTTGGATTTTTAAAAAGTCCATGCAAGTATCTGGAGCCCCAAATCCCCCCACCTCTTGATTTATGGGAGAAACTAGGAATGTAAACCACATTTAGAAGATGGTTTGTGCTCTAGAACACAGGATTAGGATCAACCACAGTTCTGGATCAAAGCATAGCACGTTAATGTGATTAGCTGAAAATCAAACCGAAAACTTCCAAAGCAGATCAATAAGCATGAAATACTCTGGCCAAAAGGCTGCTGAAATCTTGACTCCTGGTTTAAGAAATGTCCCTCATTTCCTGGCCCTTTGGCAGCACTGAAATCTTGACTCTGGGGAAAATTCTAAAACTATCAAACGTTTTGCTAAGTCTTGAGTTAGCACACAATACCTCCTTTTATTTGCTAAAATCACATGTTATGGCATAAGCCTATTTTATAGATCTTTTTAAGAGGAAAAAAAATACAGGCTACTGCAAATGTGTAGGTATATGCTTCCTGTGATCCAAAGATGCCACCTCAAACCAGAAATACGTTGAACAAAGGCATGATTCACTATGGTCCACAGTAACATGCAGTATTACTATAAAACATTTCAGGACTATGAACAGTTGTGAGCCATGAAAAACATTGTTCCAGATTAACTAAAAATTTTAATGGACATATTTACCTTTCTAATATCAAATCCTATTTCTGATTTCCTTTTACTAATACTGACTTTGAGATCTTTTTGTTTTATTTTAACTACATTTTATAGCAGAGGTGGGAATTGTGTGGCCCTTCGACTGTTATTGAACTACAGCTCCCAACAGCCTTAGCCAGTATACCTAGTGGTGAGAGATGCTGGCACTGCAGCCCAAGAACATTGGGAAGCCTTCAGTTTTTAGCCCTTGCTCTGTTCTTGTGTAAGGTGAGAAAAATAATATTTGTTTGTTTTATTTGTGCACCTATTTTGGAGTCTTGTAATTTATTAAAAGCGTTTGACAAGTATGCATTGAGTGATCCAGCTACTGTGGAGTCTGCATGATGTGGTTCTTTCTTAATCCGCCCTTTTCCCATCTTGAATAACAAAGCACAACATAGAGAGTATTTGCACAACATAGGCTGCATCCACACTAGAGAATTAACCCAGTTTGGCACAGCTTTTAACTCTTTTTCTGGCTCAAGGCTATGGAATTCTGGGAGTTGGAGTTTGTTGTGGGGGCCCAGAGCGGAGCAGAAGTCCAGAGAGGTCATCTCCACTGTAGAAATAATGCTGTTTGAGAATGCTTTAAAAGCTGAAGCTCCATCCTGTTATGGAATCCTGGGATTTTTAGTTTCACACGGTCCTTAGCCTTCTCTGCCAAAGAGTGCTGGTGCCTTGCAAAACTACAAATCCCAGGATTCTGTGGGACTGAGCCATGGCAGTTAAAAGTGGTGTCAAACGCCATTATTTCTGTAGTCTAAATGCACCAGGGTAGAATTCAAAGATATAGCCATGTTAGTCTGTGGGTAGTGCCTTTCAGGCTAAATGAAAGAAAGAAATTGGCAGCAAGAGCTTTCGTAGACTTCAGACTACTTCCTCAGATGCATATTATTATTATGCCACTTCATGCACAAAGGATTTGTAATTTGTATTGACATCCTCACATATCAATGGCTTATATATATATGTCTCTGCCTGGCCTCCACTCCAAATGCATTTGAAGAAGAAGACTGAAGTCTAGGAAAGCTCATGCTGCCAACTTCTTTCTTTCAGTTAGTCTCAAAGGTGCTACAAGATCTCTCTACATCCTGATTCTCTTTGTTTGGATTCCAACACTTGGTCTTTATTGCTGGCTCTCCAAGAGATCAGACTTTCCATCTGAAATAATTTGGCCTTTCTTTTGCCACGTTGGCCTTTCCATGCTGACCCCTGAGATTTTGCTGCCTGAAGTCATCGGTTGCCAATCTGGGTACTTTTCAGAGCCTTTGGTGTGATTTTGGTGATTGGTTTTAATGGTAGTTTTGAGAGTTGAAATAAGTATTTGGTGAGATATGGGGGGGGGGATTTGGTGAGTTTTGGCCAAACGTTTGGGGAATTATCTTCGAGGCTTGTTGGCAACAATCACATCCCAACCAAATCAAGGCCTTCCACCATCCCTAAATATCTCCTTAATGCTTGAGCAGAGCATCAGACAGATCCAGGATTGAGATCGAAGGACCAAACGTCCCCCACTGAGCTCAGAACCTTATAGACAACACCAGGAGAATTGAATGGGATCAAGTACTGGATTTAGTATCGGCAATTTAAACAAGATGTTGTTTGGGGAGGATGTGGCGATTAGTTATTTAATTGCTCACCAACTGAGAACAAACAGACAAGAGATATAGCTTCTTAAAGTTCTCTCTATGAATGAATATGAGTGCTCAAAATGGAGGGCATTTTGGGATTCCTACTGAGAGAAGGTTCAAAGGGAGGACATGTCCTGGAAAAGGAGGACCTCTGGTCACCCTGTGAGCCACCAGACTAGGCTGAATCCCTCTTGCAGTTGTTGTGTGCCTTCAAGAAAAAGGTAGGACATTACCAAACAGAAGCCAAAAACACTCCTATAAATATAAACCCCTGCTTCTTAGTCCTGCTCAAAATGGGGGACCTTCAAGAAAAAATGTTGGGACGTGATCAAACAAAAGCTAAAAACAACTAATATAAATACAAATCCCTGCTTCTTAGCCATGCTCAGAATGGAGGACATTCCCAAATAGTCTGAAAAACACTCTTAATTATTAATTAGGGAACATAAGCCAGAAGGAGGACTGTGTGAGTGTCCTTGGGAATAGTAACATTGATACTCTACTACGGAAACTGCCATTGTAACAAAGTTGAAAACTAAGAAAGTAAACATACCAACTGGAACAAGTAACACAAGTGCAGGAAACAACAATTGCTTTATTGACACACGTTTAAGTGTCTTTTGTTTGGAATATCTGTTTAATAAAGTTTTGATGTTGTTTTAGTAATGTGAATTATATATCCATGTTACCAATATAAGGCCTTTTGAAACAAAGGCTTTTAAAAGGGTCTGTGACAGTTTGGGGGCAACAGTGGGATAAAAGGTCTAAACCCCACTCCTGTCCATGGAAACCCCTGCTTCTTAGCCATGCCCAAAATGGAGGACATTCCCAAACAAAGTCTAAAAACACACTCCCATGCTCAAAATGGAGGACACTTTGGAATCCCTCCTGGAGAGGAGGCTGAAATGGAGGGCCATAAGAGGCTTTCTCTCTCTTCTGTGTGCTTGTGACTTTATGTTCAGCCTCTTGGTTCTTTGGCTCCTCTGCTGCCAGGAAGCTGGCATGGCTTCACCACGTGACCGGAAGTGGGGCAAGCCAATGCACTGCTAGGACTTTGTACTCAGCCGCTTGTTCTTTGGCGCTTGCCAGTAAGCTGCCATGGCTTCAGGTGCCTGTTGCCACGTGACCGGAAGTGAGGCTCCAACTTCCGCCCAGTGATAGAAAGAAGAAGAAGAGGCAGAGGAAGAAAGAGAGAGAGAGAGAGAGAGGAGGAGAAGCCTGGTGGAAGGAGAGAAAGGAAAAGGTGGGTATGAAAGGGGAAGGTTCAGCCATAAATAAGAAAGGAGACAAAGGGGGAGAGATGCTGCCTTTGTTGTTTATGAAAATGGGCCCAGAGGGGCTTTGTTTTATATTTTTGGCTGAGAAAGTGTGACCCTCCCAAGGTCAAGCCCTTTTGGTGCTTTTGGGCGACTTTATAATGATAACAATAACAATATTAATTAAATAAAAAAACTATTAATAATAAATAAAATATTATTTTAATAATAAATAATATATACTTTTCTAAAATAATATATAAAATAATAATAATAATAATAATAATAATAATAATAATAATAATAAATATATTATTATTATAGGAGACCAGGGTTCTAATTTCCACCTCTGGCTATGGAAAATTTTATTTTATATTTTTATTTAACATTATTTTTATTTAATATTAATTTATTTAATAATAATAATATTTATTTAATAATAATTTATTCATTTAATATTTATTATAAATTTTATTTTATAGTTTGTTTAATATTTAATGTTTAATAATTTAACTTAGTCATATTATTATTGTTATGTTAAGATTTTCAGAAGAATCGAAGCAAGTTACCATAAGAAACATAAAATAAATACGTAACACATACATAACTATAAATTACATATCCTCTTTTCCCTTAATTTAAAACTAAATATCTCTACAAACACTACACTTCCCACAATGCATAAGATACAATACATACATAATACAAATACATATAAGATACAATAAGATACATAAATTAAATACATAACATAACTAAAAATTAAATATCCTGTTTATCCCTTAATTTAAAACTATCGATGTCTCAGCAAACACTACATTTCCCCAGGACTTCCCTAATATTAAACCAGGGCAAGTTAAAGCTGGTGTCTTCTTCTGCAGTGTGTGTTTTGGACCTAAGAAGAAAAACCCCATGAAAAAGAGCCACCATTTCTGAGAAGCAACAGCAGCCTTTTCTCGCCTCCTCCTCCTCCTTTTTATTTCTTCTTCTTGTTTTCTGGGTGACTTTGAAGGAGTCCCAGCCTCTCAGCCTCAGGGGAGCCTCCTCTGAAACAACAACCCTGCCAAGAAAACCCAGGAAAGGGTCACCATTACTGGGAAACAATGGTCCCAAAAACACACTGCAGGAATAATTCAGTTTGAGACCGCTTTAACTGCCCTGGCTCAGTGCTAAGGAATCCTGGGAATTGCAGTTTGTTGTGGTCTCTTCAGAGCTCTCTGGCAGAGAAGGCTCAATGTCTCACAATGCTACAGTTCCCAGGATTTCCTAGCATTGAGCCAGGGCAGTTAAAGCGCTTTCAGACTGGGTTATTCCTGCAGTATGTTTTGCACCATTGACAGCAGCAGCAAGCTTTTCTCTCTCCTCCTTCTCTTCCTTTGTGTGTTTTATTTCCCCCCCCCCCCGACCTTGGGGGAGTCACACCCTCTCAGCCCCAGAGGGAGGCCAAGGCCCAAAGAAAACAACCAACAAAAAAGACACAACCCTCTGGAGACAGAGATCTTGCCAAGGAAACCTCGTGATCCAGGGCGGCCGCCATAATAAGAAGCCTTCCTCTGGAAGAAGGAGCACACAACAAAGGCGTTGCTGCTGCTGCTGCTGCTGCTGCTGCTGCTGAGAGAGCATGACTTGCCCAAGGTCACCCAGACAGGGCAGGATTCGAACCCGCCACTCCCACCCAAAAGCCACGCTGGCTCTCATCATAAGGTGGGTGGCCTGGGGGGGGTCACCCTCTCTCAGCCTCAAATGAAGGAAAGGAGTCCAGCAGCGTCTGGATTGGGAGGCAAAATGGAGGGAGAGTTTGATGGTGGGGATCAGGAAGGAAGGAAGGTAGGAAGGAAACCGGATTCAGACAGACAGACATTCCTGGTTTAGAGATTTGGGTGAAAGGGTTAAAACTGGCCCAGATAGATAGATGGATATTTTAAAAAACACACAGAGGCTCCTTACCAAGGGTGCCTTTTAAGCCTTTCATCCAAACCTTCAGATTATATATAAACACACACAGAGGTTCCATATCAAGTGTGTGTGTGTGTGTGTGTAAAATACTTTCTGGGAGAAAGGTTGCATAAAGATGAAATAAATAGATGAATGATATATATATTTTAAAAAAAGAAAAGGCAGAGGAAGAATAAATATATACAGACATATATGCTATATATATATATATATATATATATATGAGATTGTGTGTGTGTATATATATTATTTTATTTATTTGTTTTGTTTTTACGCTACCTTTCTCCCAAGGGGGCTCACAAGACACACACACACACACACACACACACACACACACACACGTAATATATAGTGTATGTGTGTTTGTATAAAAATGACTTGTGTGCCTTCAAGTTATTTTAGGGAGTTTTCTTGGCAAGCTTTGTTCAAGGGGGGGGGGTGTCATTACCTTCCCCTGAGGCTGAGAGCATGTGACTTGCCCAAAGTCACCCAGTTTTGTGACTGAGCTGGGAATCGAACCCTGGTCTGCAGTGTCATACGCCAACACTTGTCTAGAAGAATAGAATAGGCTACACACCATGCTGGCCTTCGTGTATGTGTGTGTATTGTGCATTATATTATTTCAATGGATGCCCCCATATTTGAGGATTGGAAAACGGTTGTGTGTGTATAGTATGTATACATTGTTGCAGTGTGCCTTGAAGTGTGGGTTGGAAAGTGTGTCTCTGTTTGCATGTGTATGTTGCTGTGTACCTTCAAGTCATGTCTGACTTATGGCACCCTAAGGCAACCCTATCATGCAGTTTTCCTGGCAAGCTTTGTTCAAGGGAGGCTTGCCATTGCCTTCTTCTGAGGCTGAGAGAGTGTGACTCAACCAAGGTCACCCAGTGGGTTTCATGGCTGAGCTGGGAATTGAATCCTTGTCTCCAGAGTCCTAGTCCAACACTCAAACCACTTCAACACATTAGTTCTCGTGTGTGTGTGCATTGTGTACTATATTATTATAAGGGATGCCCCCCCCCCCATTTGAGGGTTGGAAAATCTGTGTGTGTATGTGTAGTATGTATACATTATTGTTGTGTGCCTTGAAGCCATTTTGGAAGTATGGTGACCCTAAGGCGAACCTGTCAAGGGTTTTTCTTGGTGAGATTTGTTCAGTGGGGGTTTGCCATTGCCATCCCCTGAGGCTGAGAGAGTGTGATTTGCCCAAGGTTGCCCAGTGGGTTTAAATGGCTGAACTGGATTCAAACCATGGTCTCCAGAGTCAAAGTTCAACACTCAAACCACTGTGCCATGCTGGCTCTCCTGTGTATGTATATCTTGTGTATTTATTGTGTATTGTATAATTATAAGAAATAACCCCTTATTTGAAGGTTGGAATGTGTGTGTGTATGTCTTGTGTATTTATATTTATAATATTACAATAAGACATACTGCCTTATTTGACGGTTGGAAAACTTCCTTTTCTATAGACTGAGTAAGATGCCAAAAAGGGTATGGAGGCCCTTCATAAAGATACAAATATGTGCATCATTTAATTTATGAAGGTGGACCATGTGTTCATTTTATAGAAAAACCCATGGCTAGGTTAACTGAAATCAATACTTTGATTTGGTTTGAAATGAGTTATTAACTGTTTCTTCTTTGTCAGCTCTGGGTATCATGAATTTCAACTGTCCCATATTACTGTTTTGAATGCCTGGCAGCACTACTTAACCCCCCCACCCCTTTTGAAGATTTTGGATGCATCTACATTGTAGAAATAATGCAATTTGACACCACTTTAATTGCCATAGCTCCGTCCTACAGAATCCTGGAATAAGTAGTTTTGCAAGGCACCAGCACTCTTTGGCAGAGGAGGCTAAAGACCTTGTAAAACTACAAATCCCAGGTTTCCATAGGATAGAGCTACACTATATAACTCCCCCCATGAAAATTCTGGGTTCATCTACACTGTAGAAACAATGTAGTTAATAATAATAATAATAATAATAATAATAATAATAATAACAACAACAATAACAACAACAACAACTAATAATGCCCTTCCTAAAGGCAGAAATATATATGTCCTTTAATCCCACCCACCCCCACCCCAGGATTTTGATGAGAGGTTTAACTGTAACCCTAGGTTTGGTGTCCTTTAATTGCAAAGGAAAGACAGCCAGTGTGGTGTAGTGGTTTGAGCGCTGGGCTATGACTCTGGAGACCAGGGTTCGAATCCCTGCTTTTGACCATGGAAACCCACAGTGTGACCTTGGGCAAGTCTCATCCTCAGTGTAAGCAATTCAAACCTCCTCTGAACAAATCTTGCCATGAAAACCCCATGATGGATTTGCCTTAGGATCACCATAAATCGGAAAGGACTTGAAGGCACCCAACAAAGCTTGTCTTCTCCTTGGGTTTGGCCTCCCTTGCAAGTCAACTCCATTGGGGCTGCATCCAGGGATCTAGAACTAATAAGTTGGGCTGGGGAGGCATACCTTTTTTAAAAAAATTAAAAATTCATTACAGTAATTGTTTTGTAAAATGAATACAGAGTAATTACTTTGCAGCCAGGACTGGAAGGTGTGGGGGAGGGAATAGGGAGTGGGAGCGTTTGCAAGCAAGGAATGCCATTTTAATTTTAATGAAATTTAATTTTGGTGCAGTTTTAAGACAGGACTAGAATGAGCAAAGCAAAATGGTGGGAGCATTTGCGAGAGAAGGGATTTGAAGCTGGGAGAGCACTGGAAGGAGGGAGTGGAAACGTTTGCGAGCGGTGAGTGAAATATTTTATGTCACATGCTCTCAGCCTCAGGGGAAGGCAATGACAAACCTCCTCAGAACAAAGCTTGCCAAGAAAACCCCATGATAAGTCAGAAAGGACTCGAAGGCACACAACAGCAACAAAATGGAGGGAGGGAGGAGGATGCAAGGAAGCATTTGCATAACATTTGGTTGCCCAGGCTTGTCTGTGCCAAGATGCAGCAAGCCTTACTAGCTGTTTAAAGTAGGGAGAGTCTCCACTTGGGGGGGGGGGGGCAGAGGATGGCACCCTTTTGGCTTTGGAGGGCCTTATGCAGCCTGCACTTTGCCCTCTCCTGTTGTAAGCAATGTCCCCTTATTTCAGGGTTGTGAAGCTGATGTGTAGACTCTCCATAAAGAAAAGCTTGTGCACTGTTTAATTTATGAATGTGGACAATACAGATTGAATTCAGAAACATAGCAGTGTCAGTCTGGAATATCTGTATACAAAGGGACCGTGCAGTTAGTCTCAAAAGTGCTGCAAAATCCCTTTGCATGTGATACAGGTTGAGTCTTCTGTATCCAGAATTCCAAATATTCAAATTTTTGCTGCTGCTGTGTGCCTTCAAGTCATTCCTGATTTATGGCAACCCTAAGGTGAATATCATGGAGTTCGCTTGGCAAGGTTTGTTCAGAGGAGGTTTGCCATTGCCTTCCCCTGAGACTGAGAGAGCGTGACTTGCTCAAGGTCACCCAGTGGGATTCATGACTGAACAGAAATCAAACCCTAGTCTCCAGGGTTGTGGGTCAACACTCAAACCACCATGCCAGACTGCAATACTAGAGTCCAAAATTGTCCACATGGATGGTTGAAATAGTGACTCCTTTGCTTTATGATGGTTCGATGTAGATAAACTTTGTTTCATGCACAAAATAATTGTTAAAATATTGTGTCTGTAATAATAATAATAAATTTCTTACCCACCTTTCTCCGTGGATAGAGGTGGGGGACAACAACAATTAATAAACAACATTATTTAAAACACACATTAGTTTAAAAAGACCAATAAGATATACACATATTAAAGCAATCTGCATTTAAAATCCATCTTTTAAAATTCACAACTTAAAAATCATTTGGATAAGCCTGCCAGAAGATTTTTAATGCTCTTTTAAAGTCAGACAGTGTATTCAGCTACCGAACCTCTTCAGGCTATATGTCTAAGGTATATTCAAAACTTAAATGAATTTCATATTTAGACTTGGTCCCATCTCTAAGATAACCCATGATGTATATGCCAACAGTCCAAAATCTGAAAAAATCCAAAACACTTCTGGTCCCAAGCATTTAGGAAAGGTAGACTTTATGAAGTGTGTTTTAAGACACATTTAGACACACTTGTGTCTTAATAAACTACCACTTATTTATTCTTTTTTTACAGTTATCTCTGGCTTTTCATATTTATTAAGGTACTTTTAGATAACACATTGAGAGCTACCATGGCATAGTGGTTAGAGTGTTAGAGTGTTGGATTATGACTCTGGAAACCAGGGCTTGATTCCCTGCTCAGTCATGACTAGGTGATCTTAGCCAAGTCACATGCTCTCAGCCTTAGGAGAGGGCAATGCCAAACTTCCTCCAAACAAAGCTTGCCAAAAATAAGAGCCCTGGTGGCACAGTGGTTAAATGCCTGTACTGCAGCCACTCACTCAAAACCATAAGGTTGTGAGTTCAATACTAGCGAAAGGGCTCAAGCTCGACTCAGGCTTGCATCCTTCCGAGAAGGTCACTAAAATGAGTACCCAGATTGTTGGGGGCAATTAGCTTACACTTTGTAAACTGATAAGCGGTGTAGAAATGTACTTGCTATTGCTAGATTTGCCTAAGGGTTGCCATATGTCAGAAATTACTTGAAGGCGTACAACAACAGATAACACATAGCACCTGAGTCTCAAACAGAAGCTGGATTGGCCATCTATTGGGTATGCTTCGATAGAGAGTTCCTGCATGGCAGAGGGTTGGACTGGATGGCCCTTGTGGTCTCTTGATTCTCAACAATTCACAGCTTCTCAAAAATCCTATTCAGCTCTGCCCCCCCCCCCCCGACTGTCCTATCCTTCTTACGGCTCTCCCCTAACTTTATACCATCTGTGCCTTCTCTGCCTTCAGAAACAAACCTCAGTTTTGCATCCTTTCTCACCCTCATGTGCCAGGGCTTTTTACATTAACTTTTGTTTTTTGTTTTTTAGAGTCATAAGATCTGTATTTCCTTGCCAACTACTTTTTTGTCTGCTGTTGTTGTGTACCTTCAGGTCATTTTCCGACTTATGGCAACCCTAAGGAGAACCTGTCATGGGGTTTTCTTGGCAAGATTTGTTCAGAGGAGGTTTGCCATTGCCTTCTCTTCAGGCATAGAGCATGTGACTTGCCCAAGGTCACCCAGTGGGTTTGCATGGCTGATCAGGGATTCGAACCCTATTCTCCAGAGTCTTAGTCCAGCACTCAAACCACTACATTTAATTGCACTTAAATATTATATTGGTTTTTATTTTAATAGTCCAGTGTATAGAATTTTAAAATTCATATTTAGCTGCACTACTATGAGTTCTGTAAAAAAAGGCAAGTTTGTGTTACATAAAAATATTAACCCATGGTTAGGAGTGGGAAATACAATTGCAGCCCCCCTCCAGGCCCAGAGCAAGGATTGCAGAAGAAGATTGCTTGAATTGAGCCAAAAGCCTCTTGTTACTGTTTGGGAACCTGAAGGGGAAGACTGTGTTAGAAGAAAACATCTCTATTGGTTAGCTCAGATTGCACAACTCCGTGCTTCAAATCCCATCTGAAAACTTTCTCACTTTGTCCCCTTTTAAGCAAAATTTCCATTTGTCAAGCCTGATTCCATCTTCTGACTGCAGCAGGATCTGTGGTTTCCAAGCCAGCTTGTCTTTAAGAAAATGGAGGTTACATCGCAGCACAATAAAGGTGAGGAAACATAAAAGCAAATTGTGCGTATTATATATTTGCAATAATGTCTAAAATGAATTTCAATATGGAGAAATTTTAGGTACTCCAATTAGGCAGAAAAAATTAAATACATAGATATAGGATGGGAGACACCTGGGTTGACAGAGTCCATGTGAAAGGGATCTAGGAGTCCTAGTAGACCACAGGTTGAACATGAGTCAACAGTGTGATGCGACAGCTAACAAGGCCAATGCATTTCTAGGCTGCATCAATAAAAGTATAGTGCCTATATCTAGTTAAGTAATAGTGCCACTCTATTATACTTCGGTCAGGCCTCACCTGGAATAATTCTGCGTCCAGTTCTGGGCACCACAATTCAAAAAGGATGTGGAGAAACTGGAGCATGTCCAGAGGAGGGGAACTAAAATGGTCAAGGGTATGGAAATCATGCCTTATGAGGAGAAACTTAGGGAGCTGGGGATGTTCAGAGAAGCGAAGGTTAAGAGGTGATATGGTAGCCCTGTTTGGGTATTTGAAGGGATGTCCTATTGAGTATGGAGCAAGCTTGTTTTCTGCAGCTCCAGGGACTAGGGCAATGGATTCAAACTATAGAAAAAGAGATTCCACCTCAACATTAGGGAGAACTTCCTGACAGAAGAGCTATTTGACAGTGGAACGTACCCCTTCGGAGGGTGGTGGACTCTCCTTTGGAGGTTTTTAAACAGAGGCTGGATGGCCATCTGTCAGGAGTGCCTTGATTGTGTATTCTTGCATGGAAGGGGATTGGACTGGATGGCCCTTGGGGTCTCTTCCAATTCTATGATTCTAGTGAGAGGTAATATGGGATGTCATTACTATTATTGTTGTTGTTGTTGCTGCTGGAGCTGAGGAGAGACACTGGCAGTTTGGAATATCCAAACAGCCAATTGAAGTCAGGCTGACAAAAAAGTCTGGTCCTGCCTGATGAGCGGCTATAAAAGGGAGGAGGATCTGTTAAGAGGAGATGAGTGTGTCAAGGCTGCTGGGGCAGGAGTGTGTCTTAGAACTGCCAACAGTGTAGTTGGCAGTAAAAGTTTAGGGGGATTCAGATTCCCATATAAGGAGGAGGGATTTCAGAAGAAGTCCTGTGAAATCAGTTTTAATCATTAAGTGCCTTGCGCAGTGAAGAGCCAGTGAAGGAAAGGCTCAGATCCACATTATTCTGTACAACTGTAATGTATGAATAAAGCTAGGGATTCATAGGATTTATACTCCTACTGAACAAGCTTTATTGGAAGGTGTGTGGAAAGAACTAAAACACAGTTAGAACTAAAACACAGTTAGAACTAAAACACAGTTAGAGAGTAACTGAAGTCCTTGAGTGAACTGAAACAATGTCAATTTGTAACCAGAGATGCAATACACACTTCGTAACCATAAGCTTTGTGAACAAACTATCAAAAGAGAGACCATCGTAGGTTCTTCCTGTTAATAAAAGTTATTTTTGTTTACAAAGGAAGTGCCACTGCCTGAAGTGATTTGTGTTTAATCATTAATTAATAAAAACACTTAGTAATAAAGAGACATAAGTCAGTGGGAGGACCAAGGGTTAGAGAGATAGTTCTAAGCTAAAAGAAGCCTTAAACTACTTGTCATAAGGCAAGAATGAAACCTTGTGGTGGTCACATAATTTAGTGCCAATCGATGGGATCTGAAAGACACAGTGTGGGATCCAAGAGACCTAGTGTGAGGGGATCTGAAAGATCCTAGTATGAGAGATCTAAGAGATCCAGCCTCCACAGGACCTGGTCAGAGTTGCAGTTTAGCAACACCTGGAGGGGACCACACCTTCCCCTCCTTTTCAGAAGCATCCCCAAATCTGTTATTTCCTTTGGCCTTCAATAAGGATGGGCAACTGTGTGACTGTGGGCCAGTTTTCCCCTCCAGACCCCCCCCCCATGGGCACCGTACCCCTGCATAAAGCCCAAATGCCTCCAATTACCTATGCAGACCCTTTCAAAATCGAGACAGGAAATGTCACACATTGCTTCCTGTCACCATTTTGAGAGGGCTGCAGAGGAAAATGGGGTACAGTCAGCAAACCTTGATTTTACAATTTATGTAAGGGACACTATTTTACTATGACATTGTATATAATGGCCTTGAGCATCCACAGATTTTGGTATTACAAAGGGTCCTGGAACCAAACCCCAGGCAATACCAAGAGCCCACTGTATTTGGGGATACAAGGGGGTTCTGGGAATGGTGTGGGTGTATTAGTGTTCAAAGATGATGTCAGTTTTTTAATAGCAACATTGGGGTGATGTGGAGGCCTTCTGAGGCCACAAAAGTGGGACCCAGGGACTGTGAGCTGGCCTTTGAGATCAGTGTGTTTCTGTTTTATGTAGTTTTCTTGCTTCCTCTCTCTGGATCAGGTTTTCCTGATATGCCCAGCCAGCTGGACCAAGAAGAGGAGTCATGTGGCCTGGATGAGGGGGGATCAGAGAGTTCCCCAGAGACCAATCCAGGGGAAGGTATGGCCTGTCAAGGGCCTTTCCCAGTTGGGGAAGGTATGGCCTTAGAAATAACATCTTTAATCACTAGGTCCTTTACTGATTAAAGGATTCTTAATTTATTAACCATATTAATTTTGCTGTATTAAGTCTTGTATATATTTCCATATAAGAGGGAATATCACTCTAAAGGGAAAAGGGAGAAGCAGGTTGTATGTGAGTGTCTTTAGATAATAAACTGGTTCCATGTCAAGGGAGGCATTTCTGTCCCCAAATCCATACTAGCACTTTGCCTCTCTCTTTCCAGGAGAGAGAATGCTGCTTCTTGGATGGAATTCTCCATCATCAGGTGTTTGAAGTGATGGGATTAAAAATAATTCAACATTATTCAAGTATTAGGATGGACTATTAAATTGAAAGTACCTTTTCTGCCAGTCAAGCAAAAAAGTGGGGTCCTGGGAGTGGCCAGGCCACACATGAGGGGTCGGTTTCTCCTTCCAGACCTTCCCCCACATCAAGCCCAAATACCTCCATTTACCTCTGCAGACCATCTCAAAAATGGTAATGGGAAATTATGTTGCATCAGTTCCTGTCACCATTTTGAGAGGCTTGTAGAGGAAAATAGAGGTATTTAAGGTAGTAGGGTATTGTGGGGTGGTTGTATTTTTTTCTGTTTTCCCACAGTTATTTGGGGCCTTTCTATATGATGTATTTTGCCCTGATTTTTTTAAAAATTGGGGAGATGGGTGAAAGTCTTCAGGGGCCACACAAAAAAATGTCCATGTACTGTGAGGCCATATGGTTACCCACCCAGCCTTTGAGATCAATCTATTCCTTCTTAACCTGGTTTTCTTGCTCCCTTTCTCTGGATCAGGTTCTCCTGATGTGCCTGCTCAGCTGGACCAAGAAGAGGAGTCAAGCAGCTTGGATGAGGATGAATCGGAGAGCTCTCCAGAGGGCAGTCCAGGTGAAAGTTTGGCCTTTGAAAAGCCTTTCCCAGTTGGGAAAGGATGTCTGAAATAACATCTTTAATTACTACATTTTCTACTGATTAAAGAATTTCAATAATATTAGTTTTACTTTATTAACGTTTGTATATATTTCCATATAGAAGGGAAGATCAGTCTATAGGAAGAAGGAAGAAATATTTTGTGTGTGTGTGTATGTTTATGTGAGTGTTTAGATTATAGACAGGCTTCATATCAGGAGAAGCATTCTTGTCCCAACCCTTGTCCCTACACAGACCCACTTTGCCTCTCTCTTTCCAAGAGCAAATGTGTCTTCTTAGATGGCATTTGCCATCTGTAAGTTTTTAAGGTTTTGAGTTATTATAACAATAATTCAGCGTTCAACATTAGGCTGAACTACCAAAGTGGGGGCACCTTTTCTGCCAGTCAAACAATATTTCCGATGCTTAATGCTGCAGCCAGTCAGCGGCTGGACATGGTAGCCTTACTGACTGCTTCTTCTTGCCGCTTCCCTTCTGTTCAGGATTTCTTGATATTGTAGTAATGGAAGATGATGATGTTGAAGAAGAGGATCACCAGGAGGAAAGTGCAGAAGTCACTGGTGGTCGTGCAGGTGAGAGTGTGGTACTTATATTTGGCCTTCCCAGTGGCCTTAACATACACATGTGCTTTTGCTTAGTCACAAGAAGGACCAGGGCAACCTTCACCCCCTCAGAGAAGACAGGCCTCTGCCTTTCTGCCAGCTTATGTGTCTGTCTACCCGCTTGCTGCTTCTATGGGCTCTCCCCCCCCCCCCCCGCGCTTTCTGTATATTGCTTTCTGCTTACTAGACTGCCTGGCCAGCCAACAAGGCTGCAGGTACTGAGCTAGGAGCCTGACTAATCAGCCAAACAGATGCCTGTCCCCTTCCAGCAAGAGGATCTAAGCCTGAGGCAGTGGGCTCTTTACTGGTGGGATTGCCACTGAAGAGGGTGACACCAAAAGGACATCCCCTTTGGGGATGCCACTTTTTGGGTGGAGCAAGGGCAAAGGCCAGTTTCTTAATTAATCCAGACAAAACAGAGCTGCTCTTGGTCAGTCAGTGAATGGATTGGGTAATAGGAATTCAGCCTATGTTAGATGGTGTTACATTCCCTGCAAAAATACAAGTTGGCAGTTTGTGGATACTTTTGAATTCAGCCTTGGGCCAGGTTTCAGCAGTGACCAGAAATGAACAGATAAAGTTAGTGTGCCAACCATGCCCATTCTTGAAGAAATTAAATCTGGCCAAGGTAACACATGACTTGGTTACATCCCATTTGGATTACTATAATGTGCTCTATGTGAAGCTGCCTTTGAAAAACGCTCAGAAATTTCACAAAGAGCTGCAGCCTAGTTGTTAACTGGGGTTGGCTATAGAGAGCACGCAATTCCCTTGTAGCAATAGCTCCACTGGCTGGCAGTCCAATTCCAGATACAATTCAGAGTTCTGGTTTTGGCCTATAAAGTGTTATATGGCTTGGGTCCAGGTTATTTGAAGGGCCGTATCTCGCTTTATGATTTGGAGAGGTGTTTCTCTTTGTCTCACCACCTTCTTAGGCTTGTTTGGTGGGAACAAAGGGGAGGGCTTTCTTATCTGGAAAATTGTATCCCCCTATATGAGCTTATCTATGCTCTAAGATCTTTGGGGAAAGGTTTTCTCTCAGTCCCCACCACCATCTTAGGGGCATTTAGTGAGAACATAGGAGAGTGCTTTGGTGGTTGCTTGCAGTTGTGGAAATCAGTTCCTTAGGAGGTCCAGTTGGCCCCTTCCCTGTTGTCTTTCTACCACCAGGGAAAGATCTTTAAGTCTCTTTTTGTAATGCTGTGTTAAACTTATTTTTCACTTGTGTTCTTCAGTTTAATTATGTTTTAACTTGTGTACTAGGAGTTTTTAAAAATGTGTATTGCGCTTTTAAAATGCTATACACCACCTTGGGAAAAGGCAGGTTATAAAATAAATAAATTCAAAAAGCTGGTGCCCTCCAAATGAGTTCAGTTCAAACCCCCACAATCCCCTAGCTAGTAGGATCATTGACACCAGACTAAGGAAGGCTAGATAGGGTGCTCGACTTTGCTTCACTAGGCTTTCCTATCATGTGATTGAAGTAATCACAGGTCATTAATCATATGTTTTAGTTGATTAAATTTGCATGCATTCCCACCCACACCACTCCAAAAAAGGAAAACTCACTCTAAAGGAGAAAGCAAAACAAACCTTTTTGTGCTTAGATGACGCATGTTTGTCATAATAAGTGGAGGCTTCACAAACAAGCTTCATTTATATACCACTTCATACCGCCTAAGCAATGTCTAAGCAGTTTACAACTGTAAGCTAATTTGCCCCTAACAATCTGGGTACTCATTTTAGCGAACTTGGAAGGATGCAAGCCTGAGTCAAGCTTGAGCCCTTTTGCTGGTCATGAACTCGCAACCTTGTGATTTTGAGTGGCTGCAGTACAGGCATTTAACCACTGCGCCACCAGGGCTCAGTGTAAGAAAGGCATCCCTACCTTCCTGCCTTTCTATCTAAGCTGAAAAATTAAACTGAGGACCTTTTTGGTCAGTTGTTCAAAATATTCCAGCAAGGCAGTGGAACTGTGGGCACTTTGCTCACTCCTGATCCATGTAATCAGTCTGTTTCTTCTCAACTTAGTTTTCTTATTTATTTTCTCTGGATCAGATTTTCCTGATGTGCCTTCCCAGTCGGACCAAGAAGAGGAGCCATGTAGCATGGATAAGCGGGAATCAGAGAGCTATCCAGAGACGAGTGCAGGAAAAGGTATGCCCTACAAAGGGTCTTTTCTGGTTGGGGAAGGTATGGCTACAAAATAATATCTTTAATCACTGGATCTTATTTTCTACTAGTTGAAGAAATCTTAACTTATTAATCATAGTAATTTTGTTGTTTTAAAATTTGCATATATTTCCATGCAAGTGGGGAAAACAAGAAGGTGGAAATGATTTTTGTGGGTTTATAGGCAGTGTACATATCAGGAATGGCATTTCTGTCCCCAGTGCCCACCACCACAATCTTGCCCCTCTCTTTCTAAGAGAAAATTGTCTCTTTTTAGATCGAATTTGCCATCTGCAGTTTTTCAAAGTTCTGACATTGTAAACAATTCAACATTATTCAGATATTAGGCTGAACTACCAAACTAGGTCCACCTTTTCAAGCAAAATGCCCAAAGGCTGAGTCTTGCTGACTGCTTCATCTTTTCTTTTCCTTTCCCTTCAGGATTTTCCAACATGGTAATAATGGAAGAAGATGAGGAGGAGGAGGATCACTTGCAGGAAACTGCAGATGCTACTGGTGGTCATGCAGGTGAGGATGTGGTACCTATATTCTGAGATCCATGATGAGGGGTATCTGGTAGGACCTTGTGTGGTGTCAAGGATCTCAGGTGGAGAGTCTTCTGCTTACTTGATCCTTTTAGCTGAAGATGTCAAGAGTTGAACTATGCCAGGAGCTGAACTGTGTCTGTATGCAGAGCATGTGTTCTACCACTGAGTTATAACATGCACCCTAATATTACTGGGCATTTGGGAATTGAATCTGTTACTGTCTATCTGGAATGGATGTGCTCTACCACCAAGTTATGGCCTATCCCTTCAAATTACTGTTTATTTGGAGATATATTAATTCCCAGAAGCCTAAATAGACATGTGTACTTATGTTTAGTCACAATAAGAACAAGGACAGACTTGCTGAAGCCCTCCAAATGAGTTTGACTGCAAATCCTAGTTTCCCAACCAGTGTGGTTATTGCCACCAGGCTGAGGAAGCCTCGATAAGGAGTAACACCTTGCATCACTAGGTAGGCCTGCCTGCCACATGTTTAAAGAAATCACAGGTTTAAAGAAATCATATGTTTTAGTGGATTAAATATCCATACATTTCCACAAAAAGGGAAGGCCATATCTCTAAAGGAGAAATCAAACTTCTCCTTAGACAACCCATGCCTGTCACAGGAGGTATACATTTAAGAATGGTACTCTGGCTCTCTGTGCTTCATTCAAGAAATATTCCAGAGTCAGTTGCTCCAACAAATGAATGGAAGGAACATGGTGGACCTGCTAACCTCCCTCTTCATATCTGTTCAGGATTTCCTAACATAATACACAAAGATGGGTTGTGTAAACAAGAACCTGAGGAAGGTGCAAGTGCTGCTGCAGACCAATCAGGTGAGGGGAGTAACTTGTCATGGAGGTGTCTCCAGGTTCTGACATTCTATAAAATTATATTTAGTATTAATTAAATTTAACTATTATTAAATTTGTTACATGCTTCTTAATAAAATTATATTAATAAAAAGGTTGGGACAGTTATTATGTAATAATTGTAATTATTTTACTGTCCTGCCTTTCCCTATCTACATAATATCTACACTACTGCTTGTAGTTAATCTACACTGTTAAGTTTATTTGTAATCACACTTGAATGTCACTTGTGGAATGAGTATCATGATTGAACAGTATATACATTTCCCTTCTTGTTTTGCTGGTTTCTGCATTTTGTTCTGAGTTTGCTTGCATACCATGCTTATTGCTGTGGCTAAATGCAAAATTGTGACTCCCATCATGCTGAAGTATGCACAATGTCCAATATTTTCTTGGAGACTGCAAATTATTCAGAGGATGTACATAATTTATGTTGACTAAGGCGGGTTACAAACCGCCATTAAAGTACGCATGGAGCGCGTACTAGGGTTAGGGAGGTGCGGTGCTTCCGCACTTCCCTAACCCTAATACGCACTCTGCGCGTAAAAAATGACGGCGGCCGTTCCAGACGGCCACCGTCATGAGGACGTCACGGCTGCGCCGCCTCTACACAGGGCGGCGCAGACGTGATGTCCTCACTCCGCGCCAGGGCGCCTAGGGCGCCCTTTCCGCAGACCAGGAAGGAGCTGGTTTGCGGCGGCGCTTTGCTTCGCTGGGCGCAGCCTTCAGACGGCTGCGCCCAGCGAAGCAATGGAGAAAGGGGCCAAGCGGCCCCTTTCTCCCCCTCCCCGCCGCCGTGGGGTGTCCTTGGGGCTTGAAGCCCCAGGGACACCCCTTTTCAGGCTGCGGGGAAGCGGAGTTTTGCTGCTTCCCCGCAGCCTGAAAAGCGGCGGATCGGGGCCTCAGTGGCTGCCGTTCTAGCCACTGAGGCCCCGATACACCGGGGAAAGGGGCGGGTGCAGACCACCCCAAATGGGCGGTCTATAACCCACCTGTAATTCTTCCTCCGTAAGCCTAGCAATTTACCTGTTTCTGTGTTTGTTCTTCATCCCAACAGATAACTGGAGGGAAAGCAAATCATTCAAAGGCTTGAAAAATGAAAAACATTTTCCTTACAGTTCACTCCTTCAGAAGCACTTGCTAGCAGGATTAAAACAGGAAAACTGCCAGAACCATGGAGAAAGTTTTAGTCAGAGTTCATACCTTTTGACACCTCAGGCAATTCACTCAACTGAGAAACCGTATGAAATCCAGGCTTGTGAAAAATATTTTCCTCATAAGTCACCTTTTGTAATGCCTGAGACAGTCCACACAGATGGGAAACCATATGAATGCCAGGAGTGTAGAAAACAGTTTCCTTACCTTACAGAGCTTGTGAACCACTGGAAAGTCCATATTGGGGAGAATGCATGTAAATGCCAGGAGTGGGAGGGATGTTTTTCTCAGAATCAATCTCTTGCAAACTACCAAGAAATGCAAACTGGAGACAAACAAAATGAATGCCGAGAATGTGGGAAATGCTTTTCTTACAGCTCATACCTCGGAAGGCACCAGAAAGTCCATGCAGGAGATAATATCAATTCAGAAGATAAACCATATAAATGCCAGGAGTGTGGGAAATGCTTTGCTTCCAGTGCATATCTTGGGAGGCATATGAGAGTCCACTCAGGAGTAAAACCATATAAATGCCAGGAGTGTGGGAAATCTTTTTCTTTCAGTTCACATCTTGTAATCCACAAGAGAGTCCACACAGGAGAGAAACCATACAAATGCCAGGAATGTGGAAAATCTTTCGCTTCCAGTCCACAACTTGCCAACCACCAAAGAGTCCACACAGGGGAGAAACCATATAAATGCCAGGAATGTGGAAAATGTTTTACCCAAAGCTCACACCTTATGGGTCACCGAAGCATTCACACAGGTGAGAAACCATACGAATGCCAAGAATGTGGAAAATGTTTTGCTCGCAGTTCAGACCTTGTGTATCACTGGAGAGTCCACACAGGAGAGAAACCATTTAAATGTGAGGAGTGTGGGAAATATTTTGCCCGAAATGGACACCTTAAGATCCACCAAAGAATACACACAGGAGAGAAACCATATGAATGCCTGGAATGTGGAAAAGGTTTTGCTCGCAACTCAGAGCTTGTGAGCCATCAGAAAGTCCATGCAGCATGGAAATCCTATTGATGCCAGTAATTTCTAAAATGTTTTCCTTACACCTCTGGTCTTGTATACTACTAGCAAATCTACACAGGAGAGAATCTATTTAAATTCCAGGTGTGTGGGAAGCATTTTCTTTGTAAGGCCAACTTTGTGGTACACCAAACATTTTGTACAGAAATTATGGAAGCCTTCATTGCAGAAAACAGATGTATTCCATAAGAGCATTTAATAGAACAGAGAAACTTCATGGAATCAATGGAATATTGTGAATTTTCTTCCTCACAACACCTCTACATTTATGCAGTGCTTGTGTGTCCACAGTGGAGAGAAGGCTTACTGATGCTTTGAATATGGAAAACCATTTGCTCACTTCCTGCAGCTTAATGAAGAACACATGCAAGACAGTAATATTTGATAATCTTCTAGAGAATCTACTCAGGGGAAATACATCCACAGTGCTCTGTATTTGGCCTTTCTTGACCAGTTACATTTAACAAACCACCAATAATCTACCCTAGAAAGAAAGCCTTTGAAAGCACAGAATGTGAGGAATGTATTTTTTTTTTTTAATCACACTGCAACTTTTGAATCTCCATCCAATATTCTACTGGAGTAAAACTGAGGAGGGGAAAGCAGTATGGAATGAGTTTCTCTCCTTCCAAAACCTTGAAGCTGGCCAGAGATTTCACAAAGGAATAGAAGAAATGTCTAATTTGGACACAGGAAAATGCTGAGTATCATTTTATGTCAACAACTGCACCCAGATTAGGAGCCTTCTTTATATCCTAGTTTGTAAAATATTGCCCCTGGAGAAATTTTTAAAGAAATAACTATGTTAGTCTATTGTAGCATAAATGATTCTCCTTCCTGAGAAGATTCCTTTTGTTATTTGTACAGTAGCACGGACTCTTGTAGTAATATATGTAGTGTGCCATGAAGCCATTATCTTTATTCATACCTCTGCTAATGGACTGGAATTACGAATATAATTCAATTCAGCTCTTTTTCTTTTTAGTCTTCCCTTGTAATTTCCTTGTTCAAGAACTTAGTGTATGCAAAAGGCTTATTCAGCAATAAATGGAAGTGAATTGAGCTTCTTGCGTAGCTGTTATAGTATAATTTGCGCCTGTTTCTCCTTCAAAAGCTTCAGTGTTTTTCATCTCACACATTTATAGGGTCAATCAATAAAACTTTCAGTTATCTGGAAAACTGTGTTGTGATGACTCCTTCTCTGTTGACTGAAACAATGGTAGCATGCTATCTATCAAGAAAATGGATATACTAAATAGTGAGATGATCCTGAAATGTAAACGTTAAAGAGAAACACTGTAGCTTAACTGAAACTATGATCAGTTATGAAGTCTGCAAAAGGATCTTGTAGGTCAGTGGTTCTCAGATGGTGGGTTGGAGCCAAGTGTTGCTCAAGGGAAGGTGTGAGACTTGGAGGCCCTGATTCCTCTTACTCCTCTGATTCTCCACCGTTCTGGATCAAAATGGAGGCGCCTCCATTTCCTGAATGGTGGCTGTGCGATCCAAATTGATCCAGTAGCTTATGCTATTGGAGATAGGGATCGTTATGGTTCTTCAAACAAAAAGCCTTGCCCGACCCCTTTGCCTATTGGGAACCACTCTGTTCCCCCAAATTATGTTCTGACATAATACTCTTAGTCTGAATTATTTCACAGGAAGGGCCTGGCAAAACCACCTCTGAGGTTTCCTTGCCTAAGAAAGCCCTATGGAATTCATGGATCAACAGGTCTTCAGTGTCTCCCTTTTGAGAAACTCCCATCCATCCTGAACTCCCTTCTCTTTTAGTATTCCTGACCATGAGATCACCCCAGTATTTCTCCAAGTTTACTGAAATCAGCTTTCCTAAAGTCTAGTATGTGTGTCTGACTATTCCTGGATTCTCCTTTCCATTGTATAACAAACTCCAGGAGAACATGGTCACTTCCACCTAATGATCCCACCACTTGCACCCCATTAACCAAGTCATCCTTGTTGGTTAGGATCAGATCTAAAATAGCTGACCCCCTTGTTGCCTCTTCCACCTTTTGGACCATGAAATTGTCTTCCAGGCAAGTGAGGAATTTGCTAGACCTTGAGGATTTTGCTGAGTTTGACTTCCAGCAAATATCAGGATAGTTGAAATCACCCATCGTTACTACAGCTCTCCTTTCTAAGGACCTTATCACACTAGGGAAGTCCCAAAGAGAAAATGGATTTAAATGAGATTTAAATTAGAAAAAATGTGGGAACTTTTATCACACGACGTCACTGTTAACGTGAAATTACGTGAAGGTAAAGTGAAAGTAAAATGGAGAAAAATTGCAGCTTTTTACTTTCTGAACTTCCCAGAAGTAAAAAGCTGCAGTATTTCTCCATTTTACCTAAGCTTTCACTTTGCGTTGTTTTACTTTGGCAGTTTTTCATGTGATAAACTTCCCACATTTCTGGGTTTGTTGTTTTTTTAAAATCTCATTTAAATCCCTTTTCAAGATTTCGTGTGATAAGATCCTAAGTATATGGTCATCTGTCCATACGTAATGGCATCATCCCATTCCTCAGTCTGACGGGAGGGGTCTGTAGTAGACTCCCACAATAACATCCCTGTTATAGGCACACTATAACTCCCAGAATCCTCCTTGGGGGGATTGTGGGAATTGTCATCTTAAGGTGACCCCCCATAAGCTTCATAAGGTTTTCCTAGGCAGGGAATACCACCCACAACAACACAAAACTGTTGTATGGTGCTGTTTGGAGCCTGCCAGGAGTCTGGCATGGCTTCAGGCACGTGACAGGAAGCGGAAACGAAATTCCACCAATGGGGGAGGGAAACAGCAGCAACACCAGAAAAGGGTGCATTGTCAAAATGGGTCCTCCAAAAACACAGACCCAGGTGGAACGAAGGCTCTTCTTGGCAGTGAATGAAAGGAGGCTGGAAGAGGAGAAGAAGGGAGAAGGCTCTGGAGATGGCGAGGATCCCAAGGGAGGGGAGGGAAGGCTAGACACCTCCCTGCCTTACAGCTTTTGGGGTGGAAGTCTTAAATCTCACACCACCACCACCATTTTATTCTATGGCAGTGGTTCCCCAAACTGTTCCCTTTAAGAGATTATTTGGACTTCATTTCCCAGAAGCCTCTGCCATGTTGGCCAATAGTCTGGGATTCTGGGAGCTGAAGTCCAAAATCTCTTAAAGGACACAGTTTGGGTAACCACTGTAGTCCTGTATTGTCCCTCATTGTGTACAGTAGGATGCTATGGGATTGTCCCCTTGTTTGAGGGTTGGCAAGGTTATAAAGGATGCCAACACACACACACACACACACACACACATGTGACTGTATGTGTTTTATATTATATTATTACATCTATTATTATTATTGTTATATTTTATAATATATTTTATATAATATCATATTTTATACTTTATATTATAAGGAATGTCACCCTATTTGATGGTTGGCAGGCTTATCTCTTATTATAAAGGATGCCCCATATCGTCAACATCATCATCGAACACATACACACACATATATGTGAGCCTGTGTATGTTCTAGATAGATAATATTATAAGGGTTGTCCTCCTATTTGAAGGTTGGTAGGATTGTCCCTTATAAAGGATGCCCCCATATCATCATCATCATCATCATCATCATCATCATCATATAACATACGCACATAGATAGATAGATAGTATAAGGGACCTCCTATTTTAAGGTTGGCAGGTTTGTCCCTTATAAAAGATGCCTCATATCATCATCATCATCATCATATAACATGCACACACACACACACACACATATATGTGAGTATATGTATGTGATAGATAGACAGATAGGTAGATATTATAAAGATATTGTATACATATATATGTATATGTTAAGATACATAATAGGCTGGGTTTTATAGTAAGAGAGGCATTCCTGTTCCCACATGCACATCTTTCCTCTCTCTTTCCAATAGAGAATGCCTCTTCTTAGATGGTATTTGCTAGCTGTAGGTTTTTGAAGTTCTAGCATTAAAAATAATTAAATGTTATTCAAATGTTAGGCTGAACGACCCATGTGGGGGCACCTTTTCTGCCAGTCAAGCAATATTTCAAAAGTTGATGCTCCAGCCAATTAGTGAATGGAACATGGCAGCCTTGCTGACTGCTACTTTTTGCCTCTTCTTTTCTGTTCAGGATTTCTTGACTTTGTAATAATGGAAAATGATGAAGAGGAAGAACATAAAAATTGTTCCCTCTGCCAATATGCTGCTTGAATACCATTTATCAGCTCAGTACTGAAAAGCTATAATTGCAATTACATCCTTCCAATATGGTGTTTCTGTGGGACCCATGTGCTTTGAATGATTCAGCTGCTATATTGTTAAATTAAACTCATTGTTTTTTCAGAGGACTGTAAACCCAACAGTCCTCATTTATGAATGCTTCTTGCAGTAAATGCGATATTCTGGCATTTAGAGGTAACTGGGATGAGAAGTATCATGTGGGAAACAGCCTAAGCCTCTGTATCAGAGGTCAGAGGTTTGAGTCTCTCTAGAAGTCATTGAACTGCAACTCTCAGCATCCCTACCCTGCATAGCCAATGGTGGGAAGTTCCAATTTGACAATATCTAGAAAGTGGCACAATTGCCACCCTCTGTATGCTCATATGTATCCTTATCTACACATGTGAAAGCATTTACACATCATAGTTCTGGAATCAGAACCACACACATTTTAATTTGAGTGTTGGAAGTTCCCAGATCTGCCCTTCTGGCAATTGTCAGAATAAAGACTGCTCTTTATGTTATCACATTCGGATTTTAATACATTTTGGACTGTGTGTGTGGAGTTCCTTCATGACCCCAAACTGACCTGCCAGGCTAGCAGCCATAATCCTCAAAGCAGTGGGTGAGGTAGGCAGATGAGTCATACTCACAAGACCCCTGGAAAACAACACTTTGGAAATTCCCCACAGAAAGGTTTGAGAGTTGCTAAAGGGAAAACCATCACCTCCAAGAGTAAAGGTCTCACATTTGATGAGCCAGTGATTAACTTAACTCATCTACCTCCCCCCCACCATTGTTGTCAGTCCACTTTGCCTCAACAAGACAATGCAAAGCCTTTGTTTACAATGCCCAAGCAACCAAACACCTTTTCTCACCATCAAGCACTTTTGCCAGATTTTGCCTATAAGAACTGCCAGATTTGTCTGCTGACTGGCCAGTCTGGATTTCAGGGGGAAGCTCTGTTCCTTTGAACCCTGACCTGTCTCCTGACTCCTGGCCCAGTCATTCTGTGGCTGAGCCTCATGCCATCCCCATCATATTCCATTTGGACTCCTGAAGAAGCCTACTGAAGTAAGTATAACCCTAGCAGTGCCTGAAATCCTATTCAACGCTAACCCCTGATTTTCCTAAGCCTTGTGAGTGAGAGTGTGTTAGTGAATTGTGTTTTTTTTCCCTTTAATTAATAAATTGAACTTTACTTAGAAAAGTCTGCTTTTGCTCCATTTATTGGATTCCCTGGTCTTCTTGGTATACACAACGGGAGACAACCTCGCATGGCTGTCGTAGCAGGGCCCCTCTTGTGATATTGAACTAATACTAAATTCCCCTTATCAGACCCTTGGCTACATTTAGTTAGCAAAATTAGCACCAAAGATGGCAATGTAATTCTTGATTAATTTGGCCTTTCAGCAGTACATTTCAGTCTGTGGAAAAAATGGTGAGTTACTAATATGGATCTACTTGTTTCCAAAATGGACCTTTTATTTGGTACTTGACCTAATCTTGCAGTATAACTCATGGAGAGAGGTTTGGGGATCTTGGTATAACTGGTTACATGCTGATCAGACAGTAAAAAGAGGTGGGTTTTTTTTGTTGTTGTTGTTGTTTTGCCGTCCCTGAGAAACTGCCCCTATAGATAGGCTTTTAATCAAATGTAGGCTAAATACCTTGCAGTTGATGGAGGGGCTTGACCTGATATGTTTGAACATTATAGCGTAGAGACTGATATCACCCATGTGGGTGTCAGAAAGTTAAAGAGTTGGTTTATTGTTCTTCTGAATGTAGGGTTGCCATATCCTGCCGGGGGGCGGGACAATCCCGGTTTGGGCAGTGCCATCCCAGTCCCAGTCCGGTTTGGCGCCCAAACCGGGACGGCCCCGCCCACCACGGCCACCTCAGTCCCCGCGGCGGCTCCAAGGCCTTGCTGAGGCCTGGGAAGGCTCTCCGCGGTTGGAGCTCCAGCCGCGGAGACGCTCCCTCCCGGGCCCCAGCGAGGCCTTGGAGGTGGCTCCGCGGTCGGAGCTCCGGCCGCAGGGTCCTCAAGGCCTCCGCGAGGCCAAGGAGGAGGAGGCCGCTTCCCACAGCAGCGATCGCCACGATGAGGGGCGGCCCCCGCCTCCTTCCCGGCCTGGGAGCCAGGCCCAGGCTTCCTCCTAAGCCGGGGAGGAAGCGGAGACTGCTCTCATCACGGCGATTGCCGCGATGAGGAGCGGCCCCCGCCTCCTTCCTGGCCTGGGAGCAGGCCTAGGCATCCTCCGAAGCCGGGAGGAGGAGGAGGAGGACAGGGTTTGAAAATGTAGGACTTTTTTTTTTTTAAAAAAAATTTCCTAGCCAGGAAATTAAAAAAAAAAGTCCTACATTTTCAAACTGGTCCTACATTTGTCCCGGTTTGGAGGTCCTCCATTTTGGCAACCCTATCTGAATGCCCACTCTCAAATCAGAGTATAGTTGGCCCTCTATATCTGGATTTAAGCATCCACGGCTTGAAAATATTCAAAAATATATAAATTCCAAAAAGCAAAACTTGATTTTGCCATTTTATATAAGGGACACCATTGTCCTATCCATTGTATTTAATAGGACAAACATCCATGAATTCTAGTATCCACGGAGGGCCCTGGAACCAAACCGCAGCAGATACCAAGGGCCCGCTTATCTAACATTAAATCACTGGTTGCTGGTATTAGAGAGGTGCTACTTTGCCATCTTAATTCTAATTATGCCAATTGGAGCACATTATTTTGTAACATACAAAGTCTGCACAATTTGACCCCTAAACAAGAGAAGTGTATTTTTATCAGACAGTATAGGACTCACTTATTGTGCTATTTTAATTAAACAATAGTTTGTGTTTATTTAATTTTTATATGCT
The DNA here is from genome assembly GCA_023333645.1 of Sceloporus occidentalis. Classification (NCBI taxonomy): domain Eukaryota; kingdom Metazoa; phylum Chordata; class Lepidosauria; order Squamata; family Phrynosomatidae; genus Sceloporus; species Sceloporus occidentalis. Next base: position 14,028,788 of record JALMGF010000001.1, read on the forward strand.
GCTGTGCTGAGAACCTTGTTCCATGACCTTTGTTTGTAGTTTTATTGTGTATGTGGAAGGCCTGGTTGACTAATGAGCAATAAATGGAACTGAACTGAACTACTTGAACAACGGTTATACTCTCATCCGAAGCTGGGTCTGCTTCAGAGCATTGTGTTATTTCGGTGGTACCATGCCAACAAGTGGTAGCATTATTAATCTGAATAAAAATAATAATAATATTTTTTATCCCGCCTCTCCAGTTGGATCGAGGCGGCTTACAAAATAGTGAAATACAAATACAATAAAAACCCATTATCCCTTCACTAGGTAATTTCAGTTGTGTGTTTTTTTAATTTTTTATTCTGACGTTTTTATTAACGTTTTGTCTTGTGAGCCGCCTTGAGTCCCTTGCTGGGAGAAAGGTGGCCCTTGTGGTCTCCACCAACTCCATGATTCTATGATTGTTATAGAACTGAAATAATTAAAATTAAATAAATAAATTCTGCAGTTTAGGTGAAAAGTTGTGGGGGACCCATTTCCCTGACGGACCTATGGACACTCAGGCAGCCAGAGGAAGGGAGGGTCTTGCCCTGCTCTCGCCAGGCGCCTGGCAATGCTTCAGTCACGTGATGGAAGATTGGCCAATGAGAAGGCGCAGTCCGACCCAAGCGGTGCAGCACCAAAAGCGGCCCCTCGGAAACACTGCCCTCACTTTGGTTCCTACAAAGGAGAAAGGCTCGTCTCCTGGAAAAATTGAAGCAGGTAAAAACAGAAGGTAGTTGTGGATTCCTAGTGAAAGATGGAGTTGGAAAAGGAAGATCCAGCCCAAGAAGCGAGTGGGGAGGAGCAGGGGGTGGGATCTGTCCCCGGGGTGCAATTCCTTTCCATCTGCAGAGATGTTGCTTTCTTGGTGCAACCCAGAAGCTAAGCAGAGCCAGCAGTGGTTAGTACTTGGAAGGGAGACCGCCAGGGAATACCAGGGGCTGTAGGCTTTACTCAGTGGAGGACTGTGGGGTGTGTCTGGGGTACACCTACACTGCAAAAATAATGCACTTGGACACCACTTTAAGTGCTACAGCTCCATCCTATGGAATCCTGGGATTTGTAATTTTACAAGGTCTCTTCAGCCTTCTCTGCCAAAGAGGGCTGGTGGGCCTCACAAAAACTACAAATCCCAGGATGGAGCCAGAGCAGTTAGAGGTCCAAAACACACTGTAGAAACTATCCAGTTTGCTAGGGAATCCTGGGAATTGTAGTTCCTTGTGGCACCAGAGCCCTCTGACAGAGGAGGCTATATGTCTCACAAAACTACAGCTCCCAGAAAAATTTCCTAGCATTGAGCCAGGGCAGTTAAAGCAGCCTCAAACTGGATTATTTCTGCTGTGTGTTTCTGGACCAAAGTGGTGCCGAAGTGCATTATTTCTATAGTGTAGATGCACTTCTGTGGCAAACCTCCGCTGAATAAATTTTGCCCTGTGTTTGTGCATTATGTGTCTTTGAGCCATTTCCAACTTATGGCAACCCTATCCAGGGGTTTTCTGGGCAAGATTTGTTCGGAGGAGGTTTGCCATTGCCTTCTCCTGAGGCTGAGAGAGTGTGACTTGGCCAAGGTTTCCATGGCTGAGCCAGGATTCGAACCCTAGTCTCCAGAGTCATAGTTGCCATAAGTCAGAGTTGGCTTGAAGGCACACGACAATAACAAACATATGTGTATGCATTTCTTCTGTTCTCTTAAAGTTGGAAAAGAATTGCCACGACGTTCTGCAAAAATAGTTGCACTTTGAAGTTTGAGTGAATCATCTTTAATTATTTTAAACAAAATTGTCCTTCAAGGAAACTCAGAAAGAAATACATTTAACACAGTATGGGCCTTGAAAGCAACACTCTTAAAAACCAGTCACGCCAGATGAGCAGTCAGGAATCCATCTATTGATTAGGCTGGTTCATCATGATTGCATGTCTGAAAAAGAACAAATGATAGTTTTTTTGTGGGTTTTTTGGACTGTGTGGCCATTTTCTAGAAGAGTTTATTCCTGACATTTTCTGTGGCTGGCATCTTCAAATTGTTGGGCAAACAGAATGGGTGGCTTTAACACTTCAAGTCTTAAGAAGTCTCTTCTTGGACAGACCTGTATCTTCTTACACAGCCTTTGAAGGTTTATTGAAAGATCTTGTAGCACCTTGGAGACTAACTGCTGCCAACTTCTTTATTTCAGTTTGTCTCAAAGTTTCTAAAAGATCTCTCTACATACTGATCCTACAGACTAACACGGCTATATCTTTGAATTCTACCATTTGAAGATTTATATGGGTGTTATGTGCCTTCAAGTCAAGTCCAATTTAACTGTGTTGCAACTTGATCATAAGATTTTTTGACAATACATTCCACATTTGTGGCTTTGACTTTTGCTGCTTTGACTTCTTGCAATTTTGGTTAATATGTTCTTTCTAGTAATCTCTAGGTTCTCCATTGCAGCTCTGTCAGAGGTTGACCATTGAGTTGTGTTGGAAAAAACACTTCTCTAGGTATTTGTAGTTCCCCCAGCATGATTGTGTGCTCAATTTCGGGCAAATGTTGACCATAGAGTTGCAGTGCTGGACCTGGAGATTCCTAGAGAGGTGTTATCTCGGGTAAAAAGAACAGTGTTTTTTTATATGCGGTTTTTCCACCTTCATGGGGCACTTGCACCCCGAACCTCAGCGAATGTGAAGGGACCACTGCATTTATGCAAAGGAGGTTTGCCACTGCCTTTCTCCTCCAGTCCATCGACACAACATATTTATAGTCGTATATAGAAAGAGAGGCTGAACATTCCTCAGATACAGGGATGAAAGGAGGACTGGCCAAAGACATTTGATGCTTGAAGGGGAAAAGAAAATGGAATCAGTGGGGTAAAGTGGCTTAGAACCTACTGTATATATTCGACTATAAATCGGCCACACATAGAAGTGGAGGGCAGAGAGAGATAAAGAAACTCCAAATATAGAGAATGGGCTAATGAAATTGATAGACATGCAAGATTTTGATACTCTGACTAATTGTTTAAAGCAAGGGAAGATAAGGAGAACAAAAGATGAATGGTCTTCAGCAGTAACATATCATTAAAAAATGGTTGTGTTAGAACAATGAACATATAGATAAATCTGACAAATGTTTGGCTAAAATAAGTTAAATTAGTTTGAACAAACGAGAAAGACTATATATGGCGGGTTACACACCGCCAAAAGGTACGTGCTCGGCACGTACTAGGGTTAGGAAGGGGTGTCCTTTCCGGACGCCCCTAACCCTAGTACGTGCCGAGCACGTACAAAATGGCGACACCCTATACACATGGGCACCGCCATTTTGACGTCGCAGATGCTTAACGTCTGCACGTCACGGTGCAGAAATGATGCCGCAAGTGTGCCATTGGCGCCTTGCAGAGTCATTTCCGCACCACAAAAAGAACCCGCTTTTTGTGGGTTGTTTTTGCTGCGCCGGGGAACTGTGCGGTTTGTCCACTGCGGTTCCCTGGCGCAGCAATCACGGATGCCGGCAGAGCGCCCTTTTTGGGCGCTCTGTAAAGCGCCAAAGAAAATTTTGTATATGCTAGTCAAGATGGTAACAGTGAAGATATGTTTTTCTTATATTATAGATTACAGAAGGAAGTGTTATATAAATGTGGATGAAAACTAAAAGAAAGTAACAATATATATAAAGGACAATTTAAGAACATTGAAGGATTTGTTTGTTGGAAAGAACCTTATTTATGTATGTAATCTGTTTTATTGTTCTGTACATGTAAAAATAAAGTTTAAAAAAAGATCCTCTGTAGACCTCATGTATACGTTGAGAGCAGTTTTGGGGGGCCGAAATTAGGAACTTTTATATTACTCGTGTATGTCGAGGGTAATAATTGGAAGCATGTAACAAAAGATGTAATGGATGAAGGAAAGGAAACTACCGTAATGCCAAAGCACACTACTATTTTCCCACCAAGGCATTAACAAGGCCAGAAGAGGCACAGCAGTGGTGAGAGTAGAGGAGTGTCAGTGCTTCTTTTAGGTTTTCCTGGGATGGACTAAGATCTTGCCTTTCGACACTCTACTTAGAGAAGGGGAAGGTTCCTTTTTTGATAACTGTTATGGTACAGTACTTACATTGACCTGTGGATAAGTTAACCTGGGTTTTTTAATCGATTTTTTATCTAAAATTTCTATATTTATACTTGATTATATACAGTAGAGCTAGCCACACTAGGAGGCAGCAAATTCCACAAGCAGCCCTCCCATTCCTGGGCAATAAATATCAAACAGGCATAAATTAAACAATATGTGCTGCTATTTTATGTCCCTTTTAGTCAGGTGTTTCCAGCGAAGGAAGCTACAGCCCAAATTTGCAAGACCTGAGTGAGGTGGTTGATAACACGGTGACATGGCAGTCTCTCATTCATAGGGTCAACCCTAGATGTGGTTTCTTTTCTGAGGGGCAACTAAACCAAAAGCTGAATATAGAATATGCATTTACATGTTTGGGTGCATCATATGAGGAACCATCAGCCATGAGACAGATGTCTTCAGCTGATAACATCTCCTGGGAAGACTATAGAGGCAATAGGTAAAAGAGGAAAATGAGATGCATCCTGTTTATTCCATATATTTATGCAGTTGCCCAGACAGAAATGTTGTTCCCCATGTTGAGGGAAGCAGTAAATTCCATTTTGTTGTTGTGTGCCTTCAAGTCATTTCCCACCTATGGTAACTCTAAGGCAACCCTACCATGGGGTTCTCTTCGCAAGATTCATTCAGAGAGGCTTTGCTATTGCCATCCTCCAAGGCTGAGAGAGCGGGACTTCCCTTAGGTCACTCAGTGGGTTTCATGGCCGAGGTCAGAATCAAACCCTGGTCTCCAAAATTGTATCCCAACACTCAAACCACTATGCCACGCTGGCTCTCACAAGTTGACAGATTTTATTTCACTAAAATGCTGACATTGCTTCTGGCACAGCAAAGAGTGTTTGCTCTTCTTGCTACTTACCATCAAATCAACTTAGACTTATGGTGACCCTATGAATGAGAGACCTCCATGCCTCCCTGCTATCAACAGCTCTGCATAGGTCTTGCAAATTTGGACCAAGGTCTTTCCCACTACCTCTAAATCCTTCCAGTTAGAGATGCTAAACACCGAACCTAGTATCTCCTGCATAGCATATGTCCTGCCACTGAACTAGGACGGGTCACTTAATGTCATTGGTTCACTTCTCCACTTTGGCCCTTGTCTCTAGTCACATTGAATAATGTCCCTCTGCCCTTGAAGGATTAGAATAAGGATCACAGAGAAAATACAGCCAGCCCTCCATAACCACTGATGCTTTATCCACGGATTCAACTATCTACGGCTTGAAAATATTCCAAAAATACATAAATTCCCCCCCCAAAAAAACACCTTGATTTTCCTATTTTATATTATTTTAAATGGTGATGATGATGATTTATATATATATATAAATAAAAGGGACACCATTTTCCTATGCTATTGTATTTAATGGGACTTGAGTATCCTTGGATTTTGGTATCCACTTGAGGTCCTGGAATCAAATCCCAGGCATACCAAGGGCCTGCTGTATATGTGAAGAAACATAGAATGAGGTTTTGTTTTTTCTTTTTGCCAGGATGCAGTAACATTTGAGGACATGGCTCTGTACTTCATAGAAGAGGAAAGGGCTCTCTTGGATTGGAGTCAGAGAGCTTTGTACTGGGAAGTTATGCAAGAGAATTATGACAATTTGCTCTCCCGAGGTAAGGATCCCTTTCCTTTCATTTAATAGAGGCAGTGAAGCTGCTGCCTATGCCAGCACAGTTCATTGTTGTTGCTGCTGTCTGACTTTGAGTTGTTTCTGAGTTATGGCGACTCTAAGGCCATACGGTTTTCTTGGCAAATTTCTTCTGAGAGGGTTTGCCATTACCATCCTCTGAGAGTGTGTGACTTGCCCAAGGTCACCCAGTGGGTTTCATGGCTGAGCTGGGAATTGAACCCTAGTCTATGTGTGTCAGGTGTATATAAAACATAAATGAATTTTGTGTTTGTTGTTGAATTCAAAGAGATGTTGTAGCACCTTTGAGACTAACTGAAAGAAAGAAGTTGGCAGCATGAGCTTTCCCAGACCTAAGTCTACTTCCTCAGATGCATTTAGTTAATGCATCTGAAGAAGCAGACTGAAGTCTATGAAAGCTCATGCTGCCAACTTATTTCTTTCAGTTAGTCTCAAAGGTGCTACAACATCTCTCTATGTTTGTTATGGTGTGCTTTCAAATCATTTCGGACTTATGGTAACCTAACATGAACCAGTGGAAATCGGGGAACTGTATTTTGTGAGACAATTAGCCATCAGAGAGCTGTGTTGCCACAACGAATTACAGATTCTAGGATTCCATAGCATTGAGCCAGGGCAGTTAAACTGGTGTTAAACTGGATTATTTCTGCAGTGTGGTACAGCCTCAGTCTACTCAGCATGCAGGATTTTCTTTTTCCTCTCACTTCAACTTGGAGGCATCTAGAGTTCAGTTTTGAATTTGCAAGCTAACAAAGACTGGGTTCCTCTTTTCAACCAATTCTACTTTTTTGACAGTCCTCCAATCTCTGACCCATCAGACAGGCGCGGGCTTCCTGTAGAATTCAAATTCAGAGGATGCAAAAGTTAAAAGGCAATTAAATAAAATTCAGAATCAGTTTAAAACCTAAAGTATTAGAACAGCAACAACAAATAAAAGTCCAACAAGTCTGTTTTTCCTGCCAAAAGGCCCCAATAATATTATTATTTAAATAATTATTTGTCATCATTTCTACTCTCTTTGAATTGTGACAATTATAGCTTCCTCCCTAGGAAGGCTTAAATGGCTCCCTCAAAGGCTCTCTTATTCTGACAAACCTTTGACAAAAGATGGTTTTTAAAGAAAGATTGGTGTTTAGTTTTAATTGTATTATTTATTTATTTATTTATTTATTTATTTATTTATATCCCGCCTTTCTCTCCATATAAGGATTCAAGGCAGCTACCAAATTTTAAAACAGTACGAGTTAAAAAGTTTTGGAAGAAACGTATCCATTTTCTTTCACTCATTATATAGAAGGGGATTCCTATTTGGGTCTCTCTCTTTAAGACTAACTGTCTCTCTCTCATGATTCTAAACTGTTAGTCTGACAGTTAGTCTCTAGCCTGACTGTTAGTCTAACAGTCTTCTCTCCATCTTCCTGCTGTATAAAAGATGGTAATACTATCTCTCCTAAACCATCTTTAGATTAGGATTTAGTTTTTATTATGTAATTATTTATTGAAGCCATTATTATTGTTTTTAAAACTGCAAACCACATGTTTGTTGTCTTTCTGTGGCACAGGACAGACCAGCAAGGAAATGCTGTCCCATTGTGCTGCGCAGCATTCCTGCGGCAACCAGACCGTATGGCACAGCTGCGCAGTAAAGAAGGAGCCACCTGGAGCGGCTCCTTTTTTGCGACATCATAAGAGCTGCGTTGCAGCCCTTACGATGCCATTTCCTTTTAGAGACGTGTGGGTGCTGAGATGCCCACATGTCATCAATACATGCCTCGTGTGGGCAGTGCCGCTCAAAAATGGGGCCGCCCGCATGTACTAGGGTTCAGGAGCATCCTTGGCCCCAGAATTGCTGCCACCATGCCACAAAGCGCCTGTATGTATCAGGCCCTAGTCAGTCTTTATTGTTTAAGAAAGCAGGTATAGATAAAAATACAGTAGTTAGGGTCACATTTCTGCTGTTCTGCTATGAAAGACAGACTCTAACAGATTAATCTTTCATATTTATATATTTAAGTTTCCTTTAAAAAAGATTAAAATCTTGGGAAACACAAATTACGCTCCACAAATGCTGACACAGTAGGAAAAGGTGCTTGTAAAAAGGTGTTTGCCAGTGTAATAGGCGACTGCAAAAGAGAATGGATTCTCCTTCACTGAAGTTTTTAAACAGAATGTTGGGTGGGGGATGCTTTGGCTGTGCATTCTGGGACTGGCAGCAGGTTGGATTGGGTGGCCCTTGGGGGCTCTTCCAGCTCTGTGGATTCTTTGAGCAAACAGCAAGCCCCTGATGGGTTTGCCTTAGGGTTTGCCTTACTTGGAACCTACTTGTAGGCACACAACGACGACACCAATAAATCCATACATCAGATCCTCATTCAAAGTCTCTCTATTTCTCTCCGTCTCCTTTTCTTTCTGTGTATTTTTGACACAGGAATTCCACTTGTCAAGCCTGATTCGACCCCCTGACTTGAGCAGGACCCCTGGTTTCTGGACCGACTTGTCTCAGAGAAAATGAACTTTGCCTCACAGCCCAAGACAGGTGAGGGAACAAATATGGACAGTGTAAGATGCACCTTTTTTAAGCTGGGATATTTGTTAGCTGGAGTGGGTATTGTAGTTTTTAATATATGTAATTTTATATTGTTTTTATTTGACGTTTTGAATTGTTTTTATTGTGATATGTTTTTAAAATGTTTTTATTTGTGAGCTGCTTTGGGTCCTTTTCTGGGAGAAAGGCATACAAATGAAAAATAAATAAATAAATAAATAAATAAATAAATAAATAAATATTGACATTAAACACTAGAGCAGGAGAAGGGAAAGTGCGGCCATTCAAATAAAAATAAAATAAATAACAACAAATCTGATGGGACTTGTAGTCCAACATTATCTATGGGGAAGACCAATCTTCTCCACTCTTCTTCTAGAGATTTGTACTGAAAATGTGTCCTTTTCTTGTATAGAATCATAGAATTGATTTGTCCTTCTAACCCCCCCATTTTTCTCACCCTTTTCTATCAACCAGAGTTTCCTGATAGAAGAATCAAGATGGAACGAGAAGAGGAGCCACGTGGCCTGCATCAGGAGGATCTGAAGACCTTCCCAGAGACCAATTCAGGTGAGCTACAGGGGCATTTCTGTTTGATTGGAGTTTTGGACCATAAATAACACTTTTCATTTCTATACTGCTTCATAGTGAACTCAAGCACTCTCTAAGTGGTTTATAATGTGTAGGCCAATTGCCCCCAACAAGCTGGGTGCCTATTTTACCAACCTACGAAAGAATGGAAGGCTGAGTCAACCTGGAGCCTTGTGGGATCGAACTCACAGAGTTATGACTGCAGTACAAGCAATTAACCATTGCACTACCAGGGCACATAAATGTGCATTGTTAGTTATTTTTTAGCACGCAGCTCCATAATTCAGATCCTAATGCACACTAAAATACATTTTCTCTGTCTCTTTTTCTCTGAGCAGGATTTGCACTTGTTAAGCCTGATCTGATCTCCTGGCCTGAACAAAAACCTTGCTTTCCCAATCATCTTGCCTTGGAGAAAATGAATGCTCCATCACAACAGCCCAATGCAGGTGAGGTAACAAAATCTGATGTCTTTAAGAATTACATATTTACACTTGGCTTGAGAGCAGGAATGGGAAACATGTGGTGTCGCTCAGATGTTGTTGGATTGCAGATGCCATCAGCTTCAAACAGCAGAGCCAGTGGAGATGGTTATATGAGTTGCAGTCCAATAACATCTTGAGTCCTCAAAGTTTCCCATTTCTGCTGTAAAATTTATATGAAAGCCAGGCCAGCTCTCCTCTTCTGTAGTCTGGAAGGTCAATGTCTCCCTGCTCTAAATCCCATGTCTCCCTGCTCTACATCCCATTTTCTTACTTTTTTCTCCTAATCAGGGGTCCCTGAAGTGATGGTCAAGCTGGAACAGGAAGAGGTGCCATGTAGCCTACTCAAGCAGGAACCCAAGACCTTCACAGATATCAGCTCAGGTAAAGTAAATGGATGATTTGAGGGTCTTTCCCTGCAGTCCTTTTACACCACACAGTTATAACACTACGATTCCACTTTAACTGCCATTTCTGTTTCTAATGGAATCTTTGAATTTGTAGTTTGGGGAGGCACTTGAGCTCTCTGGCTGAGAATTGTTCTAAATAACCCTCCCTAAATACAAATCCCAGGATTCCCAAGGGTGTTGCTATGGCAGGTAATGTGGAATCATAGTGCTTTATTTGTACAGTGTGAAAAGGCCCTGGATTTTGTGCCATGACTGTTCCTTCCTATCCCTTACATGGCTTCTACACATCTCCCTTCAAAGTAGCTCTGGTTGTGAAGAGAGCACATTTCCCTTGCATCATTCCACAATATTGCTTGGCTGAGGCAAACATTTCTGCAGGCTATACTTTATTGTTAACTCCACGCATCTGAGGAAGTAGAGCAAGTATATTGTTTCAGTACCTTTTTTATTCAAAACTAATCACTCTGCACACATGGAATGAAACAGCCTGGTCAGGTAAGCCTTGCCTAAGTACCCAGAAATGTTTGGGACTTTTTAGAGATCACTTTATGGTTTCTCCCAAAATGCATTCAGGGATCCCCCCCTGCACTTTCACTACCCTCTGGTTTTATTATGATTTCCGTATTGGTGCCTAAACCTATAAGCCTTTTAAACATACTGGAGGTAGCTGCTGAGGAAAACTTATCTGCTGAGCCTTTTTCTCTCCATTTACCTTTATTTACTGTTTACCTTGCCTGTAGGCAGACATACATACTTACAGTAGGATCGGCTAGAGCAGAATCATACTCTTTCCTGACTCAAGCTTTACTGCATTGTTTGCTGCAAACATGCTGCTTCAGCCTCCCCTTCACCATCCTCCCAGTGCTGATGTTGCTAAAGAGCTTCCAGCTAGGAAGAAGATGAAGAGGAAAAGTGGACTGGGCAGACTTGATAAGGTTTTGTAAAAAGGATTTTCACTGTCAGAGGCTTTTTTAACTGAGCTATGCCTGTATTGTGTTTTAGTCTGTAGGTCATCCTGAGTCCTGGATTAAGGGGGAAAGATGGGATACAGATGGAGAGAATGATGATGAATTATTATGAAGTCAATGAATTTGTCCAACATCCAGGATTCATATTGATTCTCCTAGCTACCAGGCCAAGGGTGTTGTTTTGTTTTTTACATTACCTGAATCCTCTGTTAGTGACTAGTTGTCTCCATGCCTCTTTCCTTCAATTCAGGATTTCCTGGTGTTATAATAAAGCAAGACAAAGAAGAGAAGATGTGTGTTGTGGATCACCAAGGATCTGAGGAAAGTCTTAGCATTGCTCCGGATCAGCCAGGTCAGAGAATAGTTCATATAACTGGAGATTTATAATCAGTTTTATCTCATAGGACACACTGCTTTATATCACAATCAGGCTATCTATTGCTCTTCCAATCCCCTGTATTGACTCTTTCTGACCAGCAATGTCTCTCCAGGGTTTCAGGCAGAAAGTCTGGATTCCTTTTTTAACTCTGAGGTGAGTAACATTTCCATGATCATCTCTCAGAAGCTGCTTGCTTGCCTATTAGGCTCAATATGGGCCTCTCCATTATGGAACTAGCTGGTGCAAATGGGGGTGAATTTCATTTCAGGGTGTTCTTTTTAAAAAAAGATTATCATAATTTACAGATTTCACACACTGGCCGGAAATCATGTGTTGTTTTTTAAAAATCTAGTTAATAGCAAAAATAACAGAATTGTCTATCCATTGCTAGATAAGACTAAAAATGGTGTAGTTTATCATTTTGCTAGCATAGTAACCAACCAGAGGTCTTTGGGAGTCATGCATCAGAGTATGAATTCAATTCCATCATCCCACTTGGCATCAGAAACCGCTGGTATACATTGGTATCACAGAAGACACCATCTGAAGAGACATATCCCATCCCCATCCTTGCTCTTTTTCTCTAAAACGGAATTTCTTTTGTAAGAGGGTGTTTGTCTCCTGCAGTTTTTAGAAGTACTTGGCATGAAAATGAATTCAATGGAAAAATTAAATTGAGGAGATTTTTTTTCCCTGCCAGTTGGTCAAAAATATTCCAAAGGTGATTTGTCCAACTAGTTTGCAGATGAAACCTGCCAATCCTGCTGACCTCTCCTTCTTGCTTCATTCCCTTATTTTAGGATTTCCTGACCTTGTAATAAAGGAAGAGGAAGAAGAGGAGCTGAGCAAGGGATCAAGGGAAAGCCCAGGTGCAATTTATTTATTTATTAAAATATTTATACCCTGCCTTGTATCAGGAGATTTTAGGGTGGCTTACAAACAGCATTAAAACATGCTTTCAACTTCACAGGATCCTGTTAATATTAAGTCAGGGCCTTCCTGGTGTATGATCCTCAGCTGTCCCTCCTCTCTAGGGAAGCCAGATAGGCATTCTCCTTTATTGTTCTTCCACCTACTATTTTTTATTTATTTTAAAACAAAATACTATTTGTCAAGTCATGCATTTTAAATTGTTCTTCATGTCACTGACAATTTAATAGCATTTTAACAGTAACCTTTAATACGTTTTAGCTAAACAGATATATCCCAGTTAATGAAGTAGATGTGTTCCTGGACATTATGACTTTAGCAGAACATTTGGCACCTGAAATAACTTGGAAAGTCAGATATAAGATGAAAAGAATAGGGATAAATGCCAGCATTACCAAAAAATAAATAAACACAGAATAAACAAAACCACCACAAGAACAAACAAAGAAAAGAAAAAAGAAAAGGGAGTTCAATATTTTTTTTAATTCAAAACTCCTTACTGTCTACACATGGAATGAAACAACTTGGCCAGATAAGCCTTGCATAAGTACACAAAATATTTAGGACCTTCTAGAGATCATTTTATGGTTTCTCCGAAAATTCATCCAGGGATTTCTGATGCCACAATAAACTACAATGCCCATGATTCCCTAACATTGAGCCTGGGCAGTTAAAATGATGTCATACTGGATTATTACATACTGGATTATTTCTGCAATGTGTTTTGGACCTCAAGCCTTTTTAACATAGTGGAAATAGCTGCTTATCTGCTTACCCCTTTTCTCTCTGATTTGTTGTTCGTGCAAACTCTGTAAGGGACTGTTGGGGTTTACTTTTATTTGTAGTAGTTTACCTTGCCTGTTGCAGAAAGACAGATTCACTTACACTAGGAGCTTATCACTACAGCAAAATCCTGATCTTTCGCAACTCAAGCTTTATTGCATTGTTTACCACACACACATAGCTGCAACCACTCCTTCACCATCCCCTCAGTGCTGATGTTGCTAAAAAGCTTCCACCTAGGCAGAGGATGAAGAAGAAATGTTAGTCTGGGCAGGTGTGATGAGGCTTTGTTAACTGGGATATGCCTGTATTGTGTTTGCTTTAGTTTATAAATCACTTTGAGTCCTGATTAAAGGGAAAAGATGGGATTCAAATAATGATGTTGATGATAATGAATTATTATTATTATTATTATTATTATTATTATTATTATTAAGTCAATGAATTTGTCCAACTTTCCAGCCTCAGTATTGATTCTCCTAACTACCAGGAAAAGGGTTTTTGTTTTGATTTTTTGCATTACCTGAGACTGCTGGTAGTGATTCCTTGTCTCCATGCCTCTTTATTTCAATTCAGAATTTCCTGATGTTATAATAAAACAGGAGGAAGACGAAAAGATCTGTATTATGGATCACCAGGGATCTGAGGAAGGTCCTAGTACTGCTGTGGATCAGTCAGGTGAGGGTTCATTTAACTGGAGGTTCATAATTAGAGTTATCACATAGGATACATTGCCTTATTCCACAATCAGATTATCTATCTGACTGCATCTGTACTGCAGAAATAATCTGGTTTGAAACCACTTTAAGTCCCATGGCTTAATGCTATGGAATCCTGGGAAGTGTACGTTGTTGCGGCACCATTATGGAGCCATTTTGAGACTTGACTGCATAGGAAAACTGGAGCGTGTAAAAAGGAGGGCAGTAAAAATGATGAAGGGTCTGGAAACCATGCCCTATGAGTAACGACTTAGGGAGCTGGGTATGTTTAGCCTGGAGAAGAGATGTTTAAGAGGTGATATGATAGCCCTGTTTAGGTATTTGAAGGGGTGTCGTACTGAGGATGGAACAAGCTTGTTTTCTCCTGCTGTAGAGAATAGAACATGGAGCAATAGATTCAAACTGCAGGAAAAGAGATTCCACCTAAACATTAGGAGGATCTTTCTGACAATGAGAGCTGTTCGACAGTGGAACACACTCCCTCAGAGTGTGGTGGAATCTCCTTCTTTGGAGGTTTCTAAACAGAGGCTGAATGGAATCTGTCAGGAATGCTTTGATTTTGAGTTCTTGCATGGCGGGGGTTGGACTGGATGACCCTTGCAGTCTGTTCCAACTCTATGATTCTAAACAGATATTTGGACTTGCTGTGTAGGGGAGTGTAGGCTGTATGGGGAGTACAGCCTATGGGGGAAGTCGTGGGGGAAACTTGACCATGGCAAACACCAATCCATGATTAACAATAATATTAAGGAGAAGGAGAAGGAAAAGAAGAAGGAAGAAATTATGTGTGTGTGTCCACCTGTCTCTGCTATAGGTCTAAGACTATACAACCTAGACTCTTGGAAATAGACATGGATGGTGGAACCACTCAAAGTGATTATCTTAGTATTACTTTGTTTGAAAAACATATTAATTAATTAACCTGTCTAACCTACCATGCAACAATGGAAAGACTTTTTACATGATCATTTAAGGAGGTGCCCAAGTACAAAGTGTCACCTGCTACCAAGGCAGCCAAAAATGGAAATTCTATATTGCATCAACATAAATACAGTATTCAGACCAAGTGAAATAATAGAGCCAGTGTGGTGTAGTGGTTTGAGTGTTGGGACTACAACTCTGACAAGGGCTTGATTCCCAACTCAGGCATGAAACCTCCTGGGTGACCTTGGGCTGGTCACATGTTCTCAGCCTCAGGGAAAGGCAATGGGAAACTGCCCCAAAACAAATCTTGCCAAGAAAAAGACCATGATAGGTTCACCTTAGGGTTGCCATAAGTCACAAATGACTTGAAGGCATACAACAATAATAACAACAAAAGTGCATATTATCTTTCAGGATCTTCATATTTTGTTCTGTTTCCTTTCTGCTCCCTAAGACTCCTCTCACTAATTTGGGATTTAATTTTGTCAACTCTTGTCCTTCTACTCAGCAGATAACTGGAGGAAAGCTAACACATGTGCTCAGTGTTGGATATCTTTTTCACAAACATTGGATCTCAGAAGCCACCAACAAATCAAGTTGACTGAAAAGGAAAGTTATTTGAGAGTCAAGCTTGCCAAATGCATCAGGTGTGGAAAACATTTTGCACAACCACGGGCACTTCAGCTAAAAGAGAGTGCCCGCACTGGGAAAAATTGCGTTAGATATGAGGCATTTGAGAAATATCCTTCTTGTGATTCAAAACGTGTAACCCATGAGAGAGTTCACATGGGAGAGAAACCATTCAAATGCCAGGATTGTGGGAAATGTTTTGCTTATAATTCCCATCTTCTGATACATGAAAGAGTTCACACAGGAGAGAAACCATACAAATGTCTGGAGTGTGGAAAGAGTTATGCTCATGGTTCAACCCTGGTCAAGCACCAAAGAGTCCACACAGGTGAGAAACCATACAACTGCCAGGAGTGTGGGAAATCTTTCTTTTCTAGTTCACAGCTTGCAATGCATCAACGAGTCCACACAGGAGAGAAGCCATTCAAATGCCAGGATTGTGGGAAATGTTTTGCTTGTAATTCCAATCTTCTGATGCATGAAAGAGTTCACACAGGAGAGAAAGCATACAAATGCCAGGAATGTGGAAAATATTTCGCTCGAAATTCACAGCTTGCGAGACATCAGATAATCCACACAGGGGAGAAACGTTATCTGTGCCAGGAATGTGGAAAATCATTTTGTTCAAAGACAGAACTTGTGACACATGAGCGGGTCCACACAGGAGAAAAACCATACCAGTGCCAGGAGTGTGGAAAATGTTTTGCTCGAAACTCCCAACTTGCAAAGCATCATACAGTTCACACAGGAGAAAAAGCATACAAATGCCAGCAGTGTGGAAAATGTTTTGCTCAGAACGCCCACCTTGTAAGTCACCAGAGTGTCCATACAGGTGAGAAACCCTACAAATGCCAAGAATGTGGGAAATATTTCGCTCGCAGTGCACAGCTTGCAAGACATCAGAAAATCCACACAGGGGAGAAGCCCTATCTGTGCCAGGAATGTGGGAAATGCTTTTATCAGAAGACAGAACTTGTTGCCCATCGGAGGTTCCACACAGGTGAGAACCCATACAGATGCCAGGAGTGTGGGAAGTGTTTTTCTCACAGTTCACCACTTGTGAAGCATCAGAGAGCCCACAGAGGGGAAAAAGCCTTTAAGTGCCAAGAGTGTGGGAAATGTTTTGGTCAAAATATACACCTTGCGAACCACCGAAGAGTCCACACTGGAGAAAAGCCATACAGGTGCCATCAGTGTGATAAACGCTTTGCTCAAAATGCATCTCTTATGAGGCACCAGAAAGTGCACACAGGAGAGAAGCCGCTCAAAATCCAATGTCTTGATTACAGTTCAGACTTTGCCGACATCCAGACAGGTTCAGACCACCTCCAGAATGTCCAAATGGAAGACAATCCAAACTAGACACCACCAAGTCCAGACAGGAGAGAAATTATCCCTTTGCTAAGTGTGTCGGAAATATTTTGATTGCGAGTCATAAAGGAGTCCTCGGAGGAGAAATAATATAGTGCTGCCATGAATGGGAGATATTTTTTGACACATGTCTAAGGTTATGAACTGCCAGAGAGTTCAACTGGGAGAAGAAACTGTAAAAAAAACTAGCAGTGGGGAAGATGTTTATTTGGAGACCTGACCTTGTGATCCACCTGAGAGAAAACAAATCTTATTGGAGATTTAACAGGAGAAAATGCTTTCATAAATCATTTGCAACTGTATGCTGAGAGTTGGTATAATTTTAAAGAGCATGGGAAAAGATTCTTGCAACCAAAGCCAATACTTGTGTCTCCAGAGTAGAGAGAAGCCTGCCAGAGTAACCTGAGGAACATTTTTCTCTTTTAGCACATCTGAAAACATGCTACAGAACTCACACAAGAAGACTACAAATAAACCCTTTAAATGCACAGAATGTGTGGAGAAATGTGTGTTTTTTTAAAAAATTACATTGTGTATCCTGAGAGTCATCTGTAAAGTCCCAACAGGAGCCATGTCAGTGGTAGGCGTCTTGGAAGACGTTTGGTCACCCAAAATAATTTGTGGATCACCAGAAGGTTCCACACAGGAAAGAAAATGTAGAAATGCTTGGGAATGTGGGAAGGTATATAAAGAAGATGAACCTGCTTTGACTTCAGGCTAACATTCTGAAGAGCCTTTTGAGAACCTCAGGGAAGAAAGCCTCTTGTAGTAAAAAGTCCAGTAGGTCTGGCCAAGGCCTAGAATCGAGAGTGAGCAACTGCAGGGATCAGGGAGATGGGACATTTGCCTTCCCATGGAGTCCCATACACCTTCATGTGCTTTTTAGGGTCTATGGGGGGCATAAACCTAGAGAGTCCTAGGCTGTTTTAAGCCTGAGAGAGAGCTTTTTGGAAAAAGGAAGTAAATAGAAAGGTAACTTCTGGTTTACAGCCTGTTGGGGGAAAAGAATTTGCTAAATATTTCGAGATTATTTGCAACATTTCTACCAATATTTTGTACCAAAAACCTCACAGTTTACAGTAACTCTAAAAGTGAGTAAAAAATAACAGGCCTAGGTATTGCCCAATCCTTATTTTCAGGGCTGTAATCTTTAAAGACACTGTGACAGATCTCTCCTCCTAGGTTGTCCTGCCATGCAGGAAGACACAATGAAAGTATTCCCAACAGATGGTCATCCAGCCCCTGCTTAAAATCCTCCCTAAAGAAGGAAAATCTACTACGTTTCGAGGCAGCACATTCCACTGTTGAACAGCTCTGTCAGGAGGATTAAGTGGAATCTGTTTTCCTGTAGCTTCAGTTCCATTGCTCCATGTCCTATTCTCTGGAACAGCAGAAAACAAACTTGCTCAATCCTTGATGTGACATGCTTTCAAATATTTAAACATGACTATCATATCACCTCTTGTCCTTCTCTCCTCCAGGCTAAACATAGCTCCCTAAGTCACTCCTCATAGAGCTTGATGGTTTCCAAATTTCTCACCATTTTGGTTGCCCTCTTCTTGACATGTTCCAACTTGTCAATATTCCAGGTGAGGCCTGACCAAAGCAGAATACAGTGGCACAATTACTCTCCTCAATTCTAGACAGTGGATTCCTATTGATCTTCTCATTAACCAGTTCCAGCATAGATAAACATTCTGTCCATCTGTGATAATACAAAAGGTATGACATATCCCATCATCCAAGAATACAAAGCAAAGTAGATATAGCATAAATGACTAACAAGCATGGCAGGAACTCTCAGGGACTCAGATCCTGACAGATGAGTGTTTTGAATTTTCTGAAACTGGGCCAACATTTTCCCTCACACAGTCAATCGTGGTTTGGTGTGTATATGTGTTTTCTTTGAACTTTCCAACTTGGAAAAAGTAGAAAAGCTAATTGTTAATAATGAAGAGAAAGGATCCAGCCAGCGTAGTGCGAGTGGCCTGGCATATGGCAAATGAGAGGCCTCTGATGCTCAATATCCGCATTTCGAAAAGATGAATGAGATTAGAGTGACCTGCAGCTCTTCAAGGGACACGGACTGAGAAGTGGGTTCTCCAGTTCTCCCCATTCTGGGGGTGTTAGAAATTAATCTGCTCTAGGTGGCAGATAGACTAGGTACACCACTGGGCTAATATTTCAGTTTTTTGTGGTACCAAATATTTCATTTTGTTTTGCTTGATTCCAGCCAAATGAATTACAATACACTGGAACTTATTGTGGGCTTATTTCTTATACCTTATTTATTCTTTGAACTGCACTTTTTAAAAAACTCAAGTTTGTGACGTGGCCTGGGAATATATTCCCCATATAAGGGAATAAAGGTAGGAAATAAAAGTTTTTTGGAGCTAAGAACAAACACCACTGAAAAAGGGAAATTCTGTTTTATTTCTTACGCCACTTTTACCTTCCCAAAAACCCAACGCATCTTTTCTGCCTCCCTCATATATCTTCCATTAACAGGATGGCAGCAGGATCAATCCACTACTAATGGGTTCTTTCTGCATGGCAACCCAGACCTGCAGGAGTTCTTTTTTCTTCTTCATCTGTTACGACTTCAACTCTTGCAATTCACAGACAGTTTTTCTTTTCCTGCATAACAAACCAGACATGATTTTTCCTAGCATGACTTCTTATTAAGAAATAAAACAAAGATGGGTAAAGAAATGAGAAAAAATAAGAAAGGAGACAACCACAGCAAAGAGAAAGCCACAATTCCAAATAAAAACCTTAGCCCCCAGGTGACGGCCAATCTGCAGCTCTCTGAGGCAGCTATGGGAAATGAATTAAAAAGAGATAAAAAACAACTAAAAAGCCAACCCCCACATGGCTTTGATACAGCAGCAGGCTCACCCTTTTCCCCAGAGATACAGCAAAGAGTCTTCAGAGGAAGAGAGAGTTGCAGTTTATACCAACTCAAGCCCCAAAAATGAAAACATTCAATAAGAGCATTTCCAGTAATGTGTCTGATATTAATGTAAGTTCACAGATGCAGTAATACACACACACACACACACACAAGCATATCCATTAGGGGCAAATTCAGAACTACAGGAGACAAAACACTCATAGCACCGGAAATAATTTTAAAAATCTAATGCAGTAGCATAGAATTGAGGTTAATGAACAAATACTTCAAAATCAAGAGGACCCACAGTATCCCATCAGTAAAGATGAGTTAAGGCAAGAATTTATGAACTATACGCAGAACCAAGATGAGGAGGAATCCTGTCGTAGTAGTGAGAGCCATATTTCTTCTAGAAGAAGAAAAGCAGGAGATTACAGTGAGGAAATCCCAAGGAAAAAGTTGAATGAAAAGAAACATGTAGAGGATGCATCATTTCAGAAAACAGGGCATAAGGAAGAAACCAATGTGGATTAAATTCATGATTCCCTAGATCAAGACGATGACATGAATATACAATGGGCGCGTGCCATACACAGGCTCGCCATATGTGAACTTGAGGTCAGGCGAACGGCAAGCCCTAATACAATGAATGGGGTGTGCACCAGTGGTGCACCATGTGGACACACCCCAGTCAAATGAATGGGGATTGAGTATAAGTGTGTGTGTGTGTCCGGAACAGATCCCCCACATAAGGCAGGGGCAGACTGTAGAATCAGACAGATTGTTTAATAATGAATATATTTGACATTTATTAAGAAGAGAAGCTTGTTTTCTGCTGCTCCAGAGAACAGGACTCGGAATAATGGATGCAAACAGGAAAAGAGATTCCACCTCAACATTAGGAGGAACTTCCTGACAGTAAGGGCTGTTCGACAGTGGAACACACTCCCTCGGAGAGTGGAGGAGTCTCCTTTTTGGAGGTCTTTTAAACAGAGGCTGGATGGCCATCTGTTGGGGATGCTTTGATTTGGATTTCCTGCATGGCAGGGGGTTGGACTGGATGGCCCTTGCGGTCTCTTCCAACTCTATGATTCTATGAGTATTGAGAACTTTGAATTTAGATCAGTCAGCACAAATTACTGAGGAAGAATCACAAAATAAGTTACCATCAGTAATACAGAAGAAAACCTTTCAGAACAATAACATTCCTTTACCAGAATTATTTAAAGACCTTATAACAGAATGGAAAGCTCCATTAAAATGTAGATGTCTTCAAATTCAGTCTAGCAAATTATATTCTTTTGGGAAAGACACAGAATTCCTAAAGGCATCACATGTAGATGCACTTATTGCAGCCCTGGTGTCGGGTGCAATAGCAACCCAGGCATGAGATACACCATTGAAGAACACAGATGAATGTAGAGCAGACAGTGCTCTGAACAAGGCACATGTTTAATGTGCAAAGAATTAAGGCATCCATAGCAGCTTCTATGTTTGCTAGAGTTTCCATACACTGGATTACAAACATATGATGAGGTGGACATGGAGACTTTACAAAAGCCTCTAGAAAGAATACAAAAAGCATTACAATACATAGTGGACGCGGCAAATGATACCATATCATATATATCCAGAGAAATAACTACTATGATAATAGCTAGAAGTTCATTATGGTTAAAACACTGGGACATGTACCAGAAGTCCAGGAACAACTTGGCTTTCATCCCATTTAAAGGAGGACAATTATTTGGAGACAAGGCATTGGATAAAGTGTTGGTAGAAAACACGAATAAGAAACAGGTTATACCAATAATCCTGAAGAAAAAAACTACAAAGACTTTTTTTTTAAGGCTACACATGCCAGTGTCACACTGCACGTACAACCGCATGCGGGGTGTGTAACAGTGCTCTGTTGGCACAGCAGTGAAACGTGCTGCACCAAAGGAGAATCGAAAAGCTGCTGCTACCACCACGGCAAGTGCACCGTTTCCAAGGCACAAAAAAGAACCACTTTTTGCGGTGGCTTTTTGCATCACAGAAAGGCATGTGGTTACTGTGGCCCCCGATTCGGTGCTTCCAGGGGCAGCATAGAGCCATCCCTTGGGGCCTTCTGTTGAGTCCAACAGTCCCTTTGTACACTTGCTCTTTTCTCTAAAAGGGAATTTCTTTTATAAGAGGGTATTGGTCGCCTGCAGTTTTTAGAGGTAGCTGACATGAAAATGAATTCAGTGGAATAATTAAATTGAGGAGATTTTTTTTCTGCCATTCTGTTAAAAATGTTCCAAGGGTGATTTGTTCCACTAGTTCATGGATGAAACCTGCCAACCCTGCTGATCTCTCCATATTGCTTCATTCCCTCATTTTAGGGTTTCCTGACCTTGTAATAAAAGAAGAGGAAGAGGAGGAGCTGAGCAACCAGGGATCAGAGGAAAGCCCAGGTGTGATTAATTAATTTATTTAAGTATAATATTTATACCTTGCCTCATATCAGGAGATCTCAGGGTAACTTACCAATAGCATTAAAACAGGTTAAACAGGTGTAAAGCAGCAAGAAAGTATGAAGAAGCTAAAAACATTTTAAAATACATTAGGTTTTAAAATTACACAACGAGCAGGAACATCTTATTTTAAAACAGAATTCTTATTTTTCAGCTGATTTATATTTTACGGACAGAACAAATGTATCTATTTATTTAGTCTAATTGCATTTTAACTGCATTTTAATAGTAGCTTTTTGCGTATTTTAGCTGAAGAAGTATATCGGGGGAAGACAATGGGAAACCTCCTAAAAACGAATCTTGCCAAGAAAATCCCATGATAGATTCACCTTAGGGTTGCCATAAGTCGCAAATGACTTGAAGGCATACAACAACAATAACAACAAAACTGTTCATTATCTTTCAGGATCTTCATATTTCATTCTGTTTCCTTTCTTCTCCCTAAGGCTCCTTCTCTCACTAAATTAAGATTTAATATTGTCAACTCTTGTTCTTCTACTCAGCAGATAACTGGAGGAAAACTAACACGTGTGCTCAGTGTTGGATATCTTTTTCACAAACATTGGATCTCGGAAGCCACCAGCAGATCAAATTGATTGGAAAAGAAAGTTATACAAGAGCCACGCTCACCAAATGCATCATGTGTGGGAAAGATTTTACACCACCGAGGGCACTTCAGCTAAAAGAGAGTGCCCGCACTGGGAAAAAATGCTGTAGATATGAGGCATTTGGGAAATATCCTTCTCGTAAATCAAAATGTGTAACCCATGAGAGAGTTCATGTGGGAGAGAAACCATTCAAATGCAAGGATTGTGGGAAATGTTTTGCTTATAATTCCCATCTTCTGATACACGAAAGAGTTCACACAGGAGAGAAACCATACAAATGTCTGGAGTGTGGAAAGTGTTTTGCTAACGGTTCGACCCTGGTCAGTCACCAGAGAGTCCACACAGGTGAG
This sequence comes from Sceloporus occidentalis, assembly GCA_023333645.1. Lineage (NCBI taxonomy): Eukaryota > Metazoa > Chordata > Lepidosauria > Squamata > Phrynosomatidae > Sceloporus > Sceloporus occidentalis. The sequence continues at coordinate 14,051,664 of JALMGF010000001.1, forward strand.
AAACCATACAACTGCCAGGAGTGTGGGAAATCTTTCTCTTGTAGTTCACACCTTGTGATGCATCAACGAGTACACACAGGAGAGAAACCATACCAATGCCGTGAGTGTGGAAAATGTTTTACTTGCAATTCACACCTTGCAATGCATCAGACAGTCCACACTGGAGAAAAACCATACCAGTGCCAGGAGTGTGGGAAATGTTTTGCTCGTAACTCCCAACTTGCAAAGCATCAGACAGTTCACACAGGAGAGAAAGCATACAAATGCCAGCAGTGTGGAAAATGCTTTGCTCAGAACGCCCACCTTGTAAGCCACCAGAGAGTCCACACGGGTGAGAAGCCCTACAAATGCCAGGAATGTGGGAAATATTTCGCTCGCAATTCACAGCTTGCAAGACACCAGAAAATCCACACAGGGGAGAAGCCCTATCTGTGCCAGGAATGTGGGAAATGCTTTTGTCAAAAGACAGAACTTGTGACACATCTGAGGGTCCACACAGGAGAAAAACCATACAGATGCCAGGAGTGTGGGAAGTGTTTTGCTCACAGTTCACCACTTGTGAAGCATCAGAGAGCCCACAGAGGAGAAAAAGCTTTCAAGTGCCAAGAGTGTGGGAAATGTTTTGGTCAAAATATACACCTTGTGAACCACCGGAGAGTCCACACTGGAGAAAAGCCATACAGGTGTCATCAGTGTGGTAAATGTTTTGCTCAAAATGCACATCTTATGAGGCACCTTAAAGTGCACGCAGGAGAGAAGCCACCCAAAATTCAATGTCTTGATTATAGTTCAGACCTTGCTGACTTCCAGACAGGTTCAGATCTTGGGAACCTCCAGAATGTCCAAATGGAAAACAAGCCAAACGAAGCACCACCAAGTCCAGACAGGACAGAAATTATCCCTTTGCCAAGTGTGTTAGAAATGTTTTGATTGCAAGTCACAAAGGAGTCCTCAAAGGAGAAATAATATAGTGCTGCCATGAATTGGAGGATTTTTTTTTACATATGTCTAATGTTATGAGCTGCCAGAGAGTCCAACTGGGAGAAGAATCTAGAAACACACAGTGGGGAAGATGCTTATTTGGAGACCTGACCTTGTGATCCACCTGAGAGAAAACAAATCTTATTGGAGATTTAACAGGAGAAAATACTTTCCTAAATCATTTGCAACTGTATGCTGAGAGTTGGTATAAATGTAAAAAACATGGGGAAAGTTTCTTACAACCCAGTGTTCATCCAATACTCATAGAGAAAAGCCTGCTAGAGTAGCCTCAAGTACATTTTTCTCCTTCAGCACATCTGTAAACATGTTATGGAACTCACACAAGGGACTATAAATAAACCTTTTAAATACACAGTTTGTGGAGAAATGTGGGTGTGTTTTTTAATAATTACATTGTGTATCCTGTGAGCAATCTGCAAAGTCCCAAGAGGAGCCATATCAGTGGTAGGAGTCTTGGAAGAAGTTTGATCAGCCCAAAATAACTTGTGGATCACCAGAAGGTTCCACACAGGAAAGAAAAAGCAGAAATTGGGAATGTGGGCGAGTATATAAAGAAGATGAACTTGCTTTGCCTTCAGGCCAACATTGTAAATAGCCTTTTTGAGAACCTCAGTCAAGAAAGCCTCTTGTGGTAAGTAATCCAGTAGGTCTTGCCAAGGCCTAGAATCAAGAATGAAGAATGCAGGGATCAGAGGGATGGGACATTTACCTCTCCATGGGGTCCCATACACTGATTGTTATCACATGACGGAAATTGGAAGTATAATCCAATGTCATCCCGAACGCAATCATGGGTATTCACGTTGTTGCATGATAGGTTATCTCACACAATCGCTGGCATTCCGAATGCAATTCCACTTCAAATTAAGTAAATTCGGTGAACTAGCCAGTTCACAAATCCTATTCCCAGTCTGCTTCGCATTCAATTCGGTGTTGTTTGGTGTGATATGCATGTCTGTTTTAGCCCTGGTATTCCCCCCATGTCAATTCCCATGATCCTCCATTTTGTTATGGCTTCCAGGGCTTCTAGCTCTTCCTGCAGCCGGGAGGAAAAGCAGCTGTTTTTGACAGGAAAGAGTGGGAGGGGGGAGGCTCTCCATTAGGCCTCCTGCAAGATCTCTCTCTCTGCCCAAAAGGGTGGGTTTGGGGTTTGCCCTGCTCCTGGCCCCTTGTGCCCCCCCCAGGGACCTTTTTGCCTTCCTTCCTTCCTTCCTCCAGGGCCAGGGGGGCTTCAAAAAGAGAGAAAATTCACCCCCTTTTGATTAGCCCCAAAGAGTTCTTCTTCATCCAATCCTCCTCCTTTGGGGGAGGATGGAGTGGGGCAGCCTTAGGAAGGGGGGATCTGTTTTCCTCCTCTCACGGACATCACTCTGGGCCCACAACAAACTCCAACTCCCAGAATTCCATAGCCACAAAGAGTTAAAGCAGAGCCAAACTGAGTTATTTCTCCAGTGTGGATGTAGCCTTAGTCACCAACTCTGGTTCCTGCACAGCTTCCCCTCCCCTTTCCCTCTCCTCCGACTCATGGCCAGGAGGCAGCACCATTGCCTTCAATGGGACTCCCATTGGGCCAGGTTAGAACCAGAGAGGACCCAGCCCCCCCCCCCCCCAACCTCACTACAGCAAAGCTCTTCCTTCTTTTGGGTTTTTTTGGCAGGTTTATTCAGATTATCTTTGCCATTGCCATTTTCTGAGGAGGCTGAGAGAGTGTGACTTGCACCAGGTGGAGAAATGTGTGTGTGTTTTTTAATAATTACATTGTGTATCCTGTGAGCAATCTGCAAAGTCCCAACATCCCTGCCTTCTAGAGTCATAGTCCAATGCTCAAACCAAGCACAAGGTTGCTTTGGACTGATTTTGAGTTGGTGAATTGCCTAAATAATGTGAAATAAAGGGTAATGAATGCACAAATAAAGTGAATTGCCTACATAACATGAAATAAAGGGTAATGGATGAACAAATAATGTGAAACGAGGCAAAAACCACGGGAACCGGAGGCAAGCCCCGCCGGAAGTGTAAAAAGGTCACAATCCGATTCTGCCCTCACTGTGCATGTGCAGGGATGCTAATTCGAATTCTAGACTGCGACAGGTACGTACTCATATGATAATTTCTTTTGCATTCACACTACTTTGTCTTTGGATGGGATCTGTGTTCTTCTGTGGATTGATAACCACGTAATTGCGTTAAATTCCGAAGTGGTCCCACTTTCTTTTCTTTTGAAATTGGGAGACATTCCTCCTGTGTGATATTATCCATCCTCATGTGGTGTTTAGGGCCTATAGGGGACATAAACCTAGAGACTACATGATCATCCTTTAAGCCTGAGAGAGAGCTCTTTACAAACAGGAAGTAAATAGAAAGGTAACTTCTGGTTTACAGCCTGTTGGGGAAAAAAGAATTTGCTAACTATAAATTCCAAATTCCAAAAATTGGATCCCCTCCAAACTTGTGCTAAACATTTGAGATTATGTGCAACATTTTTGATTTTGCTATTTTATAGGAGGGACATTATACTACCCCATTGTATTTAATGAGACTTGAGCATCTATGGATTTTGGTATCAACAGGCAGTCGCAGAACCAAACCCCAGCGGATACCAAGGGCCCACTGTACTTCAACTCAGACTTTGTAGTAAACATCCACAAAGCCGACATTGTCCGTTTTACTCCAAATGTATGCCAAAGATTTTCAGACATTTTCCTGAAAATCCCCTGCATTTTACATTGCCCCCAAACTAAGAAACAGATGCCTCAATTTTGGGGATTCATAGCAAACCCCACTCCCACTCCCACATTGTCTGATTCACTTCAAAACCATGTCAAAATGTTGCAGTCACTTTGTAGTAAATGTCCCAGTTCTGCAGTACGCCCAAAGGTAGATCTCAAACATAGATCTCAAAACAGGGTTCCAACACCAAAATTTCAACATTCTCCAGTTTGGTCCAGCTCTGAGTCAATATTTTGTACCAAAAACCTTACAGTTTGCAGCACTTCTAAAATTGAATAATAATATGCCCAGGTTTCACCAGACTAGCCTTCCTGGCTCTAATCTTTAAAGAGTCTTTGTGACAGATTCCTTCTCCCAGGTTGGCACTGCAATCCTGCCATTTACCCTGCCCTTGGTCTCCTAGTTCTCTTTCCTGGATTGGGTTTCTGGCTGTAGAGAGATCTTGTAGCACCTTTGAAACTAACTAAAAGAAAGACGTTGGTAGCATGAGCTTTCATAGACTAAACTTTACTTTCTCAGATATATTAGTGAAAAGCCCTGGTGACACAGTGGTTAAATGCCTGTATTGCAGACACTCCTATAAGGATGTGAATTGAGTGGCTGCAGACAGGCATTTAACCATAAGGTTGTGAGTTCAATACCAGCCAGGGGCTCTGGGTCGACTCAGTGTGGCATCCTTCTGAGGTTGATAAAAGGAGTTTCCAGCTTGTTGGGGGCAGTTAGCTTACACATTGTAAATCACTTAGGGAGTGCTTAAGTGCACTGACCACTGGTATAGAAATGTACTTGCTATTGCTATTTGGTGGAGTGGAAGCCAGGGACAGACATATATATCTCTTCGTATATATATTGTGTGTGTGTGTGTGTGTGTGTCTATGTCAGGGAGCTTATATAATTATTATGTATTATAGAGAGGGACAGACAGAGAGAGTGTGTATGTGTGTGTGTCAAGGAGTCGGGATGTTTACCATAGAGTTGCACCGGAGGACCTAGATATTTCTAGAGGTATTCTCTCAGGTTAAAAAAATGATGTTTTCCCCAATTTCATGGCAATGTTGTGCACCTAACTTCAGCAAATGTGGAGGGCCCACTGTGTATTCTATATATCTATGTGTACAATGTCAGAGAATGGTGGGTTGAGATATAAATACTTGAAATAAAACATCTACCTATGGTCCAAAACACACACTGCAGAAATAATCCAGTTTGAGGGCGCTTTAAGTGCCTTGGCTCAATGGTAGGGAATCCTGGGAACTGTAGTTTTTGTAAGACGTTGAGCCTTCTCTGTCAAGAGAGCTCTGGTGCCTCAATAAACTACAGTTCCCATGATTCCCTAGCACTGAGCCAGGGCACTTAAAGATATAATCCAGTTTGAGGCGCAGTGCTAGGGAATCCTGGGAACTGTATTTTATTGTTGGCACTAGAGTTCTCTGACAGAGAAGGCTAAATGTCTCACAAAAACTACAGTTCCCAGCATTCCCTAGCATCGAGCCAGGGCAGTTAAAGCGCTCTCAAAGAGGATTATTTCTGCAGTGTGTTTTGGACTGATGATGATGTCAATGAAAAGTCCTCCTCCCAAAAAAGAAAATCCCATCTGCGCAGGCGCGGAACTGGACCAGCCCAAACTAATCAAGGACCGAAAACATCCACCCTGGTGTAACCCAGGGGAAGCCTAGTAGTAGTAGTAGTCTCTGTACCGGTTGGGGAAAGAAAAGAAAACCAATAACAGTCCCTGGGTTTCAGAGGAGGAGAGGCAAGGCAAGAGCCCCCTCCTCCTCCTCAGACCACTTTCTGTGCTTCACCCCGGTTTTGGTTTTCCCCTTTGTTCTCTTTTCTTGCAGGGTCTGGAGCACTGGAGCCAGGGAAGGGGAGAAGGTAACGTGGGGAACGGAGTACACGTGTCTCGGGGAGGAAAAGGAGGAGGAGGGGGGTCAGCGCCACCCTAAAAAACCCTGGGACCTTCTTGGAGAAGGAAGAGGGGCAGGAATGGCAGGGACCCTTTTATTCAAAATAAAAACATGTATTATACTGTATATATAAAATGTGAATGTGTGTGTGTGTATATATACACACACACACACACACACATATATCTATAAATGTATATACAGTATATGTGTGTATGTATATATATTGCTTTGTATCTGTAAATGTATATATATATATATATGTGTGTGTGTGTGTGTGTGTATATACACCAGTATCTATACATGTATATAGATGTATATATCTATACATATATCTATACATGTGTATGCAATATATGTGTGTGTGTGTGTTTATATATATATATAAGTATATATGTGAGATATATAAAAGTATACATATATGTGTATGTGTGTATATGTATATGGCTCTTGTGGTCTCTTCCAACTCTAGGGTTCTACAATGACCCATGGGAACGCATACCATAATAAACCTGTTAAATTTACAAGGTGCCACAGAACTATTTTTGACACCATGGGTATCTGAGGAGTTCCCTCTGGAAATAGAGTCTGAATATCAGTAGGCATTCTATGTTAGCCAGCTGCTGGCAAAGCAGTTGTCTTACTTGGCAAGGTTGGCTTGGCTTACTTCTGAGCATGGCCAGAACAGAAATTAGAAAATGGGAGACCTTAAAGAAATATTACCCAAAAAAATGGCACATGGGGCAGTGTCACTTTTAATTTATTTAGGGCTATGTTTTGTCATCTTGGGGAAATACCTCTGTACTGTATATTGCTCAAATGTACCAATGGAAGCTGGGTATAAAAAGCATAGATTCCACTGTTTTGACATTTGTTATGGAATTGTTCCTAATTGGTACGCACTGTACTTCAGATCTGCAATTTATAGGTTTGCATATATTATCTTGAAGTTGGGCTTTCTAATTGACAAAGCCAACATCATTTTATCCTGAAGGAAAGAGAGATCATGACAAATTGCTTAAGAGCCAAAAAATAAAAATAAAATTAAATAAAAAATTGTGAGGTGGAAAGAAGCCACCTGTGTTCTTTCCTGCAGCCCCAGAGGTCAAAATTTCTCTTCTGACTGCTTTTTCTTATGCATTTCTCTCCCAGGCTCCTAATATGATGGAACAAAAGAACCAACAACAGCTCTTAAATCTTCAGAGTCTGCAGAAAGTCCAGAATTCTCCAGGAGGCCACTCAGGTGCAGGATGAATGCATAGAACAGTTGTGATTATAGATAAACTATTAGGGGCCTGCAACAAAATGTTGCAGTATGGAATTTTTAATTGTTGATTCAGCCCCTTCCCCCACTTATCCATGGTTTCCATTTCCCGCTCACCACAAGTAGGTATTCCATGCTCGCTGACTGTGTTTAGTTCTCATTGGGATGTTTAGAGTGTGTGTATGTTGTGTGCCTTCTATTCATTTCTGACTTACGGCGACCCTGAGGCAAACCTATCATGGGGTTTTCTTGCCAAGATTTGTTCAGATGAGGTTTCCCATTGCCTTCCCCTGAGGCTGAGAGCATGTGGCTTGTCCAAGTCTATGACTCTTTGACCATGAAAAACCCAAGTGACTGAGTGAGTCACTCTCACTCTCAGTCCCAGAAAACCACATTATAGGTTTGTCTTAGGGTCACCATAAAGCAGAAACGACTTAAAAATACTCAGCAGCAACAAATTCACTCATGTGCGCCACATAATATTGAAAAACAGATCACTTGTTATCTTCCACGATCAAACATTTGATGAGTTTAGTTGGTTGACTATCATGTGAATTGGCTCCTGACAATAGCAAGAAGGCTAAAGGAAGAATTTGGAAATTTTCTATTTCTACAAGAATCTTTGTACAGTAGAGGAAGGAGCTGCAAGTCTGTCATAGAACCATCTATACATTGTGGACAATTTGGAGGTATGTTCTAAGGTGCAAGAGTGTGTAGTGTTCTTCATCATTATATTGAGAGTGCAATTTAGAAAAAAAATTATCTGACTGGATTGCAGGGGAGGATTGGTAGCAGTGGATAGGCGATGTCCCCTGTTTAAATGGTGCCATTTCTATTCCACATTAAAATAAACTCACAAGGCTGCTAGCAAGCTCAATTGGGGGAAAGCCATAACATCCCAGCAAAATTGCCAGTGAAATCTTTAAAATAATTAGCAATTGATCAAAATAAAATATAAACAGCAACAACTTACATATATTAATTCCAGAAAGTTCAAAAAGTATGGCAACAGAGCTTTTTCTTGCCACCTAAGAGAAATCAGGACAGCTGTGCATTGAGGTTATTATTTCCTTTAACCTGGAAATTATTTTTCTATCAAAGCAGATTAAAATAGCATTTGCCTTCTATGCTGCAAAATCATACTGTTCATTCATATTCAGTTTATGATCAGCAATAATACCAAAGTCCTTTCTGCAAGTAGTACTGCTGAGCCATCTATCCTCCATGCTATACCTAGGCATTTGGGTTTTGTGGTCTAAATGTAGCACTTTGCATTTGTCTCTGTTGAATTTCTTTTTAATAATTTCTGCCCAATGTTCCAGTTTATCAAGGTCCTTTTGAATTCTGTTCCTATCTTCCAGTGTATTAGTCACCCCTCCCAGTTTTATTGTTTTCAGACTTGATCAGGATTCCCTCTACCCCATCATCTAAAGATGTATTCACACTGCAGAAATAAAGCAGTTTGACAACAGTATAATTGTCATGGATCTACCCTGGGAATCCTGGGATTTGTAATTTGGTGAAGTATTCAACCTGGTCTGTCAGAGAGAGCTCTGGTACCTCAGCAAAGTACAAGTCCCGGGATTCTGTAGGATAAGAAACATGGTCGTTAAAGTGGTGTCACAGTCACTAATAAAAAATGTCTGAGAAGTGGCCCTGAGTCAGAAACATGAAGCACTTCAAGACCTCCTTTCAGTCTGAAGTGCAACCAGTTAGGATGATATTTTGAGCATGGTTTTCCAGCCAATTATGGCTCCATCTGGTGGTGATTCTGTCTATTCCATATTTAGTCAGTTTGCTAATCAAAATATTATGGGGGACTTTTTGTAGCAGTTAAAAAATATTGAGATTTGCATACAAGCCAGCACATATAAACCATGGGCCACTTGCAGGTGGAAAATCCATCTGGATATCATCTTCTGACATCCTTTCTCTTGATCAGGATACCCTGGCCTGAAGAAAGAGGTGAAAAAAGAAGAGGAGCCATGTGAACGGATTCATCAGGTTTCTAAGAAAAATGACACCTCTCCAACTGCTAATTCAGGTAAAGGAGTTTTTTCCAGACTTTTATTCACAGTTTCCCAATATTTCAGATGGATAGTTTGTTAAATTTTTGTTGGTTAAAGCTGTGGAGTAAAAACAATTGAGTTTTGTAGCTCCTCGGAAAAGTAACAGATCCATCATGGCACTTCCTTCTATGCACTGGAACTCAGTTCATCACACATGTTTTATAGTCAGTTTAATGGATTGAAATGTCTGTTGATACATTTGCATGGTGAGCAGTATATGTTGTATGGGTCCAGAACTTTTCATAGTTCTAGTTGGGAGGGCCTGCTTAGTTTATTTTGTTAGCTGTGTAACATATGTATTTTTATAATAGTCTTAAGGCGGCTTTCAGGAACATGATGGAACATGATAATTAACATAAAGAACAGTACAAACTACTCACTGTTCTGTCTGAAACTATACATGCTGTGATGTTGGTGATGTTAATAGGAATCACCTGACTAGATCTGTATATGTTTGTGCTGATAAAATCCAGTTAAGTGGAGTAAAAGAGTAAAAAATAAATAAAAAGAATTTCACATTATGAACGTTTTCTAGTCAGAAGAAAGTTTTGTCGTCAGAAGACCTTAGTTATGTATGGCTCAGATCTAGGCTATCTGGCAGACTGTATCTACCTGTATGAGCCTGCCTGGACCCTGAGATCATGAGGACAGGCCTTTTTCTTAGTCCCACCACCATTACAAGCACAATTGATGGAGACATGAGGGAGAGATCTTGGTAGTTGCCCCAGACTTTAGAACTCCCTTCCCAGGAATGCCAGAATGGGCCCCTGCTTGTTGTCCTTCTTTTGGCTTTCAAAACAATGTTTGGCTTTCAAAACAATGTTTTTAAAGAATGGGCTAGGGCAGTGATTCCTAAATTGCGCAGTAGGTACCACCTACAAATGAATATAATAACAATAATATAATAATTATATACCAGAATCAAACAAAATGCAAACACCAGCCTCTAGTTAAATACTGATAAATACTATAAGTTCCATAAAAGTGGAAATAAGAGGAGCATGGGAGGGGAAGGAAGGGATATGAGAAAAGAGCTGCTAAGTTAAGGCAAAATTGTATGACTCATTCTAGTCATACCAAACTGTGGTGAGTGAGTGAGAGGTATAGCTATGTCACAGGAAAAAGTCATGAAGAAAATGAGGCTTCTCACCACAGCTCTGTTGAAGTGATGTGGAAGCCCTCTCCTTTGCAAGCTGCTATTATATTTTGTGACCAAAATACTGGAATTATCACTGAAACTAACAATAAGTTATTACTGTTTCTTTCTTAATAGGGTTTCCTTATGTGACAGTGAAGATGGAAGAAGGTGAACCCGAGGTCCCTGCTCAGGAGATCAAGACAGTTGGAGCTTCCTGCCCTGGTGAGAAAGGGTGCATGGAAAAATTAATTAATTCTGAATTCACAGTTCTTACAGTCCATGTTAAATTGGAGTCCATGTATATAATTATGTGTCTGTGTATCTATCGCATACACATAGACACACATCTGCACACATGTGTCTGTGTGCGTATTTAGGTAGGGCTTACATCAACCTTCTCTAGTCTTGTACATTCCAAAATTGCAACTCCCATTGTCCTCAGTCAGCATTAACCACATGTTGAAGTTAAATACATTTGAAGGATTCTGGGTTAGAGAAGACTAGCTCATTCTCTGGGCCCTTGGTATCTGCTGGAGTTTGGTTGCAAGACCCTCCCATGGATACCAAAATCGTTGGACGCTCAGATCCCATTAAATACAGTAGCATAGAGAAATGGTATGCCTTATATAAAATGGCAAAATCAAGGATTGTTTTTTTGGTTTTGAAATATTTATATTTTCAAACCATAGACAGTTGAATCTGTGGATACAGAAGGCTGACTATCTATAATCTTACCAAAGATGGCAACAACTCTTTTGTGCATTTCTCCAACTATCTGAGCAAGCTGCAAGCCACTTGTTACTATGAATTCCAGAAATTAATGATGTGCTGCATGAAGGAGTCTTTTCTCTTTCCAACAATAGAGGAGGACATCTTTGGAGCAACACATCCAAGGATATCCTCCATCTGCTATGGAAAAAATAAATGAATGTATAACAGCAATTTCCAAAATCCCTTTCTGTTTTGAATCTGTTGTCCATTAGTTGCACTAGAGAATCCTGAGTCCTAGTTTTACAGAACAGGAAGAGGAATGTCTGTTATCAATCTACATATTTTTGGCTTAAGAATAATTGTTCCTAAATTGAGGCTGTCATATTTTGTCATTAGAAAAGATGACAATGCTTGGAAAGTTAGAGTGTAGGAGAAAAAGAGGAAGACCATACACCAGATTCATAAACTCAATCAAGGAGGATATGGTTATGAGCCTGAAGGAAGTGAGCAGAACAGTTGAGGACAGAAGGTCTTGAAGGTGTCTCGTCCATGGGTTGCCATGAATCAGAGCTACTTGAATCAAAGTTGACTCGAATGCAGTTAACAACAACAATATGAGAGAGACCTCTAGTTGTGTCAGGGCACATATTTTGCATGAAGAAAGCCCAAGATGAAAATCTCAGCTCTGTAATTAACTGGAAAAGGCCCCCAAGAACTCAGATAGCCAGTGCCAGTCAGACTGCTAGACTAGACTAGAAGTTCTGGCTCAGTAGAAGACAAGATTCCCCTACTGAACATTGCTAATGTCCTGTGGTATAAAAAAACAGCTGTAAAAAATTATTCAGAATAATTCAGCAGCTGTATTGTAGCTGCTTTTTCTTCTCATTTCAGTTTAATTTTTGATGTGGACTCTATAGCAAAATACTGCATAGTAGTCTGCTTCTGTTACTGTCCAATCTACTAGTGGTAGCCTTTTCCAGGCTAGTCCATTCCATTCCTTTCCCTTTCCATCTAGTAGGCCAATATCCTGCTTCAGGAGATATGGCATAAAGTTCCACCCTGCAGAACTGTTATACCTCTCCCCTCCTGCAGGATTCACCTTCCTCCTCTAGTGCCCTCCTCCACAGCCATGTTGCTGCTGTTGAAGAGCAAGGGATGGCTGAGAAGCAGTTGGCTCTGTGATCATAGCCAGACATGCAACAACAGTGTCATTTTTCAGACACTTCCCACCTGAGGATGCCTTTATAGTTCTGTGTCTGTCTATATCACATAGCCAGATAGTTCACACTGTCTGCCATTCTTCAACAGCTGCTGCATGGCTGTGGAAATGGGGAGGTAACATGACAAGGGATGGTTTTCACAGGGGTTTGGTCATCGTGCAAGTGAAGTAAAGAATTCTGAAAAGATGCAGGCAGGTATAAGTTGGACTGCCTGCATATGTTGCTAACAGGATGCCAGCTCTAGTTTTCCATTTTCTACCCCAAAACAGTTAGTCTGCATTGGGGTTGCTCCCTTACAATATTTTCCCAAGCTTTTTTTTCTTTTTGTACTTTTGCAAGCCTGCTGAGTCTTTCCTCTTGTGCATAGCTGGTGGGGCCTTACTTACTTGAGGATTCATGCTTGAAGCATATATTTACTGTTACTATTTGGGCTTTCTCATTTCTTTATCTGCAGGGCAAACTCTCACTTCCTCTTTGCTTCACACACCACAAGAAGGTTTCAAGATGAATTCTGTGGAAGCTCTTCAGAAAAATCCTTTCTGGAGATTATCTTTAGCTGACCAGTTACAAGTCATAGAGATGGGACCGGAGAGGCCTCCTTTAATGCTCCAACAGTCTGGTTGTGACAGAGGAAAAGAATACACCCGGAGGTTCAGCACAAAATGGTACGATAGAAAGGAGTGGCTGTGTGGAAGTGCTACCAAAGATGCCCTCTTCTGTTTTCCCTGTTTGCTCTCTGTGGGTGGTACGACATGGACAGAGACTGGAGTCAGGGACTTAAAGCATCTGGCTGACAAGATCAAGAAGCACGAAGAATCCAAGAGCCACATGGACAATTGCATGAAGCTAGCAGCATTAAGTAAAAACAGTGTAATTCAGTTGGGTGAAGAGGACCTTGCATCTATAAAAAAGCACAACCAAGAAGTGGAAAAAAACAGATACAGGCTTTGGGTCATCATTGAAAGTATATCAAACATCATTGATAGTATACCATTCTGTGATGCTTTTGAACTGGGGCTTTCGGATCAGGATGAGATGGAGGATTCGGTAAACCTGAACATGTTCAGTGGCCAGTTGAACCCTGTGGCACCCATTGACTTGGCCATGGAACTTCACATGCAGAGTTCCCCTGTGTTGAGAGATCTGTCAAAGATGGTTCAGAATGAAATACTTGATTGTATGTCGAGGGTGGTAAAGGATTTCATCAAACAGCAGGTCAAAAGTGCCCGTTTTGTGGCTGTTGAAGTTGACCATGTAAGTGTCTCCAGCCACCCACAGACTGTAGTGACTTTCCGATACATTGATGAGCACTGCTCACTGGTAGAATGCTTTTATGCAGTGGCAGAGCTGGAAGACCATCGGGGTGAAACAATTGCTACTTTTTTGCTTCAGCAGCTGGAGGATGTGTTTCCAGAGGCAGCTGACAAGCAGAAACTTATTGCCCAAAGCTACGATGGGCTAAGTATGACACATGATGACAACACAGGGGTACAGAACAGAATTCAGGACATATTTCCTAATGCCAAATATGTTCACTCCTGTGCCCATCAGCTAAACATGGTGATGCAGCAAGTCACATCCCAGATTCAGGAAGTGAGAGGGTTCTTTGCAAATCTTTCTAGGATACAAGAGTTCTTTGCCTGCAATGCAAAAAGGAAGGAAGTTTTGGAGGCAGTTCTAGGAAGACATCTTCCCAGATCATCTCAGACAAACTGGAACCTTAATGTCCAAACAGTGAACTATGTGTTTGAGAAGAGACTGAAATTGATTGAATGTTTTCAAGAAATCAAAAGAACTTGTGATGACCTGTCAGCCCAGATGGCCAGCCAGTTTATTCAGTTGCTGGAAAAAGATGGTGAATTCCTATACTTATTGTCCCTGTTTCACAGAATAATGCCTCAAGTTGATGCTTTCCACAGGCAGCTCTGGGGTACAGCAATGAACTCCATAGCAGTCAGGAATGCTGCCTCAGACTTTGTAAGTGCCATCAGTTCTGTCAGAGATTCCATTGGAAGCTTGTACTGTGAGGTCCTGCCAGAATCCATGCTGGCCAGAGGCAAAACAAAGGTGATTCTGGACCAAATAGCATCCGAAGCCTGCAATATTATCATTGCACATGCCAAAGAACGTTTTGCATTCACCAGTCACTTAGTGAGTGCAACACTAGTCCAGGGGACTTTGTTTCGGGCACATAACCGGACATTTCCACAAGAGGCATTGGATCAAACTGTAAAGGCCTACCCAATGCTGGAGAAGGAGAGACTGAAAACAGAGCTTTGTGTCTTGTACAAGATGAAAGAACTCTACAGTTGCACAAGTGTTTCAGCACTTATGTGTGTACTTGTGGATACCCCTTTAGAGCAAACGCTGGTATTGCTGAGAATTGTGATCACCACTCCAAAATTGGTTGCAGAGGAAGAAGAGACACCTTCAGCTCTGAAGCGAGTAAAGGCTCTCCTACGAAACACCACATCCAAGGACAGGCTCAGTGCTTTGGCCACCCTGTTCATTGAGAAAGAGATGATTAAAAGCATCCCAGACTTCAATAACAAAACAATTGAACTGTTTGCAAGGCAAGCAGAACACCAGGATGATTTCTTGTACAAATAGTGCTGAGGGCCAATTTCCCAAAAACTGATTTTCAGAACTGAATTTGTAAAATGTATCTATATCTCTATCTATCTATCTGTATAGAATCATAGAGTTGGTAGAGACCACAAGGGCCATCCAGTCCAACCTGCTGCCATGAAGGAAGTCACAATCAAAGCATCCCCGACAGATGGCCATCCAGCCTCCGTTTGAAGACCTCAAAGGAGGGGGACTCCACTACACTCCGAGGGAGTTTGTTCCACTGTCGAACAGCCCTTACTGTCAGAAAGTTCCTCGTAATGTTGAGGTGGAATATCTTTTCCTGTAGCTTGCATCCATTGCTCTGGGTCCTAGTCTCTAGAGCAGCAGAAAACAAGCTTGCTCCCTCCTCAATATGACATCCCTTCAAATATTTAAACAGGGCTATCATGTCACCTCTTAACCTTCTCTTCTCCAGGCTAAACATCCCCAGCTCCCTAAGTCATTCTTCATAGGACATGGTTTCCAGACCCTTCACCATTTTAGTCGCCCTCCTTTGGACATGCTCCAGTTTCTCAACATCCTTTTTAAATTGTGGTGGCCAGAACTGGACACAATATTCCAGGTGGGGCCTGACCAGAGCAGAATAGAGTGGCACTATTACTTGTCTTGATCTAGACACTCTACCTTTATTGATGCAGCCTAAAATTGCATTGACCTTTCTAGCTGCTGCATTGCACTGTTGACTCATGTTCAACTTGTGGTCTACTTGGATTCCCAGATCCCTTTTTTCACATGTAGTCTCATTCAGCCAGGTGTCCCCCATCCTATATCTGTGCATTTCATTTTTCTGCCCTAAGTGCAGTACCTTACATTTCTCCATATTAGATTTCATTTTGTTAGCTTTGGCCCAGATTTCTAGTCTATTCAAGTCATTTTGAATTTTGGTCCTGTCCTCTGGGGTATTAGTTACTCCTTCTAATGTGTGTGCGTGCCTGCCTGCCGACAAGCTACCTTTCAAAGAGATGGAGTCATGCTGGTTGCCCTCCAGATAAGAATGGGTGGTCTGGTTATCACTACAAGTTCTCCTGGGGCTTTCATTTACCGTTGTCAAGTGATGAGCATATTTCAGCCTTCCAAACCTTGTGTTTTGGGGTGCAGCTCCCATAAAGTCTAGCTAGCCATGTGGGTTTGTGAAGGCTGGTGAAGGTTCTCAAAGCTGAAACTCATTTGAACACATCTGTTACATGTCACAGTGGACAAGAGGCCCACATCTATCTCTCGAGAGTGTCCTGTCTCTTGAGAGCGACTTCATGTGAAGCCGAAGCCTCTAAGGCAGTGTGCTACAGTTAGCAAGAAGCCAAGCTTCACAAAGCCACATACTGAGCAGTGACAGCATGCTATGGAAAGACACGGAAATCATCACAGTCCTTTTCTTCTCACAGTTTCTCTTCCTTGCAATTCTTTTTGCTTGGTAATCATTTTTTTTAAAAAAAATTAGAATAAAAAGTATATGAAAATACAGATGGACTGAAATTTGGTACCAAATTTTGAAATTTATTATTATTCGTGCGCCATGGGTTGGATTACAGAATGGCTCAAATTAGAAAATAAACTTGTTACAACTAGAAGGTGTAGACATTAGATTCGGATGGCACGGATATTTATTTTATAACAAGGTGAATGCAAATAAAGACTTTAATGAATTACCTTTATGTAAGAAAGACCCTGCTAAGAATTTGGTCAAAACTCAGATTAAGATTGTGTAGCCATATTCTGAAATCGGCGTCTGTTAATGAAGCCTTCTTTGACAGAGTTCAGTTAAATGAAAACAAAATGGGTTACACATGAAGATCTACTGAGAGAAGTCAAGAAGAGCTAAAATTAAAAACTAGAGAACAACTGCTGACAGATGGCTTAAATTGTCAATATTTAACTTATTTCCAAATAAGAGAGCATTTTATGATAGATATGAAATCTGACAGTATTAAAGGTGCTGACCCTGATTTTTTTTAAAAATAGTAAAATACAATAGTACACATCAAATAACAAATTATTATAATTTGTTATTAAAATTTGAAATGGAGGAAGAAATAATTAAACCACAGATGACAGAACGGACCAGAAATTTCGGACAAAATATTAAACTGGAACAATGGGAAAAATCTTGGACGAAAAGACTCAAATACACTTTAAGCTACAGTATTAAAGACTCATAGAGTTGGAAGAGGCCACTGAAATATTATTTGGCACAAATGATAAAGCATGGTAATAGAAAATGAAAATATACTTGACTACAATGGGATTATTTACAGCAGTGAATGGGCAGAGACCCAAAGAAGCAGGAAAACAAGAACAGTTTCATGAAAAGGCAGAGAAAACGGCTGTTTACATTTGCCTATCTGTAGATCCCAGCATAGCATACCATATCCAGGGTTTAACCAATGCAAAAGAGATATGGGATAAACTACAGAAAGTATGTTTTATTTTGACTTTGTATTGTACTTCCTGTTGTACACCGCTTTGATCTAATTTGGAAAAGCGGTATATAAATAAACATTATTATTATTATTATTATTATTATTTGATTCTCCAAGTACTTCTAATCTTTTTGAGAGAGAACTTCCCAAAAGGGGGAGTGACTTGAATCACATGGTTGGTTTACCAATTTGCAGTTATTGCCCCGTGTTTCAGTAGGAGCAAATGGGATGTTTGAATGGAGGGAAGAATGCAAAAATCTTCCAACAATATTGTGTTATACTATACTATATCCTTAAGGACCACAAACATTTCCATTGAGAGAACATCTCCCTGATAAGTATTTTAATGTCCCTGACTTGAGATTTCACTGTTTCATATTTCTTAGATGTGGTTCTAAGAAAGCAAAAATTTCCAACTAATTCAAATATTTATTAAAACATCCTTTAATATATTAAAAACATAGGCTTTGCAAGAAGAATAAGCATCAAAGGGGATGACATTGCTACTCATATAATTATGGTGATTGTAATGTACACTACATGCTTCTTAGCTGAAACAGGATACACCAGTAAGCTTGAAACGGCAGAGAACTGAACAGAAACGCAGAGATCATCATCATCAGCATGTTACAATACAAAATGCTTGGGACACAGAGATGGGAACAAGTATTTCCTAGCCTCATTTATGTGTTTCTCAGAAACTTTTGTGTGGCCAATGATGGCAGTAGATTATTTGTCTATCTGGACTAGAGTGGATTATCCTAGTTGCGCCATAAGGAATTTGGGGTAAAGAAAGTTCTATATCCTGCCAGTATTTCTATGGATTCCCTTTCAGAGACTGTAATGAGTCACAAGTAACACATTCTATAACAATAATTTCCCACCCTCTGTACCTTCAAAAGCTTTCTTTCTAGGTCTGAGTTTCTGATGGTTTGTAAAATGTGCTTGGCCAAGAAAAGGCATGCTAAACTGAGCACTGAGAAGGATTCTCTTCTGACTTGACTGACTGCAGGATTCCCCAAGCTGAGTGTTGACTAAAATGTTTCCCTCACCAGGCACCATTATAGCATTACTCTCTTTCATGAGTGCTCTGGTGTCTTTTCAGATGTATGTAGTAGCTAAAGTTTTCTTCACACTTTAAACATCTTTACAGTTTCTCACTTCGGTGAATCATCTTGTGACTCACAAGGTGTGTCCTTTGAATAAAACATTTCCCACACAGCATTTGAAGGGCCTCTTTACAATGTGGAGATATAAGTGTGGCCTAAATACTGAGTTGCCTGGTGCATGAAGGAAGAATTTCTTGCAAAGGGAAGACTTGTGTCCTAAGTGGGTCTTCTTGAGGCATACAGGTTTACATGGTTGATCAAACCATTTTACCCCACGAGGGCCTTGAAGCATTCTCTCTCATGCATTGGCTCTGGTGGATCACTAGGTTGTTTCTCCAACCAAAACATTTCCCACAAACTGGGCATTTGTATAGACTCTTTCCTCTGTGGACTCTATGATGCCTCTGAAGGTTGGAACTTTGAGTAAAACATTTTCCACACTCCTGGCACTTGTATGGTTTGTCTCCTGTGTGGACTCTCTGATGTGTGTCAAAGCTGGCCTTATGAGTAAAACATTTTCCACATTCCTGGCACTTGTATGGTTTGCTTCCTGTGTGGACTCTCTGATGTGTCACAAGGTTGGACCTTTGAGTAAAACATTTTCCACACTCCTGGCACTTGTATGGTTTGTCTCCTGTGTGGACTCTCTGATGTGTGTCAAAGCTGGCCTTATGAGTAAAACATTTTCCACACTCCTGGCACTTGTATGGTTTGTCTCCTGTGTGGACTCTCTGATGTGTGTCAAAGCTGGCCTTATGAGTAAAACATTTTCCACACTCCTGGCACTTGTATGGTTTGCTTCCTGTGTGGACTCTCTGATGTGTCACAAGGTTGGACCTTTGAGTAAAACATTTTCCACACTCCTGGCACTTGTATGGTTTGTCTCCTGTGTGGACTCTCTGATGTGTGTCAAAGCTGGCCTTATGAGTAAAACATTTTCCACACTCCTGGCACTTGTATGGTTTGTCTCCTGTGTGGAGTCTCTGATGTGTGTCAAAGCTGGCCTTATGAGTAAAACATTTTCCACATTCCTGGCACTTGTATGGTTTGCTTCCTGTGTGGACTCTCTGATGTGTCACAAGGTTGGACCTTTGAGTAAAACATTTTCCACACTCCTGGCATTTGTATGGTTTGTTTCCTGTGTGGACACTCTGATGTGTCGCAAGATTGAATTTACAAGTAAAACATTTCCCACACTCATGACATTTGTATGGTTTCTCTCCTGTGTGGACTCTCTGGTGCTTCACAAGAAGAGAATTGTAAGCAAAACATTTCCTGCACTCTTGACACTTGAAGCATTGCTTTCTCTTGTGTTTTAAACATTCCTCAGGCTTTTTTCTTCTTTCATGTTCCTTGTTTTCATGGATTATTTTGTGTCTGGCAAGATCCAGTGCAGTCATGAAAGGGAGACCACATTGTCTTATTTCACTCCACTCACATTCTAGGAAGAAGGACCAACAGAGAAAAGACTGACTCTCAAGTATGACAGAAAATAACCTTAGTGAACCAATATGAGGCTAAGTGGAGGGGGGGGGGGATATACTCAATGATAATTTAAAATTGTTTAAAAAGAGCAATTGCTGTGTCTTTAGTATTCCTTGATGAGTATTAATTGTGATAACTAAATAATACTAGTTAATACATCTGAATTCAAGAGTCATTTTTTTTCCAGGCCAGCTTTCCAACTTTTCCACAAGCCTCTCCTAGGTGTTGGATACTGAACTGTCACTAACAGATGTTGTAGTAAGGAAGTCTAGAGATATAGGCCAGTAAGCTGCTTACTATCAACTGCTTAGTTCAATATATGTTAATAAGTAATCTCTCTTGGTCCGACTTTCCTAAACCTGATAGAAATATCATTTATCCATGCTCACTGGCAAAAAGGACATCCTTCTTCTCATGCAGCTGATGGCCAGCTAAGTAGGTTTGTCACAATCATGACTAAGCAGCAATCATAAATACAGAAACGGTACACAGATTTATTCATTTGTGCAAGGAATTACCTGACCTTATAATGGCTCAGTTGGTGATCATTGTCCTTAATGGCAGTAGGGCTTTGTGGCTTAGTTCTGTATGCCTGGCTACATTGATGACTTGCCCTTCTCTAGAAGATTAGCTTGCTGTTGGGCAGGGGACTATGTCAGTGAAACGGGTCTGAAAAAGTTTTCTGGTCCTATATCCTTCTTTGGTGATTTGGAGGAGGTCTGTATCCAACCCAAGCCATCCGATATTGTTCTCTTGCACCAGGCCTCAGACATTGCGATATCTTTGGCCGGCCTGTGAAACCGCAGGGGCGCAGGAGAAAAAACAATTTACTGTGATTTAATTACTCTCTGGGCCAAAGAAGAGGGAGTGAGGATCTTGAGTCTTCCAGGACTTTATCACACGGGGAAAATCGGGGGTTTAAAGTGTCATTATCCAGTGAAAACCACACAATTGTGGTGAAGATTTTCACACGACATTGCGATTAAACAGGACTTATCCCGGCAATAACCAGATAATTCATGGAAATTCCATGAATGATTTTTTGCTGGTTATTACCTGGTTATTGCCGGGATAAGTTCTTTTTAATTGTGATGCATATGAAAATCATCACTGCGATTGCACAATTTTCACTAGATAATGTGAATTTAAACCCCCAATTTCCCCCTGTGTGATAAAGTCCATAGACTGTGTATTTTCTATTGCTTTTTGTGGAATTGTAGCAACTTGCTGAATTGTTTTATATAATTTTAATACTATTTTTACCAAGCATATCATTCCCCAAGATAACATGGACTACAGGAATAACTTTAGAAAGGACAAAATATTACAATTGAGGCCATGTTCCTTACCCAGAGAGGAGACATTATCATAGTTTTCCATCATCACTTGAAAATACAAAGATCGTTGGGTCAAGTCCAGGAGGTCCCACTCCTCCTCGCTGAAATGTACAGAAACATCTGCAAAAGTCACACTTTCCTATAACCAGAAAACAACCCACACTCAGAAAAGTGGAATCGGCACATGAGACAATGCTAACAGGGCTCAACCACTTCACAACATTGGGGTAGGGGTTGTAAGACATCTTTAAATGCCCCCTCATCCCCTGATACGTAGGACTACTATCAGAGAAAAGCCAAGGCAAGAGCCCTGATATCTGAGGGAGCTAGCTTTCATATGTGAATATAGGCTTACCCTACTGCTGCTTTGCAAGCACACAGTATGAGGCTGGGATGTGAGGGGAGAAGGTGCAAAGAGAGTGGCAGAGGAAAGAAGAAAGGGGCTGGTTAGGTAGGTTTCCTTTAGTTTGCTGGTTGTGTTCAAGCTACACGGTAAATTTAACGATTAAGCACAGATTGGAATCTGAGGGTGCATCTACACTGTAGAAATACAGTCATCCCTCAGTATCCATGGACTTGCCATCCACGGATTCAAGCATCCGCAGATGGCAAGCCTCTGTTATCTCCAATGGCTACATGCACATGCCACTACAGGACAATGGGGTCTTGTGCATCCACAGATTTTGGAGTCCAGAACAGATCCTCCATGTTTACTGAGAGCCAACTGTAATGCAATTTGGCACCACTTTAACTGGCATGGCTCCAGCTAACAGAATTCTAGGATTTGTGGTTTTGTCAGGCACCAGCACGCTTTGGTAGAAAAGACCTTGTAAAACTACAAATCCAAGATTTCCATAATATGAAGCCACATCACTTAAAGTGTTGTCAAACTGTTTTATTTCTGGATGCCTCATGAGCCCCCCTGTTCCAAGAACAGCACTTCAAGCATTATTCTGTACCAATTCTCTCAAGCTAGTTGTAACATCAAAATTGGATAAAAATGGAATCATGGGGAATAAAAAAAGGAACAAGTAATTAGCCGGATCTAAGAAATTACATTATTTTATGTAACATGTAAATTAGATAACTGAATTTTAGGAAGTAGACTAAGGCTATGTGACCAGCTTCTTTTGCACATAAAACAGAAAATTCTGCAAACGCTTTTTCTCATTTACGCAAGGAAAAACACAAAGAAATCAAGTTAAAACATCAAATTACTGCCTTTCATGCAACCCAGAACCTGCGGCCTGCTCTATGAAATGGTAAGACCAGCTGTAAAAGTAATGTACTTAGTAGGACTAATACAGATCATAATACTAAGACTATGGCTGGTAGGCTTGAGGGAACCTTTGAAATGCCACAATTGGACAGAACATGCAGCTCCTGTCAAAGCCCAGACTGGCTGAGAAAATGGGAGGGCAGGATTCCCAGGGACTCACTGAGCTATACTGCAGATGCAAAAATGATGTCTGCTCAGCTGTCCAACTGATAAAATGGGAAGATCTCTTTTCTTTGAGTTTCAGCCAAGGACAAGTGTGCCTCCAATCTCAGTATAGAAAACCACAGCATTTCCCCACCCAGGTACAGAACAAGCCCAAGGGCTGGCATGAACCTGATTCAAAGGCATCTTTCCTGAGGTTCCTTCACTGCTTGCTCCAGAGGGAGAGAGACTGATGGAGACTCTCCTTTCTTCCCCCACCTGATGACCAAAAGGACCTCTTCAGGATCTTTGTTGATCTGCAGAAAATACAGATGGAAATTATTTCGGTCTACAGAAATTCAAATCGCTGAGAATCTTGTTTTTTACTTCCAATCAGAGTAGAACCATTGACTCCACCGCTGCATAGTGAGTCAACATAATGTGAAAACCTGCTAGTTCTGTGGTGTTACTCTGGTTGGGGCTTACAAGAGGATCTCGGCCACAAATTTAATGACTCTTCTATCAGGGTTTTTCTTCCACCAATACCAGTCCTGCAGCTGAAGAGAATCCTCCACTTGAGCAGCTTTTGCTGCAATCCTTCTCTTTCCCATTCTTCTTGATCAAGACACAGACCCTATTAAACCCTCTGGAAAGAGAGAAAGAGAAAGGAAAGGGGGAAGTATTTTGAAAAGGCTCTGCTCGTCTGTCACATATGTTTTATGACTTGGAAGGAAAGGCTTCATGGGAGAAAAGAAAAAGGAATCCCAAACCTCTCCCAGGTTTTCTGCCTCAGAGGATGAAGGGTCCATTTAGCCAATAATTAGGGGAAATCCCATCCTTTAGTCCTTTCTAAAGTAAATATGAAGCTCTCGGTTATCACAACACAGAAGAACTGACTGCCAGAATTCTGTGTAAAGATTTTCACTCGTTTATCAATCTAAAGCAGAGCATGGCTTTACAAATGTGTCTGGACTGCAGGTCTCAGCACTGCTCATTAGTTATGCTGTCTAGGGATGCTGGACATTGCAGTTCAGGAGTATCTAGAGGACTACACATGGCCCATTCATGATAGGAAGACCCTTTCTGCCTTTTAACAAACTGCAATGTTTCCTTACATCATAAAAATGTGATTTACAAAAAAAAACAAACCCCAAAACAGTTGTTTCCCTAGTATGGAACTGTTCCAGTCTTCTTTTGGGTGTTATATTAAATTCTAATATTATACACATGGTGACAGATTTTTCTACATCATGTCAGAAATTTGCATTGTCTCCTAGTTGATTCGTTTGCCAATGCAAGAAACATGGTATCCCAGTAATCTCAGAGACTTTCCAATTCAGAAAACCATGAAGATCACAAGGAAAAATTGTACATTGCATGAAAGGGACATTGGACAGTATTTGTCAAGAAGGGAAAACTATATAGACGAATCACAGATCACCATATTATGTGTGTTATGTAAAAATCAGTAAAGTTTTAACATCCACAGGCTGAAGGATTACCTCTGGGATTACAGAAAGGACATCTTGAATATATTTCTTTCAATAGGTGTGAAGTTCAGGGGATTTCACCCCACCTTCGATTTTTGGCTTGGGAACATGCAAAGAGGGCAAGAGGGTACAGTCGGCCCTTCTTCTACACAGATTTTTTTATACATGGATTCAAGCATCCATGGTTTGAAAATCTTCCAAAAAAGTATAAATTTCAAATATCAAACCTTGACTTTCCATTTTTTATAAGGGACACTATTTTGCTATGTCCTTATATTTAATGGGACTTGAGCATACACGGATTTTGTTATACTTGGGGGATCTTGGAACCAAACCCCAGCGTAGAACAAGGGTCCACTTTATTTGCCATTTCAGACTGGGAGTGGTAGGTGGTATTTCTGAATGGTCTCACCAGAGTACAGCCCACATGCAAAGTACACATGGCAGGATGTAGAAAAGGCTAGACTTGTTTTTACTCTCATGGGCTAATTGTTGTCTAGGAAATTTTCTATGAATTAAAAAGCATCCCTGCCACCTTAGAGCAAAATCCAGGAAGAAAAAATACTGCCCTCTTGCAAAACACACCACGACCAGGAGCCACAGAGAAGCCATTTTCTCTAAAAAGAAACAAGCAGAAAGATTTTAACACCCTTTAGTTTTGAAACCCACATGTTTTCCCTCTAAACCCCAAACAACAATGTAAGGGTCCCTGGAGGAACAAATGAACAAACAAACATTGATTGGGGACATGAAACAAGCATAGAAAAGCAGTGCTGGAGAACATCAAGTTCTCATGTTGCTTTTCTCTCATATTAGGAATGGGTTTCACACTCATTTTTTTTCTTCCCCTTCATTATACCATAACCTTACCGAATGTGGTGGTGTTCCCTTCTATCCTAAATATGAAAGGCAGCATTGAGGAGACCAACAAAGCAAAGGTCTTCTCCAGAAAAAACTTCCTGCAGGTTTTTATGCTTGAGTCCCAGCTGAAGGTCCCATAGAGGCACCACCCGGTTCCTACAAAGTGGTAAGTCTTAAAGGGACTGGCATCTGGCCCAGAGCCTATCACACTTCCATCGCACTAAGAAGGAGTGGCGGGTGAATTGTTAGTGTTAGTGTTAGCCAGAGCCTGAAAAAGTATAAAACTATAACTCCCAGAATTCCCTAACTAGCAACGCAAATTCTCAAACTAATGTTCCCAACCTACTGTAGTCTTTTCATTGCTCTGAGAAAACATATGAGGTGTGTGTGTGTTGGATACAAGTCACCACTTTTAAAGCAAACGCTAAAAAACTGTACAGAGAAAATCCATCTTCCAGTCAGAAATTCAAAGTCTGCAGCATGGAGACCAATGGTCCCATACAGACAGGCCAAAATAAAGCTGCTTCGGGTTACTTTGGAGGTATGCTGTTTAAATGACACACACATCTTAAAGAGGCCAGAAGCTGCACAAAGCTATGCTCCAGTCCTTAGGACTGGAGTATGGTTTTGGTGTGGCTTCTGGCCTCTTAGGACGCATGCATCATTTAAACAGTATACCTCCAAAGTGATCCGAAGCAGCTTTATTTTGGCCTGTCTGTAAGGACTCAATGTCTCACTTGAAGGAAATAAGAGACTGGGAGCAAGGGCACCAACATACATGAGTGGAAGGGCCAGTGTCCTGGGCCACAAAGCCATAGAGCCTGTCTCTGGTACCTCCATACCCCACTGCCACACAAAGCTTCACACACAGGGAGGGCCTGTGGATAGGGTTGCCATAAGGCAGGACCTCCAAACCGGGACAAATGTAGGACAAATGTAGGACACGTTTTTTTAAAAATGGAGGACACATGAAAAAATTGATAATTTTTTAAAAATGTGTATATAAATGCATGTTTCTTAGGCATGCTCAAAATGGAGGACATTTTGGTATTATTCCAAGACAGAAGGCTGAAATGTACTTCTCTTTCTGGCCAAACACCCCCCCCCCCCCAATTCTACAAGAACATTTCCCACTCCCAAGCAGGCATAGCATTTGCAAGATCACAGGCAGTCCCTTGTGCCACTGCAAACTACATTTCCCACTCCCAAGCAGGCATAGCATTTGCAAGATCACAGGCAGTCCCTTGTGCCACTGCAAACTACATTTCCCACTTCCAAGCAGGCATAGCATTTGCAAGATCACAGGCAGTCCCTTGTGCCACTGCAAACTACATTTCCCACTTCCAAGCAGGCATAGCATTTGCAAGATCACAGGCAGTCCCTTGTGCCACTGCAAACTACATTTCCCACTTCCAAGCAGGCATAGCATTTGCAAGATCACAGGCAGTCCTTTGTGCCACTGCAAACTACATTTCCCACTCCCAAGCAGGCATAGCATTTGCAAGATCACAGGCAGTCCTTTGTGCCACTGCAAACTACATTTCCCACTCCCAAGCAGGCATAGCATTTGCAAGATCACAGGCAGTCCCTTGTGCCACTGCAAACTACATTTCCCACTCCCAAGCAGGCATAGCATTTGCAAGATCACAGGCAGTCCCTTGTGCCACTGCAAACTACATTTCCCACTTCCAAGCAGGCATAGCATTTGCAAGATCACAGGCAGTCCCTTGTGCCACTGCAAACTACATTTCCCACTCCCAAGCAGGCATAGCATTTGCAAGATCACAGGCAGTCCCTTGTGCCACTGCAAACTACATTTCCCACTCCCAAGCAGGCATAGCATTTGCAAGATCACAGGCAGTCCCTTGTGCCACTGCAAACTACATTTCCCACTTCCAAGCAGGCATAGCATTTGCAAGATCACAGGCAGTCCCTTGTGCCACTGCAAACTACATTTCCCACTTCCAAGCAGGCATAGCATTTGCAAGATCACAGGCAGTCCCTTGTGCCACTGCAAACTACATTTCCCACTTCCAAGCAGGCATAGCATTTGCAAGATCACAGGCAGTCCCTTGTGCCACTGCAAACTACATTTCCCACTTCCAAGCAGGCATAGCATTTGCAAGATCACAGGCAGTCCTTTGTGCCATTGAAAACTACATTTCTCACTCCCAAACCTTCTTAGGAATTCCCCCCTTCCTCCTTTTCCTTGCCCCCTCCAAACCCCCCAAACCCCTCGCCCCCTCTTTTTCCCAGGTATGTCTCAACTTAGGAGGGATTTATGGGACAGATCCAAAGCCTTTTTTCTTTTCTAATGGTGGCAAAGCCTTGAGAAGCCCTGGACCCCTGAGAAGAAGAGGAGGGGGGCTTAGAGAGAGGAAGAAAGAGAAAAAGAAGATGAGGAGGGGGAAGAAAGGAAGAAAAAGGAGAGGAGGAAGAGGAGGGGAAGAGGAGGAGAAGAAAAAAACGGAATAACAAGAAGAAGAGAAGGAGGGGAAAGAGAAAGAGAAAGAGAAAGAGGGGAAGAACAAAAAGCAACTTGCCTACAAAGCCCTCTCCGCTTGGAATTTGGAGCATCATGCCCAAATAAGGAAGCAGAGGGATGGCCAATAGAGGCAGGGCAGTGCAGCAGACCCCGCCCCTGCTGGTTTCAGTCCTCCTGCTGCTGCTCCAGACAAGCTGCACAGGCAGCACTCTATAGAAGGCAGGCAGCAGCCCTGGGAGCTCAGAGTTGGGCAGCCACCCGGGGGCGGGGGCGGGGGCGGGACGGGACCGGGCATGCCCCCCAGGGGCCGGGAAAGTCCCGCCCACCACCGTGAAATGGCAACCCTACCTGTGGAGCCCATGGGGTCAGCCACTGCTTTCCCCAGTTTCTATTGAACCTGTCATAATGGACTAGTCTAGTAGAAGAGCAGCTGTTTCCTACTTTCTTTGGCCTTTCTAAACGCCTGTGAAAGGCTGGCTCAATGGCAAACTGGCCAGTAATGTACATGTCAAACTGTGAAGCCCTAACTATTTTTTCCACAGTCAAGGCACTGCTAAGAGAAAGTGAAAGCAAAATCCTGACACCCTTACTAGCAATCTAGCAAAGAAATGAAAAGCCCAGGCAGGCTTTCTGGTAGCCACGCTGATTTCATGTGGTAGATAACTCCCTGGGTGGCAAAAAGGAGGCTAGATAACCCCTGGTACTGATTCTTGATAAATTGCAGCCACTGAAGAGATTTTCTCTCTTTTCAAGGGCCATAAGCCTTAGATCAGTTGTGAACCAAAGTGCACCCATATTGCTGATAGATTTAGTCATAGGGACTAGAAATGACGTTGGCCAGTTCAGAATATCAGAGATATTGGTCCAAAACACACTGCAGAAATAATCCAGTTTGATATGAAGTTGAAGGCTTTCACAGCCAGCATCCATAGTGTTTTGGGGGCTATGTTGTTGTGTTCTGGAAGAGTTCAATGCTGACGTTCCACCAGCATCTCTGGCTGGCCTCTTCAGAGAATGCTGGCATGGAAGTGAGTGGGGTATGTATATAATGTGTGACCCTGGATTGGGAGGAGTGATTTACATGTTATTCTCTGTGTTGGTCTGTTGGTGAATGGCAAGGCCTCAGGGTAGGAGGATATGCAAGAGGATTTGTGTCTATTTAATTAGCGATCCATTGTCTGCTGGGTGAGAAGGTTTCCCAGTAGGCAGTGGACCACTGATTAAATAGACACAAATCTTCCTTGCATATCTTCCCACCCTGAGGCCTTGCCTCAGGTTAGACTTTGTAGCAAAACATTACGAACATTTTTGGCACTTGTATGGTTTCTTTCCTGTATGGGCTCTCTCATATACGACAAGGCTGGGACTTTGAGTAAAACATTTCCCACATCTCTGGCACTCGTATGGTTTCTTTTCTTTGTGAATTCTACGATGCACCTCAAGATTGGACTTTGTAGCAAAACATTTTCTACAGTCGTTGCATGGATATGGTTTTTCTCCTGTGTGGACTCTCTGATGAACTGCAAGGTTTCCATTCTTTGAAAAACCTTTCCCATACTCTTGGCATTTGAATGGTGTCTGCTCTGTGCGAACTTTCCCATGCCTCACACAATCATATTTGTGAGCAAAACATTTCTCACACACTCCACATCGGAAGCATTTATTTCCCTTGTGTTTTAAACATTTTCCAGAGTTCTCTCTGCTTTCATCTTCCTCTTCTTCATGGTGTGTGTGTCTCACAAGATCCGATTCAGATCCCACATTTGCCACATTCATTTATTTCACTCTACCCATGTTTTAGGAATAAGAACAAAAAACACGGAAAAGACTCACTTTAAAATATAATAGAGAAGGGAATGAGCAAGCAACCAAGATGCTCCAGGACATGTAACTTCAAAGGAAGAACAGTTGCTGTTTCTTTTTTTCTCCTTGATGAATATTAATCATGAATGCTTATTGGAAATATTTAACACAACTGAACTCAAGAGCCAGAAACAAAACTATAACCTTGTGACCTTTCCACAATACTGGGTGCTGGCCTATCAATAACAGGCATTTTAGCAGGGAAGTCTGGAGGTGAAGTCGAAGGCTTTCATGGCCGGCATCCATAGTTTTTTGTGGGTTTTTCGGGCTATGTGGCCATGTTCTAGAAGAGTTTCCTCCTGACGTTTTGCCTGCATCTGTGGCTGGCACTTTTGTCTGAACTGCAAGCTACTTGTGTTATTTTTGGAGTGAGTCTCATTTCTTAGGGAAGCGGGGGTGGGTTATAGACCGCCACTTTGAGGCGGTCTGCCGCCGCCGCCGTTTGCTCCGTAAGGGAGCCTTCACAGCCACACCATGCGGCTCCCTTACGGAGCAAAAAAGAAGCTCCAAAATGGAGCTTCTTTCTGCGGTGCCTCTGTGACGTCGTGAGGCGCCAGGGGCGCATTCGCGACGTCAAAGGTGCCACGACACATTCGGATGCACAGCGTCCGATACGTAAAGATGGCGCTGGCCGTGTGGAATGGCCGGCGCCATATTGTACGGACAGAGTCCATATTAGACCCAGGGGCATCCAGAAGAGACGCCCCCTTTTTAAAATGGGACGTCCTGCGGACGTCCCAAGTGCCGGTTTGTAACCGGCCATAGTTAGACATTTCTGCTACTCTGCTAATTTAAAGCTAGACCCTAACAGGCTTGGCTTTGACACTTTTGATATTTCAATATTTTTGTTTCCTTCCTAAAGGCTGAAGTCTTAGGAAATTTACATTACCCCACATTTTTGGGTTATGATGCTCCAGAGTCATTTGTTCTAAATTGCTTCTCCTGAAGATATTAGCTGCAATAAAGCTTTTATTACTCAAATGATAGATACTGGTTTCTGCTAATCCTAACCCCACAATGACCAAATTATAAAATGTCATGGAAAATGCAAATGTGCCTAACTACAATGAGACTATTTAAAGCAGTGAATGGGCAGAGACCCACAGAATCAAGAAAACAGCAACAACATTTTGGTGACAATTCAGAGGAAGCTGCAGCTTACATTCACTTGTCTGTTGATCCAAGTATAGCATATCATATCCAAGGTTTAACCAATACAAAAGAGATATGGAATAAACTACAGAAAGTGTTTGATTCTGCAAATACTTCTAATCAAACATATCTCCCGATCAAACTTGATAACACAAAGTTGTCTCATCCTCGATTTTTGAATCAGCATATTAATGGCTTTATGGCAACTCTGTCTGGAGGTGCAGCACCTGGGGAATCCTTCCCAGAAGATGCAAAACTTGGACTGTTTTTGAATAGCCTTCCAAAATATTACTGTCCAACAATTAATGCTTTGCAAGTTAAAGGAGATGTTCCTCTGCAAGATGCTATTGCTCAAATTATTGAATTTCAAAATAGGCAAAACCTGATGGAAGACAAAAACGACAGACAGAATTAGCTCAGTTTTCTGCAGAAGATTTGCAAACCAAAGCCTCTTCTTCTCCCAGGACAAACAGAAACAATGTTAACAAGCCAAGACCTGAGAAGCAACTCTTACTTTATGACTACAGTGGACCCTTGTTATATGCTGGGGTTTGGTTGAAAGATCCCCCGTGGATAACAAAATCCTGGATGATCAAGTCCCATTAAATTTATTTATTTAATTAAAAAAAAAAAAAAAAACCCAGGCGCCAGTATGCACATATTTTGTCAAATTTAAAAACCTCCTCTGTGTGTGTGTGTGTGTGTTGTGGGTATTTGGGTCACTACAGGTTATGAACTTCCCTTGGCCCTGTTTTCAACCCCAAAATGCAAGCTAATGTCATCTCTGCATCCTCCCTCCTTGCCACCCCAGAGTGCCTCATACACATGTAATAATAATAATAATAATAATAATAATAAATTCCTCACCTCGGGATGCCAGAAAAGGATGCCATGCATTCTGTGCTTTCCCTCAGCTATCCCTGAATTCCTTACAGACAGTAGCAAAAGCATTCTGTATCAATTTGCCAAATTGGAAAGAGAAACGTTTGTAACATTCGCATTGTAGCATTTGCAAAGGAAAAAAGCCTCCTGCAAAGTGCTCTTTGCAGCATTTCCTTTGCTGGAAGCAAGGGAACGAAAGGAAAAGTGAACAGGCAGGCAGGCACATTCTACCTATGTATCTATCTACCTAATGCAAAAAACATGCATATGGATGGCCCTTGTGGTCTCTTCCAACTCTGTGATTCTATGATTCTAGTTTGTCAATAATAATAATAATAAAAATTAAAAAGTGCGAAAGCTGCCTGGTGCGAGCTCCATCCTGTGGCCTCCCTCTGACCTGCCCTGAACTGACCCTTCGTCCTGTTCCTTCCTTCTCCTCCTCCTGCTCCATTACAGATTGCTCTCCATGGCCCCCTTCTTCTCCCTGGCTCCTTTGCATCCCCCATCAGTCACCCTGATTCCCCCTTTTTGCATCCTTCCTCCTTCTCCTCCTTTGCCCCGATGAAGGGGAGGGAATGCTCTTCCCACTCCCCTCTCTCTGACCTAAATACCTCCCCTGAACTTGACCCAATCATGATCGGGGGCAAGTTCATATTCGCCAAACCCGGGTTTTTTCAAAAGAGACGGCTTTTCCCCTGATTCCAAATGACCCACACTAAGGGGCATTTGCCACGAAACGGTTATGCATGCTTCGAATTCGATTGTGAGAAATTTGGGTCCAATATGAATTTCACGTGCAAGATTCGATTCCTGATCTGGGGTAAAAGGTAGTCTGAATGGCCCCTAAGTATAGTAGTCCAATTTTTTTTAGCTTGCTTACATTTCCACCATACATGGAAAAGGTCTGCCTGTGGATCTGAGCATTGCCGCTTATGTCACCGATGATGCGCAGATAATTGACATGCATTTTTGAAGTGGCGCAAACTAGTGGGGATGACAATCATGCCAAAAAAGAAGCGATTACAAGGGGATAATGAAAAGATCCCCTTTCACAGTGGGAACAATGGACCTTTTGGAACCGATTTATCGACAAAGAGCAAAGGCAAACCACAAACTGGTTTAAATGTAAGTGGGAATGGGGCCTTAGTGGCTACCCCAGCCTTCTCAAGAACGGCTCAGCTGCCATTTTCTTTGTGGCCTCCAGGATCTTGTGTTTGCAGCAGCCACTTTAGTTAAAGGGTTAATCTGCAGTACAACTACTGTCAAAGACAAATTTCATATGAGAGAGCAGAGAATTGAAGGGTTCTGGGGAGCTAGTGGGAAGGAAGTAGCAGTCAGCCTAAAAAGAGGCAAGGATCAAGCAAACAGAGAGAAAGGTCCAGCCAAGGGTTTCTGAAAAATAGGAAGAAAGCAAAGGCACAAAGAGGAAGACCGCTGGACAGGAAGGAACTGAAGAAAAGCCCCAGTGGCACCAGGGAAGGGAAAGAGGCAAAAACACCTTGTGATGTCCTGTCAGGACTGTTTTAATCTCCCCCTGCATTTTCTTTCGTGTTGGTTCAGGCCATAGAATATTTTAGTGTAGAAAAGTTCTTTGTATTAGT
The DNA here is from genome assembly GCA_023333645.1 of Sceloporus occidentalis. NCBI lineage: Eukaryota > Metazoa > Chordata > Lepidosauria > Squamata > Phrynosomatidae > Sceloporus > Sceloporus occidentalis. The sequence continues at coordinate 14,084,438 of JALMGF010000001.1, forward strand.
TGTGGGAGGAGCTGTAGGATCCCCTGCATTTTTCCAGGTTTGGTTTGCCCTTTCCCAGCATGCTCTGCTGTAGCTGATAGCTTTTAGTGGGGAGCAGTCTTTGCTGGGAGCAAGCAGAGAGCTGTCTTTTGGTGGCAAACAGGCCCAGACAGCTGGAAAGGGCATTTCTTACACGTTAGCCATTTTAGTTACCAAGTACTTTTGCCATTTTAGTTACCAAGTACGTTAGCCACATCAGTTACCAGATACTAGTTAGCCGATTTAGTTACCAGCATCAAAGAAGACAAAGAGATCAGGAGCTGAAAGACCCTGCACCAGCTCACTGAGTGAGGAGATCAAACCAAGATCAGACTCAGAAAGATGACACCCTGGAGATTGCTGAAAGTCTGTAAAGTATCTTTTATTTCAAGTTATTTAGAGCCGGGGAGGAGAAAACTCTTTATTTTTGTCGTTTAAATTAAATTTCCCCCCTTTTTGAACTTTACATTCAGCTTCAGAGCCTTTTTGAGTAGAAGAGTTTGATCTCACCAGGGTACCGGTGTTGCACACCCAAACCTGCCACCACCTTTAGTTGGGTGTGTCTTCACACACCTCAATCATCCACAAGCACAATATTTGTAGGGCAATACAAGTTTCCTAAGGCTTCAGCCTTTAGTAAGGAAACAAAAACATTTAAATATCAAAAATATGAAAGCCAAGACCATTAGGGTCTAGCTTTCAAACAGCAGGGTGGCAAAAATGTGTCCTTGCTGTCTAAGAACTGCAATCTAAGAAGTGAGAGTGACTCAAAAAGCAACACAAAACCTTGCAGTATAAACAAAAGTTTACTAATGGCTTGAACCTATATAATAATAATAATAATAATAATAATGTTTATTTATATACCGCTTTTCCAAATGCATAGAAGCTATATCTTAACCTAGCTAATAAATGGTTCAGATAAAGATGAAATCTTTACCTGAATCACATGGTTTGTTTACCAATTTGCAAAGCTATTGCCATGTGATTCAGTACAGCAAATGGGATATTTGAATGAGGGGAAGAGAGAATGCAAAACTCTTCCAACAATATTGTGTTATACCAGGGGTCGGCAACCTCCGGCCGTGAGATGGAGGGAGGAAGGGAGAGAAAGAAAGTGGCTTGAGACAGTGGCATGCGTTTTTTGCTGTTTTGTGGCCTTGCCTAGTCGCTTCCATTCTTGCAAATATTGCTATTATTATTGTTGTTATCCTTTGGTATTCTCTTTGCAAAATCCCCCTGCCTACATGGACTTGCTTGCTCTTTTCTGGGTTGAGACAGTGTGCATGCATTTTTCCTGTGTTATGGCATTGCCGGCCCTAGTAGCTTCTTGCAAATATTATTATTATTATGCGGCTCCGCCCCCGGAGGGTGGAAACTCCGCCCCTGACATGTGGCTCCGCCCCCGGATAGTGGAAGCTTCGCCCTGGCATGCGGCTCCGCCTCAGAGGGTGGAAGCTCCACCCCCATGTGCGGCTCTGCCCCCGGAGGGTGGAAGCTCCACCCCCCGGCTTTGGCCCCGGCCCCCGGCTCAAAAAGGTTGCCTACCCCTGTGTTATACTATACTGTATCCTTAAGAAAAAATATTTCCATTGAGAGAACATCTCCCTGACAAGTATTGTAATTTCCCTTACTTGGGATTTCACTGTTTCACATTTCTTACGTGTGGGTCTAAGAAAGAAATATTTTCCAAATAATTCCAATGTTTATTAAATCACCCTTTAACATATTAAAAACATAGGCTTTGCAAGCAGAATAAGCATGGAAGGAGATAACATTGCTGCTCATTTAATTATGGTGAATGTATACTAAGAAGTTATTAAGCTGTAAACCAGATAGAGGTAAACCGATTTAGTAAGCTATGTGATAAGCTCCTTAATGTATGCCACATTGGAGTTGATGTTTCTCAGATGAAATAGGATAAACCAGTGAGCTTGAAACAGCAGAGAACTGAACAGAACCACAGAGAACATCAGCAGCAGCATTACACAATACACAGTCCTTGGGTGGGAAAGAGTTCTTCCTTTCCAGACTCATTTATGTGTTTCTCAGAAACGTCTGTGTGGCAAATGATGGCAGTAGGTTCTGTGTCTATCTGGACGAGAATAGATTATTCTAGTTGCTTCACATGGAATTTGGGGTTATCAAAGCTCTATATTCTGCCAGTACACCCTTTCAGAGACTCTGATCAGTCACAATTAACGCATTCTATAAAAATAATTTCCCATCTTCTGTACCTTCAAAAGGTTTCTTTCTAGGTCTGAGTTTCTGATGGTTTGTAAAATGTGCTTGGCCAAGAAAAGGCATGCTAAACTGAGCACTGAAAAGGATTCTCTGCTGAGTTGACTGACTGCTGGATTCCCCAAGCTGAGTGTTGACTAAAATGTTTCCCTCGCCAGGCACCATTATAGCATTACTCTCCTTCATGAGTCCTTTGGTATCTCTTCAGCTGTTGGTAGTAGTGGAAGCTTTCCTCACACTTTAAACATCTATATAATTTCTCTCCCCGGTGAACCGTCTTGTGAATCACAAGGCGTGCCCTTTGAGTAAAATGTTTTCCACACTTGGAGCATTTGTAGGGCCTCTTTCCAAGGTGGAAATGCAAGTGTGTCCCAAATGCTGCATTGCCTGGTGCATGAGGAAAGATGATCTTCTTGTAGCATCCACGTTTGGATGTTTCATCAAACCATTTTGTCCCATGAGGACCTTGACAAGTTCTCTCTCCTGCATGGACTCCCTGGTGGATCACAAGATTGCCTCTCCAACCAAAACATTTCCCACACTTTGGGCATCGATATGGCTTCTCTCCTGTATTAATTCTCTGATGATTCACAAGATGTGATGTTGTAGCAAAACATTTTTCACACTTCTGGCATTTCTATGATTTCTCTCCTGTGTGAACTCTCTGATGCTGCACAAGATTTGATGATGTAGCAAAGCATTTTCCACACTTCTGGCATTTGTATGGTTTCTCTCCTGTGTGAACTCTCTGATGCTGCACCAGATGTGACGCTGTAGCAAAGCATTTTCCACACTTCTGGCATTTGTATGGTTTCTCTCCTGTGTGGACCCTGTGATGGGTTACAAGGCTGGAACTTTGAACAAAACATTTTCCGCACCTCTGGCACTTGTATGGTTTCTCTCCCGTGTGGACTCTCTGATGCCTCAAAAGGTTGGAACTGTGAGTAAAACATTTTCTGCACCTCTGGCACTTGTATGGTTTCTCTCCTGTGTGGACACTATGATGACTCACAAGGCTGGACTTTAGAGTAAAACATTTTCCACACCTCTGGCACTTGTATGGTTTCTCTCCCGTGTGGACTCTCTGATGCCTCAAAAGGTTGGAACTGTGAGTAAAACATTTTCTGCACCTCTGGCACTTGTATGGTTTCTCTCCTGTGTGGACACTATGATGACTCACAAGGCTGGACTTACGAGTAAAAGTTTTTCCACACCCCTGGCACTTATATGGTTTCTCTCCTGTGTGGAGTCGCTGATGTCTCACAAGGCTTTGTTTTTGAGTAAAGCATTTCTCACACTCTTGACATTTGTATGGTTTCTCTCCTGTGTGGACTCTCTTGTGATTTACAAGAAGAGCATTGTGAGTAAAACATTTTCCACACTCTTCACACCTGAAGCATTTCTTTTTCTCATGTTTTAAACATTTCTCAGGCTTTTCTCTGGTTTCATGTTCCCTTTCTTCATGGGTTGTCTCATGTCTGGCAAGTTCCACTTCATTCATGAAAGAGAGGTCATGTTTGCCACATTGTCTTATTTCACTCCAATCACATTCTAGGAAGAAGGACCAACACAGAAAAGACTGACTCTCAAGTATGTTAGAGAAGGAACTTTGTGAGCCAACATGGGGCTAATTGAAAGAAAGAATAAATAAAGGATAATTTAAGGTTGTTTTAAAAGGGTGGTTGCTGTGTCTTTTTTATTCTTTGATGAGTATTAATTGTGATAATTAAATTATACCACTTAATACATCTGAATTCAAGAGCCAGAGACAAACTAGGACCTGGGAGGACCATTTTTTCAAGCCAGCCTTGTGACTTTTCTCCTGCGTGCTGGATACTGAACCCGTTGTAGATGTTGTAGTAGGGAAATCTGGAGATATAGGCCAGTATTCTCTATCAACTGCTTAGTGAGGTATACTATATTAAATAATCACTCTTGGTCTGACCTTGCCAAACCAGATGGAAATGTCATTCTCCTCTGCTCTGATCACTGGCAAAATGGACCTCCTTCTTCCCACACAGATAATGGTCAATAAAGGAGGTGGGGGAAGGAGTTACGATGAAAGTAACAATGTCACCATCATTACTAAGCAATAATCATAAATACAGTGACCTCTCCTAACTCACGGATCTGAGATTCGCAACTTTGAATATCCGCGGAGGGGCAACCTCTGCTAATTTCAGTGGTGTACATGCCCTGCCCATGTGCACAGGGGCATCCTCTATTCAAGCCTATGGGGCTTGAATATGCGTGAGCCTCTGTTTTCTTGGGTGTGTGTGTCCAGAACAGATCCCCTGCAAAAACAGAGGCCCAACTGTACAGAAAAAGTACCTAGAATTACTCATAAGTAACAGGAATTTTCAGACCTTATAATGGCTCAGTAGGTCATCATCCTGTTTCCAGGTAATAGGGGTTGGTGGTTTAGTACTGTATGCATTACGAGGTTGATGACATGTTCATTCCTGAGAGATTAGTTTGCCGTCAGACAGGGGACTATGTGAGTGAAACGGGCCCAAAAGAGTTTTCTTTGGTCATATTTCTCTCCCAGGTGAGAGACATATGGATTTGGATTTGGAGGATATCCTAATCCAACCCAGGGCATCGAATGTTGCTCTCTTGCAACATACCTCAGACAGTGTAGTATCTTGGGCTGGCCTTCGAAGCCACAGATGCAAGGAGATAAAACAATTTCCATTATCTAATTCCTATCTGAGCCAAAGAAGATAGAGTAACATCTTGAGTCTCTTAGACTGTCGGTGTTCTTTGGCTTTTTTGTGGTATTGGAGCAACTTGCTGGATTGTTCAGTATAATTTTAATACTGTTTTATCAATTATTTCCTTCCAGAAAATTACATGAACAACAAGAATGCTTTAGAAGGGACAAAAGATTAAAATGGAAGCCAAGTTCCTTACCCAGAGTGGATACATTCTCATAGTTTTCAATCATCACCTGAATGTACAAAGATTGTTGGCTGAGATCCAGGAGGTCCCATTCCTCCTTGCTGAAAAATACAGACACATCTGCAAAGGTCACATGTTCCTGTAAACAGAAAATAGCCTGTTACCTAAATTGCAAGAGGTCACCCATAAATTGTATTCCATTGGGAATTAATTTAGCTCAATAGGAAGCAGCAAGAGGGCTATGATAGCAATAGCTGGGATCTCTTCTACATGTAACAGGTCCAAGAACTAGAACTCTCAGACTGCAAAGTACAACATAGTGTTATTGATTAACAGCAAAGTCAAAATCACCATTCACGCAATCGTATACACACACAAACGCACGAATATTAATGAAATTAAAGGCCGTAGCATATAGCAAGGTTGAGGCAAGGCAATTACCAGTCCAGAAGCAAAGCTCCAGTCAGGGGATGGTGGAAGTGACCATGGCTCAGCAAGGCTGCCAGAAATGTGTGTATATGGGGGAAAGAGGTTCACTTCATGGTCACTGTGGCCTTTCCAGGTTCACACTTTTTGCCCTCTCTGTAACTGCTATTATAACAAAAGATAACAAAATATTTGTACACCAAAATAATGTGGACTATGTAGGTTGTGCTAACAAGCCCACACTCAGAAAGGTGGAATCAGCATATGAGGCAGTCCTAACAGGGCTCAACTACTTCAGAGTACTAGGGTGGGGTGGGGGCTGTAACACATCTTTAAATGCTCCCCCATCCCCAGTTATTAGAACCACCATCAGGGAAAAGATAAGGACCTAGCCCTGATCTCTGAGGGAGCTAGCCTTCATCTGGGAAGGTAGAGTTGCCGTGCCGCCACTGGAAACAACCAGGGGCTGTCCCTAATGGCAGTGCAGCAGCATGCACATGACACTACTGGGGACAAATGGGGGCTCTCTCCAATGTTGGTGCAGCAGCATGCATGCACCGCCATTGGGGTCTACCTGGGCTTGCTGTCTGCAGATACTCAAATCCATGTGTGGCAAGTCCGCGGATACCAAGGGTCCAATGTATGTAAATTGGATGACTGAATTCTAGGAAGCATAATGGTAGCCCTCTATGAAAGGAGATGTTTATTTAATAAGGGGGGAAAGGCTTCTTTTCTCCATCTACATTCTGTACTACAGACAACCCTCCATATCCACAAGATTTCCCCCCCCCCCCCCCCAATGGATTCAAGCATCCACGGCTTGAAAATATTTTTAAAATACATAAATTCTGAGAAGCAAACCCTGGGTTTGCCATTTTATATAAGAAACACGATTTTACTGTGCCATTGTATACAATGGGACTTGAGCATCCACAGATTTTGGTATCCACAGAGGGTCCTGGAACCAAATTCCAGGGGATACCAAGGGCCCAATGTACATTCTGGACCAGCCTCCTCTAAACTGCTGCCCTGTACATGTTTGAGATTCCAGCTCCCATCATCCCTAGCCACTTAGGCAGCTTGCTTTGCACATGAGGCATAAAATTCCACAAACACCTCTTTCCATTCATGTGAGATAAAATACAAGGAAATCAAGTTAAATCATTTCTACCTTTCATACAACCGAAAGCCTGCTGCCTGACCTCCAAAATGTTAGGGCCAGCCATAAAAACAATGTACTTAGCAGGACTAATAGAGATCAGAATACCAAGGACTTTATCAGACAAGGGAAATTGGAAGTATAATCCAATGGCAATTCGAACACAATCACGGGGTTTCATGTTATTGCGTGATAGACCACCACACGCAAATTCGGGCAATGGCATCTGTTTTGTCCCAAGAGCGATGCTATGGACTTTGGGTGTAGTAAGGCCTCTGGCTCTCGGGAACACAGCCAGAACAAAAGACTTGTCCACAAATTTCCAAAGTTTTACTGGTTATAAACACAAATAACATGAAACTAATTTCTTCTTTCTCAACAGTCCCTCCTAAATACTTTGCTCTCTTCTTGATGGATTCTATCTTTCTTCTTCTGAGGACTATCTTTCTTGTTTTGTGGACTTATCTTTTTTCCTTTGTGGACTTATCTTTTTGTCAAAGGAAAATATTCTCTCCAGGTCTGACTTGGCTGAAATCTTACTACACACTGAAACTAACTAGAGGGAGACAGCATAAGACCCTGGGATTTCCCACAATGCTTGCCTTTCTTAAAGCTGTAGATCTCTATTTCCCCTTCTAAACTAATACATAGAAAACCTAATATAATCTTAACTAAATATATGTCTCAAGAGCATCAAAGATGCTCTGGAGGCATGACAGCATCCTATTTTCTGGCAATGGGAAGCCAGTTCGAATGCAATTCGCAGTCACCTAAATTTGCTGAACGCTGACTGCGTTCTGGCCCCACTTTCTTTTCATTCGAAAAGATAAATTCCTCACATGTGATAAACTCCCAAGACTACGGAGTTTATCACATGTGAAGAATTTCTCTTAATTTTGAATGAAAAGAAAGTGGGGCCAGAACGCATTCATGTGAATTCGCTAGTTCAGTGAATTTAGGTGAATGCGAATTGCGTTTGAACTGACTTCCCATTGGCCGAAAATAGCATGCCATTGCCTGAATTTGCGTGTGGTGGTCTATCACGCAATAACGTGAAACCCCATGATTGCATTCGAATTGCCATTTGATTATACTTCCAATTGCCCTTGTCTGATAAAGTCTTACAATAAACCTAAGGGAACTTCTAAAGTGCCACCATTGCAAAGACCATGTAGCTGCATTCCAAGTCCACACAGGCTGGGAAAATGGCAGAACAGGGGACATGATTCTCAGGGACTCTCTGAACTGTTCTACAGATTGAAGGGCGACATTTGCCCAGCTGTCCAACTGACAAAACAGAAAGATCACTTCTTGGAGGTACAGCCAAGGACAAGTGTGTCTCTAACTTCAGCCCAGGGAATAACAGCATTTCTCTGTTAAGGTGCAGAACAAGCCCAAGGGCCCCATTGCAGAAAGAGAGGGATGGCATGAATCTCCACCTGATTCAAGGGCATCTTTCATGATTCATCCACAGAGAGAAGTATTGATTGAGAGTCTTCTTTCTTCCCCCTCTGAGGATCAAAGGGGCCTCTTCAAGATCTTTGTACACCTACAAAAAATACATAAGGAAATTATTTTGTCTACAGAAATTCACATGGCTGGAATCTTAGTTTTAGTCCTGATTTGAGGAGAACCATTTAATCTACTGCTAAATGGTGGGTCAACACAATCCAAAATCCTGCTGATTCTGTGGGTTTACTCTAGAGGGGACTAACAAAATGATTTCAGCTACAGTTTTCATGACTCTACTATCTTGTGCTTTCTTTTCCTCACCAATCCTTCAGCAGCTGAAGAGAATTTTCCACCTGAGCAGGCTTTTGCTATGGTCCTTTTCCTTCTCCTCCATCAAGACACAGACCCCCACTGGACCTTCTGGAAAGGGAGAAAGAGAAAGAAAAAGGGGGGAGCATTTTGGAAAGGCTCTGCTGTTCTGTCACAGTCGTTCTCTGGCTTGGGAAAAAGGCTTCATGGGAGAAAAGAAAAAGGAATCCCAAACCTCTCCCAGGTTTTCTGCCTCAGAGGATGAAGGATACATTTAGCCAATAATTAGGGGAAATCCCATCCTTTAGTCCTTTCTAAAGTAAATATGAAGCTCTCGGTTATCACAATACAGAAGAACTGACTGCCAGAATTCTGTGTAAAGATTTTCACTCGTTTATCAATCTAAAGCAGAGCATGGCTTTACAAATGTGTCTGGACTGCAGGTCCCAGCACTGCTCATTAGTTATGCTGTCTATGGATGCTGGACATTGCAGTTCAGGAGTATCTAGAGGACTACACATGGCCCATTCATGATAGGAAGACCCTTTCTGCCTTTTAACAAACTGCAATGTTTCCTTACATCATAAAAATGTGATTTACAAAAAAAACAAAAAACCCAAAACAGTTGTTTCCCTAATATGGAACTGTTCCAGTCTTCTTTTGGGTGTTATATTAAATTCTAATATTATACACACGGGGACAGATTTTTCTACATCATGTCAGAAATTTCCATTGTCTCCTAGTTGATTCGTTTGCCAATGCAAGAAACATGGTATCCCAGTAATCTCAGAGACTTTCCAATTCAGATAACCATGAAGATCAGAAGGAAAAATTGTACATTGCCTGAAAGGGACATTGGACAGTATTTGTCAAGAAGGGAAAACTATATAGACGAATCACAGATCACCATATTATGTGTGTTATGTAAAAATCAGTAAAGTTTTAACATCCACAGGCTGAAGGATTACCTCTGGGATTACAGAAAGGACATCATGAATATATTTCTTTCAGCAGGTGTGAAGTTCAGGGGATTTCACCCCACCTTCGATTTTTGGCTTGGGAACATGCAAAGAGGGCAAGAGGGTACAGTCGGCCCTTCTTCTACACAGATTTTTTTATACATGGATTCAAGCATCCATGGTTTGAAAATCTTCCAAAAAAGTATAAATTTCAAATATCAAACCTTGACTTTCCATTTTTTATAAGGGACACTATTTTGCTATGTCCTTATATTTAATGGGACTTGAGCATACACGGATTTTGTTATACTTGGGGGATCTTGGAACCAAGCCCCAGCGTATAACAAGGGTCCACTTTATTTGCCATTTCAGACTGGGAGTGGTAGGTGGTATTTCTGAATGGTCTCACCAGGTTCTCATGTTGCTTTTCTCTCATATTAGGAATGGGTTTCACACTCATTTTTTTTCTTCCCCTTCATTATACCATAACCTTACCGAATGTGGTGGTGTTCCCTTCTATCCTAAATATGAAAGGCAGCATTGAGGAGACCAACAAAGCAAAGGTCTTCTCCAGAAAAAACTTCCTGCAGGTTTTTATGCTTGAGTCCCAGCTGAAGGTCCCATAGAGGCACCACCCGGTTCCTACAAAGTGGTAAGTCTTAAAGGGACTGGCATCTGGCCCAGAGCCTATCACACTTCCATCGCACTAAGAAGGAGTGGCGGGTGAATTGTTAGTGTTAGCCAGAGCCTGAAAAAGTATAAAACTATAACTCCCAGAATTCCCTAACCAGCAACGCAAATTCTCAAACTAATGTTCCCAACCTACTGTAGTCTTTTCATTGCTCTGAGAAAACATATGAGGTGTGTGTGTGTTGGATACAAGCCACCACTTTTAAAGCAAACGCTAAAAAACTGTACAGAGAAAATCCATCTTCCAGTCAGAAATTCAAAGTCTGCAGCATGGAGACCAATGGTCCCATACAGACAGGCCAAAATAAAGCTGCTTCGGGTTACTTTGGAGGTATGCTGTTTAAATGACACACACATCTTAAAGAGGCCAGAAGCTGCACAAAGCTATGCTCCAGTCCTTAGGACTGGAGAATGGCTTTGGTGTGGCTTCTGGCCTCTTAGGACGCATGCATCATTTAAACAGTATACCTCCAAAGTGATCTGAAGCAGCTTTATTTTGGCCTGTCTGTAAGGACTCAATGTCTCACTTGAAGGAAATAAGAGACTGGGAGCAAGGGCACCAACATACATGAGTGGAAGGGCCAGTGTCCTGGGCCACAAAGCCATAGAGCCTGTCTCTGGTACCTCCATACCCCACTGCCACACAAAGCTTCACACACAGGGAGGGCTTGTGGAGCCCATGGGGTCAGCCACTGCTTTCCCCAGTTTCTATTGAACCTGTCATAATGGACTAGTCTAGTAGAAGAGCAGCTGTTTCCTACTTTCTTTGGCCTTTCTAAACGCCTGTGAAAGGCTGGCTCAATGGCAAACTGGCCAGTAATGTACATGTCAAACTGTGAAGCCCTAACTATTTTTTCCACAGTCAAGGCACTGCTAAGAGAAAGTGAAAGCAAAATCCTGACACCCTTACTAGCAATCTAGCAACGAAATGAAAAGCCCAGGCAGGCTTTCTGGTAGCCACGCTGATTTCATGTGGTAGATAACTCCCTGGGTGGCAAAAAGGAGGCTAGATAACCCCTGGTACTGATTCTTGATAAATTGCAGCCACTGAAGAGATTTTCTCTCTTTTCAAGGGCCATAAGCCTTAGATCAGTTGTGAACCAAAGTGCACCCATATTGCTGATAGATTTAGTCATAGGGACTAGAAATGACGTTGGCCAGTTCAGAATATCAGAGATATTGGTCCAAAACACACTGCATAAATAATCCAGTTTGATATGAAGTTGAAGGCTTTCACAGCCAGCATCCATAGTGTTTTGTGGGTTTTGGGGGCTATGTTGTTGTGTTCTGGAAGAGTTTAATCCTGACGTTCCACCAGCATCTCTGGCTGGCCTCTTCAGAGAATGCTGGCATGGAAGTGAGTGGGGTATGTATATAATGTGTGACCCTGGATTGGGAGGAGTGATTTACATGTTATTCTCTGTGTTGGTCTGTTGGTGAATGGCAAGGCCTCAGGGTAGGAGGATATGCAAGAGGATTTGTGTCTATTTAATTAGCGATCCATTGTCTGCTGGGTGAGAAGGTTTCCCAGTAGACAGTGGACCACTGATTAAATAGACACAAATCTTCCTTGCATATCTTCCCACCCTGAGGCCTTGCCTCAGATTAGACTTTGTAGCAAAACATTACGAACATTTTTGGCACTTGTATGGTTTCTTTCCTGTATGGGCTCTCTCATATACGACAAGGCTGGGACTTCGTGTAAAACATTTCCCACATCTCTGGCACTCGTATGGTTTCTTTTCTTTGTGGATTCTACGATGCACCTCAAGATTGGACTTTGTAGCAAAACATTTTCTACAGTCGTTGCATGGATATGGTTTTTCTCCTGTGTGGACTCTCTGATGAACTGCAAGGTTTCCATTCTTTGAAAAACCTTTCCCATACTCTTGGCATTTGAATGGTGTCTGCTCTGTGCGAACTTTCCCATGCCTCACACAATCATATTTGTGAGCAAAACATTTCTCACACACTCCACATCGGAAGCATTTATTTCCCTTGTGTTTTAAACATTTTCCAGAGTTCTCTCTGCTTTCATCTTCCTCTTCTTCATGGTGTGTGTGTCTCACAAGATCCGATTCAGATCCCACATTTGCCACATTCATTTATTTCACTCTACCCATGTTTTAGGAATAAGAACAAAAAACACGGAAAAGACTCACTTTAAAATATAATAGAGAAGGGAATGAGCAAGCAACCAAGATGCTCCAGGACATGTAACTTCAAAGGAAGAACAGTTGCTGTTTCTTTTTTTCTCCTTGATGAATATTAATCATGAATGCTTATTGGAAATATTTAACACAACTGAACTCAAGAGCCAGAAACAAAACTATAACCTTGTGACCTTTCCACAATACTGGGTGCTGGCCTATCAATAACAGGCATTTTAGCAGGGAAGTCTGGAGGTGAAGTCGAAGGCTTTCATGGCCGGCATCCATAGTTTTTTGTGGGTTTTTCGGGCTATGTGGCCATGTTCTAGAAGAGTTTCCTCCTGACGTTTTGCCTGCATCTGTGGCTGGCACTTTTGTCTGAACTGCAAGCTACTTGTGTTATTTTTGGAGTGAGTCTCATTTCTTAGGGAAGCGGGGGTGGGTTATAGACCGCCGCTTTGAGGCGGTCTGCCGCCGCCGCCGTTTGCTCCGTAAGGGAGCCGTCGCAGCCACACCATGCGGCTCCCTTACGGAGCAAAAAAGAAGCTCCAAAATGGAGCTTCTTTCTGCGGTGCCTCTGTGACGTCGTGAGGCGCCAGGGGCGCATTCGCGACGTCAAAGGTGCCACGACACATTCGGATGCACAGCGTCCGATACGTAAAGATGGCGCTGGCCGTGTGGAATGGCCGGCGCCATATTGTACGGACAGAGTCCATATTAGACCCAGGGGCATCCAGAAGAGACGCCCCCTTTTTAAAATGGGACGTCCTGCGGACGTCCCAAGTGCCGGTTTGTAACCGGCCATAGTTAGACATTTCTGCTACTCTGCTAATTTAAAGCTAGACCCTAACAGGCTTGGCTTTGACACTTTTGATATTTCAATATTTTTGTTTCCTTCCTAAAGGCTGAAGTCTTAGGAAATTTACATTACCCCACATTTTTGGGTTATGATGCTCCAGAGTCTTTTGTTCTAAATTGCTTCTCCTGAAGATAGTAGCTGCAATAAAGCTTTTATTACTCAAATGATAGATACTGGTTTCTGCTAATCCTAACCCCACAATGACCAAATTATAAAATGTCATGGAAAATGCAAATGTGCCTAACTACAATGAGACTATTTAAAGCAGTGAATGGGCAGAGACCCACAGAATCAAGAAAACAGCAACAACATTTTGGTGACAATTCAGAGGAAGCTGCAGCTTACATTCACTTGTCTGTTGATCCAAGTATAGCATATCATATCCAAGGTTTAACCAATACAAAAGAGATATGGAATAAACTACAGAAAGTGTTTGATTCTGCAAATACTTCTAATCAAACATATCTCCCGATCAAACTTGATAACACAAAGTTGTCTCATCCTCGATTTTTGAATCAGCATATTAATGGCTTTATGGCAACTCTGTCTGGAGGTGCAGCACCTGGGGAATCCTTCCCAGAAGATGCAAAACTTGGACTGTTTTTGAATAGCCTTCCAAAATATTACTGTCCAACAATTAATGCTTTGCAAGTTAAAGGAGATGTTCCTCTGCAAGATGCTATTGCTCAAATTATTGAATTTCAAAATAGGCAAAACCTGATGGAAGACAAAAACGACAGACAGAATTAGCTCAGTTTTCTGCAGAAGATTTGCAAACCAAAGCCTCTTCTTCTCCCAGGACAAACAGAAACAATGGTAACAAGCCAAGACCTGAGAAGCAACTCTTACTTTATGACTACAGTGGACCCTTGTTATATGCTGGGGTTTGGTTGAAAGATCCCCCGTGGATAACAAAATCCTGGATGATCAAGTCCCATTAAATTTATTTATTTAATTAAAAAAAAAAAAACCCAGGCGCCAGTATGCACATATTTTGTCAAATTTAAAAACCTCCTCTGTGTGTGTGTGTGTGTGTTGTGGGTATTTGGGTCACTACAGGTTATGAACTTCCCTTGGCCCTGTTTTCAACCCCAAAATGCAAGCTAATGTCATCTCTGCATCCTCCCTCCTTGCCACCCCAGAGTGCCTCATACACATGTAATAATAATAATAATAATAATAATAATAATAATAATAATAAATTCCTCACCTCGGGATGCCAGAAAAGGATGCCATGCATTCTGTGCTTTCCCTCAGCTATCCCTGAATTCCTTACAGACAGTAGCAAAAGCATTCTGTACCAATTTGCCAAATTGGAAAGAGAAACGTTTGTAACATTCGCATTGTAGCATTTGCAAAGGAAAAAAGCCTCCTGCAAAGTGCTCTTTGCAGCATTTCCTTTGCTGGAAGCAAGGGAATGAAAGGGAAAGTGAACAGGCAGGCAGGCACATTCTACCTATGTATCTATCTATCTAGGTAATGCAAAAAACATGCATATGGATGGCCCTTGTGGTCTCTTCCAACTCTGTGATTCTATGATTCTAGTTTGTCAATAATAATAATAATAAAAATTAAAAAGTGCGAAAGCTGCCTGGTGCGAGCTCCATCCTGTGGCCTCCCTCTGACCTGCCCTGACCTGACCCTTCGTCCTGTTCCTTCCTTCTCCTCCTCCTGCTCCATTACAGATTGCTCTCCATGGCCCCCTTCTTCTCCCTGGCTCCTTTGCATCCCCCATCAGTCACCCTGATTCCCCCTTTTTGCATCCTTCCTCCTTCTCCTCCTTTGCCCCGATGAAGGGGAGGGAATGCTCTTCCCACTCCCCTCTCTCTGACCTAAATACCTCCCCTGAACTTGACCCAATCATGATCAGGGGCAAGTTCATATTCGCCAAACCCGGGTTTTTTCAAAAGAGACGGCTTTTCCCCTGATTCCAAATGACCCACACTAAGGGGCATTTGCCACGAAACGGTTATGCATGCCTCAAATTCGATTGTGAGAGATTTGGGTCCAATATGAATTTCACGTGCAAGATTCGATTCCTGATCTGGGGTAAAAGGTAGTCTGAATGGCCCCTAAGTATAGTAGTCCAATTTTTTTTAGCTTGCTTACATTTCCACCATACATGGAAAAGGTCTGCCTGTGGATCTGAGCATTGCCGCTTATGTCACCGATGATGCGCAGATAATTGACATGCATTTTTGAAGTGGCGCAAACTAGTGGGGATGACAATCATGCCAAAAAAGAAGCGATTACAAGGGGATAATGAAAAGATCCCCTTTCACAGTGGGAACAATGGACCTTTTGGAACCGATTTATCGACAAAGAGCAAAGGCAAACCACAAACTGGTTTAAATGTAAGTGGGAATGGGGCCTTAGTGAATACCCTGGCCTTCTTGAGAACGGCTCAGCTGCCATTTTCTTTGTTGCCTCCAGGATCTTGTGTTTGCAGCAGCCACTTTAGTTAAAGGGTTAATCCGGAGTACAACTACTGTCAAAGACAAATTTCATATGAGAGAGCAGAGAATTGAAGGGTTCTGGGGAGCTAGTGGGAAGGAAGTAGCAGTCAGCCTAAAAAGAGGCAAGGATCAAGCAAACAGAGAGAAAGGTCCAGCCAAGGGTTTCTGAAAAATAGGAAGAAAGCAAAGGCACAAAGAGGAAGACCGCTGGACAGGAAGGAACTGAAGAAAAGCCCCAGTGGCACCAGGGAAGGGAAAGAGGCAAAAACACCTTGTGATGTCCTGTCAGGACTGTTTTAATCTCCCCCTGCATTTTCTTTCATGTTGGTTCAGGCCATAGAATATTTTAGTGTAGAAAAGTTCTTTGTATTAGTTGTGGGAGGAGCTGTAGGATCCCCTGCATTTTTCCAGGTTTGGTTTGCCCTTTCCCAGCATGCTCTGCTGTAGCTGATAGCTTTTAGTGGGGAGCAGTCTTTGCTGGGAGCAAGCAGAGAGCTGTCTTTTGGTGGCAAACAGGCCCAGACAGCTGGAAAGGGCATTTCTTACACGTTAGCCATTTTAGTTACCAAGTACTTTTGCCATTTTAGTTACCAAGTACGTTAGCCACATCAGTTACCAGATACTAGTTAGCCGATTTAGTTACCAGCATCAAAGAATAGTTACCAGCATCAAAGAAGACAAAGAGATCAGGAGCTGAAAGACCCTGCACCAGCTCACTGAGTGAGGAGATCAAACCAAGATCAGACCCAGAAAGATGACACCCTGAAGATTGCTGAAAGTCTGTAAAGTATCTTTTATTTCAAGTTATTTAGAGCCGGGGAGGAGAAAACTCTTTATTTTTGTCGTTTAAATTAAATTTCCCCCCTTTTTGAACTTTACATTCAGCGTCAGAGCCTTTTTGGGTAGAAGAGTTTGATCTCACCAGGGTACCGGCGTTGCACACCCAAACCTGCCACCACCTTTAGTTGGGTGTGTCTTCACACACCTCAATCATCCACAAGCACAATATTTGTAGGGCAATACAAGTTTCCTAAGGCTTCAGCCTTTAGTAAGGAAACAAAAACATTTAAATATCAAAAATATGAAAGCCAAGACCGTTAGGGTCTAGCTTTCAAACAGCAGGGTGGCAAAAATGTGTCCTTGCTGTCTAAGAACTGCAGTCTGAGAAGTGAGAGTGACTCAAAAAGCAACACAAAACCTTGCAGTTTAAACAAAAGTTTACTAATGGCTTGAACCTATATAATAATAATAATAATAATAATAATAATAATAATAATAATAATAATGTTTAATTATATACCGCTTTTCCAAATGCATAGAAGCTATATCTTAACCTAGCTAATAAATGGTTCAGATAAAGATGAAATCTTTACCTGAATCACATGGTTTGTTTACCAATTTGCAAAGCTATTGCCATGCGATTCAGTACAGCAAATGGGATGTTTGAATGAGGGGAAGAGAGAATGCAAAACTCTTCCAACAATATTGTGTTATACCAGGGGACGGCAATCTCCGGCCCATGGGCCGGATGCGGCCTGCGGGCGCCTTTCTGCTGGCCCCCAGTCCCTCGTGCCGCCGAAATTGCCGCCGATTTCGGCGGCTCCGGCCGCCATTTTGCCCTTCAAAATGGCGACGAAGTCTCGCGCGAATAATAGCAATATTTGCAAGAATGGAAGCGACTAGGCAAGGCCACAAAACAGCAAAAAATGCATGCCACTGTCTCAACCCAGAAAAGAGCAAGCAAGGGGCCCGGTGCAGCTCCTGGAGCCCCGTTTCAGGGCTCCGGAGGTCGCGCGAGACTTCGCCGCCATTTTGAAGGGCAAAATGGCGGCGCCCATTAGGAGGCCCGATGCGGCCTCCGGAGCCCTGAAACGGGGCTCCAGGAGCTGCACCGGGCCCCTGAGAGGCCCGATGCGGCCTTTGGAGCCTTGAATTGGGGCTCCAGGAGCTGCACCGGGCCTTCAAATGGGCGCCGCCCACCTCCCTCCGGGCTCCGCCCTCCCTCCTCCCTCCTATAAATGGAGGGGTGGGGGGGAAGGAGGAGGAGGGAGGGAGGGAGGGAGGGAGGGAGGGGAGGAGGAGGAGAGAGAGAGAGGGTGGGAGGGAGAGAAGAGAATGGAAGGGAGGGAGGGGAGGAGAGAGAGAGAGAAAAGGTGAGAGGGAGAGGAGAGAGAGGGAGGGAGGGAGAGAGAGGGAGGGCGGGGAGAAGAGAGAGAGAGGGTGGGAGGGTGGGAGTGAGAGGGAGGGAGGAAGGGAGAGAAAGAAAGTGGTTTGAGACAGTGGCATGCGTTTTTTGCTGTTTTGTGGCCTTGCCTAGTCACTTCCATTCTTGCAAATATTGCTATTATTATTGTTGTTATCCTTTGGTATTCTCTTTGCAAAATCCCCCCACATGGACTTGCTTGCTCTTTTCTGGGTTGAGACAGTGTGCATGCATTTTTTGCTGTTTTGTGGCCTTGCCTAGTCGCTTCCATGTTGCAAATATTGCTATTATTATTGTTGTTATCCTTTGGTATTCTCTTTGCAAAATCCCCCTGCCTACATGGACTTGCTTGCTCTTTTCTGGGTTGAGACAGTGGCATGCATTTTTTGCTGTTTTGTGGCCTTGCCTAGTCGCTTCCATTCTTGCAAATATTGCTATTATTATTGTTGTTATCCTTTGGTATTCTCTTTGCAAAATCCCCCCCACATGAACTTGCTTGCTCTTTTCTGGGTTGAGACAGTGGCATGCATTTTTTGCTGTTTTGTGGCCTTGCCTAGTCGCTTCCATTCTTGCAAATATTGCTATTATTATTGTTGTTGTTATCCTTTGGTATTCTCTTTGCAAAATCCCCCTGCCTACATGGACTTGCTTGCTCTTTTCTGGGTTGAGACAGTGTGCATGCATTTTTCCTGTGTTATGGCATTGCCGGCCCTAGTAGCTTCTTGCAAATATTATTATTATTATGCGGCTCCGCCCCCGGAGGGTGGAAACTCCGCCCCTGACATGTGGCTCCGCCCCCGGATAGTGGAAGCTTCGCCCTGGCATGCGGCTCCGCCTCAGAGGGTGGAAGCTCCACCCCCATGCGCGGCTCCGCCCCCGGAGGGTGGAAGCTCCACCCCCCGACTTTGGCCCCCCCAGTTGTCTGAGGGACAGCAACCCGGCCCCCGGCTCAAAAAGGTTGCCTACCCCTGTGTTATACTATACTGTATCCTTAAGAAAAAATATTTCCATTGAGAGAACATCTCCCTGACAAGTATTGTAATTTCCCTTACTTGGGATTTCACTGTTTCACATTTCTTACGTGTGGGTCTAAGAAAGAAATATTTTCCAAATAATTCCAATGTTTATTAAATCACCCTTTAACATATTAAAAACATAGGCTTTGCAAGCAGAATAAGCATGGAAGGAGATAACATTGCTGCTCATTTAATTATGGTGAATGTATACTAAGAAGTTATTAAGCTGTAAACCAGATAGAGGTAAACCGATTTAGTAAGCTATGTGATAAGCTCCTTAATGTATGCCACATTGGAGTTGATGTTTCTCAGATGAAATAGGATAAACCAGTGAGCTTGAAACAGCAGAGAACTGAACAGAACCACAGAGAACATCAGCAGCAGCATTACACAATACACAGTCCTTGGGTGGGAAAGAGTTCTTCCTTTCCAGACTCATTTATGTGTTTCTCAGAAACGTCTGTGTGGCAAATGATGGCAGTAGGTTCTGTGTCTATCTGGACGAGAATAGATTATTCTAGTTGCTTCACATGGAATTTGGGGTTATCAAAGCTCTATATTCTGCCAGTACACCCTTTCAGAGACTCTGATCAGTCACAATTAACGCATTCTATAAAAATAATTTCCCATCTTCTGTACCTTCAAAAGGTTTCTTTCTAGGTCTGAGTTTCTGATGGTTTGTAAAATGTGCTTGGCCAAGAAAAGGCATGCTAAACTGAGCACTGAAAAGGATTCTCTGCTGAGTTGACTGACTGCTGGATTCCCCAAGCTGAGTGTTGACTAAAATGTTTCCCTCGCCAGGCACCATTATAGCATTACTCTCCTTCATGAGTCCTTTGGTATCTCTTCAGCTGTTGGTAGTAGTGGAAGCTTTCCTCACACTTTAAACATCTATATAATTTCTCTCCCCGGTGAACCGTCTTGTGAATCACAAGGCGTGCCCTTTGAGTAAAATGTTTTCCACACTTGGAGCATTTGTAGGGCCTCTTTCCAAGGTGGAAATGCAAGTGTGTCCCAAATGCTGCATTGCCTGGTGCATGAGGAAAGATGATCTTCTTGTAGCATCCACGTTTGGATGTTTCATCAAACCATTTTGTCCCATGAGGACCTTGACAAGTTCTCTCTCCTGCATGGACTCCCTGGTGGATCACAAGATTGCCTCTCCAACCAAAACATTTCCCACACTTTGGGCATCAATATGGCTTCTCTCCTGTATTAATTCTCTGATGATTCACAAGATGTGATGTTGTAGCAAAACATTTTTTACACTTCTGGCATTTCTATGATTTCTCTCCTGTGTGGACTCTCTGATGCTGCACAAGATTTGATGATGTAGCAAAGCATTTTCCACACTTCTGGCATTTGTATGGTTTCTCTCCTGTGTGGACTCTCTGATGCTTCAAAAGGTTGGAACTGTGAGTAAAACATTTCCCACACCTCTGGCACTTGTATGGTTTCTCACCTGTGTGGACTCTCTGATGCCTCACAAGACTGGACTTTAGAGTAAAACATTTTCCACACCTCTGGCACTTGTATGGTTTCTCTCCTGTGTGGACTCTCTGATGCCTCACAAGACTGGACTTTAGAGTAAAACATTTTCCACACCTCTGGCACTTGTATGGTTTCTCTCCCGTGTGGACTCTCTGATGCTGCAAAAGGTTGGAACTGTGAGTAAAACATTTTCCGCACCTCTGGCACTTGTATGGTTTCTCTCCTGTGTGGACTCTCTGATGCATCACAAGACTGGACTTTAGAGTAAAACATTTTCCACACCTCTGGCACTTGTATGGTTTCTCTCCCGTGTGGACTCTCTGATGCTTCAAAAGGTTGGAACTGTGAGTAAAACATTTTCCACACCTCTGGCACTTGTATGGTTTCTCTCCCGTGTGGACTCTCTGATGCCTCAAAAGGTTGGAACTGTGAGTAAAACATTTTCTGCACCTCTGGCACTTGTATGGTTTCTCTCCTGTGTGGACACTATGATGACTCACAAGGCTGGACTTACGAGTAAAAGTTTTTCCACACCCCTGGCACTTATATGGTTTCTCTCCTGTGTGGAGTTGCTGATGTCTCACAAGGCTTTGTTTTTGAGTAAAGCATTTCTCACACTCTTGACATTTGTATGGTTTCTCTCCTGTGTGGACTCTCTTGTGATTTACAAGAAGAGCATTGTGAGCAAAACATTTTCCACACTCTTCACACCTGAAGCATTTCTTTTTCTCATGTTTTAAACATTTCTCAGGCTTTTCTCTGGTTTCATGTTCCCTTTCTTCATGGGTTGTCTCATGTCTGGCAAGTTCCACTTCATTCATGAAAGAGAGGTCACATTTGCCACATTGTCTTATTTCACTCCAATCACATTCTAGGAAGAAGGACCAACACAGAAAAGACTGACTCTCAAGTATGTTAGAGAAGGAACTTTGTGAGCCAACATGGGGCTAATTGAAAGAAAGAATAAATAAAGGATAATTTAAGGTTGTTTTAAAAGGGTGGTTGCTGTGTCTTTTTTATTCTTTGATGAGTATTAATTGTGATAATTAAATTATACCACTTAATACATCTGAATTCAAGAGCCAGAGACAAACTAGGACCTGGGAGGACCATTTTTTCAAGCCAGCCTTGTGACTTTTCTCCTGCGTGCTGGATACTGAACTGTTGTTGTAGTAGGGAAATCTGGAGATATAGGCCAGTATTCTCTATCAACTGCTTAGTGAGGTATACTAAATTAAATAATCACTCTTGGTCTGTCCTTGCCAAACCTGATGGAAATGTCATTCTCCTCTGCTCTGATCGCTGGCAAAATGGACCTCCTTTTTCCCACACAGATAATGGTCAATAAAGGAGGTGGGGGAAGGAGTTACGATGACAGCAACAATGTCACCATCATTACTAAGCAGTAATCATAAATACAGTGACCTCTCCTAACTCATGGATCTGAGATTCACAACTTTGAATATCCGCGGAGGGGCAACCTCTGCTAATTTCAGTGGTGTGCATGCCCTGCTCATGTGCACAGGGGCATCCTCCATTCAAGCCTATGGGGCTTGAATATGCGTGAGCCTCTGTTTTCTTGGGGGTGTGTGTCCAGAACAGATCCCCCGCAAAAACAGAGGCCCAACTGTACAGAAAAAGTACCTAGAATTACTCATACGTAACAGGAATTTTCAGACCTTATAATGGCTCAGGGGACTATGTGAGTGAAACGGGCCCAAAAGAGTTTTCTTTGGTCATATTTCTCTCCCAGGTGAGAGACATATGGATTTGGATTTGGAGGATATCCTAATCCAACCCAGGGCATTGAATGTTGCTCTCTTGCAACATACCTCAGACAGTGTAATATCTTGGGCTGGCCTTCGAAGCCACAGATGCAAGGAGATAAAACAATTTCCATTATCTAATTCCTATCTCAGCCAAAGAAGAGAGAGTAACATCTTGAGTCTCCTTAGACTGTCGGTGTTCTTTGGCTTTTTTGTGGTATTGGAGCAACTTGCTGGATTGTTCAGTATAATTTTAATACTGTTTTATCAATTATTTCCTTCCAGAAAATTACATGGACAACAAGAATACTTTAGAAGGGACAAAAGATTAAAATGGAAGCCAAGTTCCTTACCCAGAGTGGATACATTCTCATAGTTTTCAATCATCACTTGAATGTATAAAGATTGTTGGTTGAAATCCAGGAGGTCCCATTCCTCCTTGCTGAAAAATACAGACACATCTGCAAAGGTCACATGTTCCTGTAAACAGAAAATAGCCTGTTACCTAAATTGCAAGAGGTCACAAGAGGTCACCCATAAATTGTATTCCATTGGGAATTAATTTAGCTCAATAGGAAGCAGCAAGAGGGCTATGATAGCAGTAGCTGGGATCTCTCCTACATGTAACAGGTCCAAGAACTAGAACTCTCAGATTGCTAAGTACAACATAGTGTTATTGATTAACAGCAAAGTCAAAATCACCATTCACGCCATCGTATACACACACAAACGCATGAATATTAATGAAATTAAAGACCGTAGCATATAGCAAGGTTGAGGCAAGGCAATTACCAGTCCAGAAGCGTTGCACACCCAAACCTGCCACCACCTTTAGTTGGGTGTGTCTTCACACACCTCAATCATCCACAAGCACAATATTTGTAGGGCAATACAAGTTTCCTAAGGCTTCAGCCTTTAGTAAGGAAACAAAAACATTTAAATATCAAAAATATGAAAGCCAAGACCGTTAGGGTCTAGCATCGGGCCTCCCAGGGGCCCGGTGCAGCTCTTGGAGCCCCGTTTCAGGGCTCCGGAGGTCGCGCGAGACTTCGCCACCATTTTGAAGGGCAAAATGGCGGCGCCCATTAGGAGGCCCGATGCGGCCTCCGGAGCCCTGAAACGGGGCTCCAGGAGCTGCACCGGGCCCCTGAGAGGCCCGATGCGGCCTTTGGAGCCCTGAATCGGGGCCCCAGGAGCTGCACCGGGCCTTCAAATGGGCGCCGCCCACCTCCCTCCTGGCTCCGCCCTCCCTCCTCCCTCCTATAAATGGAGGGGCGGGGGAGAAGGAGGAGGAGGCAGAGAGGGAGGGAGGGAGGGAGGGAGGGAGGGGAGGGGAGGAGGAGGAGAGGGAGGGAGGGAGGGGAGGAGAGAGAGAGAGAGAGAGAAAGGGTGGGAGGGAGAGGAAAGAGAGGGAGGGAGGGAGAGAGAGGGAGGGAGGGGAGGAGAGAGAGAGAGAAAAGGTGAGAGGGAGAGGAGAGAGAGGGAGGGGAGAAGAGAGAGAGAGGGTGGGAGGGTGGGAGTGAGAGGGAGGGAGGAAGGGAGAGAAAGAAAGTGGTTTGAGACAGTGGCATGTGTTTTTTGCTGTTTTGTGGCCTTGCCTAGTTGCTTCCATTCTTACAAATATCGCTATTATTACACGCAAATTCGGGCAATGGCATCTTATTTTCTGGCAATGGGAAGCCAGTTCGAACGCAATTCGCAGTCACCTAAATTTGCTGAACGCTGACTGCGTTCTGGCCCCACTTTCTTTTCATTCGAAATTAAGATAAATTCCTCACATGTGATAAACTCCCAAGACTACGGAGTTTATCACATGTGAAGAATTTATCTTAATTTTGAATGAAAAGAAAGTGGGGCCAGAACGCATTCATGTGAATTCGCTAGTTCAGTGAATTTAGGTGAATGCGAATTGCGTTTGAACTGACTTCCCATTGGCCGAAAATAGCATGCCATTGCCTGAATTTGCGTGTGGTAGTTTATAATGCAATAACGTGAAACCCCATGATTGCATTCGAATTGCCATTGGATTATACTTCCAATTGCCCTTGTCTGATAAAGTCTTACAATAAACCTAAGGGAACTTCTAAAGTGCCACCATTGCAAAGACCATGTAGCTGCATTCCAAGTCCACACAGGCTGGGAAAATGGCAGAACAGGGGACATGATTCTCAGGGACTCTCTGAACTGTTCTACAGATTGAAGGGCGACATTTGCCCAGCTGTCCAACTGACAAAACAGAAAGATCACTTCTTGGAGGTACAGCCAAGGACAAGTGTGTCTCTAACTTCAGCCCAGGGAATAACAGCATTTCTCTGTTAAGGTGCAGAACAAGCCCAAGGGCCCCATTGCAGAAAGAGAGGGATGGCATGAATCTCCACCTGATTCAAGGGCATCTTTCATGATTCATCCACAGAGAGAAGTATTGATTGAGAGTCTTCTTTCTTCCCCCTCTGAGGATCAAAAGGGCCTCTTCAGGATCTTTGTACACCTACAAAAAATACATAAGGAAATTATTTTGTCTACAGAAATTCACATGGCTGGAATCTTAGTTTTAGTCCTGATTTGAGGAGAACCATTTAATCTACTGCTAAATGGTGGGTCAACACAATCCAAAATCCTGCTGATTCTGTGGGTTTACTCTAGAGGGGACTAACAAAATGATTTCAGCTACAGTTTTCATGACTCTACTATCTTGTGCTTTCTTTCCCTCACCAATCCTTCAGCAGCTGAAGAGAATTTTCCACCTGAGCAGGCTTTTGCTATGGTCCTTTTCCTTCTCCTCCATCAAGACACAGACCCCCACTGGACCTTCTGGAAAGGGAGAAAGAGAAAGAAAAAGGGGGGAGCATTTTGGAAAGGCTCTGCTGTTCTGTCACAGTCGTTCTCTGGCTTGGGAAAAAGGCTTCATGGGAGAAAAGAAAAAGGAATCCCAAACCTCTCCCAGGTTTTCTGCCTCAGAGGATGAAGGATACATTTAGCCAATAATTAGGGGAAATCCCATCCTTTAGTCCTTTCTAAAGTAAATATGAAGCTCTCGGTTATCACAATACAGAAGAACTGACTGCCAGAATTCTGTGTAAAGATTTTCACTCGTTTATCAATCTAAAGCAGAGCATGGCTTTACAAATGTGTCTGGACTGCAGGTCTCAGCACTGCTCATTAGTTATGCTGTCTAGGGATGCTGGACATTGCAGTTCAGGTGTATCTAGAGGACTACACATGGCCCATTCATGATAGGAAGACCCTTTCTGCCTTTTAACAAACTGCAATGTTTCCTTACATCATAAAAATGTGATTTACAAAAAAAACAAAAAACCCAAAACAGTTGTTTCCCTAATATGGAACTGTTCCAGTCTTCTTTTGGGTGTTATATTAAATTCTAATATTATACACACGGGGACAGATTTTTCTACATCATGTCAGAAATTTGCATTGTCTCCTAGTTGATTCGTTTGCCAATGCAAGAAACATGGTATCCCAGTAATCTCAGAGACTTTCCAATTCAGAAAACCATGAAGATCACAAGGAAAAATTGTACATTGCCTGAAAGGGACATTGGACAGTATTTGTCAAGAAGGGAAAACTATATAGACGAATCACAGATCACCATATTATGTGTGTTATGTAAAAATCAGTAAAGTTTTAACATCCACAGGCTGAAGGATTACCTCTGGGATTACAGAAAGGACATCTTGAATATATTTCTTTCAGCAGGTGTGAAGTTCAGGGGATTTCACCCCACCTTCGATTTTTGGCTTGGGAACATGCAAAGAGGGCAAGAGGGTACAGTCGGCCCTTCTTCTACACAGATTTTTTTATACATGGATTCAAGCATCCATGGTTTGAAAATCTTCCAAAAAAGTATAAATTTCAAATATCAAACCTTGACTTTCCATTTTTTATAAGGGACACTATTTTGCTATGTCCTTATATTTAATGGGACTTGAGCATACACGGATTTTGTTATACTTGGGGGATCTTGGAACCAAACCCCAGCGTAGAACAAGGGTCCACTTTATTTGCCATTTCAGACTGGGAGTGGTAGGTGGTATTTCTGAATGGTCTCACCAGAGTACAGCCCACATGCAAAGTACACATGGCAGGATGTAGAAAAGGCTAGACTTGTTTTTACTCTCATGGGCTAATTGTTGTCTAGGAAATTTTCTATGAATTAAAAAGCATCCCTGCCACCTTAGAGCAAAATCCAGGAAGAAAAAATACTGCCCTCTTGCAAAACACACCACGACCAGGAGCCACAGAGAAGCCATTTTCTCTAAAAAGAAACAAGCAGAAAGATTTTAACACCCTTTAGTTTTGAAACCCACATGTTTTCCCTCTAAACCCCAAACAACAATGTAAGGGTCCCTGGAGGAACAAATGAACAAACAAACATTGATTGGGGACATGAAACAAGCATAGAAAAGCAGTGCTGGAGAACATCAAGTTCTCATGTTGCTTTTCTCTCATATTAGGAATGGGTTTCACACTCATTTTTTTTTCTTCCCCTTCATTATACCATAACCTTACCGAATGTGGTGGTGTTCCCTTCTATCCTAAATATGAAAGGCAGCATTGAGGAGACCAACAAAGCAAAGGTCTTCTCCAGAAAAAACTTCCTGCAGGTTTTTATGCTTGAGTCCCAGCTGAAGGTCCCATAGAGGCACCACCCGGTTCCTACAAAGTGGTAAGTCTTAAAGGGACTGGCATCTGGCCCAGAGCCTATCACACTTCCATCGCACTAAGAAGGAGTGGCGGGTGAATTGTTAGTGTTAGTGTTAGCCAGAGCCTGAAAAAGTATAAAACTATAACTCCCAGAATTCCCTAACTAGCAACGCAAATTCTCAAACTAATGTTCCCAACCTACTGTAGTCTTTTCATTGCTCTGAGAAAACATATGAGGTGTGTGTGTGTTGGATACAAGCCACCACTTTTAAAGCAAACGCTAAAAAACTGTACAGAGAAAATCCATCTTCCAGTCAGAAATTCAAAGTCTGCAGCATGGAGACCAATGGGCCCATACAGACAGGCCAAAATAAAGCTGCTTCGGGTTACTTTGGAGGTATGCTGTTTAAATGACACACACATCTTAAAGAGGCCAGAAGCTGCACAAAGCTATGCTCCAGTCCTTAGGACTGGAGTATGGTTTTGGTGTGGCTTCTGGCCTCTTAGGACGCATGCATCATTTAAACAGTATACCTCCAAAGTGATCTGAAGCAGCTTTATTTTGGCCTGTCTGTAAGGACTCAATGTCTCACTTGAAGGAAATAAGAGACTGGGAGCAAGGGCACCAACATACATGAGTGGAAGGGCCAGTGTCCTGGGCCACAAAGCCATAGAGCCTGTCTCTGGTACCTCCATACCCCACTGCCACACAAAGCTTCACACACAGGGAGGGCCTGTGGAGCCCATGGGGTCAGCCACTGCTTTCCCCAGTTTCTATTGAACCTGTCATAATGGACTAGTCTAGTAGAAGAGCAGCTGTTTCCTACTTTCTTTGGCCTTTCTAAACGCCTGTGAAAGGCTGGCTCAATGGCAAACTGGCCAGTAATGTACATGTCAAACTGTGAAGCCCTAACTATTTTTTCCACAGTCAAGGCACTGCTAAGAGAAAGTGAAAGCAAAATCCTGACACTCTTACTAGCAATCTAGCAAAGAAATGAAAAGCCCAGGCAGGCTTTCTGGTAGCCACGCTGATTTCATGTCGTAGATAACTCCCTGGGTGGCAAAAAGGAGGCTAGATAACCCCTGGTACTGATTCTTGATAAATTGCAGCCACTGAAGAGATTTTCTCTCTTTTCAAGGGCCATAAGCCTTAGATCAGTTGTGAACCAAAGTGCACCCATATTGCTGATAGATTTAGTCATAGGGACTAGAAATGACGTTGGCCAGTTCAGAATATCAGAGATATTGGTCCAAAACACACTGCATAAATAATCCAGTTTGATATGAAGTTGAAGGCTTTCACAGCCAGCATCCATAGTGTTTTGTGGGTTTTGGGGGCTATGTTGTTGTGTTCTGGAAGAGTTTAATCCTGATGTTCCACCAGCATCTCTGGCTGGCCTCTTCAGAGAATGCTGGCATGGAAGTGAGTGGGGTATGTATATAATGTGTGACCCTGGATTGGGAGGAGTGATTTACATGTTATTCTCTGTGTTGGTCTGTTGGTGAATGGCAAGGCCTCAGGGTAGGAGGATATGCAAGAGGATTTGTGTCTATTTAATTAGCGATCCATTGTCTGCTGGGTGAGAAGGTTTCCCAGTAGACAGTGGACCACTGATTAAATAGACACAAATCTTCCTTGCATATCTTCCCACCCTGAGGCCTTGCCTCAGGTTAGACTTTGTAGCAAAACATTACGAACATTTTTGGCACTTGTATGGTTTCTTTCCTGTATGGGCTCTCTCATATACGACAAGGCTGGGACTTTGAGTAAAACATTTCCCACATCTCTGGCACTCGTATGGTTTCTTTTCTTTGTGGATTCTACGATGCACCTCAAGATTGGACTTTGTAGCAAAACATTTTCTACAGTCGTTGCATGGATATGGTTTTTCTCCTGTGTGGACTCTCTGATGAACTGCAAGGTTTCCATTCTTTGAAAAACCTTTCCCATACTCTTGGCATTTGAATGGTGTCTGCTCTGTGCGAACTTTCCCATGCCTCACACAATCATATTTGTGAGCAAAACATTTCTCACACACTCCACATCGGAAGCATTTATTTCCCTTGTGTTTTAAACATTTTCCAGAGTTCTCTCTGCTTTCATCTTCCTCTTCTTCATGGTGTGTGTGTCTCACAAGATCCGATTCAGATCCCACATTTGCCACATTCATTTATTTCACTCTACCCATGTTTTAGGAATAAGAACAAAAAACACGGAAAAGACTCACTTTAAAATATAATAGAGAAGGGAATGAGCAAGCAACCAAGATGCTCCAGGACATGTAACTTCAAAGGAAGAACAGTTGCTGTTTCTTTTTTTCTCCTTGATGAATATTAATCATGAATGCTTATTGGAAATATTTAACACAACTGAACTCAAGAGCCAGAAACAAAACTATAACCTTGTGACCTTTCCACAATACTGGGTGCTGGCCTATCAATAACAGGCATTTTAGCAGGGAAGTCTGGAGGTGAAGTCGAAGGCTTTCATGGCCGGCATCCATAGTTTTTTGTGGGTTTTTCGGGCTATGTGGCCATGTTCTAGAAGAGTTTCCTCCTGACGTTTTGCCTGCATCTGTGGCTGGCACTTTTGTCTGAACTGCAAGCTACTTGTGTTATTTTTGGAGTGAGTCTCATTTCTTAGGGAAGCGGGGGCGGGTTATAGACCGCCACTTTGAGGCGGTCTGCCGCCGCCGCCGTTTGCTCCGTAAGGGAGCCTTCACAGCCACACCATGCGGCTCCCTTACGGAGCAAAAAAGAAGCTCCAAAATGGAGCTTCTTTCTGCGGTGCCTCTGTGACGTCGTGAGGCGCCAGGGGCGCATTCGCGACGTCAAAGGTGCCACGACACATTCGGATGCACAGCGTCCGATACGTAAAGATGGCGCTGGCCGTGTGGAATGGCCGGCGCCATATTGTACGGACAGAGTCCATATTAGACCCAGGGGCATCCAGAAGAGACGCCCCCTTTTTAAAATGGGACGTCCTGCGGACGTCCCAAGTGCCGGTTTGTAACCGGCCATAGTTAGACATTTCTGCTACTCTGCTAATTTAAAGCTAGACCCTAACAGGCTTGGCTTTGACACTTTTGATATTTCAATATTTTTGTTTCCTTCCTAAAGGCTGAAGTCTTAGGAAATTTACATTACCCCACATTTTTGGGTTATGATGCTCCAGAGTCATTTGTTCTAAATTGCTTCTCCTGAAGATATTAGCTGCAATAAAGCTTTTATTACTCAAATGATAGATACTGGTTTCTGCTAATCCTAACCCCACAATGACCAAATTATAAAATGTCATGGAAAATGCAAATGTGCCTAACTACAATGAGACTATTTAAAGCAGTGAATGGGCAGAGACCCACAGAATCAAGAAAACAGCAACAACATTTTGGTGACAATTCAGAGGAAGCTGCAGCTTACATTCACTTGTCTGTTGATCCAAGTATAGCATATCATATCCAAGGTTTAACCAATACAAAAGAGATATGGAATAAACTACAGAAAGTGTTTGATTCTGCAAATACTTCTAATCAAACATATCTCCCGATCAAACTTGATAACACAAAGTTGTCTCATCCTCGATTTTTGAATCAGCATATTAATGGCTTTATGGCAACTCTGTCTGGAGGTGCAGCACCTGGGGAATCCTTCCCAGAAGATGCAAAACTTGGACTGTTTTTGAATAGCCTTCCAAAATATTACTGTCCAACAATTAATGCTTTGCAAGTTAAAGGAGATGTTCCTCTGCAAGATGCTATTGCTCAAATTATTGAATTTCAAAATAGGCAAAACCTGATGGAAGACAAAAACGACAGACAGAATTAGCTCAGTTTTCTGCAGAAGATTTGCAAACCAAAGCCTCTTCTTCTCCCAGGACAAACAGAAACAATGGTAACAAGCCAAGACCTGAGAAGCAACTCTTACTTTATGACTACAGTGGACCCTTGTTATATGCTGGGGTTTGGTTGAAAGATCCCCCGTGGATAACAAAATCCGTGGATGATCAAGTCCCATTAAATTTAAAAAAAACAAAAAAAACAAAAACAAAACCCAGGCGCCAGTATGCACATATTTTGTCAAATTTAAAAACCTCCTCTGTGTGTGTGTGTGTGTGTTGTGGGTATTTGGGTCACTACAGGTTATGAACTTCCCTTGGCCCTGTTTTCAACCCCAAAATGCAAGCTAATGTCATCTCTGCATCCTCCCTCCTTGCCACCCCAGAGTGCCTCATACACATGTAATAATAATAATAATAATAATAATAAATTCCTCACCTCGGGATGCCAGAAAAGGATGCCATGCATTCTGTGCTTTCCCTCAGCTATCCCTGAATTCCTTACAGACAGTAGCAAAAGCATTCTGTATCAATTTGCCAAATTGGAAAGAGAAACGTTTGTAACATTCGCATTGTAGCATTTGCAAAGGAAAAAAGCCTCCTGCAAAGTGCTCTTTGCAGCATTTCCTTTGCTGGAAGCAAGGGAACGAAAGGAAAAGTGAACAGGCAGGCAGGCACATTCTACCTATGTATCTATCTACCTAATGCAAAAAACATGCATATGGATGGCCCTTGTGGTCTCTTCCAACTCTGTGATTCTATGATTCTAGTTTGTCAAAAATAATAATAATAAAAATTAAAAAGTGCGAAAGCTGCCTGGTGCGAGCTCCATCCTGTGGCCTCCCTCTGACCTGCCCTGAACTGACCCTTCGTCCTGTTCCTTCCTTCTCCTCCTCCTGCTCCATTACAGATTGCTCTCCATGGCCCCCTTCTTCTCCCTGGCTCCTTTGCATCCCCCATCAGTCACCCTGATTCCCCCTTTTTGCATCCTTCCTCCTTCTCCTCCTTTGCCCCGATGAAGGGGAGGGAATGCTCTTCCCACTCCCCTCTCTCTGACCTAAATACCTCCCCTGAACTTGACCCAATCATGATCGGGGGCAAGTTCATATTCGCCAAACCCGGGTTTTTTCAAAAGAGACGGCTTTTCCCCTGATTCCAAATGACCCACACTAAGGGGCATTTGCCACGAAACGGTTATGCATGCTTCGAATTCGATTGTGAGAAATTTGGGTCCAATATGAATTTCACGTGCAAGATTCGATTCCTGATCTGGGGTAAAAGGTAGTCTGAATGGCCCCTAAGTATAGTAGTCCAATTTTTTTTAGCTTGCTTACATTTCCACCATACATGGAAAAGGTCTGCCTGTGGATCTGAGCATTGCCGCTTATGTCACCGATGATGCGCAGATAATTGACATGCATTTTTGAAGTGGCGCAAACTAGTGGGGATGACAATCATGCCAAAAAAGAAGCGATTACAAGGGGATAATGAAAAGATCCCCTTTCACAGTGGGAACAATGGACCTTTTGGAACCGATTTATCGACAAAGAGCAAAGGCAAACCACAAACTGGTTTAAATGTAAGTGGGAATGGGGCCTTAGTGGATACCCCAGCCTTCTCGAGAACGGCTCAGCTGCCATTTTCTTTGTGGCCTCCAGGATCTTGTGTTTGCAGCAGCCACTTTAGTTAAAGGGTTAATCTGCAGTACAACTACTGTCAAAGACAAATTTCATATGAGAGAGCAGAGAATTGAAGGGTTCTGGGGAGCTAGTGGGAAGGAAGTAGCAGTCAGCCTAAAAAGAGGCAAGGATCAAGCAAACAGAGAGAAAGGTCCAGCCAAGGGTTTCTGAAAAATAGGAAGAAAGCAAAGGCACAAAGAGGAAGACCGCTGGACAGGAAGGAACTGAAGAAAAGCCCCAGTGGCACCAGGGAAGGGAAAGAGGCAAAAACACCTTGTGATGTCCTGTCAGGACTGTTTTAATCTCCCCCTGCATTTTCTTTCGTGTTGGTTCAGGCCATAGAATATTTTAGTGTAGAAAAGTTCTTTGTATTAGTTGTGGGAGGAGCTGTAGGATCCCCTGCATTTTTCCAGGTTTGGTTTGCCCTTTCCCAGCATGCTCTGCTGTAGCTGATAGCTTTTAGTGGGGAGCAGTCTTTGCTGGGAGCAAGCAGAGAGCTGTCTTTTGGTGGCAAACAGGCCCAGACAGCTGGAAAGGGCATTTCTTACACGTTAGCCATTTTAGTTACCAAGTACTTTTGCCATTTTAGTTACCAAGTACGTTAGCCACATCAGTTACCAGATACTAGTTAGTTTAAACAAAAGTTTACTAATGGCTTGAACCTATATAATAATAATAATAATAATAATAATAATAATAATAATAATAATGTTTATTTATATACCGCTTTTCCAAATGCATAGAAGCTATATCTTAACCTAGCTAATAAATGGTTCAGATAAAGATGAAATCTTTACCTGAATCACATGGTTTGTTTACCAATTTGCAAAGCTATTGCCATGTGATTCAGTACAGCAAATGGGATGTTTGAATGAGGGGAAGAGAGAATGCAAAACTCTTCCAACAATATTGTGTTATACCAGGGGTCGGCAACCTCCGGCCGTGAGATGGAGGGAGGAAGGGAGAGAAAGAAAGTGGCTTGAGACAGTGGCATGCGTTTTTTGCTGTTTTGTGGCCTTGCCTAGTCGCTTCCATTCTTACAAATATTGCTATTATTATTGTTGTTGTTATCCTTTGGTATTCTCTTTGCAAAATCCCCCTGCCTACAAGGACTTGCTTGCTCTTTTCTGGGTTGAGACAGTGTGCATGCATTTTTCCTGTGTTATGGCATTGCCGGCCCTAGTAGCTTCTTGCAAATATTATTATTATTATGCGGCTCCGCCCCCGGAGGGTGGAAACTCCGCCCCTGACATGTGGCTCCGCCCCCGGATAGTGGAAGCTTCGCCCTGGCATGCGGCTCCGCCTCAGAGGGTGGAAGCTCCACCCCCATGCGCGGCTCCGCCCCCGGAGGGTGGAAGCTCCACCCCCCGACTTTGGCCCCCCCAGTTGTCTGAGGGACAGCAACCCGGCCCCCGGCTCAAAAAGGTTGCCTACCCCTGTGTTATACTATACTGTATCCTTAAGAAAAAATATTTCCATTGAGAGAACATCTCCCTGACAAGTATTGTAATTTCCCTTACTTGGGATTTCACTGTTTCACATTTCTTACGTGTGGGTCTAAGAAAGAAATATTTTCCAAATAATTCCAATGTTTATTAAATCACCCTTTAACATATTAAAAACATAGGCTTTGCAAGCAGAATAAGCATGGAAGGAGATAACATTGCTGCTCATTTAATTATGGTGAATGTATACTAAGAAGTTATTAAGCTGTAAACCAGATAGAGGTAAACCGATTTAGTAAGCTATGTGATAAGCTCCTTAATGTATGCCACATTGGAGTTGATGTTTCTCAGATGAAATAGGATAAACCAGTGAGCTTGAAACAGCAGAGAACTGAACAGAACCACAGAGAACATCAGCAGCAGCATTACACAATACACAGTCCTTGGGTGGGAAAGAGTTCTTCCTTTCCAGACTCATTTATGTGTTTCTCAGAAACGTCTGTGTGGCAAATGATGGCAGTAGGTTCTGTGTCTATCTGGACGAGAATAGATTATTCTAGTTGCTTCACATGGAATTTGGGGTTATCAAAGCTCTATATTCTGCCAGTACACCCTTTCAGAGACTCTGATCAGTCACAATTAACGCATTCTATAAAAATAATTTCCCATCTTCTGTACCTTCAAAAGGTTTCTTTCTAGGTCTGAGTTTCTGATGGTTTGTAAAATGTGCTTGGCCAAGAAAAGGCATGCTAAACTGAGCACTGAAAAGGATTCTCTGCTGAGTTGACTGACTGCTGGATTCCCCAAGCTGAGTGTTGACTAAAATGTTTCCCTCGCCAGGCACCATTATAGCATTACTCTCCTTCATGAGTCCTTTGGTATCTCTTCAGCTGTTGGTAGTAGTGGAAGCTTTCCTCACACTTTAAACATCTATATAATTTCTCTCCCCGGTGAACCGTCTTGTGAATCACAAGGCGTGCCCTTTGAGTAAAATGTTTTCCACACTTGGAGCATTTGTAGGGCCTCTTTCCAAGGTGGAAATGCAAGTGTGTCCCAAATGCTGCATTGCCTGGTGCATGAGGAAAGATGATCTTCTTGTAGCATCCACGTTTGGATGTTTCATCAAACCATTTTGTCCCATGAGGACCTTGACAAGTTCTCTCTCCTGCATGGACTCCCTGGTGGATCACAAGATTGCCTCTCCAACCAAAACATTTCCCACACTTTGGGCATCGATATGGCTTCTCTCCTGTATTAATTCTCTGATGATTCACAAGATGTGATGTTGTAGCAAAACATTTTTCACACTTCTGGCATTTCTATGATTTCTCTCCTGTGTGAACTCTCTGATGCTGCACAAGATTTGATGATGTAGCAAAGCATTTTCCACACTTCTGGCATTTGTATGGTTTCTCTCCTGTGTGAACTCTCTGATGCTGCACCAGATGTGACGCTGTAGCAAAGCATTTTCCACACTTCTGGCATTTGTATGGTTTCTCTCCTGTGTGGACCCTGTGATGGGTTACAAGGCTGGAACTTTGAACAAAACATTTTCCGCACCTCTGGCACTTGTATGGTTTCTCTCCCGTGTGGACTCTCTGATGCCTCAAAAGGTTGGAACTGTGAGTAAAACATTTTCTGCACCTCTGGCACTTGTATGGTTTCTCTCCTGTGTGGACACTATGATGACTCACAAGGCTGGACTTTAGAGTAAAACATTTTCCACACCTCTGGCACTTGTATGGTTTCTCTCCCGTGTGGACTCTCTGATGCCTCAAAAGGTTGGAACTGTGAGTAAAACATTTTCTGCACCTCTGGCACTTGTATGGTTTCTCTCCTGTGTGGACACTATGATGACTCACAAGGCTGGACTTACGAGTAAAAGTTTTTCCACACCCCTGGCACTTATATGGTTTCTCTCCTGTGTGGAGTCGCTGATGTCTCACAAGGCTTTGTTTTTGAGTAAAGCATTTCTCACACTCTTGACATTTGTATGGTTTCTCTCCTGTGTGGACTCTCTTGTGATTTACAAGAAGAGCATTGTGAGTAAAACATTTTCCACACTCTTCACACCTGAAGCATTTCTTTTTCTCATGTTTTAAACATTTCTCAGGCTTTTCTCTGGTTTCATGTTCCCTTTCTTCATGGGTTGTCTCATGTCTGGCAAGTTCCACTTCATTCATGAAAGAGAGGTCATGTTTGCCACATTGTCTTATTTCACTCCAATCACATTCTAGGAAGAAGGACCAACACAGAAAAGACTGACTCTCAAGTATGTTAGAGAAGGAACTTTGTGAGCCAACATGGGGCTAATTGAAAGAAAGAATAAATAAAGGATAATTTAAGGTTGTTTTAAAAGGGTGGTTGCTGTGTCTTTTTTATTCTTTGATGAGTATTAATTGTGATAATTAAATTATACCACTTAATACATCTGAATTCAAGAGCCAGAGACAAACTAGGACCTGGGAGGACCATTTTTTCAAGCCAGCCTTGTGACTTTTCTCCTGCGTGCTGGATACTGAACCCGTTGTAGATGTTGTAGTAGGGAAATCTGGAGATATAGGCCAGTATTCTCTATCAACTGCTTAGTGAGGTATACTATATTAAATAATCACTCTTGGTCTGACCTTGCCAAACCAGATGGAAATGTCATTCTCCTCTGCTCTGATCACTGGCAAAATGGACCTCCTTCTTCCCACACAGATAATGGTCAATAAAGGAGGTGGGGGAAGGAGTTACGATGAAAGTAACAATGTCACCATCATTACTAAGCAATAATCATAAATACAGTGACCTCTCCTAACTCACGGATCTGAGATTCGCAACTTTGAATATCCGCGGAGGGGCAACCTCTGCTAATTTCAGTGGTGTACATGCCCTGCCCATGTGCACAGGGGCATCCTCTATTCAAGCCTATGGGGCTTGAATATGCGTGAGCCTCTGTTTTCTTGGGTGTGTGTGTCCAGAACAGATCCCCTGCAAAAACAGAGGCCCAACTGTACAGAAAAAGTACCTAGAATTACTCATAAGTAACAGGAATTTTCAGACCTTATAATGGCTCAGTAGGTCATCATCCTGTTTCCAGGTAATAGGGGTTGGTGGTTTAGTACTGTATGCATTACGAGGTTGATGACATGTTCATTCCTGAGAGATTAGTTTGCCGTCAGACAGGGGACTATGTGAGTGAAACGGGCCCAAAAGAGTTTTCTTTGGTCATATTTCTCTCCCAGGTGAGAGACATATGGATTTGGATTTGGAGGATATCCTAATCCAACCCAGGGCATCGAATGTTGCTCTCTTGCAACATACCTCAGACAGTGTAGTATCTTGGGCTGGCCTTCGAAGCCACAGATGCAAGGAGATAAAACAATTTCCATTATCTAATTCCTATCTGAGCCAAAGAAGAGAGAGTAACATCTTGAGTCTCTTAGACTGTCGGTGTTCTTTGGCTTTTTTGTGGTATTGGAGCAACTTGCTGGATTGTTCAGTATAATTTTAATACTGTTTTATCAATTATTTCCTTCCAGAAAATTACATGAACAACAAGAATGCTTTAGAAGGGACAAA
Source organism: Sceloporus occidentalis (assembly GCA_023333645.1). Classification (NCBI taxonomy): domain Eukaryota; kingdom Metazoa; phylum Chordata; class Lepidosauria; order Squamata; family Phrynosomatidae; genus Sceloporus; species Sceloporus occidentalis. Next base: position 14,121,722 of record JALMGF010000001.1, read on the forward strand.
AGATTAAAATGGAAGCCAAGTTCCTTACCCAGAGTGGATACATTCTCATAGTTTTCAATCATCACCTGAATGTACAAAGATTGTTGGCTGAGATCCAGGAGGTCCCATTCCTCCTTGCTGAAAAATACAGACACATCTGCAAAGGTCACATGTTCCTGTAAACAGAAAATAGCCTGTTACCTAAATTGCAAGAGGTCACCCATAAATTGTATTCCATTGGGAATTAATTTAGCTCAATAGGAAGCAGCAAGAGGGCTATGATAGCAATAGCTGGGATCTCTTCTACATGTAACAGGTCCAAGAACTAGAACTCTCAGACTGCAAAGTACAACATAGTGTTATTGATTAACAGCAAAGTCAAAATCACCATTCACGCAATCGTATACACACACAAACGCACGAATATTAATGAAATTAAAGGCCGTAGCATATAGCAAGGTTGAGGCAAGGCAATTACCAGTCCAGAAGCAAAGCTCCAGTCAGGGGATGGTGGAAGTGACCATGGCTCAGCAAGGCTGCCAGAAATGTGTGTATATGGGGGAAAGAGGTTCACTTCATGGTCACTGTGGCCTTTCCAGGTTCACACTTTTTGCCCTCTCTGTAACTGCTATTATAACAAAAGATAACAAAATATTTGTACACCAAAATAATGTGGACTATGTAGGTTGTGCTAACAAGCCCACACTCAGAAAGGTGGAATCAGCATATGAGGCAGTCCTAACAGGGCTCAACTACTTCAGAGTACTAGGGTGGGGTGGGGGCTGTAACACATCTTTAAATGCTCCCCCATCCCCAGTTATTAGAACCACCATCAGGGAAAAGATAAGGACCTAGCCCTGATCTCTGAGGGAGCTAGCCTTCATCTGGGAAGGTAGAGTTGCCGTGCCGCCACTGGAAACAACCAGGGGCTGTCCCTAATGGCAGTGCAGCAGCATGCACATGACACTACTGGGGACAAATGGGGGCTCTCTCCAATGTTGGTGCAGCAGCATGCATGCACCGCCATTGGGGTCTACCTGGGCTTGCTGTCTGCAGATACTCAAATCCATGTGTGGCAAGTCCGCGGATACCAAGGGTCCAATGTATGTAAATTGGATGACTGAATTCTAGGAAGCATAATGGTAGCCCTCTATGAAAGGAGATGTTTATTTAATAAGGGGGGAAAGGCTTCTTTTCTCCATCTACATTCTGTACTACAGACAACCCTCCATATCCACAAGATTCCCCCCCCCCCCAATGGATTCAAGCATCCACGGCTTGAAAATATTTTTAAAATACATAAATTCTGAGAAGCAAACCCTGGGTTTGCCATTTTATATAAGAAACACGATTTTACTGTGCCATTGTATACAATGGGACTTGAGCATCCACAGATTTTGGTATCCACAGAGGGTCCTGGAACCAAATTCCAGGGGATACCAAGGGCCCAATGTACATTCTGGACCAGCCTCCTCTAAACTGCTGCCCTGTACATGTTTGAGATTCCAGCTCCCATCATCCCTAGCCACTTAGGCAGCTTGCTTTGCACATGAGGCATAAAATTCCACAAACACCTCTTTCCATTCATGTGAGATAAAATACAAGGAAATCAAGTTAAATCATTTCTACCTTTCATACAACCGAAAGCCTGCTGCCTGACCTCCAAAATGTTAGGGCCAGCCATAAAAACAATGTACTTAGCAGGACTAATAGAGATCAGAATACCAAGGACTTTATCAGACAAGGGAAATTGGAAGTATAATCCAATGGCAATTCGAACACAATCACGGGGTTTCATGTTATTGCGTGATAGACCACCACACGCAAATTCGGGCAATGGCATCTGTTTTGTCCCAAGAGCGATGCTATGGACTTTGGGTGTAGTAAGGCCTCTGGCTCTCGGGAACACAGCCAGAACAAAAGACTTGTCCACAAATTTCCAAAGTTTTACTGGTTATAAACACAAATAACATGAAACTAATTTCTTCTTTCTCAACAGTCCCTCCTAAATACTTTGCTCTCTTCTTGATGGATTCTATCTTTCTTCTTCTGAGGACTATCTTTCTTGTTTTGTGGACTTATCTTTTTTTCCTTTGTGGACTTATCTTTTTGTCAAAGGAAAATATTCTCTCCAGGTCTGACTTGGCTGAAATCTTACTACACACTGAAACTAACTAGAGGGAGACAGCATAAGACCCTGGGATTTCCCACAATGCTTGCCTTTCTTAAAGCTGTAGATCTCTATTTCCCCTTCTAAACTAATACATAGAAAACCTAATATAATCTTAACTAAATATATGTCTCAAGAGCATCAAAGATGCTCTGGAGGCATGACAGCATCCTATTTTCTGGCAATGGGAAGCCAGTTCGAATGCAATTCGCAGTCACCTAAATTTGCTGAACGCTGACTGCGTTCTGGCCCCACTTTCTTTTCATTCGAAAAGATAAATTCCTCACATGTGATAAACTCCCAAGACTACGGAGTTTATCACATGTGAAGAATTTCTCTTAATTTTGAATGAAAAGAAAGTGGGGCCAGAACGCATTCATGTGAATTCGCTAGTTCAGTGAATTTAGGTGAATGCGAATTGCGTTTGAACTGACTTCCCATTGGCCGAAAATAGCATGCCATTGCCTGAATTTGCGTGTGGTAGTTTATAATGCAATAACGTGAAACCCCATGATTGCATTCGAATTGCCATTGGATTATACTTCCAATTGCCCTTGTCTGATAAAGTCTTACAATAAACCTAAGGGAACTTCTAAAGTGCCACCATTGCAAAGACCATGTAGCTGCATTCCAAGTCTACACAGGCTGGGAAAATGGCAGAACAGGGGACATGATTCTCAGGGACTCTCTGAACTGTTCTACAGATTGAAGGGCGACATTTGCCCAGCTGTCCAACTGACAAAACAGAAAGATCACTTCTTGGAGGTACAGCCAAGGACAAGTGTGTCTCTAACTTCAGCCCAGGGAATAACAGCATTTCTCTGTTAAGGTGCAGAACAAGCCCAAGGGCCCCATTGCAGAAAGAGAGGGATGGCATGAATCTCCACCTGATTCAAGGGCATCTTTCATGATTCATCCACAGAGAGAAGTATTGATTGAGAGTCTTCTTTCTTCCCCCTCTGAGGATCAAAAGGGCCTCTTCAGGATCTTTGTACACCTACAAAAAATACATAAGGAAATTATTTTGTCTACAGAAATTCACATGGCTGGAATCTTAGTTTTAGTCCTGATTTGAGGAGAACCATTTAATCTACTGCTAAATGGTGGGTCAACACAATCCAAAATCCTGCTGATTCTGTGGGTTTACTCTAGAGGGGACTAACAAAATGATTTCAGCTACAGTTTTCATGACTCTACTATCTTGTGCTTTCTTTCCCTCACCAATCCTTCAGCAGCTGAAGAGAATTTTCCACCTGAGCAGGCTTTTGCTATGGTCCTTTTCCTTCTCCTCCATCAAGACACAGACCCCCACTGGACCTTCTGGAAAGGGAGAAAGAGAAAGAAAAAGGGGGGAGCATTTTGGAAAGGCTCTGCTGTTCTGTCACAGTCGTTCTCTGGCTTGGGAAAAAGGCTTCATGGGAGAAAAGAAAAAGGAATCCCAAACCTCTCCCAGGTTTTCTGCCTCAGAGGATGAAGGATACATTTAGCCAATAATTAGGGGAAATCCCATCCTTTAGTCCTTTCTAAAGTAAATATGAAGCTCTCGGTTATCACAATACAGAAGAACTGACTGCCAGAATTCTGTGTAAAGATTTTCACTCGTTTATCAATCTAAAGCAGAGCATGGCTTTACAAATGTGTCTGGACTGCAGGTCTCAGCACTGCTCATTAGTTATGCTGTCTAGGGATGCTGGACATTGCAGTTCAGGAGTATCTAGAGGACTACACATGGCCCATTCATGATAGGAAGACCCTTTCTGCCTTTTAACAAACTGCAATGTTTCCTTACATCATAAAAATGTGATTTACAAAAAAAAAAAAACCCAAAACAGTTGTTTCCCTAGTATGGAACTGTTCCAGTCTTCTTTTGGGTGTTATATTAAATTCTAATATTATACACATGGTGACAGATTTTTCTACATCATGTCAGAAATTTGCATTGTCTCCTAGTTGATTCGTTTGCCAATGCAAGAAACATGGTATCCCAGTAATCTCAGAGACTTTCCAATTCAGAAAACCATGAAGATCACAAGGAAAAATTGTACATTGCATGAAAGGGACATTGGACAGTATTTGTCAAGAAGGGAAAACTATATAGACGAATCACAGATCACCATATTATGTGTGTTATGTAAAAATCAGTAAAGTTTTAACATCCACAGGCTGAAGGATTACCTCTGGGATTACAGAAAGGACATCTTGAATATATTTCTTTCAGCAGGTGTGAAGTTCAGGGGATTTCTCCCCACCTTCGATTTTTGGCTTGGGAACATGCAAAGAGGGCAAGAGGGTACAGTCGGCCCTTCTTCTACACAGATTTTTTTATACATGGATTCAAGCATCCATGGTTTGAAAATCTTCCAAAAAAGTATAAATTTCAAATATCAAACCTTGACTTTCCATTTTTTATAAGGGACACTATTTTGCTATGTCCTTATATTTAATGGGACTTGAGCATACACGGATTTTGTTATACTTGGGGGATCTTGGAACCAAACCCCAGCGTATAACAAGGGTCCACTTTATTTGCCATTTCAGACTGGGAGTGGTAGGTGGTATTTCTGAATGGTCTCACCAGAGTACAGCCCACATGCAAAGTACACATGGCAGGATGCAGAAAAGGCTAGACTTGTTTTTACTCTCATGGGCTAATTGTTGTCTAGGAAATTTTCTATGAATTAAAAAGCATCCCTGCCACCTTAGAGCAAAATCCAGGAAGAAAAAATACTGCCCTCTTGCAAAACACACCACGACCAGGAGCCACAGAGAAGCCATTTTCTCTAAAAAGAAACAAGCAGAAAGATTTTAACACCCTTTAGTTTTGAAACCCACATGTTTTCCCTCTAAACCCCAAACAACAATGTAAGGGTCCCTGGAGGAACAAATGAACAAACAAACATTGATTGGGGACATGAAACAAGCATAGAAAAGCAGTGCTGGAGAACATCAAGTTCTCATGTTGCTTTTCTCTCATATTAGGAATGGGTTTCACACTCATTTTTTTTCTTCCCCTTCATTATACCATAACCTTACCGAATGTGGTGGTGTTCCCTTCTATCCTAAATATGAAAGGCAGCATTGAGGAGACCAACAAAGCAAAGGTCTTCTCCAGAAAAAACTTCCTGCAGGTTTTTATGCTTGAGTCCCAGCTGAAGGTCCCATAGAGGCACCACCCGGTTCCTACAAAGTGGTAAGTCTTAAAGGGACTGGCATCTGGCCCAGAGCCTATCACACTTCCATCGCACTAAGAAGGAGTGGCGGGTGAATTGTTAGTGTTAGCCAGAGCCTGAAAAAGTATAAAACTATAACTCCCAGAATTCCCTAACTAGCAACGCAAATTCTCAAACTAATGTTCCCAACCTACTGTAGTCTTTTCATTGCTCTGAGAAAACATATGAGGTGTGTGTGTGTTGGATACAAGCCACCACTTTTAAAGCAAACGCTAAAAAACTGTACAGAGAAAATCCATCTTCCAGTCAGAAATTCAAAGTCTGCAGCATGGAGACCAATGGGCCCATACAGACAGGCCAAAATAAAGCTGCTTCGGGTTACTTTGGAGGTATGCTGTTTAAATGACACACACATCTTAAAGAGGCCAGAAGCTGCACAAAGCTATGCTCCAGTCCTTAGGACTGGAGTATGGTTTTGGTGTGGCTTCTGGCCTCTTAGGACGCATGCATCATTTAAACAGTATACCTCCAAAGTGATCTGAAGCAGCTTTATTTTGGCCTGTCTGTAAGGACTCAATGTCTCACTTGAAGGAAATAAGAGACTGGGAGCAAGGGCACCAACATACATGAGTGGAAGGGCCAGTGTCCTGGGCCACAAAGCCATAGAGCCTGTCTCTGGTACCTCCATACCCCACTGCCACACAAAGCTTCACACACAGGGAGGGCCTGTGGAGCCCATGGGGTCAGCCACTGCTTTCCCCAGTTTCTATTGAACCTGTCATAATGGACTAGTCTAGTAGAAGAGCAGCTGTTTCCTACTTTCTTTGGCCTTTCTAAACGCCTGTGAAAGGCTGGCTCAATGGCAAACTGGCCAGTAATGTACATGTCAAACTGTGAAGCCCTAACTATTTTTTCCACAGTCAAGGCACTGCTAAGAGAAAGTGAAAGCAAAATCCTGACACCCTTACTAGCAATCTAGCAACGAAATGAAAAGCCCAGGCAGGCTTTCTGGTAGCCACGCTGATTTCATGTGGTAGATAACTCCCTGGGTGGCAAAAAGGAGGCTAGATAACCCCTGGTATTGATTCTTGATAAATTGCAGCCACTGAAGAGATTTTCTCTCTTTTCAAGGGCCATAAGCCTTAGATCAGTTGTGAACCAAAGTGCACCCATATTGCTGATAGATTTAGTCATAGGGACTAGAAATGACATTGGCCAGTTCAGAATATCAGATATATTGGTCCAAAACACACTGCAGAAATAATCCAGTTTGATATGAAGTTGAAGGCTTTCACAGCCAGCATCCATAGTGTTTTGGGGGCTATGTTGTTGTGTTCTGGAAGAGTTCAATCCTGACGTTCCACCAGCATCTCTGGCTGGCCTCTTCAGAGAATGCTGGCATGGAAGTGAGTGGGGTATGTATATAATGTGTGACCCTGGATTGGGAGGAGTGATTTACATGTTATTCTCTGTGTTGGTCTGTTGGTGAATGGCAAGGCCTCAGGGTAGGAGGATATGCAAGAGGATTTGTGTCTATTTAATTAGCGATCCATTGTCTGCTGGGTGAGAAGGTTTCCCAGTAGACAGTGGACCACTGATTAAATAGACACAAATCTTCCTTGCATATCTTCCCACCCTGAGGCCTTGCCTCAGGTTAGACTTTGTAGCAAAACATTACGAACATTTTTGGCACTTGTATGGTTTCTTTCCTGTATGGGCTCTCTCATATACGACAAGGCTGGGACTTTGAGTAAAACATTTCCCACATCTCTGGCACTCGTATGGTTTCTTTTCTTTGTGAATTCTACGATGCACCTCAAGATTGGACTTTGTAGCAAAACATTTTCTACAGTCGTTGCATGGATATGGTTTTTCTCCTGTGTGGACTCTCTGATGAACTGCAAGGTTTCCATTCTTTGAAAAACCTTTCCCATACTCTTGGCATTTGAATGGTGTCTGCTCTGTGCGAACTTTCCCATGCCTCACACAATCATATTTGTGAGCAAAACATTTCTCACACACTCCACATCGGAAGCATTTATTTCCCTTGTGTTTTAAACATTTTCCAGAGTTCTCTCTGCTTTCATCTTCCTCTTCTTCATGGTGTGTGTGTCTCACAAGATCCGATTCAGATCCCACATTTGCCACATTCATTTATTTCACTCTACCCATGTTTTAGGAATAAGAACAAAAAACACGGAAAAGACTCACTTTAAAATATAATAGAGAAGGGAATGAGCAAGCAACCAAGATGCTCCAGGACATGTAACTTCAAAGGAAGAACAGTTGCTGTTTCTTTTTTTCTCCTTGATGAATATTAATCATGAATGCTTATTGGAAATATTTAACACAACTGAACTCAAGAGCCAGAAACAAAACTATAACCTTGTGACCTTTCCACAATACTGGGTGCTGGCCTATCAATAACAGGCATTTTAGCAGGGAAGTCTGGAGGTGAAGTCGAAGGCTTTCATGGCCGGCATCCATAGTTTTTTGTGGGTTTTTCGGGCTATGTGGCCATGTTCTAGAAGAGTTTCCTCCTGACGTTTTGCCTGCATCTGTGGCTGGCACTTTTGTCTGAACTGCAAGCTACTTGTGTTATTTTTGGAGTGAGTCTCATTTCTTAGGGAAGCGGGGGCGGGTTATAGACCGCCACTTTGAGGCGGTCTGCCGCCGCCGCCGTTTGCTCCGTAAGGGAGCCTTCACAGCCACACCATGCGGCTCCCTTACGGAGCAAAAAAGAAGCTCCAAAATGGAGCTTCTTTCTGCGGTGCCTCTGTGACGTCGTGAGGCGCCAGGGGCGCATTCGCGACGTCAAAGGTGCCACGACACATTCGGATGCACAGCGTCCGATACGTAAAGATGGCGCTGGCCGTGTGGAATGGCCGGCGCCATATTGTACGGACAGAGTCCATATTAGACCCAGGGGCATCCAGAAGAGACGCCCCCTTTTTAAAATGGGACGTCCTGCGGACGTCCCAAGTGCCGGTTTGTAACCGGCCATAGTTAGACATTTCTGCTACTCTGCTAATTTAAAGCTAGACCCTAACAGGCTTGGCTTTGACACTTTTGATATTTCAATATTTTTGTTTCCTTCCTAAAGGCTGAAGTCTTAGGAAATTTACATTACCCCACATTTTTGGGTTATGATGCTCCAGAGTCATTTGTTCTAAATTGCTTCTCCTGAAGATATTAGCTGCAATAAAGCTTTTATTACTCAAATGATAGATACTGGTTTCTGCTAATCCTAACCCCACAATGACCAAATTATAAAATGTCATGGAAAATGCAAATGTGCCTAACTACAATGAGACTATTTAAAGCAGTGAATGGGCAGAGACCCACAGAATCAAGAAAACAGCAACAACATTTTGGTGACAATTCAGAGGAAGCTGCAGCTTACATTCACTTGTCTGTTGATCCAAGTATAGCATATCATATCCAAGGTTTAACCAATACAAAAGAGATATGGAATAAACTACAGAAAGTGTTTGATTCTGCAAATACTTCTAATCAAACATATCTCCCGATCAAACTTGATAACACAAAGTTGTCTCATCCTCGATTTTTGAATCAGCATATTAATGGCTTTATGGCAACTCTGTCTGGAGGTGCAGCACCTGGGGAATCCTTCCCAGAAGATGCAAAACTTGGACTGTTTTTGAATAGCCTTCCAAAATATTACTGTCCAACAATTAATGCTTTGCAAGTTAAAGGAGATGTTCCTCTGCAAGATGCTATTGCTCAAATTATTGAATTTCAAAATAGGCAAAACCTGATGGAAGACAAAAACGACAGACAGAATTAGCTCAGTTTTCTGCAGAAGATTTGCAAACCAAAGCCTCTTCTTCTCCCAGGACAAACAGAAACAATGTTAACAAGCCAAGACCTGAGAAGCAACTCTTACTTTATGACTACAGTGGACCCTTGTTATATGCTGGGGTTTGGTTGAAAGATCCCCCGTGGATAACAAAATCCTGGATGATCAAGTCCCATTAAATTTATTTATTTAATTAAAAAAAAAAAAAAAAACCCAGGCGCCAGTATGCACATATTTTGTCAAATTTAAAAACCTCCTCTGTGTGTGTGTGTGTGTGTTGTGGGTATTTGGGTCACTACAGGTTATGAACTTCCCTTGGCCCTGTTTTCAACCCCAAAATGCAAGCTAATGTCATCTCTGCATCCTCCCTCCTTGCCACCCCAGAGTGCCTCATACACATGTAATAATAATAATAATAATAATAATAATAAATTCCTCACCTCGGGATGCCAGAAAAGGATGCCATGCATTCTGTGCTTTCCCTCAGCTATCCCTGAATTCCTTACAGACAGTAGCAAAAGCATTCTGTATCAATTTGCCAAATTGGAAAGAGAAACGTTTGTAACATTCGCATTGTAGCATTTGCAAAGGAAAAAAGCCTCCTGCAAAGTGCTCTTTGCAGCATTTCCTTTGCTGGAAGCAAGGGAACGAAAGGAAAAGTGAACAGGCAGGCAGGCACATTCTACCTATGTATCTATCTACCTAATGCAAAAAACATGCATATGGATGGCCCTTGTGGTCTCTTCCAACTCTGTGATTCTATGATTCTAGTTTGTCAAAAATAATAATAATAAAAATTAAAAAGTGCGAAAGCTGCCTGGTGCGAGCTCCATCCTGTGGCCTCCCTCTGACCTGCCCTGAACTGACCCTTCGTCCTGTTCCTTCCTTCTCCTCCTCCTGCTCCATTACAGATTGCTCTCCATGGCCCCCTTCTTCTCCCTGGCTCCTTTGCATCCCCCATCAGTCACCCTGATTCCCCCTTTTTGCATCCTTCCTCCTTCTCCTCCTTTGCCCCGATGAAGGGGAGGGAATGCTCTTCCCACTCCCCTCTCTCTGACCTAAATACCTCCCCTGAACTTGACCCAATCATGATCGGGGGCAAGTTCATATTCGCCAAACCCGGGTTTTTTCAAAAGAGACGGCTTTTCCCCTGATTCCAAATGACCCACACTAAGGGGCATTTGCCACGAAACGGTTATGCATGCTTCGAATTCGATTGTGAGAGATTTGGGTCCAATATGAATTTCACGTGCAAGATTCGATTCCTGATCTGGGGTAAAAGGTAGTCTGAATGGCCCCTAAGTATAGTAGTCCAATTTTTTTTAGCTTGCTTACATTTCCACCATACATGGAAAAGGTCTGCCTGTGGATCTGAGCATTGCCGCTTATGTCACCGATGATGCGCAGATAATTGACATGCATTTTTGAAGTGGCGCAAACTAGTGGGGATGACAATCATGCCAAAAAAGAAGCGATTACAAGGGGATAATGAAAAGATCCCCTTTCACAGTGGGAACAATGGACCTTTTGGAACCGATTTATCGACAAAGAGCAAAGGCAAACCACAAACTGGTTTAAATGTAAGTGGGAATGGGGCCTTAGTGGATACCCCAGCCTTCTCAAGAACGGCTCAGCTGCCATTTTCTTTGTGGCCTCCAGGATCTTGTGTTTGCAGCAGCCACTTTAGTTAAAGGGTTAATCCGGAGTACAACTACTGTCAAAGACAAATTTCATATGAGAGAGCAGAGAATTGAAGGGTTCTGGGGAGCTAGTGGGAAGGAAGTAGCAGTCAGCCTAAAAAGAGGCAAGGATCAAGCAAACAGAGAGAAAGGTCCAGCCAAGGGTTTCTGAAAAATAGGAAGAAAGCAAAGGCACAAAGAGGAAGACCGCTGGACAGGAAGGAACTGAAGAAAAGCCCCAGTGGCACCAGGGAAGGGAAAGAGGCAAAAACACCTTGTGATGTCCTGTCAGGACTGTTTTAATCTCCCCCTGCATTTTCTTTCGTGTTGGTTCAGGCCATAGAATATTTTAGTGTAGAAAAGTTCTTTGTATTAGTTGTGGGAGGAGCTGTAGGATCCCCTGCATTTTTCCAGGTTTGGTTTGCCCTTTCCCAGCATGCTCTGCTGTAGCTGATAGCTTTTAGTGGGGAGCAGTCTTTGCTGGGAGCAAGCAGAGAGCTGTCTTTTGGTGGCAAACAGGCCCAGACAGCTGGAAAGGGCATTTCTTACACGTTAGCCATTTTAGTTACCAAGTACTTTTGCCATTTTAGTTACCAAGTACGTTAGCCACATCAGTTACCAGATACTAGTTAGCCGATTTAGTTACCAGCATCAAAGAAGACAAAGAGATCAGGAGCTGAAAGACCCTGCACCAGCTCACTGAGTGAGGAGATCAAACCAAGATCAGACCCAGAAAGATGACACCCTGAAGATTGCTGAAAGTCTGTAAAGTATCTTTTATTTCAAGTTATTTAGAGCCGGGGAGGAGAAAACTCTTTATTTTTGTCGTTTAAATTAAATTTCCCCCCTTTTTGAACTTTACATTCAGCGTCAGAGCCTTTTTGGGTAGAAGAGTTTGATCTCACCAGGGTACCGGCGTTGCACACCCAAACCTGCCACCACCTTTAGTTGGGTGTGTCTTCACACACCTCAATCATCCACAAGCACAATATTTGTAGGGCAATACAAGTTTCCTAAGGCTTCAGCCTTTAGTAAGGAAACAAAAACATTTAAATATCAAAAATATGAAAGCCAAGACCGTTAGGGTCTAGCTTTCAAACAGCAGGGTGGCAAAAATGTGTCCTTGCTGTCTAAGAACTGCAGTCTGAGAAGTGAGAGTGACTCAAAAAGCAACACAAAACCTTGCAGTTTAAACAAAAGTTTACTAATGGCTTGAACCTATATAATAATAATAATAATAATAATAATAATAATAATAATGTTTATTTATATACCGCTTTTCCAAATGCATAGAAGCTATATCTTAACCTAGCTAATAAATGGTTCAGATAAAGATGAAATCTTTACCTGAATCACATGGTTTGTTTACCAATTTGCAAAGCTATTGCCATGCGATTCAGTACAGCAAATGGGATGTTTGAATGAGGGGAAGAGAGAATGCAAAACTCTTCCAACAATATTGTGTTATACCAGGGGACGGCAATCTCCGGCCCATGGGCCGGATGCGGCCTGCGGGCGCCTTTCTGCTGGCCCCCGGTCCCTCGTGCCGCCGAAATTGCCGCCGATTTCGGCGGCTCCGGCCGCCATTTTGCCCTTCAAAATGGCGACGAAGTCTCGCGCGAATAATAGCAATATTTGCAAGAATGGAAGCGACTAGGCAAGGCCACAAAACAGCAAAAAATGCATGCCACTGTCTCAACCCAGAAAAGAGCAAGCAAGGGGCCCGGTGCAGCTCCTGGAGCCCCGTTTCAGGGCTCCGGAGGTCGCGCGAGACTTCGCCGCCATTTTGAAGGGCAAAATGGCGGCGCCCATTAGGAGGCCCGATGCGGCCTCCGGAGCCCTGAAACGGGGCTCCAGGAGCTGCACCGGGCCCCTGAGAGGCCCGATGCGGCCTTTGGAGCCCTGAATTGGGGCTCCAGGAGCTGCACCGGGCCTTCAAATGGGCGCCGCCCACCTCCCTCCGGGCTCCGCCCTCCCTCCTCCCTCCTATAAATGGAGGGGTGGGGGGGAAGGAGGAGGAGGGAGGGAGGGAGGGAGGGAGGGAGGGGAGGAGGAGGAGAGAGAGAGAGGGTGGGAGGGAGAGAAGAGAATGGAAGGGAGGGAGGGGAGGAGAGAGAGAGAGAAAAGGTGAGAGGGAGAGGAGAGAGAGGGAGGGAGGGAGAGAGAGGGAGGGCGGGGAGAAGAGAGAGAGAGGGTGGGAGGGTGGGAGTGAGAGGGAGGGAGGAAGGGAGAGAAAGAAAGTGGTTTGAGACAGTGGCATGCGTTTTTTGCTGTTTTGTGGCCTTGCCTAGTCACTTCCATTCTTGCAAATATTGCTATTATTATTGTTGTTATCCTTTGGTATTCTCTTTGCAAAATCCCCCCACATGGACTTGCTTGCTCTTTTCTGGGTTGAGACAGTGTGCATGCATTTTTTGCTGTTTTGTGGCCTTGCCTAGTCGCTTCCATGTTGCAAATATTGCTATTATTATTGTTGTTATCCTTTGGTATTCTCTTTGCAAAATCCCCCTGCCTACATGGACTTGCTTGCTCTTTTCTGGGTTGAGACAGTGGCATGCATTTTTTGCTGTTTTGTGGCCTTGCCTAGTCGCTTCCATTCTTGCAAATATTGCTATTATTATTGTTGTTATCCTTTGGTATTCTCTTTGCAAAATCCCCCCCACATGAACTTGCTTGCTCTTTTCTGGGTTGAGACAGTGGCATGCATTTTTTGCTGTTTTGTGGCCTTGCCTAGTCGCTTCCATTCTTGCAAATATTGCTATTATTATTGTTGTTATCCTTTGGTATTCTCTTTGCAAAATCCCCCTGCCTACATGGACTTGCTTGCTCTTTTCTGGGTTGAGACAGTGTGCATGCATTTTTCCTGTGTTATGGCATTGCCGGCCCTAGTAGCTTCTTGCAAATATTATTATTATTATGCGGCTCCGCCCCCGGAGGGTGGAAACTCCGCCCCTGACATGTGGCTCCGCCCCCGGATAGTGGAAGCTCTGCCCTGGCATGCGGCTCCGCCTCAGAGGGTGGAAGCTCCACCCCCATGTGCAGCTCCGCCCCCGGAGGGTGGAAGCTCCACCCCCCCGGCTTTGGCCCCCCCCAGTTGTCTGAGGGACAGCAACCCGGCCCCCGGCTCAAAAAGGTTGCCTACCCCTGTGTTATACTATACTGTATCCTTAAGAAAAAATATTTCCATTGAGAGAACATCTCCCTGACAAGTATTGTAATTTCCCTTACTTGGGATTTCACTGTTTCACATTTCTTACGTGTGGGTCTAAGAAAGAAATATTTTCCAAATAATTCCAATGTTTATTAAATCACCCTTTAACATATTAAAAACATAGGCTTTGCAAGCAGAATAAGCATGGAAGGAGATAACATTGCTGCTCATTTAATTATGGTGAATGTACACTAGGAAGTTATTAAGCTGTAAACCAGATAGAGGTAAACCGATTTAGTAAGCTATGTGATAAGCTCCTTAATGTATGCCACATTGGAGTTGATGTTTCTCAGATGAAATAGGATAAACCAGTGAGCTTGAAACAGCAGAGAACTGAACAGAACCACAGAGAACATCAGCAGCAGCATTACACAATACACAGTCCTTGGGTGGGAAAGAGTTCTTCCTTTCCAGACTCATTTATGTGTTTCTCAGAAACGTCTGTGTGGCAAATGATGGCAGTAGGTTCTGTGTCTATCTGGACGAGAATAGATTATTCTAGTTGCTTCACATGGAATTTGGGGTTATCAAAGCTCTATATTCTGCCAGTACACCCTTTCAGAGACTCTGATCAGTCACAATTAACGCATTCTATAAAAATAATTTCCCACCTTCTGTACCTTCAAAAGGTTTCTTTCTAGGTCTGAGTTTCTGATGGTTTGTAAAATGTGCTTGGCCAAGAAAAGGCATGCTAAACTGAGCACTGAAAAGGATTCTCTGCTGAGTTGACTGACTGCTGGATTCCCCAAGCTGAGTGTTGACTAAAATGTTTCCCTCACCAGGCACCATTATAGCATTACTCTCCTTCATGCGTCCTTTGGTATCCCTTCAGCTGTTGGTAGTAGTGGAAGCTTTCCTCACACTTTAAACATCTATATAATTTCTCTCCCCGGTGAACCGTCTTGTGAATCACAAGGCGTGCCCTTTGAGTAAAATGTTTTCCACACTTGGAGCATTTGTAGGGCCTCTTTCCAAGGTGGAAATGCAAGTGTGTCCCAAATGCTGCATTGCCTGCTGCATGAGGAAAGATGATCTTGTAGCATCCACGTTTGGATGTTTCATCAAACCATTTTGTCCCATGAGGACCTTGACAAGTTCTCTCTCCTGCATGGACTCCCTGGTGGATCACAAGATTGCCTCTCCAACCAAAACATTTCCCACACTTTGGGCATCGATATGGCTTCTCTCCTGTATTAATTCTCTGATGATTCACAAGATGTGATGTTGTAGCAAAACATTTTTCACACTTCTGGCATTTCTATGATTTCTCTCCTGTGTGGACTCTCTGATGCTGCACAAGATTTGATGATGTAGCAAAGCATTTTCCACACTTCTGGCACTTGTATGGTTTCTCTCCTGTGTGGACTCTCTGATGCTGCAAAAGGTTGGAACTGTGAGTAAAACATTTTCCGCACCTCTGGCACTTGTATGGTTTCTCACCTGTGTGGACTCTCTGATGCCTCACAAGACTGGACTTTAGAGTAAAACATTTTCCACACCTCTGGCACTTGTATGGTTTCTCTCCTGTGTGGACTCTCTGATGCCTCACAAGACTGGACTTTAGAGTAAAACATTTTCCACACCTCTGGCACTTGTATGGTTTCTCTCCCGTGTGGACTCTCTGATGCTGCAAAAGGTTGGAACTGTGAGTAAAACATTTTCCGCACCTCTGGCACTTGTATGGTTTCTCTCCTGTGTGGACTCTCTGATGCATCACAAGACTGGACTTTAGAGTAAAACATTTTCCACACCTCTGGCACTTGTATGGTTTCTCTCCCATGTGGACTCTCTGATGCTTCAAAAGGTTGGAACTGTGAGTAAAACATTTTCCACACCTCTGGCACTTGTATGGTTTCTCTCCCGTGTGGACTCTCTGATGCCTCAAAAGGTTGGAACTGTGAGTAAAACATTTTCTGCACCTCTGGCACTTGTATGGTTTCTCTCCTGTGTGGACACTATGATGACTCACAAGGCTGGACTTACGAGTAAAAGTTTTTCCACACCCCTGGCACTTATATGGTTTCTCTCCTGTGTGGAGTTGCTGATGTCTCACAAGGCTTTGTTTTTGAGTAAAGCATTTCTCACACTCTTGACATTTGTATGGTTTCTCTCCTGTGTGGACTCTCTGGTGCTTTACAAGAAGAGCATTGTGAGCAAAACATTTTCCACACT
Source organism: Sceloporus occidentalis (assembly GCA_023333645.1). Lineage (NCBI taxonomy): Eukaryota > Metazoa > Chordata > Lepidosauria > Squamata > Phrynosomatidae > Sceloporus > Sceloporus occidentalis. The sequence continues at coordinate 14,137,923 of JALMGF010000001.1, forward strand.
CTTCACACCTGAAGCATTTCTTTTTCTCATGTTTTAAACATTTCTCAGGCTTTTCTCTGGTTTCATGTTCCCCTTCTTCACGGGTTGTCTCATGTCTGGCAAGTTCCACTTCATTCATGAAAGAGAGGTCACATTTGCCACATTGTCTTATTTCACTCCAATCACATTCTAGGAAGAAGGACCAACACAGAAAAGACTGACTCTCAAGTATGTTAGAGAAGGAACTTTGTGAGCCAACATGGGGCTAATTGAAAGAAAGAATAAATAAAGGATAATTTAAGATTGTTTTAAAAGGGTGGTTGCTGTGTCTTTTTTATTCTTTGATGAGTATTAATTGTGATAATTAAATTATACCACTTAATACATCTGAATTCAAGAGCCAGAGACAAACTAGGACCTGGGAGGACCATTTTTTCAAGCCAGCCTTGTGACTTTTCTCCTGCGTGCTGGATACTGAACCCGTTGTAGATGTTGTAGTAGGGAAATCTGGAGATATAGGCCAGTATTCTCTATCAACTGCTTAGTGAGGTATACTAAATTAAATAATCACTCTTGGTCTGTCCTTGCCAGACCTGATGGAAATGTCATTCTCCTCTGCTCTGATCACTGGCAAAATGGACCTCCTTCTTCCCACACAGATAATGGTCAATAAAGGAGGTGGGGGAAGGAGTTACGATGACAGCAACAATGTCACCATCATTACTAAGCAGTAATCATAAATACAGTGACCTCTCCTAACTCATGGATCTGAGATTCACAACTTTGAATATCCGCGGAGGGGCAACCTCTGCTAATTTCAGTGGTGTGCATGCCCTGCTCATGTGCACAGGGGCATCCTCCATTCAAGCCTATGGGGCTTGAATATGCGTGAGCCTCTGTTTTCTTGGGGGTGTGTGTCCAGAACAGATCCCCCGCAAAAACAGAGGCCCAACTGTACAGAAAAAGTACCTAGAATTACTCATACGTAACAGGAATTTTCAGACCTTATAATGGCTCAGTAGGTCATCATCCTGTTTCCATGTAATAGGGGTTGGTGGTTTAGTACTGTATGCATTACGAGGTTGATGGCATGTTCATTCCTGAGAGATTAGTTTGCCGTCAGACAGGGGACTATGTGAGTGAAACGGGCCCAAAAGAGTTTTCTTTGGTCATATTTCTCTCCCAGGTGAGAGACATATGGATTTGGATTTGGAGGATATCCTAATCCAACCCAGGGCATCGAATGTTGCTCTCTTGCAACATACCTCAGACAGTGTAATATCTTGGGCTGGCCTTCGAAGCCACAGATGCAAGGAGATAAAACAATTTCCATTATCTAATTCCTATCTGAGCCAAAGAAGAGAGAGTAACATCTTGAGTCTCTTAGACTGTCGGTGTTCTTTGGCTTTTTTGTGGTATTGGAGCAACTTGCTGGATTGTTCAGTATAATTTTAATACTGTTTTATCAATTATTTCCTTCCAGAAAATTACATGAACAACAAGAATGCTTTAGAAGGGACAAAAGATTAAAATGGAAGCCAAGTTCCTTACCCAGAGTGGATACATTCTCATAGTTTTCAATCATCACCTGAATGTACAAAGATTGTTGGCTGAGATCCAGGAGGTCCCATTCCTCCTTGCTGAAAAATACAGACACATCTGCAAAGGTCACATGTTCCTGTAACCAGAAAATAGCCTGTTACCTAAATTGCAAGAGGTCACAAGAGGTCACCCATAAATTGTATTCCATTGGGAATTAATTTAGCTCAATAGGAAGCAGCAAGAGGGCTATGATAGCAATAGCTGGGATCTCTTCTACATGTAACAGGTCCAAGAACTAGAACTCTCAGACTGCTAAGTACAACATAGTGTTATTGATTAACAGCAAAGTCAAAATCACCATTCACGCCATCGTATACACACACAAACGCATGAATATTAATGAAATTAAAGACCGTAGCATATAGCAAGGTTGAGGCAAGGCAATTACCAGTCCAGAAGCGTTGCACACCCAAACCTGCCACCACCTTTAGTTGGGTGTGTCTTCACACACCTCAATCATCCACAAGCACAATATTTGTAGGGCAATACAAGTTTCCTAAGGCTTCAGCCTTTAGTAAGGAAACAAAAACATTTAAATATCAAAAATATGAAAGCCAAGACCGTTAGGGTCTAGCATCGGGCCTCCCAGGGGCCCGGTGCAGCTCCTGGAGCCCCGTTTCAGGGCTCCGGAGGTCGCGCGAGACTTCGCCACCATTTTGAAGGGCAAAATGGCGGCGCCCATTAGGAGGCCCGATGCGGCCTCCGGAGCCCTGAAACGGGGCTCCAGGAGCTGCACCGGGCCCCTGAGAGGCCCGATGCGGCCTTTGGAGCCCTGAATCGGGGCTCCAGGAGCTGCACCGGGCCTTCAAATGGGCGCCGCCCACCTCCCTCCTGGCTCCGCCCTCCCTCCTCCCTCCTATAAATGGAGGGGCGGGGGAGAAGGAGGAGGAGGCAGAGAGGGAGGGAGGGAGGGAGGGAGGGAGGGGAGGGGAGGAGGAGGAGAGGGAGGGAGGGAGGGGAGGAGAGAGAGAGAGAGAGAAAGGGTGGGAGGGAGAGGAAAGAGAGGGAGGGAGGGAGAGAGAGGGAGGGAGGGGAGGAGAGAGAGAGAGAAAAGGTGAGAGGGAGAGGAGAGAGAGGGAGGGGAGAAGAGAGAGAGAGGGTGGGAGGGTGGGAGTGAGAGGGAGGGAGGAAGGGAGAGAAAGAAAGTGGTTTGAGACAGTGGCATGTGTTTTTTGCTGTTTTGTGGCCTTGCCTAGTTGCTTCCATTCTTACAAATATCGCTATTATTACACGCAAATTCGGGCAATGGCATCTTATTTTCTGGCAATGGGAAGCCAGTTCGAACGCAATTCGCAGTCACCTAAATTTGCTGAACGCTGACTGCGTTCTGGCCCCACTTTCTTTTCATTCGAAATTAAGATAAATTCCTCACATGTGATAAACTCCCAAGACTACGGAGTTTATCACATGTGAAGAATTTCTCTTAATTTTGAATGAAAAGAAAGTGGGGCCAGAACGCATTCATGTGAATTCGCTAGTTCAGTGAATTTAGGTGAATGCGAATTGCGTTTGAACTGACTTCCCATTGGCCGAAAATAGCATGCCATTGCCTGAATTTGCGTGTGGTAGTTTATAATGCAATAACGTGAAACCCCATGATTGCATTCGAATTGCCATTGGATTATACTTCCAATTGCCCTTGTCTGATAAAGTCTTACAATAAACCTAAGGGAACTTCTAAAGTGCCACCATTGCAAAGACCATGTAGCTGCATTCCAAGTCCACACAGGCTGGGAAAATGGCAGAACAGGGGACATGATTCTCAGGGACTCTCTGAACTGTTCTACAGATTGAAGGGTGACATTTGCTCAGCTGTCCAACTGACAAAACAGAAAGACCACTTCTTGGAGGTACAGCCAAGGACAAGTGTGTCTCTAACTTCAGCCCAGGGAATAACAGCATTTCTCTGTTAAGGTGCAGAACAAGCCCAAGGGCCCCATTGCAGAAAGAGAGGGATGGCATGAATCTCCACCTGATTCAAGGGCATCTTTCATGATTCATCCACAGAGAGAAGTATTGATTGAGAGTCTTCTTTCTTCCCCCTCTGAGGATCAAAAGGGCCTCTTCAGGATCTTTGTACACCTGCAAAAAATACATAAGGAAATTATTTTGTCTACAGAAATTCACATGGCTGGAATCTTAGTTTTAGTCCTGATTTGAGGAGAACCATTTAATCTACTGCTAAATGGTGGGTCAACACAATCCAAAATCCTGCTGATTCTGTGGGTTTACTCTAGAGGGGACTAACAAAATGATTTCAGCTACAGTTTTCATGACTCTACTATCTTGTGCTTTCTTTCCCTCACCAATCCTTCAGCAGCTGAAGAGAATTTTCCACCTGAGCAGGCTTTTGCTATGGTCCTTTTTCTTCTCCTCCATCAAGACACAGACCCCCACTGGACCTTCTGGAAAGGGAGAAAGAGAAAGAAAAAGGGGGGAGCATTTTGGAAAGGCTCTGCTGTTCTGTCACAGTCGTTCTCTGGCTTGGGAAAAAGGCTTCATGGGAGAAAAGAAAAAGGAATCCCAAACCTCTCCCAGGTTTTCTGCCTCAGAGGATGAAGGATACATTTAGTCAATAATTAGGGGAAATCCCATCCTTTAGTCCTTTCTAAAGTAAATATGAAGCTCTCGGTTATCACAACACAGAAGAACTGACTGCCAGAATTCTGTGTAAAGATTTTCACTCGTTTATCAATCTAAAGCAGAGCATGGCTTTACAAATGTGTCTGGACTGCAGGTCTCAGCACTGCTCATTAGTTATGCTGTCTAGGGATGCTGGACATTGCAGTTCAGGTGTATCTAGAGGACTACACATGGCCCATTCATGATAGGAAGACCCTTTCTGCCTTTTAACAAACTGCAATGTTTCCTTACATCATAAAAATGTGATTTACAAAAAAAAAAAAAAAACCCAAAACAGTTGTTTCCCTAATATGGAACTGTTCCAGTCTTCTTTTGGGTGTTATATTAAATTCTAATATTATACACACGGGGACAGATTTTTCTACATCATGTCAGAAATTTGCATTGTCTCCTAGTTGATTCGTTTGCCAATGCAAGAAACATGGTATCCCAGTAATCTCAGAGACTTTCCAATTCAGAAAACCATGAAGATCACAAGGAAAAATTGTACATTGCCTGAAAGGGACATTGGACAGTATTTGTCAAGAAGGGAAAACTATATAGACGAATCACAGATCACCATATTATGTGTGTTATGTAAAAATCAGTAAAGTTTTAACATCCACAGGCTGAAGGATTACCTCTGGGATTACAGAAAGGACATCTTGAATATATTTCTTTCAGCAGGTGTGAAGTTCAGGGGATTTCACCCCACCTTCGATTTTTGGCTTGGGAACATGCAAAGAGGGCAAGAGGGTACAGTCGGCCCTTCTTCTACACAGATTTTTTTACACATGGATTCAAGCATCCATGGTTTGAAAATCTTCCAAAAAAGTATAAATTTCAAATATCAAACCTTGACTTTCCATTTTTTATAAGGGACACTATTTTGCTATGTCCTTATATTTAATGGGACTTGAGCATACACGGATTTTGTTATACTTGGGGGATCTTGGAACCAAACCCCAGCGTATAACAAGGGTCCACTTTATTTGCCATTTCAGACTGGGAGTGGTAGGTGGTATTTCTGAATGGTCTCACCAGAGTACAGCCCACATGCAAAGTACACATGGCAGGATGCAGAAAAGGCTAGACTTGTTTTTACTCTCATGGGCTAATTGTTGTCTAGGAAATTTTCTATGAATTAAAAAGCATCCCTGCCACCTTAGAGCAAAATCCAGGAAGAAAAAATACTGCCCTCTTGCAAAACACACCACGACCAGGAGCCACAGAGAAGCCATTTTCTCTAAAAAGAAACAAGCAGAAAGATTTTAACACCCTTTAGTTTTGAAACCCACATGTTTTCCCTCTAAACCCCAAACAACAATGTAAGGGTCCCTGGAGGAACAAATGAACAAACAAACATTGATTGGGGACATGAAACAAGCATAGAAAAGCAGTGCTGGAGAACATCAAGTTCTCATGTTGCTTTTCTCTCATATTAGGAATGGGTTTCACACTCATTTTTTTTTCTTCCCCTTCATTATACCATAACCTTACCGAATGTGGTGGTGTTCCCTTCTATCCTAAATATGAAAGGCAGCATTGAGGAGACCAACAAAGCAAAGGTCTTCTCCAGAAAAAACTTCCTGCAGGTTTTTATGCTTGAGTCCCAGCTGAAGGTCCCATAGAGGCACCACCCGGTTCCTACAAAGTGGTAAGTCTTAAAGGGACTGGCATCTGGCCCAGAGCCTATCACACTTCCATCGCACTAAGAAGGAGTGGCGGGTGAATTGTTAGTGTTAGTGTTAGCCAGAGCCTGAAAAAGTATAAAACTATAACTCCCAGAATTCCCTAACTAGCAACGCAAATTCTCAAACTAATGTTCCCAACCTACTGTAGTCTTTTCATTGCTCTGAGAAAACATATGAGGTGTGTGTGTGTTGGATACAAGTCACCACTTTTAAAGCAAATGCTAAAAAACTGTACAGAGAAAATCCATCTTCCAGTCAGAAATTCAAAGTCTGCAGCATGGAGACCAATGGTCCCATACAGACAGGCCAAAATAAAGCTGCTTCGGGTTACTTTGGAGGTATGCTGTTTAAATGACACACACATCTTAAAGAGGCCAGAAGCTGCACAAAGCTATGCTCCAGTCCTTAGGACTGGAGAATGGTTTTGGTGTGGCTTCTGGCCTCTTAGGACGCATGCATCATTTAAACAGTATACCTCCAAAGTGATCTGAAGCAGCTTTATTTTGGCCTGTCTGTAAGGACTCAATGTCTCACTTGAAGGAAATAAGAGACTGGGAGCAAGGGCACCAACATACATGAGTGGAAGGGCCAGTGTCCTGGGCCACAAAGCCATAGAGCCTGTCTCTGGTACCTCCATACCCCACTGCCACACAAAGCTTCACACACAGGGAGGGCCTGTGGAGCCCATGGGGTCAGCCACTGCTTTCCCCAGTTTCTATTGAACCTGTCATAATGGACTAGTCTAGTAGAAGAGCAGCTGTTTCCTACTTTCTTTGGCCTTTCTAAACGCCTGTGAAAGGCTGGCTCAATGGCAAACTGGCCAGTAATGTACATGTCAAACTGTGAAGCCCTAACTACAGTGCTACCTCGGGTTACGAAATTAATTTGTTCCGCGGCGCCGTTCGTAACCCGATAAATTTCGCAACCCGAAAAGGCGCTGGAAAGCCGCTAGCCGCCCGCTAGCCGCGCTTTCAGATTTGAATTTCGCGCCGAAAAAAATTTCGTAACCCGAAAAAATCTTCGTAACCCGGAACAGTTTTTTCCTATCTAACTTTTTCGTACCCCGGAAATTTCGTAACGCGAGCAATTCATATCCCGGGGTACCACTGTATTTTTTCCACAGTCAAGGCACTGCTAAGAGAAAGTGAAAGCAAAATCCTGACACCCTTACTAGCAATCTAGCAAAGAAATGAAAAGCCCAGGCAGGCTTTCTGGTAGCCACGCTGATTTCATGTGGTAGATAACTCCCTGGGTGGCAAAAAGGAGGCTAGATAACCCCTGGTACTGATTCTTGATAAATTGCAGCCACTGAAGAGATTTTCTCTCTTTTCAAGGGCCTTAGATCAGTTGTGAACCAAAGTGCACCCATATTGCTGATAGATTTAGTCATAGGGACTAGAAATGACGTTGGCCAGTTCAGAATATCAGAGATATTGGTCCAAAACACACTGCAGAAATAATCCAGTTTGATATGAAGTTGAAGGCTTTCACAGCCAGCATCCATAGTGTTTTGTGGGTTTTGGGGGCTATGTTGTTGTGTTCTGGAAGAGTTTAATGCTGACGTTCCACCAGCATCTCTGGCTGGCCTCTTCAGAGAATGCTGGCATGGAAGTGAGTGGGGTATGTATATAATGTGTGACCCTGGATTGGGAGGAGTGATTTACATGTTATTCTCTGTGTTGGTCTGTTGGTGAATGGCAAGGCCTCAGGGTAGGAGGATATGCAAGAGGATTTGTGTCTATTTAATTAGCGATCCATTGTCTGCTGGGTGAGAAGGTTTCCCAGTAGACAGAGGACCACTGATTAAATAGACACAAATCTTCCTTGCATATCTTCCCACCCTGAGGCCTTGCCTCAGGTTAGACTTTGTAGCAAAACATTACGAACATTTTTGGCACTTGTATGGTTTCTTTCCTGTATGGGCTCTCTCATATACGACAAGGCTGGGACTTCGTGTAAAACATTTCCCACATCTCTGGCACTCGTATGGTTTCTTTTCTTTGTGGATTCTACGATGCACCTCAAGATTGGACTTTGTAGCAAAACATTTTCTACAGTCGTTGCATGGATATGGTTTTTCTCCTGTGTGGACTCTCTGATGAACTGCAAGGTTTCCATTCTTTGAAAAACCTTTTCCATACTCTTGGCATTTGAATGGTGTCTGCTCTGTGCAAGCTTTCCCATGCCTCACACAATCATATTTGTGAGCAAAACATTGCCCACACACTCCACATCGGAAGCATTTCTTTCCCTTCTGTTTTAAACATTACCCAGACTTTCCTCTGCTTTCATCTTCCTCTTGTGTGTGTGTGTGTCTCACAAGATCCGATTCAGATCCCACATTTGCCACATTCATTTATTTCACTCTACCCATGTTTTAGGAATAAGAACAAAAAACACAGAAAAGACTCACTTTAAAATATAATAGAGAAGGGAATGAGCAAGCAAACAAGATGCTCCAGGACATGTAACTTCAAAGGAAGAACAGTTGCTGTTTCTTTTTTTCTCCTTGATGAATATTAATCATGAATGCTTATTGGAAACATTTAACACAACTGAACTCAAGAGCCAGAAACAAAACTATAACCTTGTGACCTTTCCACAATACTGGGTGCTGGCCTATCAATAACAGGCATTTTAGCAGGGAAGTCTGGAGGTGAAGTCGAAGGCTTTCATGGCCGGCATCCATAGTTTTTTGTGGGTTTTTCGGGCTATGTGGCCATGTTCTAGAAGAGTTTCCTCCTGACGTTTTGCCTGCATCTGTGGCTGGCACTTTTGTCTGAACTGCAAGCTACTTGTGTTATTTTTGGAGTGAGTCTCATTTCTTAGGGAAGCGGGGGCGGGTTATAGACCGCCGCTTTGAGGCGGTCTGCCGCCGCCACCGTTTGCTCCGTAAGGGAGCCGTCGCAGCCACACCATGCGGCTCCCTTCCGGAGCAAAAAAGAAGCTCCAAAATGGAGCTTCTTTCTGCGGTGCCTCTGTGATGTCGTGAGGCGCCAGGGGAGCATTCGCGACGTCAAAGGTGCCACGACACGTTCGGATGCACAGCGTCCGATACGTAAAGATGGCGCTGGCCGTGTGGAATGGCCGGCGCCATATTGTACGGACAGAGTCCATATTAGACCCAGGGGCATCCAGAAGAGACGCCCCTTTTTTAAAATGGGACGTCCTGCGGACGTCCCAAGTGCCGGTTTGTAACCGGCCATAGTTAGACATTTCTGCTACTCTGCTAATTTAAAGCTAGACCCTAACAGGCTTGGCTTTGACACTTTTGATATTTCAATATTTTTGTTTCCTTCCTAAAGGCTGAAGTCTTAGGAAATTTACATTACCCCACATTTTTGGGTTATGATGCTCCAGAGTCTTTTGTTCTAAATTGCTTCTCCTGAAGATAGTAGCTGCAATAAAGCTTTTATTACTCAAATGATAGATACTGGTTTCTGCTAATCCTAACCCCACAATGACCAAATTATAAAATGTCATGGAAAATGCAAATGTGCCTAACTACAATGAGACTATTTAAAGCAGTGAATGGGCAGAGACCCACAGAATCAAGAAAACAGCAACAACATTTTGGTGACAATTCAGAGGAAGCTGCAGCTTACATTCACTTGTCTGTTGATCCAAGTATAGCATATCATATCCAAGGTTTAACCAATACAAAAGAGATATGGAATAAACTACAGAAAGTGTTTGATTCTGCAAATACTTCTAATCAAACATATCTCCCGATCAAACTTGATAACACAAAGTTGTCTCATCCTCGATTTTTGAATCAGCATATTAATGGCTTTATGGCAACTCTGTCTGGAGGTGCAGCACCTGGGGAATCCTTCCCAGAAGATGCAAAACTTGGACTGTTTTTGAATAGCCTTCCAAAATATTACTGTCCAACAATTAATGCTTTGCAAGTTAAAGGAGATGTTCCTCTGCAAGATGCTATTGCTCAAATTATTGAATTTCAAAATAGGCAAAACCTGATGGAAGACAAAAACGACAGACAGAATTAGCTCAGTTTTCTGCAGAAGATTTGCAAACCAAAGCCTCTTCTTCTCCCAGGACAAACAGAAACAATGGTAACAAGCCAAGACCTGAGAAGCAACTCTTACTTTATGACTACAGTGGACCCTTGTTATATGCTGGGGTTTGGTTGAAAGATCCCCCGTGGATAACAAAATCCGTGGATGATCAAGTCCCATTAAATTTTTTTTTTTTAAAAAAAACAAAAACAAAACCCAGGCGCCAGTATGCACATATTTTGTCAAATTTAAAAACCTCCTCTGTGTGTGTGTGTGTGTGTGTGTGTGTTGTGGGTATTTGGGTCACTACAGGTTATGAACTTCCCTTGGCCCTGTTTTCAACCCCAAAATGCAAGCTAATGTCATCTCTGCATCCTCCCTCCTTGCCACCCCAGAGTGCCTCATACACATGTAATAATAATAATAATAATAATAATAATAATAATAATAATAAATTCCTCACCTCGGGATGCCAGAAAAGGATGCCATGCATTCTGTGCTTTCCCTCAGCTATCCCTGAATTCCTTACAGACAGTAGCAAAAGCATTCTGTACCAATTTGCCAAATTGGAAAGAGAAACGTTTGTAACATTCGCATTGTAGCATTTGCAAAGGAAAAAAGCCTCCTGCAAAGTGCTCTTTGCAGCATTTCCTTTGCTGGAAGCAAGGGAACGAAAGGAAAAGTGAACAGGCAGGCAGGCACATTCTACCTATGTATCTATCTACCTAATGCAAAAAACATGCATATGGATGGCCCTTGTGGTCTCTTCCAACTCTGTGATTCTATGATTCTAGTTTGTCAAAAATAATAATAATAAAAATTAAAAAGTGCGAAAGCTGCCTGGTGCGAGCTCCATCCTGTGGCCTCCCTCTGACCTGCCCTGAATTGACCCTTCGTCCTGTTCCTTCCTTCTCCTCCTCCTGCTCCATTACAGATTGCTCTCCATGGCCCCCTTCTTCTCCCTGGCTCCTTTGCATCCCCCATCAGTCACCCTGATTCCCCCTTTTTGCATCCTTCCTCCTTCTCCTCCTTTGCCCCGATGAAGGGGAGGGAATGCTCTTCCCACTCCCCTCTCTCTGACCTAAATACCTCCCCTGAACTTGACCCAATCATGATCGGGGGCAAGTTCATATTCGCCAAACCCGGGTTTTTTCAAAAGAGACGGCTTTTCCCCTGATTCCAAATGACCCACACTAAGGGGCATTTGCCACGAAACGGTTATGCATGCCTCGAATTCGATTGTGAGAGATTTGGGTCCAATATGAATTTCACGTGCAAGATTCGATTCCTGATCTGGGGTAAAAGGTAGTCTGAATGGCCCCTAAGTATAGTAGTCCAATTTTTTTTAGCTTGCTTACATTTCCACCATACATGGAAAAGGTCTGCCTGTGGATCTGAGCATTGCCGCTTATGTCACCGATGATGCGCAGATAATTGACATGCATTTTTGAAGTGGCGCAAACTAGTGGGGATGACAATCATGCCAAAAAAGAAGCGATTACAAGGGGATAATGAAAAGATCCCCTTTCACAGTGGGAACAATGGACCTTTTGGAACCGATTTATCGACAAAGAGCAAAGGCAAACCACAAACTGGTTTAAATGTAAGTGGGAATGGGGCCTTAGTGGATACCCCAGCCTTCTCAAGAACGGCTCAGCTGCCATTTTCTTTGTGGCCTCCAGGATCTTGTGTTTGCAGCAGCCACTTTAGTTAAAGGGTTAATCCGGAGTACAACTACTGTCAAAGACAAATTTCATATGAGAGAGCAGAGAATTGAAGGGTTCTGGGGAGCTAGTGGGAAGGAAGTAGCAGTCAGCCTAAAAAGAGGCAAGGATCAAGCAAACAGAGAGAAAGGTCCAGCCAAGGGTTTCTGAAAAATAGGAAGAAAGCAAAGGCACAAAGAGGAAGACCGCTGGACAGGAAGGAACTGAAGAAAAGCCCCAGTGGCACCAGGGAAGGGAAAGAGGCAAAAACACCTTGTGATGTCCTGTCAGGACTGTTTTAATCTCCCCCTGCATTTTCTTTCGTGTTGGTTCAGGCCATAGAATATTTTAGTGTAGAAAAGTTCTTTGTATTAGTTGTGGGAGGAGCTGTAGGATCCCCTGCATTTTTCCAGGTTTGGTTTGCCCTTTCCCAGCATGCTCTGCTGTAGCTGATAGCTTTTAGTGGGGAGCAGTCTTTGCTGGGAGCAAGCAGAGAGCTGTCTTTTGGTGGCAAACAGGCCCAGACAGCTGGAAAGGGCATTTCTTACACGTTAGCCATTTTAGTTACCAAGTACTTTTGCCATTTTAGTTACCAAGTACGTTAGCCACATCAGTTACCAGATACTAGTTAGCCGATTTAGTTACCAGCATCAAAGAAGACAAAGAGATCAGGAGCTGAAAGACCCTGCACCAGCTCACTGAGTGAGGAGATCAAACCAAGATCAGACCCAGAAAGATGACACCCTGAAGATTGCTGAAAGTCTGTAAAGTATCTTTTATTTCAAGTTATTTAGAGCCGGGGAGGAGAAAACTCTTTATTTTTGTCGTTTAAATTAAATTTCCCCCCTTTTTGAACTTTACATTCAGCGTCAGAGCCTTTTTGGGTAGAAGAGTTTGATCTCACCAGGGTACCGGCGTTGCACACCCAAACCTGCCACCACCTTTAGTTGGGTGTGTCTTCACACACCTCAATCATCCACAAGCACAATATTTGTAGGGCAATACAAGTTTCCTAAGGCTTCAGCCTTTAGTAAGGAAACAAAAACATTTAAATATCAAAAATATGAAAGCCAAGACCGTTAGGGTCTAGCTTTCAAACAGCAGGGTGGCAAAAATGTGTCCTTGCTGTCTAAGAACTGCAGTCTGAGAAGTGAGAGTGACTCAAAAAGCAACACAAAACCTTGCAGTTTAAACAAAAGTTTACTAATGGCTTGAACCTATATAATAATAATAATAATAATAATAATAATAATGTTTAATTATATACCGCTTTTCCAAATGCATAGAAGCTATATCTTAACCTAGCTAATAAATGGTTCAGATAAAGATGAAATCTTTACCTGAATCACATGGTTTGTTTACCAATTTGCAAAGCTATTGCCATGCGATTCAGTACAGCAAATGGGATGTTTGAATGAGGGGAAGAGAGAATGCAAAACTCTTCCAACAATATTGTGTTATACCAGGGGACGGCAATCTCCGGCCCATGGGCCGGATGCGGCCTGCGGGCGCCTTTCTGCTGGCCCCCGGTCCCTCGTGCCGCCGAAATTGCCGCCGATTTCGGCGGCTCCGGCCGCCATTTTGCCCTTCAAAATGGCGACGAAGTCTCGCGCGAATAATAGCAATATTTGCAAGAATGGAAGCGACTAGGCAAGGCCACAAAACAGCAAAAAATGCATGCCACTGTCTCAACCCAGAAAAGAGCAAGCAAGGGGCCCGGTGCAGCTCCTGGAGCCCCGTTTCAGGGCTCCGGAGGTCGCGCGAGACTTCGCCGCCATTTTGAAGGGCAAAATGGCGGCGCCCATTAGGAGGCCCGATGCGGCCTCCGGAGCCCTGAAACGGGGCTCCAGGAGCTGCACCGGGCCCCTGAGAGGCCCGATGCGGCCTTTGGAGCCCTGAATTGGGGCTCCAGGAGCTGCACCGGGCCTTCAAATGGGCGCCGCCCACCTCCCTCCGGGCTCCGCCCTCCCTCCTCCCTCCTATAAATGGAGGGGTGGGGGGGAAGGAGGAGGAGGGAGGGAGGGAGGGAGGGAGGGAGGGGAGGAGGAGGAGAGAGAGAGAGGGTGGGAGGGAGAGAAGAGAATGGAAGGGAGGGAGGGGAGGAGAGAGAGAGAGAAAAGGTGAGAGGGAGAGGAGAGAGAGGGAGGGAGGGAGAGAGAGGGAGGGCGGGGAGAAGAGAGAGAGAGGGTGGGAGGGTGGGAGTGAGAGGGAGGGAGGAAGGGAGAGAAAGAAAGTGGTTTGAGACAGTGGCATGCGTTTTTTGCTGTTTTGTGGCCTTGCCTAGTCACTTCCATTCTTGCAAATATTGCTATTATTATTGTTGTTATCCTTTGGTATTCTCTTTGCAAAATCCCCCCACATGGACTTGCTTGCTCTTTTCTGGGTTGAGACAGTGTGCATGCATTTTTTGCTGTTTTGTGGCCTTGCCTAGTCGCTTCCATGTTGCAAATATTGCTATTATTATTGTTGTTATCCTTTGGTATTCTCTTTGCAAAATCCCCCTGCCTACATGGACTTGCTTGCTCTTTTCTGGGTTGAGACAGTGGCATGCATTTTTTGCTGTTTTGTGGCCTTGCCTAGTCGCTTCCATTCTTGCAAATATTGCTATTATTATTGTTGTTATCCTTTGGTATTCTCTTTGCAAAATCCCCCCCACATGAACTTGCTTGCTCTTTTCTGGGTTGAGACAGTGGCATGCATTTTTTGCTGTTTTGTGGCCTTGCCTAGTCGCTTCCATTCTTGCAAATATTGCTATTATTATTGTTGTTATCCTTTGGTATTCTCTTTGCAAAATCCCCCTGCCTACATGGACTTGCTTGCTCTTTTCTGGGTTGAGACAGTGTGCATGCATTTTTCCTGTGTTATGGCATTGCCGGCCCTAGTAGCTTCTTGCAAATATTATTATTATTATGCGGCTCCGCCCCCGGAGGGTGGAAACTCCGCCCCTGACATGTGGCTCCGCCCCCAGATAGTGGAAGCTCTGCCCTGGCATGCGGCTCCGCCTCAGAGGGTGGAAGCTCCACCCCCATGTGCAGCTCCGCCCCCGGAGGGTGGAAGCTCCACCCCCCGGCTTTGGCCCCCCCCAGTTGTCTGAGGGACAGCAACCCGGCCCCCGGCTCAAAAAGGTTGCCTACCCCTGTGTTATACTATACTGTATCCTTAAGAAAAAATATTTCCATTGAGAGAACATCTCCCTGACAAGTATTGTAATTTCCCTTACTTGGGATTTCACTGTTTCACATTTCTTACGTGTGGGTCTAAGAAAGAAATATTTTCCAAATAATTCCAATGTTTATTAAATCACCCTTTAACATATTAAAAACATAGGCTTTGCAAGCAGAATAAGCATGGAAGGAGATAACATTGCTGCTCATTTAATTATGGTGAATGTACACTAGGAAGTTATTAAGCTGTAAACCAGATAGAGGTAAACCGATTTAGTAAGCTATGTGATAAGCTCCTTAATGTATGCCACATTGGAGTTGATGTTTCTCAGATGAAATAGGATAAACCAGTGAGCTTGAAACAGCAGAGAACTGAACAGAACCACAGAGAACATCAGCAGCAGCATTACACAATACACAGTCCTTGGGTGGGAAAGAGTTCTTCCTTTCCAGACTCATTTATGTGTTTCTCAGAAACGTCTGTGTGGCAAATGATGGCAGTAGGTTCTGTGTCTATCTCGACGAGAATAGATTATTCTAGTTGCTTCACATGGAATTTGGGGTTATCAAAGCTCTATATTCTGCCAGTACACCCTTTCAGAGACTCTGATCAGTCACAATTAACGCATTCTATAAAAATAATTTCCCATCTTCTGTACCTTCAAAAGGTTTCTTTCTAGGTCTGAGTTTCTGATGGTTTGTAAAATGTGCTTGGCCAAGAAAAGGCATGCTAAACTGAGCACTGAAAAGGATTCTCTGCTGAGTTGACTGACTGCTGGATTCCCCAAGCTGAGTGTTTCCCTCACCAGGCACCATTATAGCATTACTCTCCTTCATGAGTCCTTTGGTATCTCTTCAGCTGTTGGTAGTAGTGGAAGCTTTCCTCACACTTTAAACATCTATATAATTTCTCTCCCCGGTGAACCGTCTTGTGAATCACAAGGCGTGCCCTTTGAGTAAAATGTTTTCCACACTTGGAGCATTTGTAGGGCCTCTTTCCAAGGTGGAAATGCAAGTGTGTCCCAAATGCTGCGTTGCCTGGTGCATGAGGAAAGATGATCTTCTTGTAGCATCCACGTTTGGATGTTTCATCAAACCATTTTGTCCCATGAGGACCTTGACAAGTTCTCTCTCCTGCATGGACTCCCTGGTGGATCACAAGATTGCCTCTCCAACCAAAACATTTCCCACACTTTGGGCATCAATATGGCTTCTCTCCTGTATTAATTCTCTGATGATTCACAAGATGTGATGTTGTAGCAAAACATTTTTCACACTTCTGGCATTTCTATGATTTCTCTCCTGTGTGAACTCTCTGATGCTGCACAAGATTTGATGATGTAGCAAAGCATTTTCCACACTTCTGGCATTTGTATGGTTTCTCTCCTCTGTGAACTCTCTGATGCTGCACCAGATGTGACGCTGTAGCAAAGCATTTTCCACACTTCTGGCATTTGTATGGTTTCTCTCCTGTGTGGACCCTGTGATGGGTTACAAGGCTGGAACTTTGAACAAAACATTTTTGACACTTCTGGCACTTGTATGGTTTCTCTCCTGTGTGGACTCTCTGATGCTTCAAAAGGTTGGAACTGTGAGTAAAACATTTCCCACACCTCTGGCACTTGTATGGTTTCTCACCTGTGTGGACTCTCTGATGCCTCACAAGACTGGACTTTAGAGTAAAACATTTTCCACACCTCTGGCACTTGTATGGTTTCTCTCCTGTGTGGACTCTCTGATGCCTCACAAGACTGGACTTTAGAGTAAAACATTTTCCACACCTCTGGCACTTGTATGGTTTCTCTCCCGTGTGGACTCTCTGATGCTGCAAAAGGTTGGAACTGTGAGTAAAACATTTTCCGCACCTCTGGCACTTGTATGGTTTCTCTCCTGTGTGGACTCTCTGATGCATCACAAGACTGGACTTTAGAGTAAAACATTTTCCACACCTCTGGCACTTGTATGGTTTCTCTCCCGTGTGGACTCTCTGATGCTTCAAAAGGTTGGAACTGTGAGTAAAACATTTTCCACACCTCTGGCACTTGTATGGTTTCTCTCCCGTGTGGACTCTCTGATGCCTCAAAAGGTTGGAACTGTGAGTAAAACATTTTCTGCACCTCTGGCACTTGTATGGTTTCTCTCCTGTGTGGACACTATGATGACTCACAAGGCTGGACTTACGAGTAAAAGTTTTTCCACACCCCTGGCACTTATATGGTTTCTCTCCTGTGTGGAGTCGCTGATGTCTCACAAGGCTTTGTTTTTGAGTAAAGCATTTCTCACACTCTTGACATTTGTATGGTTTCTCTCCTGTGTGGACTCTCTGGTGCTTTACAAGAAGAGCATTGTGAGTAAAACATTTTCCACACTCTTCACACCTGAAGCATTTCTTTTTCTCATGTTTTAAACATTTCTCAGGCTTTTCTCTGGTTTCATGTTCCCTTTCTTCATGGGTTGTTTCATGTCTGGCAAGTTCCACTTCATTCATGAAAGAGAGGTCACATTTGCCACATTGTCTTATTTCACTCCAATCACATTCTAGGAAGAAGGACCAACACAGAAAAGACTGACTCTCAAGTATGTTAGAGAAGGAACTTTGTGAGCCAACATGGGGCTAATTGAAAGAAAGAATAAATAAAGGATAATTTAAGATTGTTTTAAAAGGGTGGTTGCTGTGTCTTTTTTATTCTTTGATGAGTATTAATTGTGATAATTAAATTATACCACTTAATACATCTGAATTCAAGAGCCAGAGACAAACTAGGACCTGGGAGGACCATTTTTTCAAGCCAGCCTTGTGACTTTTCTCCTGCGTGCTGGATACTGAACTGTTGTTGTAGTAGGGAAATCTGGAGATATAGGCCAGTATTCTCTATCAACTGCTTAGTGAGGTATACTAAATTAAATAATCACTCTTGGTCTGTCCTTGCCAAACCTGATGGAAATGTCATTCTCCTCTGCTCTGATCGCTGGCAAAATGGACCTCCTTTTTCCCACACAGATAATGGTCAATAAAGGAGGTGGGGGAAGGAGTTACGATGACAGCAACAATGTCACCATCATTACTAAGCAGTAATCATAAATACAGTGACCTCTCCTAACTCATGGATCTGAGATTCACAACTTTGAATATCCGCGGAGGGGCAACCTCTGCTAATTTCAGTGGTGTGCATGCCCTGCTCATGTGCACAGGGGCATCCTCCATTCAAGCCTATGGGGCTTGAATATGCGTGAGCCTCTGTTTTCTTGGGGGTGTGTGTCCAGAACAGATCCCCCGCAAAAACAGAGGCCCAACTGTACAGAAAAAGTACCTAGAATTACTCATACGTAACAGGAATTTTCAGACCTTATAATGGCTCAGTAGGTCATCATCCTGTTTCCAGGTAATAGGGGTTGGTGGTTTAGTACTGTATGCATTACGAGGTTGATGGCATGTTCATTCCTGAGAGATTAGTTTGCCGTCAGACAGGGGACTATGTGAGTGAAACGGGCCCAAAAGAGTTTTCTTTGGTCATATTTCTCTCCCAGGTGAGAGACATATGGATTTGGATTTGGAGGATATCCTAATCCAACCCAGGGCATTGAATGTTGCTCTCTTGCAACATACCTCAGACAGTGTAATATCTTGGGCTGGCCTTCGAAGCCACAGATGCAAGGAGATAAAACAATTTCCATTATCTAATTCCTATCTCAGCCAAAGAAGAGAGAGTAACATCTTGAGTCTCCTTAGACTGTCGGTGTTCTTTGGCTTTTTTGTGGTATTGGAGCAACTTGCTGGATTGTTCAGTATAATTTTAATACTGTTTTATCAATTATTTCCTTCCAGAAAATTACATGGACAACAAGAATACTTTAGAAGGGACAAAAGATTAAAATGGAAGCCAAGTTCCTTACCCAGAGTGGATACATTCTCATAGTTTTCAATCATCACTTGAATGTATAAAGATTGTTGGTTGAAATCCAGGAGGTCCCATTCCTCCTTGCTGAAAAATACAGACACATCTGCAAAGGTCACATGTTCCTGTAAACAGAAAATAGCCTGTTACCTAAATTGCAAGAGGTCACAAGAGGTCACCCATAAATTGTATTCCATTGGGAATTAATTTAGCTCAATAGGAAGCAGCAAGAGGGCTATGATAGCAGTAGCTGGGATCTCTCCTACATGTAACAGGTCCAAGAACTAGAACTCTCAGATTGCTAAGTACAACATAGTGTTATTGATTAACAGCAAAGTCAAAATCACCATTCACGCCATCGTATACACACACAAACGCATGAATATTAATGAAATTAAAGACCGTAGCATATAGCAAGGTTGAGGCAAGGCAATTACCAGTCCAGAAGCGTTGCACACCCAAACCTGCCACCACCTTTAGTTGGGTGTGTCTTCACACACCTCAATCATCCACAAGCACAATATTTGTAGGGCAATACAAGTTTCCTAAGGCTTCAGCCTTTAGTAAGGAAACAAAAACATTTAAATATCAAAAATATGAAAGCCAAGACCGTTAGGGTCTAGCATCGGGCCTCCCAGGGGCCCGGTGCAGCTCCTGGAGCCCCGTTTCAGGGCTCCGGAGGTCGCGCGAGACTTCGCCACCATTTTGAAGGGCAAAATGGCGGCGCCCATTAGGAGGCCCGATGCGGCCTCCGGTGCCCTGAAACGGGGCTCCAGGAGCTGCACCGGGCCCCTGAGAGGCCCGATGCGGCCTCCGGTGCCCTGAAACGGGGCCCCAGGAGCTGCACCGGGCCTTCAAATGGGCGCCGCCCACCTCCCTCCTGGCTCCGCCCTCCCTCCTCCCTCCTATAAATGGAGGGGCGGGGGAGAGGGAGGGAGGGAGGGAGGGAGGGAGGGGAGGGGAGGGGAGGAGGAGGAGAGGGAGGGAGGGAGGGGAGGAGAGAGAGAGAGAGAGAAAGGGTGGGAGGGAGAGGAAAGAGAGGGAGGGAGGGAGAGAGAGGGAGGGAGGGGAGGAGAGAGAGAGAGAAAAGGTGAGAGGGAGAGGAGAGAGAGGGAGGGGAGAAGAGAGAGAGAGGGTGGGAGGGTGGGAGTGAGAGGGAGGGAGGAAGGGAGAGAAAGAAAGTGGTTTGAGACAGTGGCATGTGTTTTTTGCTGTTTTGTGGCCTTGCCTAGTTGCTTCCATTCTTACAAATATCGCTATTATTACACGCAAATTCGGGCAATGGCATCTTATTTTCTGGCAATGGGAAGCCAGTTCGAACGCAATTCGCAGTCACCTAAATTTGCTGAACGCTGACTGCGTTCTGGCCCCACTTTCTTTTCATTCGAAATTAAGATAAATTCCTCACATGTGATAAACTCCCAAGACTACGGAGTTTATCACATGTGAAGAATTTATCTTAATTTTGAATGAAAAGAAAGTGGGGCCAGAACGCATTCATGTGAATTCGCTAGTTCAGTGAATTTAGGTGAATGCGAATTGCGTTTGAACTGACTTCCCATTGGCCGAAAATAGCATGCCATTGCCTGAATTTGCGTGTGGTAGTTTATAATGCAATCACGTGAAACCCCATGATTGCATTCGAATTGCCATTGGATTATACTTCCAATTGCCCTTGTCTGATAAAGTCTTACAATAAACCTAAGGGAACTTCTAAAGTGCCACCATTGCAAAGACCATGTAGCTGCATTCCAAGTCTACACAGGCTGGGAAAATGGCAGAACAGGGGACATGATTCTCAGGGACTCTCTGAACTGTTCTACAGATTGAAGGGCGACATTTGCCCAGCTGTCCAACTGACAAAACAGAAAGATCACTTCTTGGAGGTACAGCCAAGGACAAGTGTGTCTCTAACTTCAGCCCAGGGAATAACAGCATTTCTCTGTTAAGGTGCAGAACAAGCCCAAGGGCCCCATTGCAGAAAGAGAGGGATGGCATGAATCTCCACCTGATTCAAGGGCATCTTTCATGATTCATCCACAGAGAGAAGTATTGATTGAGAGTCTTCTTTCTTCCCCCTCTGAGGATCAAAAGGGCCTCTTCAGGATCTTTGTACACCTACAAAAAATACATAAGGAAATTATTTTGTCTACAGAAATTCACATGGCTGGAATCTTAGTTTTAGTCCTGATTTGAGGAGAACCATTTAATCTACTGCTAAATGGTGGGTCAACACAATCCAAAATCCTGCTGATTCTGTGGGTTTACTCTAGAGGGGACTAACAAAATGATTTCAGCTACAGTTTTCATGACTCTACTATCTTGTGCTTTCTTTCCCTCACCAATCCTTCAGCAGCTGAAGAGAATTTTCCACCTGAGCAGGCTTTTGCTATGGTCCTTTTCCTTCTCCTCCATCAAGACACAGACCCCCACTGGACCTTCTGGAAAGGGAGAAAGAGAAAGAAAAAGGGGGGAGCATTTTGGAAAGGCTCTGCTGTTCTGTCACAGTCGTTCTCTGGCTTGGGAAAAAGGCTTCATGGGAGAAAAGAAAAAGGAATCCCAAACCTCTCCCAGGTTTTCTGCCTCAGAGGATGAAGGGTCCATTTAGCCAATAATTAGGGGAAATCCCATCCTTTAGTCCTTTCTAAAGTAAATATGAAGCTCTCGGTTATCACAACACAGAAGAACTGACTGCCAGAATTCTGTGTAAAGATTTTCACTCGTTTATCAATCTAAAGCAGAGCATGGCTTTACAAATGTGTCTGGACTGCAGGTCTCAGCACTGCTCATTAGTTATGCTGTCTATGGATGCTGGACATTGCAGTTCAGGAGTATCTAGAGGACTACACATGGCCCATTCATGATAGGAAGACCCTTTCTGCCTTTTAACAAACTGCAATGTTTCCTTACATCATAAAAATGTGATTTACAAAAAAAAAAAACCCAAAACAGTTGTTTCCCTAGTATGGAACTGTTCCAGTCTTCTTTTGGGTGTTATATTAAATTCTAATATTATACACATGGTGACAGATTTTTCTACATCATGTCAGAAATTTGCATTGTCTCCTAGTTGATTCGTTTGCCAATGCAAGAAACATGGTATCCCAGTAATCTCAGAGACTTTCCAATTCAGAAAACCATGAAGATCACAAGGAAAAATTGTACATTGCATGAAAGGGACATTGGACAGTATTTGTCAAGAAGGGAAAACTATATAGACGAATCACAGATCACCATATTATGTGTGTTATGTAAAAATCAGTAAAGTTTTAACATCCACAGGCTGAAGGATTACCTCTGGGATTACAGAAAGGACATCTTGAATATATTTCTTTCAGCAGGTGTGAAGTTCAGGGGATTTCACCCCACCTTCGATTTTTGGCTTGGGAACATGCAAAGAGGGCAAGAGGGTACAGTCGGCCCTTCTTCTACACAGATTTTTTTATACATGGATTCAAGCATCCATGGTTTGAAAATCTTCCAAAAAAGTATAAATTTCAAATATCAAACCTTGACTTTCCATTTTTTATAAGGGACACTATTTTGCTATGTCCTTATATTTAATGGGACTTGAGCATACACGGATTTTGTTATACTTGGGGGATCTTGGAACCAAACCCCAGCGTAGAACAAGGGTCCACTTTATTTGCCATTTCAGACTGGGAGCGGTAGGTGGTATTTCTGAATGGTCTCACCAGAGTACAGCCCACATGCAAAGTACACATGGCAGGATGCAGAAAAGGCTAGACTTGTTTTTACTCTCATGGGCTAATTGTTGTCTAGGAAATTTTCTATGAATTAAAAAGCATCCCTGCCACCTTAGAGCAAAATCCAGGAAGAAAAAATACTGCCCTCTTGCAAAACACACCACGACCAGGAGCCACAGAGAAGCCATTTTCTCTAAAAAGAAACAAGCAGAAAGATTTTAACACCCTTTAGTTTTGAAACCCACATGTTTTCCCTCTAAACCCCAAACAACAATGTAAGGGTCCCTGGAGGAACAAATGAACAAACAAACATTGATTGGGGACATGAAACAAGCATAGAAAAGCAGTGCTGGAGAACATCAAGTTCTCATGTTGCTTTTCTCTCATATTAGGAATGGGTTTCACACTCATTTTTTTTCTTCCCCTTCATTATACCATAACCTTACCGAATGTGGTGGTGTTCCTTTCTATCCTAAATATGAAAGGCAGCATTGAGGAGACCAACAAAGCAAAGGTCTTCTCCAGAAAAAACTTCCTGCAGGTTTTTATGCTTGAGTCCCAGCTGAAGGTCCCATAGAGGCACCACCCGGTTCCTACAAAGTGGTAAGTCTTAAAGGGACTGGCATCTGGCCCAGAGCCTATCACACTTCCATCGCACTAAGAAGGAGTGGCGGGTGAATTGTTAGTGTTAGCCAGAGCCTGAAAAAGTATAAAACTATAACTCCCAGAATTCCCTAACTAGCAACGCAAATTCTCAAACTAATGTTCCCAACCTACTGTAGTCTTTTCATTGCTCTGAGAAAACATATGAGGTGTGTGTGTGTTGGATACAAGCCACCACTTTTAAAGCAAACGCTAAAAAACTGTACAGAGAAAATCCATCTTCCAGTCAGAAATTCAAAGTCTGCAGCATGGAGACCAATGGGCCCATACAGACAGGCCAAAATAAAGCTGCTTCGGGTTACTTTGGAGGTATGCTGTTTAAATGACACACACATCTTAAAGAGGCCAGAAGCTGCACAAAGCTATGCTCCAGTCCTTAGGACTGGAGTATGGTTTTGGTGTGGCTTCTGGCCTCTTAGGACGCATGCATCATTTAAACAGTATACCTCCAAAGTGATCTGAAGCAGCTTTATTTTGGCCTGTCTGTAAGGACTCAATGTCTCACTTGAAGGAAATAAGAGACTGGGAGCAAGGGCACCAACATACATGAGTGGAAGGGCCAGTGTCCTGGGCCACAAAGCCATAGAGCCTGTCTCTGGTACCTCCATACCCCACTGCCACACAAAGCTTCACACACAGGGAGGGCCTGTGGAGCCCATGGGGTCAGCCACTGCTTTCCCCAGTTTCTATTGAACCTGTCATAATGGACTAGTCTAGTAGAAGAGCAGCTGTTTCCTACTTTCTTTGGCCTTTCTAAACGCCTGTGAAAGGCTGGCTCAATGGCAAACTGGCCAGTAATGTACATGTCAAACTGTGAAGCCCTAACTATTTTTTCCACAGTCAAGGCACTGCTAAGAGAAAGTGAAAGCAAAATCCTGACACTCTTACTAGCAATCTAGCAAAGAAATGAAAAGCCCAGGCAGGCTTTCTGGTAGCCACACTGATTTCATGTGGTAGATAACTCCCTGGGTGGCAAAAAGGAGGCTAGATAACCCCTGGTACTGATTCTTGATAAATTGCAGCCACTGAAGAGATTTTCTCTCTTTTCAAGGGCCATAAGCCTTAGATCAGTTGTGAACCAAAGTGCACCCATATTGCTGATAGATTTAGTCATAGGGACTAGAAATGACGTTGGCCAGTTCAGAATATCAGAGATATTGGTCCAAAACACACTGCAGAAATAATCCAGTTTGATATGAAGTTGAAGGCTTTCACAGCCAGCATCCATAGTGTTTTGTGGGTTTTGGGGGCTATGTTGTTGTGTTCTGGAAGAGTTTAATGCTGACGTTCCACCAGCATCTCTGGCTGGCCTCTTCAGAGAATGCTGGCATGGAAGTGAGTGGGGTATGTATATAATGTGTGACCCTGGATTGGGAGGAGTGATTTACATGTTATTCTCTGTGTTGGTCTGTTGGTGAATGGCAAGGCCTCAGGGTAGGAGGATATGCAAGAGGATTTGTGTCTATTTAATTAGCGATCCATTGTCTGCTGGGTGAGAAGGTTTCCCAGTAGACAGTGGACCACTGATTAAATAGACACAAATCTTCCTTGCATATCTTCCCACCCTGAGGCCTTGCCTCCGGTTAGACTTTGTAGCAAAACATTACGAACATTTTTGGCACTTGTATGGTTTCTTTCCTGTATGGGCTCTCTCATATACGACAAGGCTGGGACTTTGAGTAAAACATTTCCCACATCTCTGGCACTCGTATGGTTTCTTTTCTTTGTGAATTCTACGATGCACCTCAAGATTGGACTTTGTAGCAAAACATTTTCTACAGTCGTTGCATGGATATGGTTTTTCTCCTGTGTGGACTCTCTGATGAACTGCAAGGTTTCCATTCTTTGAAAAACCTTTCCCATACTCTTGGCATTTGAATGGTGTCTGCTCTGTGCGAACTTTCCCATGCCTCACACAATCATATTTGTGAGCAAAACATTTCTCACACACTCCACATCGGAAGCATTTATTTCCCTTGTGTTTTAAACATTTTCCAGAGTTCTCTCTGCTTTCATCTTCCTCTTCTTCATGGTGTGTGTGTCTCACAAGATCCGATTCAGATCCCACATTTGCCACATTCATTTATTTCACTCTACCCATGTTTTAGGAATAAGAACAAAAAACACAGAAAAGACTCACTTTAAAATATAATAGAGAAGGGAATGAGCAAGCAACCAAGATGCTCCAGGACATGTAACTTCAAAGGAAGAACAGTTGCTGTTTCTTTTTTTCTCCTTGATGAATATTAATCATGAATGCTTATTGGAAATATTTAACACAACTGAACTCAAGAGCCAGAAACAAAACTATAACCTTGTGACCTTTCCACAATACTGGGTGCTGGCCTATCAATAACAGGCATTTTAGCAGGGAAGTCTGGAGGTGAAGTCGAAGGCTTTCATGGCCGGCATCCATAGTTTTTTGTGGGTTTTTCGGGCTATGTGGCCATGTTCTAGAAGAGTTTCCTCCTGACGTTTTGCCTGCATCTGTGGCTGGCACTTTTGTCTGAACTGCAAGCTACTTGTGTTATTTTTGGAGTGAGTCTCATTTCTTAGGGAAGCGGGGGCGGGTTATAGACCGCCGCTTTGAGGCGGTCTGCCGCCGCCGCCGTTTGCTCCGTAAGGGAGCCGTCGCAGCCACACCATGCGGCTCCCTTACGGAGCAAAAAAGAAGCTCCAAAATGGAGCTTCTTTCTGCGGTGCCTCTGTGACGTCGTGAGGCGCCAGGGGCGCATTCGCGACGTCAAAGGTGCCACGACACATTCGGATGCACAGCGTCCGATACGTAAAGATGGCGCTGGCCGTGTGGAATGGCCGGCGCCATATTGTACGGACAGAGTCCATATTAGACCCAGGGGCATCCAGAAGAGACGCCCCCTTTTTAAAATGGGACGTCCTGCGGACGTCCCAAGTGCCGGTTTGTAACCGGCCATAGTTAGACATTTCTGCTACTCTGCTAATTTAAAGCTAGACCCTAACAGGCTTGGCTTTGACACTTTTGATATTTCAATATTTTTGTTTCCTTCCTAAAGGCTGAAGTCTTAGGAAATTTACATTACCCCACATTTTTGGGTTATGATGCTCCAGAGTCTTTTGTTCTAAATTGCTTCTCCTGAAGATAGTAGCTGCAATAAAGCTTTTATTACTCAAATGATAGATACTGGTTTCTGCTAATCCTAACCCCACAATGACCAAATTATAAAATGTCATGGAAAATGCAAATGTGCCTAACTACAATGAGACTATTTAAAGCAGTGAATGGGCAGAGACCCACAGAATCAAGAAAACAGCAACAACATTTTGGTGACAATTCAGAGGAAGCTGCAGCTTACATTCACTTGTCTGTTGATCCAGGTATAGCATATCATATCCAAGGTTTAACCAATACAAAAGAGATATGGAATAAACTACAGAAAGTGTTTGATTCTGCAAATACTTCTAATCAAACATATCTCCCGATCAAACTTGATAACACAAAGTTGTCTCATCCTCGATTTTTGAATCAGCATATTAATGGCTTTATGGCAACTCTGTCTGGAGGTGCAGCACCTGGGGAATCCTTCCCAGAAGATGCAAAACTTGGACTGTTTTTGAATAGCCTTCCAAAATATTACTGTCCAACAATTAATGCTTTGCAAGTTAAAGGAGATGTTCCTCTGCAAGATGCTATTGCTCAAATTATTGAATTTCAAAATAGGCAAAACCTGATGGAAGACAAAAACGACAGACAGAATTAGCTCAGTTTTCTGCAGAAGATTTGCAAACCAAAGCCTCTTCTTCTCCCAGGACAAACAGAAACAATGTTAACAAGCCAAGACCTGAGAAGCAACTCTTACTTTATGACTACAGTGGACCCTTGTTATATGCTGGGGTTTGGTTGAAAGATCCCCCGTGGATAACAAAATCCTGGATGATTAAGTCCCATTAAATTTATTTATTTAATTAAAAAAAAAAAACCCAGGCGCCAGTATGCACATATTTTGTCAAATTTAAAAACCTCCTCTGTGTGTGTGTGTGTGTGTTGTGGGTATTTGGGTCACTGTAGGTTATGAACTTCCCTTGGCCCTGTTTTCAACTCCAAAATGCAAGCTAATGTCATCTCTGCATCCTCCCTCCTTGCCACCCCAGAGTGCCTCATACACATGTAATAATAATAATAATAATAATAATAATAATAATAAATTCCTCACCTCGGGATGCCAGAAAAGGATGCCATGCATTCTGTGCTTTCCCTCAGCTATCCCTGAATTCCTTACAGACAGTAGCAAAAGCATTCTGTATCAATTTTCCAAATTGGAAAGAGAAAAGTTTGTAACATTCGCATTGTAGCATTTGCAAAGGAAAAAAGCCTCCTGCAAAGTGCTCTTTGCAGCATTTCCTTTGCTGGAAGCAAGGGAACGAAAGGAAAAGTGAACAGGCAGGCAGGCACATTCTACCTATCTATCTATCTATCTATCTAGGTAATGCAAAAAACATGCATATGGATGGCCCTTGTGGTCTCTTCCAACTCTGTGATTCTATGATTCTAGTTTGTCAAAAATAATATAAAAAAATAAAAAAGTGCAAAAGCTGCCTGGTGCGAGCTCCATCCTGTGGCCTCCCTCTGACCTGCCCTGACCTGACCCTTCGTCCTGTTCCTTCCTTCTCCTCCTCCTGCTCCATTACAGATTGCTCTCCATGGCCCCCTTCTTCTCCCTGGCTCCTTTGCATCCCCCATCAGTCACCCTGATTCCCCCTTTTTGCATCCTTCCTCTGTCTCCTTCCTCCTTCACCCCGATGAAGGGGAGGGAATGCTCTGCCCACTACCCTCCCTCTGACCTAAATTCCTCCCCTGAACTTGACCCAATCATGATCGAGGGCAAGTTCATATTCGCCGAACCTGGGTTTTTCCAAAAGAGACGGCTCCCCCCCCGCCCCCGATTCCAAATGACCCACGCTAAGGGGCATGCCTCAAATTTGATTGTGAGATATTTGGGGCCAATATGAATTTCACGTGCAAGATTCGATTCCTGATCCAGGGTAAAAGGTAGTCTGAATGGCCCCTAAGTATAGTAGTCCAAATTTTTTTAGCTTGCTTACATTTCCACCATACATGCAAATTGAGTTCCTTCCCCCATGAGCCGCACGGGTCATCACTTCTTTAACTAGTTTCAAAACTGAGTTGAAAACTATCCTTTTCAGAGAAGCGTTGCTAGGCATCGCGTGACTATTATTTGCTATTTGACATTTTTAATTTGTTGCCTGTTTTATTGAAACCTTTCCTGTATTGTTATGTATTATTTATATGTATTATGCTATTATTTCTTAGATTGTACGCCATGGGCAGGTTTACTCTTATCTATTTTATTGTTTGTATGTACAGCGCTGTGCAAATCTACAGCGTTATATAAATAAAGCATAATAATAATAAGAAGAAGGTGGCAAGCCAGGCGATCAGGCCGATGCCATCTCAGTGAGGCAAGTAGTTGCAAAACCAATGACTCAAATCTTCTATCTAATATAGTTTCTCAGCCAGGTTGCCGCTTATGTCACCGATGACGTGCAGATAATTGACATGCATTTTTGAAGTGGCGCAAACTAGTGGGGATGACAATCATGCCAAAAAAGAAGCGATTACAAGGGGATAATGAAAAGATCCCCTTTCACAGTGGGAACAATGGACCTTTTGGAACCGATTTATCGACAAAGAGCAAAGGCAAACCACAAACTGGTTTAAATGTAAGTGGGAATGGGGCCTTAGTGAATACCCCAGCCTTCTCGAGAACGGCTCAGCTGCCATTTTCTTTGTGGCCTCCAGGATCTTGTGTTTGCAGCAGCCACTTCAGTTAAAGGGTTAATCTGGAGTACAATTACTGTCAAAGACAAACTTCATATGAGAGATCAAAGAATTGAAGGGTTCTGGGGAGCTAGTGGGAAGGAAGTAGCAGTCAGCCTAAAAAGAGGCAAGGAACAAGCAGATAGAGAAAGGTCCAGCCAAGGGTTTCTGAAAAATAGGAAGAAAGCAAAGGCACAAAGAGGAAGACCACTGGACAGGAAGGAACTGAAGAAAAGCCCCAGTGGCACCAGGGAAGGGAAACAGGCAAAAACACCTCAGTCATCCAGAAGCACAATATTTGTAAGGCAATACAAGTTTCCTAAGGCTTCAGCCTTTAGTAAAGAAACAAAAATATTTAAATATCAAAAATATGAAAGCCAAGCCCATTAAGGTCTAGCTTTAAATCAGCAGAGTAGCAGAAACGTGTCCTTGCTGTCTAAGAACTGCAGTCTAAGAAGTGAGACTGACTCAAAAAGCAACACAAGTAGCTTGCAGTTTAAACAAAAGTTTACTAATGGCTTGAACCTATATATGCATAGGATAGAAGCTATATCTTAATCTAGCTAATTAATAGTTCAGATAAAGAAGAAATCTTTACCTGAATCACATGGTTTGTTTACCAATTTGCCATGCGATTCAGTACAGCAAATGGGATGTTTGAATGAGGGGAAGAGAGAATGCAAAACTCTTCCAACAATATTGTGTTCTACTATACTGTATCCTTAAGAAAGAATATTTTCATTGAGAGAACGTCTCCCTGACAAGTACCGTAATGTCCCTTACTTGGGATTTCACTGTTTCACATTTCTTAGATGTGGGTCTAAGAAAGCAAAAATTTCCAGCTAATTCAAACATTTATTAAATCATCCTTTAATATAGTAAAAACATAGGCTTTGCAAGCAAAATAAGCATGGAAGGGGATAGCATTGCTGCTCATATAATTATGGTGGCTGTACACTAGGCAGCTTATCCCATGTCTTGCTAAATCAATTTACCTCTATCCAGCTTAAAACTTAATTTGGACAGCATCCTGATGTTATCAGAAGGTTTTTGCCACTGAAATTGCTGCCTGAATATAACCCGGGTGCATCCCCACTTCCAGGATTTTGGATCCTGGAGTGTTCTAACATAAGAAAATGGCCACTGGAGTGCTCTTGGAAGCGGCGATACACCCGGGATGTGTTCAGGTGGCAAATTCGGCAGCAAAAACCTGATGATGCTGCCCGAATTAAGCTGTAAACCAGATAGAGGTAAATAGATTTAGTAAGCCATGGGATAAGCTCCTTAATGTATTCCACATTGGAGTTGATGTTTCTCAGATGAAATAGGATAAACCAGTGAGCTTGAAACAGCAGAGAACTGAACAGAACCACAGAGAACATCAGCAGCAGCATTACACAATACACAGTCCTTGGGTGGGAAAGAGTTCTTCCTTTCCAGACTCATTTATGTGTTTCTCAGAAACGTCTGTGTGGCAAATGATGGCAGTAGGTTCTGTGTCTATCTGGATGAGAATAGATTATTCTAGTTGCTTCACATGGAATTTGGGGTTATCAAAGCTCTATATTCTGCCAGTACACCCTTTCAGAGACTCTGATCAGTCACAATTAACGCATTCTATAAAAATAATTTCCCACCTTCTGTACCTTCAAAAGGTTTCTTTCTAGGTCTGAGTTTCTGATGGTTTGTAAAATGTGCTTGGCCAAGAAAAGGCATGCTAAACTGAGCACTGAAAAGGATTCTCTGCTGAGTTGACTGACTGCTGGATTCCCCAAGCTGAGTGTTGACTAAAATGTTTCCCTCACCAGGCACCATTATAGCATTACTCTCCTTCATGAGTCCTTTGGTATCTCTTCAGCTGTTGGTAGTAGTGGAAGCTTTCCTCACACTTTAAACATCTATATAATTTCTCACCTCGGTGAACCATCTTGTGAATCACAAGGCGTGCCCTTTGAGTAAAATGTTTTCCACACTTGGAGCATTTGTAGGGCCTCTTTCCAAGGTGGAAATGCAAGTGTGTCCCAAATGCTGCATTGCCTGGTGCATGAGGAAAGATGATCTTCTTGTAGCATCCAAGTTTGGATGTTTCATCAAACCATTTTGTCCCATGAGGACCTTGACAAGTTCTCTCTCCTGCATGGACTCCCTGGTGGATCACAAGATTGCCTCTCCAATCAAAACATTTCCCACACTTTGGGCATCAATATGGCTTCTCTCCTGTATTAATTCTCTGATGATTCACAAGATGTGACATTGTAGCAAAACATTTTTCACACTTCTGGCATTTCTATGATTTCTCTCCTGTGTGAACTCTCTGATGCTGCACAAGATTTGATGATGTAGCAAAGCATTTTCCACACTTCTGGCATTTGTATGGTTTCTCTCCTCTGTGAACTCTCTGATGCTGCACCAGATGTGACGCTGTAGCAAAGCATTTTCCACACTTCTGGCATTTGTATGGTTTCTCTCCTGTGTGGACCCTGTGATGGGTTACAAGGCTGGAACTTTGAACAAAACATTTTCCGCACCTCTGGCACTTGTATGGTTTCTCTCCCGTGTGGACTCTCTGATGCCTCAAAAGGTTGGAACTGTGAGTAAAACATTTTCTGCACCTCTGGCACTTGTATGGTTTCTCTCCTGTGTGGACACTATGATGACTCACAAGGCTGGACTTTAGAGTAAAACATTTTCCGCACCTCTGGCACTTGTATGGTTTCTCTCCCGTGTGGACTCTCTGATGCCTCAAAAGGTTGGAACTGTGAGTAAAACATTTTCTGCACCTCTGGCACTTGTATGGTTTCTCTCCTGTGTGGACACTATGATGACTCACAAGGCTGGACTTACGAGTAAAAGTTTTTCCACACCCCTGGCACTTATATGGTTTCTCTCCTGTGTGGAGTCGCTGATGTCTCACAAGACTGGACTTTAGAGTAAAACATTTTCCGCACCTCTGGCACTTGTATGGTTTCTCTCCTGTGTGGACTCTCTGATGCCTCACAAGACTGGACTTTAGAGTAAAACATTTTCCACACCTCTGGCACTTGTATGGTTTCTCTCCCGTGTGGACTCTCTGATGCTTCAAAAGGTTGGAACTGTGAGTAAAACATTTTCCACACCTCTGGCACTTGTATGGTTTCTCTCCCGTGTGGACTCTCTGATGCCTCAAAAGGTTGGAACTGTGAGTAAAACATTTTCTGCACCTCTGGCACTTGTATGGTTTCTCTCCTGTGTGGACACTATGATGACTCACAAGGCTGGACTTACGAGTAAAAGTTTTTCCACACCCCTGGCACTTATATGGTTTCTCTCCTGTGTGGAGTCGCTGATGTCTCACAAGGCTTTGTTTTTGAGTAAAGCATTTCTCACACTCTTGACATTTGTATGGTTTCTCTCCTGTGTGGACTCTCTGGTGCTTTACAAGAAGAGCATTGTGAGCAAAACATTTTCCACACTCTTCACACCTGAAGCATTTCTTTTTCTCATGTTTTAAACATTTCTCAGGCTTTTCTCTGGTTTCATGTTCCCTTTCTTCATGGGTTGTCTCATGTCTGGCAAGTTCCACTTCATTCATGAAAGAGAGGTCACATTTGCCACATTGTCTTATTTCACTCCAATCACATTCTAGGAAGAAGGACCAACACAGAAAAGACTGACTCTCAAGTATGTTAGAGAAGGAACTTTGTGAGCCAACATGGGGCTAATTGAAAGAAAGAATAAATAAAGGATAATTTAAGATTGTTTTAAAAGGGTGGTTGCTGTGTCTTTTTTATTCTTTGATGAGTATTAATTGTGATAATTAAATTATACCACTTAATACATCTGAATTCAAGAGCCAGAGACAAACTAGGACCTGGGAGGACCATTTTTTCAAGCCAGCCTTGTGACTTTTCTCCTGGGTGCTGAATACTGAACTGTCTATAACAGTAGGAAAATCTAGAGATATAGGTCAGTATTCTCTATCAACTGCTTAGTGAGGTATACTATATTAAATAATCACTCTTGGTCTGACCTTGCCAAACCAGATGGAAATGTCATTCTCCTCTGCTCTGATCACTGGCAAAATGGACCTCCTTCTTCCCACACAGATAATGGTCAATAAAGGAGGTGGGGGAAGGAGTTACGATGAAAGCAACAATGTCACCATCATTACTAAGCAATAATCATAAATACAGTGACCTCTCCTAACTCACGGATCTGAGATTCGCAACTTTGAATATCCGCGGAGGGGCAACCTCTGCTAATTTCAGTGGTGTGCATGCCCTGCCCATGTGCACAGGGGCATCCTCTATTCAAGCCTATGGGGCTTGAATATGCGTGAGCCTCTGTTTTCTTGGGGGTGTGTGTCCAGAACAGATCCCCTGCAAAAACAGAGGCCCAACTGTACAGAAAAAGTACCTAGAATTACTCATAAGTAACAGGAATTTTCAGACCTTATAATGGCTCAGTAGGTCATCATCCTGTTTCCAGGTAATAGGGGTTGGTGGTTTAGTACTGTATGCATTACGAGGTTGATGACATGTTCATTCCTGAGAGATTAGTTTGCCGTCAGACAGGGGACTATGTGAGTGAAACGGGCCCAAAAGAGTTTTCTTTGGTCATATTTCTCTCCCAGGTGAGAGACATATGGATTTGGATTTGGAGGATATCCTAATCCAACCCAGGGCATCGAATGTTGCTCTCTTGCAACATACCTCAGACAGTGTAGTATCTTGGGCTGGCCTTCGAAGCCACAGATGCAAGGAGATAAAACAATTTCCATTATCTAATTCCTATCTCAGCCAAAGAAGAGAGAGTAACATCTTGAGTCTCTTAGACTGTCTGTGTTCTTTGGCTTTTTTGTGGTATTGGAGCAACTTGCTGGATTGTTCAGTATAATTATAATACTGTTTTATCAATTATTTCCTTCCAGAAAATTACATGGACAACAAGAATGCTTTAGAAGGGACAAAAGATTAAAATGGAAGCCAAGTTCCTTACCCAGAGTGGATACATTCTCATAGTTTTCAATCATCACTTGAATGTATAAAGATTGTTGGTTGAAATCCAGGAGGTCCCATTCCTCCTTGCTGAAAAATACAGACACATCTGCAAAGGTCACATGTTCCTGTAAACAGAAAATAGCCTGTTACCTAAATTGCAAGAGGTCACAAGAGGTCACCCATATAAATTGTATTCCATTGGGAATTAATTTAGCTCAATAGGAAGCAGCAAGAGGGCTATGATAGCAATAGCTGGGATCTCTTCTACATGTAACAGGTCCAAGAACTAGAACTCTCAGACTGCAAAGTACAACATAGTGTTACTGATTAACAGC
Source organism: Sceloporus occidentalis (assembly GCA_023333645.1). NCBI lineage: Eukaryota > Metazoa > Chordata > Lepidosauria > Squamata > Phrynosomatidae > Sceloporus > Sceloporus occidentalis. Next base: position 14,172,101 of record JALMGF010000001.1, read on the forward strand.
AAAGTCAAAATCACCATTCACGCAATCGTATACACACACAAACGCACGAATATTAATGAAATTAAAGGCCGTAGCATATAGCAAGGTTGAGGCAAGGCAATTACCAGTCCAGAAGCAGAGCTCCAGTCAGGGGATGGTGGAAGTGACCATGGCTCAGCAAGGCTGCCAGAAATGTGTGTATATGGGGGAAAGAGGTTCACTTCATGGTCACTGTGGCCTTTCCAGGTTCACACTTTTTGCCCTCTCTGTAACTGCTATTATAACAAAAGATAACAAAATATTTGTACCCCAAAATAATGTGGGCTATGTAGGGTGTGCTAACAAGCCCACACTCAGAAAGGTGGAATCAGCATATGAGGCAGTCCTAACAGGGCTCAACTACTTCAGAGTACTAGGGTGGGGTGGGGGCTGTAACACATCTTTAAATGCTCCCCCATCCCCAGTTATTAGAACCACCATCAGGGAAAAGATAAGGACCTAGCCCTGATCTCTGAGGGAGCTAGCCTTCATCTGGGAAGGTAGAGTTGCCGTGCCGCCACTGGAAACAACCAGGGGCTGTCCCTAATGGCAGTGCAGCAGCATGCACATGACACTACTGGGGACAAATGGGGGCTCTCTCCAATGTTGGTGCAGCAGCATGCATGCACCGCCATTGGGGTCTACCTGGGCTTGCTGTCTGCAGATACTCAAATCCATGTGTGGCAAGTCCGCGGATACCAAGGGTCCAATGTATGTAAATTGGATGACTGAATTCTAGGAAGCATAATGGTAGCCCTCTATGAAAGGAGATGTTTATTTAATAAGGGGGGAAAGGCTTCTTTTCTCCATCTACATTCTGTACTACAGACAACCCTCCATATCCACAAGATTTCCCCCCCCCCCCCCCAATGGATTCAAGCATCCACGGCTTGAAAATATTTTTAAAATACATAAATTCTGAGAAGCAAACCCTGGGTTTGCCATTTTATATAAGAAACACGATTTTACTGTGCCATTGTATACAATGGGACTTGAGCATCCACAGATTTTGGTATCCACAGAGGGTCCTGGAACCAAATTCCAGGGGATACCAAGGGCCCAATGTACATTCTGGACCAGCCTCCTCTAAACTGCTGCCCTGTACATGTTTGAGATTCCAGCTCCCATCATCCCTAGCCACTTAGGCAGCTTGCTTTGCACATGAGGCATAAAATTCCACAAACACCTCTTTCCATTCATGTGAGATAAAATACAAGGAAATCAAGTTAAATCATTTCTACCTTTCATACAACCGAAAGCCTGCTGCCTGATCTCCAAAATGTTAGGGCCAGCCATAAAAACAATGTACTTAGCAGGACTAATAGAGATCAGAATACCAAGGACTTTATCAAACAAGGGAAATTGGAAGCATAATCCAATGGCAATTCGAACGCAATCATGGGGTTTCATGTTATTGCGTGATAGACCACCACACGCAAATTCGGGCAATGGCATCCTATTTTCTGGCAATGGGAAGCCAGTTCGAACACAATTCGCAGTCACCTAAATTCGCCTCTTCAAGATCTTTGTACACCTACAAAAAATACATAAGGAAATTATTTTGTCTACAGAAACTCACATGGCTGGAATCTTAGTTTTAGTCCTGATTTGAGGAGAACCATTTAATCTACTGCTAAATAGTGGGTCAACACAATCCAAAATCCTGCTGATTCTGTGGGTTGACTCTAGAGGGGACTAACAAAATGATTTCAGCTACAGTTTTCATGACTCTACTATCTTGTGCTTTCTTTCCCTCACCAATCCTTCAGCAGCTGAAGAGAATTTTCCACCTGAGCAGGCTTTTGCTATGGTCCTTTTCCTTCTCCTCCATCAAGACACAGACCCCCACTGGACCTTCTGGAAAGGGAGAAAGAGAAAGAAAAAGGGGGGAGCATTTTGGAAAGGCTCTGCTGTTCTGTCACAGTCGTTCTCTGGCTTGGGAAAAAGGCTTCATGGGAGAAAAGAAAAAGGAATCCCAAACCTCTCCCAGGTTTTCTGCCTCAGAGGATGAAGGATACATTTAGCCAATAATTAGGGGAAATCCCATCCTTTAGTCCTTTCTAAAGTAAATATGAAGCTCTCGGTTATCACAACACAGAAGAACTGACTGCCAGAATTCTGTGTAAAGATTTTCACTCGTTTATCAATCTAAAGCAGAGCATGGCTTTACAAATGTGTCTGGACTGCAGGTCTCAGCACTGCTCATTAGTTATGCTGTCTAGGGATGCTGGACATTGCAGTTCAGGTGTATCTAGAGGACTACACATGGCCCATTCATGATAGGAAGACCCTTTCTGCCTTTTAACAAACTGCAATGTTTCCTTACATCATAAAAATGTGATTTACAAAAAAAAAAACCCAAAACAGTTGTTTCCCTAGTATGGAACTGTTCCAGTCTTCTTTTGGGTGTTATATTAAATTCTAATATTATACACATGGGGACAGATTTTTCTACATCATGTCAGAAATTTGCATTGTCTCCTAGTTGATTCGTTTGCCAATGCAAGAAACATGGTATCCCAGTAATCTCAGAGACTTTCCAATTCAGAAAACCATGAAGATCACAAGGAAAAATTGTACATTGCATGAAAGGGACATTGGACAGTATTTGTCAAGAAGGGAAAACTATATAGACGAATCACAGATCACCATATTATGTGTGTTATGTAAAAATCAGTAAAGTTTTAACATCCACAGGCTGAAGGATTACCTCTGGGATTACAGAAAGGACATCTTGAATATATTTCTTTCAGCAGGTGTGAAGTTCAGGGGATTTCACCCCACCTTCGATTTTTGGCTTGGGAACATGCAAAGAGGGCAAGAGGGTACAGTCGGCCCTTCTTCTACACAGATTTTTTTATACATGGATTCAAGCATCCATGGTTTGAAAATCTTCCAAAAAAGTATAAATTTCAAATATCAAACCTTGACTTTCCATTTTTTATAAGGGACACTATTTTGCTATGTCCTTATATTTAATGGGACTTGAGCATACACGGATTTTGTTATACTTGGGGGATCTTGGAACCAAACCCCAGCGTAGAACAAGGGTCCACTTTATTTGCCATTTCAGACTGGGAGTGGTAGGTGGTATTTCTGAATGGTCTCACCAGAGTACAGCCCACATGCAAAGTACACATGGCAGGATGCAGAAAAGGCTAGACTTGTTTTTACTCTCATGGGCTAATTGTTGTCTAGGAAATTTTCTATGAATTAAAAAGCATCCCTGCCACCTTAGAGCAAAATCCAGGAAGAAAAAATACTGCCCTCTTGCAAAACACACCACGACCAGGAGCCACAGAGAAGCCATTTTCTCTAAAAAGAAACAAGCAGAAAGATTTTAACACCCTTTAGTTTTGAAACCCACATGTTTTCCCTCTAAACCCCAAACAACAATGTAAGGGTCCCTGGAGGAACAAATGAACAAACAAACATTGATTGGGGACATGAAACAAGCATAGAAAAGCAGTGCTGGAGAACATCAAGTTCTCATGTTGCTTTTCTCTCATATTAGGAATGGGTTTCACACTCATTTTTTTTCTTCCCCTTCATTATACCATAACCTTACCGAATGTGGTGGTGTTCCTTTCTATCCTAAATATGAAAGGCAGCATTGAGGAGACCAACAAAGCAAAGGTCTTCTCCAGAAAAAACTTCCTGCAGGTTTTTATGCTTGAGTCCCAGCTGAAGGTCCCATAGAGGCACCACCCGGTTCCTACAAAGTGGTAAGTCTTAAAGGGACTGGCATCTGGCCCAGAGCCTATCACACTTCCATCGCACTAAGAAGGAGTGGCGGGTGAATTGTTAGTGTTAGCCAGAGCCTGAAAAAGTATAAAACTATAACTCCCAGAATTCCCTAACTAGCAACGCAAATTCTCAAACTAATGTTCCCAACCTACTGTAGTCTTTTCATTGCTCTGAGAAAACATATGAGGTGTGTGTGTGTTGGATACAAGCCACCACTTTTAAAGCAAACGCTAAAAAACTGTACAGAGAAAATCCATCTTCCAGTCAGAAATTCAAAGTCTGCAGCATGGAGACCAATGGGCCCATACAGACAGGCCAAAATAAAGCTGCTTCGGGTTACTTTGGAGGTATGCTGTTTAAATGACACACACATCTTAAAGAGGCCAGAAGCTGCACAAAGCTATGCTCCAGTCCTTAGGACTGGAGAATGGTTTTGGTGTGGCTTCTGGCCTCTTAGGACGCATGCATCATTTAAACAGTATACCTCCAAAGTGATCTGAAGCAGCTTTATTTTGGCCTGTCTGTAAGGACTCAATGTCTCACTTGAAGGAAATAAGAGACTGGGAGCAAGGGCACCAACATACATGAGTGGAAGGGCCAGTGTCCTGGGCCACAAAGCCATAGAGCCTGTCTCTGGTACCTCCATACCCCACTGCCACACAAAGCTTCACACACAGGGAGGGCCTGTGGAGCCCATGGGGTCAGCCACTGCTTTCCCCAGTTTCTATTGAACCTGTCATAATGGACTAGTCTAGTAGAAGAGCAGCTGTTTCCTACTTTCTTTGGCCTTTCTAAACGCCTGTGAAAGGCTGGCTCAATGGCAAACTGGCCAGTAATGTACATGTCAAACTGTGAAGCCCTAACTATTTTTTCCACAGTCAAGGCACTGCTAAGAGAAAGTGAAAGCAAAATCCTGACACTCTTACTAGCAATCTAGCAAAGAAATGAAAAGCCCAGGCAGGCTTTCTGGTAGCCACGCTGATTTCATGTCGTAGATAACTCCCTGGGTGGCAAAAAGGAGGCTAGATAACCCCTGGTACTGATTCTTGATAAATTGCAGCCACTGAAGAGATTTTCTTTCTTTTCAAGGGCCATAAGCCTTAGATCAGTTGTGAACCAAAGTGCACCCATATTGCTGATAGATTTAGTCATAGGGACTAGAAATGACGTTGGCCAGTTCAGAATATCAGAGATATTGGTCCAAAACACACTGCAGAAATAATCCAGTTTGATATGAAGTTGAAGGCTTTCACAGCCAGCATCCATAGTGTTTTGTGGGTTTTGGGGGCTATGTTGTTGTGTTCTGGAAGAGTTTAATCCTGACGTTCCACCAGCATCTCTGGCTGGCCTCTTCAGAGAATGCTGGCATGGAAGTGAGTGGGGTATGTATATAATGTGTGACCCTGGATTGGGAGGAGTGATTTACATGTTATTCTCTGTGTTGGTCTGTTGGTGAATGGCAAGGCCTCAGGGTAGGAGGATATGCAAGAGGATTTGTGTCTATTTAATTAGCGATCCATTGTCTGCTGGGTGAGAAGGTTTCCCAGTAGGCAGTGGACCACTGATTAAATAGACACAAATCTTCCTTGCATATCTTCCCACCCTGAGGCCTTGCCTCAGATTAGACTTTGTAGCAAAACATTACGAACATTTTTGGCACTTGTATGGTTTCTTTCCTGTATGGGCTCTCTCATATACGACAAGGCTGGGACTTTGAGTAAAACATTTCCCACATCTCTGGCACTCGTATGGTTTCTTTTCTTTGTGAATTCTACGATGCACCTCAAGATTGGACTTTGTAGCAAAACATTTTCTACAGTCGTTGCATGGATATGGTTTTTCTCCTGTGTGGACTCTCTGATGAACTGCAAGGTTTCCATTCTTTGAAAAACCTTTCCCATACTCTTGGCATTTGAATGGTGTCTGCTCTGTGCAAACTTTCCCATGCCTCACACAATCATATTTGTGAGCAAAACATTTCTCACACACTCCACATCGGAAGCATTTCTTTCCCTTCTGTTTTAAACATTACCCAGACTTTCCTCTGCTTTCATCTTCCTCTTGTGTGTGTGTGTGTCTCACAAGATCCGATTCAGATCCCACATTTGCCACATTCATTTATTTCACTCTACCCATGTTTTAGGAATAAGAACAAAAAACACAGAAAAGACTCACTTTAAAATATAATAGAGAAGGGAATGAGCAAGCAACCAAGATGCTCCAGGACATGTAACTTCAAAGGAAGAACAGTTGCTGTTTCTTTTTTTCTCCTTGATGAATATTAATCATGAATGCTTATTGGAAATATTTAACACAACTGAACTCAAGAGCCAGAAACAAAACTATAACCTTGTGACCTTTCCACAATACTGGGTGCTGGCCTATCAATAACAGGCATTTTAGCAGGGAAGTCTGGAGGTGAAGTCGAAGGCTTTCATGGCCGGCATCCATAGTTTTTTGTGGGTTTTTCGGGCTATGTGGCCATGTTCTAGAAGAGTTTCCTCCTGACGTTTTGCCTGCATCTGTGGCTGGCACTTTTGTCTGAACTGCAAGCTACTTGTGTTATTTTTGGAGTGAGTCTCATTTCTTAGGGAAGCGGGGGCGGGTTATAGACCGCCGCTTTGAGGCGGTCTGCCGCCGCTGCCGTTTGCTCCGTAAGGGAGCCGTCGCAGCCACACCATGCGGCTCCCTTACGGAGCAAAAAAGAAGCTCCAAAATGGAGCTTCTTTCTGCGGTGCCTCTGTGACGTCGTGAGGCGCCAGGGGCGCATTCGCGACGTCAAAGGTGCCACGACACATTCGGATGCACAGCGTCCGATACGTAAAGATGGCGCTGGCCGTGTGGAATGGCCGGCGCCATATTGTACGGACAGAGTCCATATTAGACCCAGGGGCATCCAGAAGAGACGCCCCCTTTTTAAAATGGGACGTCCTGCGGACGTCCCAAGTGCCGGTTTGTAACCGGCCATAGTTAGACATTTCTGCTACTCTGCTAATTTAAAGCTAGACCCTAACAGGCTTGGCTTTGACACTTTTGATATTTCAATATTTTTGTTTCCTTCCTAAAGGCTGAAGTCTTAGGAAATTTACATTACCCCACATTTTTGGGTTATGATGCTCCAGAGTCTTTTGTTCTAAATTGCTTCTCCTGAAGATAGTAGCTGCAATAAAGCTTTTATTACTCAAATGATAGATACTGGTTTCTGCTAATCCTAACCCCACAATGACCAAATTATAAAATGTCATGGAAAATGCAAATGTGCCTAACTACAATGAGACTATTTAAAGCAGTGAATGGGCAGAGACCCACAGAATCAAGAAAACAGCAACAACATTTTGGTGACAATTCAGAGGAAGCTGCAGCTTACATTCACTTGTCTGTTGATCCAAGTATAGCATATCATATCCAAGGTTTAACCAATACAAAAGAGATATGGAATAAACTACAGAAAGTGTTTGATTCTGCAAATACTTCTAATCAAACATATCTCCCGATCAAACTTGATAACACAAAGTTGTCTCATCCTCGATTTTTGAATCAGCATATTAATGGCTTTATGGCAACTCTGTCTGGAGGTGCAGCACCTGGGGAATCCTTCCCAGAAGATGCAAAACTTGGACTGTTTTTGAATAGCCTTCCAAAATATTACTGTCCAACAATTAATGCTTTGCAAGTTAAAGGAGATGTTCCTCTGCAAGATGCTATTGCTCAAATTATTGAATTTCAAAATAGGCAAAACCTGATGGAAGACAAAAACGACAGACAGAATTAGCTCAGTTTTCTGCAGAAGATTTGCAAACCAAAGCCTCTTCTTCTCCCAGGACAAACAGAAACAATGTTAACAAGCCAAGACCTGAGAAGCAACTCTTACTTTATGACTACAGTGGACCCTTGTTATATGCTGGGGTTTGGTTGAAAGATCCCCCGTGGATAACAAAATCCGTGGATGATCAAGTCCCATTAAATTTTTTTTTTTTAAAAAAAACAAAAACAAAACCCAGGCGCCAGTATGCACATATTTTGTCAAATTTAAAAACCTCCTCTGTGTGTGTGTGTGTGTGTGTGTGTGTTGTGGGTATTTGGGTCACTACAGGTTATGAACTTCCCTTGGCCCTGTTTTCAACCCCAAAATGCAAGCTAATGTCATCTCTGCATCCTCCCTCCTTGCCACCCCAGAGTGCCTCATACACATGTAATAATAATAATAATAATAATAATAATAATAAATTCCTCACCTCGGGATGCCAGAAAAGGATGCCATGCATTCTGTGCTTTCCCTCAGCTATCCCTGAATTCCTTACAGACAGTAGCAAAAGCATTCTGTACCAATTTGCCAAATTGGAAAGAGAAACGTTTGTAACATTCGCATTGTAGCATTTGCAAAGGAAAAAAGCCTCCTGCAAAGTGCTCTTTGCAGCATTTCCTTTGCTGGAAGCAAGGGAACGAAAGGAAAAGTGAACAGGCAGGCAGGCACATTCTACCTATGTATCTATCTACCTAATGCAAAAAACATGCATATGGATGGCCCTTGTGGTCTCTTCCAACTCTGTGATTCTATGATTCTAGTTTGTCAAAAATAATAATAATAAAAATTAAAAAGTGCGAAAGCTGCCTGGTGCGAGCTCCATCCTGTGGCCTCCCTCTGACCTGCCCTGAACTGACCCTTCGTCCTGTTCCTTCCTTCTCCTCCTCCTGCTCCATTACAGATTGCTCTCCATGGCCCCCTTCTTCTCCCTGGCTCCTTTGCATCCCCCATCAGTCACCCTGATTCCCCCTTTTTGCATCCTTCCTCCTTCTCCTCCTTTGCCCCGATGAAGGGGAGGGAATGCTCTTCCCACTCCCCTCTCTCTGACCTAAATACCTCCCCTGAACTTGACCCAATCATGATCGGGGGCAAGTTCATATTCGCCAAACCCGGGTTTTTTCAAAAGAGACGGCTTTTCCCCTGATTCCAAATGACCCACACTAAGGGGCATTTGCCACGAAACGGTTATGCATGCCTCGAATTCGATTGTGAGAGATTTGGGTCCAATATGAATTTCACGTGCAAGATTCGATTCCTGATCTGGGGTAAAAGGTAGTCTGAATGGCCCCTAAGTATAGTAGTCCAATTTTTTTTAGCTTGCTTACATTTCCACCATACATGGAAAAGGTCTGCCTGTGGATCTGAGCATTGCCGCTTATGTCACCGATGATGCGCAGATAATTGACATGCATTTTTGAAGTGGCGCAAACTAGTGGGGATGACAATCATGCCAAAAAAGAAGCGATTACAAGGGGATAATGAAAAGATCCCCTTTCACAGTGGGAACAATGGACCTTTTGGAACCGATTTATCGACAAAGAGCAAAGGCAAACCACAAACTGGTTTAAATGTAAGTGGGAATGGGGCCTTAGTGGATACCCCAGCCTTCTCAAGAACGGCTCAGCTGCCATTTTCTTTGTGGCCTCCAGGATCTTGTGTTTGCAGCAGCCACTTTAGTTAAAGGGTTAATCCGGAGTACAACTACTGTCAAAGACAAATTTCATATGAGAGAGCAGAGAATTGAAGGGTTCTGGGGAGCTAGTGGGAAGGAAGTAGCAGTCAGCCTAAAAAGAGGCAAGGATCAAGCAAACAGAGAGAAAGGTCCAGCCAAGGGTTTCTGAAAAATAGGAAGAAAGCAAAGGCACAAAGAGGAAGACCGCTGGACAGGAAGGAACTGAAGAAAAGCCCCAGTGGCACCAGGGAAGGGAAAGAGGCAAAAACACCTTGTGATGTCCTGTCAGGACTGTTTTAATCTCCCCCTGCATTTTCTTTCGTGTTGGTTCAGGCCATAGAATATTTTAGTGTAGAAAAGTTCTTTGTATTAGTTGTGGGAGGAGCTGTAGGATCCCCTGCATTTTTCCAGGTTTGGTTTGCCCTTTCCCAGCATGCTCTGCTGTAGCTGATAGCTTTTAGTGGGGAGCAGTCTTTGCTGGGAGCAAGCAGAGAGCTGTCTTTTGGTGGCAAACAGGCCCAGACAGCTGGAAAGGGCATTTCTTACACGTTAGCCATTTTAGTTACCAAGTACTTTTGCCATTTTAGTTACCAAGTACGTTAGCCACATCAGTTACCAGATACTAGTTAGCCGATTTAGTTACCAGCATCAAAGAAGACAAAGAGATCAGGAGCTGAAAGACCCTGCACCAGCTCACTGAGTGAGGAGATCAAACCAAGATCAGACCCAGAAAGATGACACCCTGGAGATTGCTGAAAGTCTGTAAAGTATCTTTTATTTCAAGTTATTTAGAGCCGGGGAGGAGAAAACTCTTTATTTTTGTCGTTTAAATTAAATTTCCCCCCTTTTTGAACTTTACATTCAGCGTCAGAGCCTTTTTGGGTAGAAGAGTTTGATCTCACCAGGGTACCGGCGTTGCACACCCAAACCTGCCACCACCTTTAGTTGGGTGTGTCTTCACACACCTCAATCATCCACAAGCACAATATTTGTAGGGCAATACAAGTTTCCTAAGGCTTCAGCCTTTAGTAAGGAAACAAAAACATTTAAATATCAAAAATATGAAAGCCAAGACCGTTAGGGTCTAGCTTTCAAACAGCAGGGTGGCAAAAATGTGTCCTTGCTGTCTAAGAACTGCAGTCTGAGAAGTGAGAGTGACTCAAAAAGCAACACAAAACCTTGCAGTTTAAACAAAAGTTTACTAATGGCTTGAACCTATATAATAATAATAATAATAATAATAATAATAATAATAATAATAATAATGTTTAATTATATACCGCTTTTCCAAATGCATAGAAGCTATATCTTAACCTAGCTAATAAATGGTTCAGATAAAGATGAAATCTTTACCTGAATCACATGGTTTGTTTACCAATTTGCAAAGCTATTGCCATGCGATTCAGTACAGCAAATGGGATGTTTGAATGAGGGGAAGAGAGAATGCAAAACTCTTCCAACAATATTGTGTTATACCAGGGGACGGCAATCTCCGGCCCATGGGCCGGATGCGGCCTGCGGGCGCCTTTCTGCTGGCCCCCGGTCCCTCGTGCCGCCGAAATTGCCGCCGATTTCGGCGGCTCCGGCCGCCATTTTGCCCTTCAAAATGGCGACGAAGTCTCGCGCGAATAATAGCAATATTTGCAAGAATGGAAGCGACTAGGCAAGGCCACAAAACAGCAAAAAATGCATGCCACTGTCTCAACCCAGAAAAGAGCAAGCAAGGGGCCCGGTGCAGCTCCTGGAGCCCCGTTTCAGGGCTCCGGAGGTCGCGCGAGACTTCGCCGCCATTTTGAAGGGCAAAATGGCGGCGCCCATTAGGAGGCCCGATGCGGCCTCCGGAGCCCTGAAACGGGGCTCCAGGAGCTGCACCGGGCCCCTGAGAGGCCCGATGCGGCCTTTGGAGCCCTGAATTGGGGCTCCAGGAGCTGCACCGGGCCTTCAAATGGGCGCCGCCCACCTCCCTCCGGGCTCCGCCCTCCCTCCTCCCTCCTATAAATGGAGGGGTGGGGGGGAAGGAGGAGGAGGGAGGGAGGGAGGGAGGGAGGGAGGGGAGGAGGAGGAGAGAGAGAGAGGGTGGGAGGGAGAGAAGAGAATGGAAGGGAGGGAGGGGAGGAGAGAGAGAGAGAAAAGGTGAGAGGGAGAGGAGAGAGAGGGAGGGAGGGAGAGAGAGGGAGGGCGGGGAGAAGAGAGAGAGAGGGTGGGAGGGTGGGAGTGAGAGGGAGGGAGGAAGGGAGAGAAAGAAAGTGGTTTGAGACAGTGGCATGCGTTTTTTGCTGTTTTGTGGCCTTGCCTAGTCACTTCCATTCTTGCAAATATTGCTATTATTATTGTTGTTATCCTTTGGTATTCTCTTTGCAAAATCCCCCCACATGGACTTGCTTGCTCTTTTCTGGGTTGAGACAGTGTGCATGCATTTTTTGCTGTTTTGTGGCCTTGCCTAGTCGCTTCCATGTTGCAAATATTGCTATTATTATTGTTGTTATCCTTTGGTATTCTCTTTGCAAAATCCCCCTGCCTACATGGACTTGCTTGCTCTTTTCTGGGTTGAGACAGTGGCATGCATTTTTTGCTGTTTTGTGGCCTTGCCTAGTCGCTTCCATTCTTGCAAATATTGCTATTATTATTGTTGTTATCCTTTGGTATTCTCTTTGCAAAATCCCCCCACATGAACTTGCTTGCTTTTTTCTGGGTTGAGACAGTGGCATGTGTTTTTTGCTGTTTTGTGGCCTTGCCTAGTCGCTTCCATGTTGCAAATATTGCTATTATTGTTGTTGTTATCCTTTGGTATTCTCTTTGCAAAATCCCCCCACATGGATTTGCTTGCTCTTTTCTGGGTTGAGACAGTGGCATGCGTTTTTTGCTGTTTTGTGGCCTTGCCTAGTCACTTCCATTCTTGCAAATATTGCTATTATTATTGTTGTTATCCTTTGGTATTCTCTTTGCAAAATCCCCCCACATGGACTTGCTTGCTCTTTTCTGGGTTGAGACAGTGTGCATGCATTTTTTGCTGTTTTGTGGCCTTGCCTAGTCGCTTCCATGTTGCAAATATTGCTATTATTATTGTTGTTATCCTTTGGTATTCTCTTTGCAAAATCCCCCTGCCTACATGGACTTGCTTGCTCTTTTCTGGGTTGAGACAGTGTGCATGCATTTTTCCTGTGTTATGGCATTGCCGGCCCTAGTAGCTTCTTGCAAATATTATTATTATTATGCGGCTCCGCCCCCGGAGGGTGGAAACTCCGCCCCTGACATGTGGCTCCGCCCCCAGATAGTGGAAGCTCTGCCCTGGCATGCGGCTCCGCCTCAGAGGGTGGAAGCTCCACCCCCATGTGCAGCTCCGCCCCCGGAGGGTGGAAGCTCCACCCCCCGGCTTTGGCCCCCCCCAGTTGTCTGAGGGACAGCAACCCGGCCCCCGGCTCAAAAAGGTTGCCTACCCCTGTGTTATACTATACTGTATCCTTAAGAAAAAATATTTCCATTGAGAGAACATCTCCCTGACAAGTATTGTAATTTCCCTTACTTGGGATTTCACTGTTTCACATTTCTTACGTGTGGGTCTAAGAAAGAAATATTTTCCAAATAATTCCAATGTTTATTAAATCACCCTTTAACATATTAAAAACATAGGCTTTGCAAGCAGAATAAGCATGGAAGGAGATAACATTGCTGCTCATTTAATTATGGTGAATGTACACTAGGAAGTTATTAAGCTGTAAACCAGATAGAGGTAAACCGATTTAGTAAGCTATGTGATAAGCTCCTTAATGTATGCCACATTGGAGTTGATGTTTCTCAGATGAAATAGGATAAACCAGTGAGCTTGAAACAGCAGAGAACTGAACAGAACCACAGAGAACATCAGCAGCAGCATTACACAATACACAGTCCTTGGGTGGGAAAGAGTTCTTCCTTTCCAGACTCATTTATGTGTTTCTCAGAAACGTCTGTGTGGCAAATGATGGCAGTAGGTTCTGTGTCTATCTGGACGAGAATAGATTATTCTAGTTGCTTCACATGGAATTTGGGGTTATCAAAGCTCTATATTCTGCCAGTACACCCTTTCAGAGACTCTGATCAGTCACAATTAACGCATTCTATAAAAATAATTTCCCACCTTCTGTACCTTCAAAAGGTTTCTTTCTAGGTCTGAGTTTCTGATGGTTTGTAAAATGTGCTTGGCCAAGAAAAGGCATGCTAAACTGAGCACTGAGAAGGATTCTCTTCTGAGTTGACTGACTGCTGGATTCCCCAAGCTGAGTGTTGACTAAAATGTTTCCCTCACCAGGCACCATTATAGCATTACTCTCCTTCATGCGTCCTTTGGTATCCCTTCAGCTGTTGGTAGTAGTGGAAGCTTTCCTCACACTTTAAACATCTATATAATTTCTCTCCCCGGTGAACCGTCTTGTGAATCACAAGGCGTGCCCTTTGAGTAAAATGTTTTCCACACTTGGAGCATTTGTAGGGCCTCTTTCCAAGGTGGAAATGCAAGTGTGTCCCAAATGCTGCGTTGCCTGGTGCATGAGGAAAGATGATCTTCTTGTAGCATCCACGTTTGGATGTTTCATCAAACCATTTTGTCCCATGAGGACCTTGACAAGTTCTCTCTCCTGCATGGACTCCCTGGTGGATCACAAGATTGCCTCTCCAACCAAAACATTTCCCACACTTTGGGCATCAATATGGCTTCTCTCCTGTATTAATTCTCTGATGATTCACAAGATGTGATGTTGTAGCAAAACATTTTTCACACTTCTGGCATTTCTATGATTTCTCTCCTGTGTGAACTCTCTGATGCTGCACAAGATTTGATGATGTAGCAAAGCATTTTCCACACTTCTGGCATTTGTATGGTTTCTCTCCTCTGTGAACTCTCTGATGCTGCACCAGATGTGACGCTGTAGCAAAGCATTTTCCACACTTCTGGCATTTGTATGGTTTCTCTCCTGTGTGGACCCTGTGATGGGTTACAAGGCTGGAACTTTGAACAAAACATTTTTGACACTTCTGGCACTTGTATGGTTTCTCTCCTGTGTGGACTCTCTGATGCTTCAAAAGGTTGGAACTGTGAGTAAAACATTTCCCACACCTCTGGCACTTGTATGGTTTCTCACCTGTGTGGACTCTCTGATGCCTCACAAGACTGGACTTTAGAGTAAAACATTTTCCACACCTCTGGCACTTGTATGGTTTCTCTCCTGTGTGGACTCTCTGATGCCTCACAAGACTGGACTTTAGAGTAAAACATTTTCCACACCTCTGGCACTTGTATGGTTTCTCTCCCGTGTGGACTCTCTGATGCTGCAAAAGGTTGGAACTGTGAGTAAAACATTTTCCGCACCTCTGGCACTTGTATGGTTTCTCTCCTGTGTGGACTCTCTGATGCATCACAAGACTGGACTTTAGAGTAAAACATTTTCCACACCTCTGGCACTTGTATGGTTTCTCTCCCGTGTGGACTCTCTGATGCTTCAAAAGGTTGGAACTGTGAGTAAAACATTTTCCACACCTCTGGCACTTGTATGGTTTCTCTCCCGTGTGGACTCTCTGATGCCTCAAAAGGTTGGAACTGTGAGTAAAACATTTTCTGCACCTCTGGCACTTGTATGGTTTCTCTCCTGTGTGGACACTATGATGACTCACAAGGCTGGACTTACGAGTAAAAGTTTTTCCACACCCCTGGCACTTATATGGTTTCTCTCCTGTGTGGAGTCGCTGATGTCTCACAAGGCTTTGTTTTTGAGTAAAGCATTTCTCACACTCTTGACATTTGTATGGTTTCTCTCCTGTGTGGACTCTCTGGTGCTTTACAAGAAGAGCATTGTGAGTAAAACATTTTCCACACTCTTCACACCTGAAGCATTTCTTTTTCTCATGTTTTAAACATTTCTCAGGCTTTTCTCTGGTTTCATGTTCCCTTTCTTCATGGGTTGTTTCATGTCTGGCAAGTTCCACTTCATTCATGAAAGAGAGGTCACATTTGCCACATTGTCTTATTTCACTCCAATCACATTCTAGGAAGAAGGACCAACACAGAAAAGACTGACTCTCAAGTATGTTAGAGAAGGAACTTTGTGAGCCAACATGGGGCTAATTGAAAGAAAGAATAAATAAAGGATAATTTAAGATTGTTTTAAAAGGGTGGTTGCTGTGTCTTTTTTATTCTTTGATGAGTATTAATTGTGATAATTAAATTATACCACTTAATACATCTGAATTCAAGAGCCAGAGACAAACTAGGACCTGGGAGGACCATTTTTTCAAGCCAGCCTTGTGACTTTTCTCCTGCGTGCTGGATACTGAACTGTTGTTGTAGTAGGGAAATCTGGAGATATAGGCCAGTATTCTCTATCAACTGCTTAGTGAGGTATACTAAATTAAATAATCACTCTTGGTCTGTCCTTGCCAAACCTGATGGAAATGTCATTCTCCTCTGCTCTGATCGCTGGCAAAATGGACCTCCTTTTTCCCACACAGATAATGGTCAATAAAGGAGGTGGGGGAAGGAGTTACGATGACAGCAACAATGTCACCATCATTACTAAGCAGTAATCATAAATACAGTGACCTCTCCTAACTCATGGATCTGAGATTCACAACTTTGAATATCCGCGGAGGGGCAACCTCTGCTAATTTCAGTGGTGTGCATGCCCTGCTCATGTGCACAGGGGCATCCTCCATTCAAGCCTATGGGGCTTGAATATGCGTGAGCCTCTGTTTTCTTGGGGGTGTGTGTCCAGAACAGATCCCCCGCAAAAACAGAGGCCCAACTGTACAGAAAAAGTACCTAGAATTACTCATACGTAACAGGAATTTTCAGACCTTATAATGGCTCAGTAGGTCATCATCCTGTTTCCAGGTAATAGGGGTTGGTGGTTTAGTACTGTATGCATTACGAGGTTGATGGCATGTTCATTCCTGAGAGATTAGTTTGCCGTCAGACAGGGGACTATGTGAGTGAAACGGGCCCAAAAGAGTTTTCTTTGGTCATATTTCTCTCCCAGGTGAGAGACATATGGATTTGGATTTGGAGGATATCCTAATCCAACCCAGGGCATTGAATGTTGCTCTCTTGCAACATACCTCAGACAGTGTAATATCTTGGGCTGGCCTTCGAAGCCACAGATGCAAGGAGATAAAACAATTTCCATTATCTAATTCCTATCTCAGCCAAAGAAGAGAGAGTAACATCTTGAGTCTCCTTAGACTGTCGGTGTTCTTTGGCTTTTTTGTGGTATTGGAGCAACTTGCTGGATTGTTCAGTATAATTTTAATACTGTTTTATCAATTATTTCCTTCCAGAAAATTACATGGACAACAAGAATACTTTAGAAGGGACAAAAGATTAAAATGGAAGCCAAGTTCCTTACCCAGAGTGGATACATTCTCATAGTTTTCAATCATCACTTGAATGTATAAAGATTGTTGGTTGAAATCCAGGAGGTCCCATTCCTCCTTGCTGAAAAATACAGACACATCTGCAAAGGTCACATGTTCCTGTAAACAGAAAATAGCCTGTTACCTAAATTGCAAGAGGTCACAAGAGGTCACCCATAAATTGTATTCCATTGGGAATTAATTTAGCTCAATAGGAAGCAGCAAGAGGGCTATGATAGCAGTAGCTGGGATCTCTCCTACATGTAACAGGTCCAAGAACTAGAACTCTCAGATTGCTAAGTACAACATAGTGTTATTGATTAACAGCAAAGTCAAAATCACCATTCACGCCATCGTATACACACACAAACGCATGAATATTAATGAAATTAAAGACCGTAGCATATAGCAAGGTTGAGGCAAGGCAATTACCAGTCCAGAAGCGTTGCACACCCAAACCTGCCACCACCTTTAGTTGGGTGTGTCTTCACACACCTCAATCATCCACAAGCACAATATTTGTAGGGCAATACAAGTTTCCTAAGGCTTCAGCCTTTAGTAAGGAAACAAAAACATTTAAATATCAAAAATATGAAAGCCAAGACCGTTAGGGTCTAGCATCGGGCCTCCCAGGGGCCCGGTGCAGCTCCTGGAGCCCCGTTTCAGGGCTCCGGAGGTCGCGCGAGACTTCGCCACCATTTTGAAGGGCAAAATGGCGGCGCCCATTAGGAGGCCCGATGCGGCCTCCGGTGCCCTGAAACGGGGCTCCAGGAGCTGCACCGGGCCCCTGAGAGGCCCGATGCGGCCTCCGGTGCCCTGAAACGGGGCCCCAGGAGCTGCACCGGGCCTTCAAATGGGCGCCGCCCACCTCCCTCCTGGCTCCGCCCTCCCTCCTCCCTCCTATAAATGGAGGGGCGGGGGAGAGGGAGGGAGGGAGGGAGAGAGGGAGGGGAGGGGAGGGGAGGGGAGGAGGAGGAGAGGGAGGGAGGGAGGGGAGGAGAGAGAGAGAGAGAGAAAGGGTGGGAGGGAGAGGAAAGAAAGGGAGGGAGGGAGAGAGAGGGAGGGAGGGGAGGAGAGAGAGAGAGAAAAGGTGAGAGGGAGAGGAGAGAGAGGGAGGGGAGAAGAGAGAGAGAGGGTGGGAGGGTGGGAGTGAGAGGGAGGGAGGAAGGGAGAGAAAGAAAGTGGTTTGAGACAGTGGCATGTGTTTTTTGCTGTTTTGTGGCCTTGCCTAGTTGCTTCCATTCTTACAAATATCGCTATTATTACACGCAAATTCGGGCAATGGCATCTTATTTTCTGGCAATGGGAAGCCAGTTCGAACGCAATTCGCAGTCACCTAAATTTGCTGAACGCTGACTGCGTTCTGGCCCCACTTTCTTTTCATTCGAAATTAAGATAAATTCCTCACATGTGATAAACTCCCAAGACTACGGAGTTTATCACATGTGAAGAATTTATCTTAATTTTGAATGAAAAGAAAGTGGGGCCAGAACGCATTCATGTGAATTCGCTAGTTCAGTGAATTTAGGTGAATGCGAATTGCGTTTGAACTGACTTCCCATTGGCCGAAAATAGCATGCCATTGCCTGAATTTGCGTGTGGTAGTTTATAATGCAATAACGTGAAACCCCATGATTGCATTCGAATTGCCATTGGATTATACTTCCAATTGCCCTTGTCTGATAAAGTCTTACAATAAACCTAAGGGAACTTCTAAAGTGCCACCATTGCAAAGACCATGTAGCTGCATTCCAAGTCTACACAGGCTGGGAAAATGGCAGAACAGGGGACATGATTCTCAGGGACTCTCTGAACTGTTCTACAGATTGAAGGGCGACATTTGCCCAGCTGTCCAACTGACAAAACAGAAAGATCACTTCTTGGAGGTACAGCCAAGGACAAGTGTGTCTCTAACTTCAGCCCAGGGAATAACAGCATTTCTCTGTTAAGGTGCAGAACAAGCCCAAGGGCCCCATTGCAGAAAGAGAGGGATGGCATGAATCTCCACCTGATTCAAGGGCATCTTTCATGATTCATCCACAGAGAGAAGTATTGATTGAGAGTCTTCTTTCTTCCCCCTCTGAGGATCAAAAGGGCCTCTTCAGGATCTTTGTACACCTACAAAAAATACATAAGGAAATTATTTTGTCTACAGAAATTCACATGGCTGGAATCTTAGTTTTAGTCCTGATTTGAGGAGAACCATTTAATCTACTGCTAAATGGTGGGTCAACACAATCCAAAATCCTGCTGATTCTGTGGGTTTACTCTAGAGGGGACTAACAAAATGATTTCAGCTACAGTTTTCATGACTCTACTATCTTGTGCTTTCTTTCCCTCACCAATCCTTCAGCAGCTGAAGAGAATTTTCCACCTGAGCAGGCTTTTGCTATGGTCCTTTTCCTTCTCCTCCATCAAGACACAGACCCCCACTGGACCTTCTGGAAAGGGAGAAAGAGAAAGAAAAAGGGGGGAGCATTTTGGAAAGGCTCTGCTGTTCTGTCACAGTCGTTCTCTGGCTTGGGAAAAAGGCTTCATGGGAGAAAAGAAAAAGGAATCCCAAACCTCTCCCAGGTTTTCTGCCTCAGAGGATGAAGGATACATTTAGCCAATAATTAGGGGAAATCCCATCCTTTAGTCCTTTCTAAAGTAAATATGAAGCTCTCGGTTATCACAACACAGAAGAACTGACTGCCAGAATTCTGTGTAAAGATTTTCACTCGTTTATCAATCTAAAGCAGAGCATGGCTTTACAAATGTGTCTGGACTGCAGGTCTCAGCACTGCTCATTAGTTATGCTGTCTATGGATGCTGGACATTGCAGTTCAGGAGTATCTAGAGGACTACACATGGCCCATTCATGATAGGAAGACCCTTTCTGCCTTTTAACAAACTGCAATGTTTCCTTACATCATAAAAATGTGATTTACAAAAAAAAAAAAACCCAAAACAGTTGTTTCCCTAGTATGGAACTGTTCCAGTCTTCTTTTGGGTGTTATATTAAATTCTAATATTATACACATGGTGACAGATTTTTCTACATCATGTCAGAAATTTGCATTGTCTCCTAGTTGATTCGTTTGCCAATGCAAGAAACATGGTATCCCAGTAATCTCAGAGACTTTCCAATTCAGAAAACCATGAAGATCACAAGGAAAAATTGTACATTGCATGAAAGGGACATTGGACAGTATTTGTCAAGAAGGGAAAACTATATAGACGAATCACAGATCACCATATTATGTGTGTTATGTAAAAATCAGTAAAGTTTTAACATCCACAGGCTGAAGGATTACCTCTGGGATTACAGAAAGGACATCTTGAATATATTTCTTTCAGCAGGTGTGAAGTTCAGGGGATTTCACCCCACCTTCGATTTTTGGCTTGGGAACATGCAAAGAGGGCAAGAGGGTACAGTCGGCCCTTCTTCTACACAGATTTTTTTATACATGGATTCAAGCATCCATGGTTTGAAAATCTTCCAAAAAAGTATAAATTTCAAATATCAAACCTTGACTTTCCATTTTTTATAAGGGACACTATTTTGCTATGTCCTTATATTTAATGGGACTTGAGCATACACGGATTTTGTTATACTTGGGGGATCTTGGAACCAAACCCCAGCGTAGAACAAGGGTCCACTTTATTTGCCATTTCAGACTGGGAGCGGTAGGTGGTATTTCTGAATGGTCTCACCAGAGTACAGCCCACATGCAAAGTACACATGGCAGGATGCAGAAAAGGCTAGACTTGTTTTTACTCTCATGGGCTAATTGTTGTCTAGGAAATTTTCTATGAATTAAAAAGCATCCCTGCCACCTTAGAGCAAAATCCAGGAAGAAAAAATACTGCCCTCTTGCAAAACACACCACGACCAGGAGCCACAGAGAAGCCATTTTCTCTAAAAAGAAACAAGCAGAAAGATTTTAACACCCTTTAGTTTTGAAACCCACATGTTTTCCCTCTAAACCCCAAACAACAATGTAAGGGTCCCTGGAGGAACAAATGAACAAACAAACATTGATTGGGGACATGAAACAAGCATAGAAAAGCAGTGCTGGAGAACATCAAGTTCTCATGTTGCTTTTCTCTCATATTAGGAATGGGTTTCACACTCATTTTTTTTTCTTCCCCTTCATTATACCATAACCTTACCGAATGTGGTGGTGTTCCCTTCTATCCTAAATATGAAAGGCAGCATTGAGGAGACCAACAAAGCAAAGGTCTTCTCCAGAAAAAACTTCCTGCAGGTTTTTATGCTTGAGTCCCAGCTGAAGGTCCCATAGAGGCACCACCCGGTTCCTACAAAGTGGTAAGTCTTAAAGGGACTGGCATCTGGCCCAGAGCCTATCACACTTCCATCGCACTAAGAAGGAGTGGCGGGTGAATTGTTAGTGTTAGCCAGAGCCTGAAAAAGTATAAAACTATAACTCCCAGAATTCCCTAACTAGCAACGCAAATTCTCAAACTAATGTTCCCAACCTACTGTAGTCTTTTCATTGCTCTGAGAAAACATATGAGGTGTGTGTGTGTTGGATACAAGCCACCACTTTTAAAGCAAACGCTAAAAAACTGTACAGAGAAAATCCATCTTCCAGTCAGAAATTCAAAGTCTGCAGCATGGAGACCAATGGGCCCATACAGACAGGCCAAAATAAAGCTGCTTCGGGTTACTTTGGAGGTATGCTGTTTAAATGACACACACATCTTAAAGAGGCCAGAAGCTGCACAAAGCTATGCTCCAGTCCTTAGGACTGGAGTATGGTTTTGGTGTGGCTTCTGGCCTCTTAGGACGCATGCATCATTTAAACAGTATACCTCCAAAGTGATCTGAAGCAGCTTTATTTTGGCCTGTCTGTAAGGACTCAATGTCTCACTTGAAGGAAATAAGAGACTGGGAGCAAGGGCACCAACATACATGAGTGGAAGGGCCAGTGTCCTGGGCCACAAAGCCATAGAGCCTGTCTCTGGTACCTCCATACCCCACTGCCACACAAAGCTTCACACACAGGGAGGGCCTGTGGAGCCCATGGGGTCAGCCACTGCTTTCCCCAGTTTCTATTGAACCTGTCATAATGGACTAGTCTAGTAGAAGAGCAGCTGTTTCCTACTTTCTTTGGCCTTTCTAAACGCCTGTGAAAGGCTGGCTCAATGGCAAACTGGCCAGTAATGTACATGTCAAACTGTGAAGCCCTAACTATTTTTTCCACAGTCAAGGCACTGCTAAGAGAAAGTGAAAGCAAAATCCTGACACTCTTACTAGCAATCTAGCAAAGAAATGAAAAGCCCAGGCAGGCTTTCTGGTAGCCACGCTGATTTCATGTGGTAGATAACTCCCTGGGTGGCAAAAAGGAGGCTAGATAACCCCTGGTACTGATTCTTGATAAATTGCAGCCACTGAAGAGATTTTCTCTCTTTTCAAGGGCCATAAGCCTTAGATCAGTTGTGAACCAAAGTGCACCCATATTGCTGATAGATTTAGTCATAGGGACTAGAAATGACGTTGGCCAGTTCAGAATATCAGAGATATTGGTCCAAAACACACTGCAGAAATAATCCAGTTTGATATGAAGTTGAAGGCTTTCACAGCCAGCATCCATAGTGTTTTGTGGGTTTTGGGGGCTATGTTGTTGTGTTCTGGAAGAGTTTAATGCTGACGTTCCACCAGCATCTCTGGCTGGCCTCTTCAGAGAATGCTGGCATGGAAGTGAGTGGGGTATGTATATAATGTGTGACCCTGGATTGGGAGGAGTGATTTACATGTTATTCTCTGTGTTGGTCTGTTGGTGAATGGCAAGGCCTCAGGGTAGGAGGATATGCAAGAGGATTTGTGTCTATTTAATTAGCGATCCATTGTCTGCTGGGTGAGAAGGTTTCCCAGTAGGCAGTGGACCACTGATTAAATAGACACAAATCTTCCTTGCATATCTTCCCACCCTGAGGCCTTGCCTCAGGTTAGACTTTGTAGCAAAACATTACGAACATTTTTGGCACTTGTATGGTTTCTTTCCTGTATGGGCTCTCTCATATACGACAAGGCTGGGACTTTGAGTAAAACATTTCCCACATCTCTGGCACTCGTATGGTTTCTTTTCTTTGTGAATTCTACGATGCACCTCAAGATTGGACTTTGTAGCAAAACATTTTCTACAGTCGTTGCATGGATATGGTTTTTCTCCTGTGTGGACTCTCTGATGAACTGCAAGGTTTCCATTCTTTGAAAAACCTTTCCCATACTCTTGGCATTTGAATGGTGTCTGCTCTGTGCAAACTTTCCCATGCCCCACACAATCATATTTGTGAGCAAAACATTGCCCACACACTCCACATCGGAAGCATTTCTTTCCCTTCTGTTTTAAACATTACCCAGACTTTCCTCTGCTTTCATCTTCCTCTTGTGTGTGTGTGTGTCTCACAAGATCCGATTCAGATCCCACATTTGCCACATTCATTTATTTCACTCTACCCATGTTTTAGGAATAAGAACAAAAAACACAGAAAAGACTCACTTTAAAATATAATAGAGAAGGGAATGAGCGAGCAACCAAGATGCTCCAGGACATGTAACTTCAAAGGAAGAACAGTTGCTGTTTCTTTTTTTCTCCTTGATGAATATTAATCATGAATGCTTATTGGAAACATTTAACACAACTGAACTCAAGAGCCAGAAACAAAACTATAACCTTGTGATCTTTCCACAATACTGGGTGCTGGCCTATCAATAACAGGCATTTTAGCAGGGAAGTCTGGAGGTGAAGTCGAAGGCTTTCATGGCCGGCATCCATAGTTTTTTGTGGGTTTTTCGGGCTATGTGGCCATGTTCTAGAAGAGTTTCCTCCTGACGTTTTGCCTGCATCTGTGGCTGGCACTTTTGTCTGAACTGCAAGCTACTTGTGTTATTTTTGGAGTGAGTCTCATTTCTTAGGGAAGCGGGGGCGGGTTATAGACCGCCGCTTTGAGGCGGTCTGCCGCCGCCGCCGTTTGCTCCGTAAGGGAGCCGTCGCAGCCACACCATGCGGCTCCCTTACGGAGCAAAAAAGAAGCTCCAAAATGGAGCTTCTTTCTGCGGTGCCTCTGTGATGTCGTGAGGCGCCAGGGGCGCATTCGCGACGTCAAAGGTGCCACGACACGTTCGGATGCACAGCGTCCGATACGTAAAGATGGTGCTGGCCGTGTGGAATGGCCGGCGCCATATTGTACGGACAGAGTCCATATTAGACCCAGGGGCATCCAGAAGAGACGCCCCTTTTTAAAAATGGGACGTCCTGCGGACGTCCCAAGTGCCAGTTTGTAACCGGCCATAGTTAGACATTTCTGCTACTCTGCTAATTTAAAGCTAGACCCTAACAGGCTTGGCTTTGACACTTTTGATATTTCAATATTTTTGTTTCCTTCCTAAAGGCTGAAGTCTTAGGAAATTTACATTACCCCACATTTTTGGGTTATGATGCTCCAGAGTCTTTTGTTCTAAATTGCTTCTCCTGAAGATATTAGCTGCAATAAAGCTTTTATTACTCAAATGATAGATACTGGTTTCTGCTAATCCTAACCCCACAATGACCAAATTATAAAATGTCATGGAAAATGCAAATGTGCCTAACTACAATGAGACTATTTAAAGCAGTGAATGGGCAGAGACCCACAGAATCAAGAAAACAGCAACAACATTTTGGTGACAATTCAGAGGAAGCTGCAGCTTACATTCACTTGTCTGTTGATCCAAGTATAGCATATCATATCCAAGGTTTAACCAATACAAAAGAGATATGGAATAAACTACAGAAAGTGTTTGATTCTGCAAATACTTCTAATCAAACATATCTCCCGATCAAACTTGATAACACAAAGTTGTCTCATCCTCGATTTTTGAATCAGCATATTAATGGCTTTATGGCAACTCTGTCTGGAGGTGCAGCACCTGGGGAATCCTTCCCAGAAGATGCAAAACTTGGACTGTTTTTGAATAGCCTTCCAAAATATTACTGTCCAACAATTAATGCTTTGCAAGTTAAAGGAGATGTTCCTCTGCAAGATGCTATTGCTCAAATTATTGAATTTCGAAATAGGAAAAACCTGATGGAAGACAAAAACGACAGACAGAATTAGCTCAGTTTTCTGCAGAAGATTTGCAAACCAAAGCCTCTTCTTCTCCCAGGACAAACAGAAACAATGGTAACAAGCCAAGACCTGAGAAGCAACTCTTACTTTATGACTACAGTGGACCCTTGTTATATGCTGGGGTTTGGTTGAAAGATCCCCCGTGGATAACAAAATCCTGGATGATTAAGTCCCATTAAATTTATTTATTTAATTAAAAAAAAAAAAACCAGGCGCCAGTATGCACATATTTTGTCAAATTTAAAAACCTCCTCTGTGTGTGTGTGTGTGTGTGTGTTGTGTGGGTATTTGGGTCACTGCAGGTTATGAACTTCCCTTGGCCCTGTTTTCAACTCCAAAATGCAAGCTAATGTCATCTCTGCATCCTCCCTCCTTGCCACCCCAGAGTGCCTCATACACATGTAATAATAATAATAATAATAATAATAATAATAATAATAATAATAAATTCCTCACCTCGGGATGCCAGAAAAGGATGCCATGCATTCTGTGCTTTCCCTCAGCTATCCCTGAATTCCTTACAGACAGTAGCAAAAGCATTCTGTACCAATTTGCCAAATTGGAAAGAGAAAAGTTTGTAACCTTCGCATTGTAGCATTTGCAAAGGAAAAAAGCCTCCTGCAAAGTGCTCTTTGCAGCATTTCCTTTGCTGGAAGCAAGGGAACGAAAGGAAAAGTGAACAGGCAGGCAGGCACATTCTACCTATCTATCTATCTAGGTAATGCAAAAAACATGCATATGGATGGCCCTTGTGGTCTCTTCCAACTCTGTGATTCTATGATTCTAGTTTGTCAATAATAATAATAATAAAAATTAAAAAGTGCGAAAGCTGCCTGGTGCGAGCTCCATCCTGTGGCCTCCCTCTGACCTGCCCTGAACTGACCCTTCGTCCTGTTCCTTCCTTCTCCTCCTCCTGCTCCATTACAGATTGCTCTCCATGGCCCCCTTCTTCTCCCTGGCTCCTTTGCATCCCCCATCAGTCACCCTGATTCCCCCTTTTTGCATCCTTCCTCTGTCTCCTTCCTCCTTCACCCCGATGAAGGGGAGGGAATGCTCTGCCCACTACCCTCCCTCTGACCTAAATTCCTCCCCTGAACTTGACCCAATCATGATCGAGGGCAAGTTCATATTCGCCGAACCTGGGTTTTTCCAAAAGAGACGGCTCCCCCCCCCCCCGATTCCAAATGACCCACGCTAAGGGGCATGCCTCAAATTTGATTGTGAGATATTTGGGGCCAATATGAATTTCACGTGCAAGATTCGATTCCTGATCCAGGGTAAAAGGTAGTCTGAATGGCCCCTAAGTATAGTAGTCCAAATTTTTTTAGCTTGCTTACATTTCCACCATACATGCAAATTGAGTTCCTTCCCCCATGAGCCGCACGGGTCATCACTTCTTTAACTAGTTTCAAAACTGAGTTGAAAACTATCCTTTTCAGAGAAGCGTTGCTAGGCATCGCGTGACTATTATTTGCTATTTGACATTTTTAATTTGTTGCCTGTTTTATTGAAACCTTTCCTGTATTGTTATGTATTATTTATATGTATTATGCTATTATTTCTTAGATTGTACGCCATGGGCAGGTTTACTCTTATCTATTTTATTGTTTGTATGTACAGCGCTGTGCAAATCTACAGCGTTATATAAATAAAGCATAATAATAATAAGAAGAAGGTGGCAAGCCAGGCGATCAGGCCGATGCCATCTCAGTGAGGCAAGTAGTTGCAAAACCAATGACTCAAATCTTCTATCTAATATAGTTTCTCAGCCAGGTTGCCGCTTATGTCACCGATGACGTGCAGATAATTGACATGCATTTTTGAAGTGGCGCAAACTAGTGGGGATGACAATCATGCCAAAAAAGAAGCGATTACAAGGGGATAATGAAAAGATCCCCTTTCACAGTGGGAACAATGGACCTTTTGGAACCGATTTATCGACAAAGAGCAAAGGCGAACCACAAACTGGTTTAAATGTAAGTGGGAATGGGGCCTTAGTGAATACCCCAGCCTTCTCGAGAACGGCTCAGCTGCCATTTTCTTTATGGCCTCCAGGATCTTGTGTTTGCAGCAGCCACTTCAGTTAAAGGGTTAATCCGGAGTACAATTACTGTCAAAGACAAACTTCATATGAGAGATCAAAGAATTGAAGGGTTCTGGGGAGCTAGTGGGAAGGAAGTAGCAGTCAGCCTAAAAAGAGGCAAGGAACAAGCAGATAGAGAAAGGTCCAGCCAAGGGTTTCTGAAAAATAGGAAGAAAGCAAAGGCACAAAGAGGAAGACCACTGGACAGGAAGGAACTGAAGAAAAGCCCCAGTGGCACCAGGGAAGGGAAACAGGCAAAAACACCTCAGTCATCCAGAAGCACAATATTTGTAAGGCAATACAAGTTTCCTAAGGCTTCAGCCTTTAGTAAAGAAACAAAAATATTTAAATATCAAAAATATGAAAGCCAAGCCCATTAAGGTCTAGCTTTAAATCAGCAGAGTAGCAGAAACGTGTCCTTGCTGTCTAAGAACTGCAGTCTAAGAAGTGAGACTGACTCAAAAAGCAACACAAGTAGCTTGCAGTTTAAACAAAAGTTTACTAATGGCTTGAACCTATATATGCATAGGATAGAAGCTATATCTTAATCTAGCTAATTAATAGTTCAGATAAAGAAGAAATCTTTACCTGAATCACATGGTTTGTTTACCAATTTGCCATGCGATTCAGTACAGCAAATGGGATGTTTGAATGAGGGGAAGAGAGAATGCAAAACTCTTCCAACAATATTGTGTTCTACTATACTGTATCCTTAAGAAAGAATATTTTCATTGAGAGAACGTCTCCCTGACAAGTACCGTAATGTCCCTTACTTGGGATTTCACTGTTTCACATTTCTTAGATGTGGGTCTAAGAAAGCAAAAATTTCCAGCTAATTCAAACATTTATTAAATCATTCTTTAATATAGTAAAAACATAGGCTTTGGAAGCAGAATAAGCATGGAAGGGGATAACATTGCTGCTCATATAATTATGGTGGCTGTACACTACGTAGCTTATCCCATGTCTTGCTAAATCAATTTACCTCTATCCAGCTTAAAACTTAATTTGGACAGCATCCTGATGTTATCAGAAGGTTTTTGCCACTGAAATTGCTGCCTGAATACAACCCGGGTGCATCCCCACTTCCAGGATTTCGGATCCAGGAGTGTCCTAACATAAGAAAATGGCCACCGGAGTGCTCTTGGAAGTGGTGATACACCCGGGATGTATTCAGGTGGCAAATTCGGCAGCAAAAATCTGATGATGCTGCCCGAATAAAGCTGTAAACCAGATAGAGGTAAATAGATTTAGTAAGCCATGGGATAAGCTCCTTAATGTATTCCACATTGGAGTTGATGTTTCTCAGATGAAATAGGATAAACCAGTGAGCTTGAAACAGCAGAGAACTGAACAGAACCACAGAGAACATCAGCAGCAGCATTACACAATACACAGTCCTTGGGTGGGAAAGAGTTCTTCCTTTCCAGACTCATTTATGTGTTTCTCAGAAACGTCTGTGTGGCAAATGATGGCAGTAGGTTCTGTGTCTATCTGGACGAGAATAGATTATTCTAGTTGCTTCACATGGAATTTGGGGTTATCAAAGCTCTATATTCTGCCAGTACACCCTTTCAGAGACTCTGATCAGTCACAATTAACGCATTCTATAAAAATAATTTCCCACCTTCTGTACCTTCAAAAGGTTTCTTTCTAGGTCTGAGTTTCTGATGGTTTGTAAAATGTGCTTGGCCAAGAAAAGGCATGCTAAACTGAGCACTGAGAAGGATTCTCTTCTGAGTTGACTGACTGCTGGATTCCCCAAGCTGAGTGTTTCCCTCACCAGGCACCATTATAGCATTACTCTCCTTCATGAGTCCTTTGGTATCTCTTCAGCTGTTGGTAGTAGTGGAAGCTTTCCTCACACTTTAAACATCTATATAATTTCTCTCCCCGGTGAACCGTCTTGTGAATCACAAGGCGTGCCCTTTGAGTAAAATGTTTTCCACACTTGGAGCATTTGTAGGGCCTCTTTCCAAGGTGGAAATGCAAGTGTGTCCCAAATGCTGCGTTGCCTGGTGCATGAGGAAAGATGATCTTCTTGTAGCATCCACGTTTGGATGTTTCATCAAACCATTTTGTCCCATGAGGACCTTGACAAGTTCTCTCTCCTGCATGGACTCCCTGGTGGATCACAAGATTGCCTCTCCAACCAAAACATTTCCCACACTTTGGGCATCAATATGGCTTCTCTCCTGTATTAATTCTCTGATGATTCACAAGATGTGACATTGTAGCAAAACATTTTTCACACTTCTGGCATTTCTATGATTTCTCTCCTGTGTGAACTCTCTGATGCTGCACAAGATTTGATGATGTAGCAAAGCATTTTCCACACTTCTGGCATTTGTATGGTTTCTCTCCTGTGTGAACTCTCTGATGCTGCACCAGATGTGACGCTGTAGCAAAGCATTTTCCACACTTCTGGCATTTGTATGGTTTCTCTCCTGTGTGGACCCTGTGATGGGTTACAAGGCTGGAACTTTGAACAAAACATTTTCCGCACCTCTGGCACTTGTATGGTTTCTCTCCCGTGTGGACTCTCTGATGCCTCAAAAGGTTGGAACTGTGAGTAAAACATTTTCTGCACCTCTGGCACTTGTATGGTTTCTCTCCTGTGTGGACACTATGATGACTCACAAGGCTGGACTTTAGAGTAAAACATTTTCCGCACCTCTGGCACTTGTATGGTTTCTCTCCCGTGTGGACTCTCTGATGCCTCAAAAGGTTGGAACTGTGAGTAAAACATTTTCTGCACCTCTGGCACTTGTATGGTTTCTCTCCTGTGTGGACACTATGATGACTCACAAGGCTGGACTTACGAGTAAAAGTTTTTCCACACCCCTGGCACTTATATGGTTTCTCTCCTGTGTGGAGTCGCTGATGTCTCACAAGACTGGACTTTAGAGTAAAACATTTTCCGCACCTCTGGCACTTGTATGGTTTCTCTCCTGTGTGGACTCTCTGATGCCTCACAAGACTGGACTTTAGAGTAAAACATTTTCCACACCTCTGGCACTTGTATGGTTTCTCTCCCGTGTGGACTCTCTGATGCTTCAAAAGGTTGGAACTGTGAGTAAAACATTTTCCACACCTCTGGCACTTGTATGGTTTCTCTCCCGTGTGGACTCTCTGATGCCTCAAAAGGTTGGAACTGTGAGTAAAACATTTTCTGCACCTCTGGCACTTGTATGGTTTCTCTCCCGTGTGCACACTATGATGACTCACAAGGCTGGACTTACGAGTAAAAGTTTTTCCACACCCCTGGCACTTATATGGTTTCTCTCCTGTGTGGAGTCGCTGATGTCTCACAAGGCTTTGTTTTTGAGTAAAGCATTTCTCACACTCTTGACATTTGTATGGTTTCTCTCCTGTGTGGACTCTCTGGTGCTTTACAAGAAGAGCATTGTGAGCAAAACATTTTCCACACTCTTCACACCTGAAGCATTTCTTTTTCTCATGTTTTAAACATTTCTCAGGCTTTTCTCTGGTTTCATGTTCCCTTTCTTCATGGGTTGTCTCATGTCTGGCAAGTTCCACTTCATTCATGAAAGAGAGGTCACATTTGCCACATTGTCTTATTTCACTCCAATCACATTCTAGGAAGAAGGACCAACACAGAAAAGACTGACTCTCAAGTATGTTAGAGAAGGAACTTTGTGAGCCAACATGGGGCTAATTGAAAGAAAGAATAAATAAAGGATAATTTAAGATTGTTTTAAAAGGGTGGTTGCTGTGTCTTTTTTATTCTTTGATGAGTATTAATTGTGATAATTAAATTATACCACTTAATACATCTGAATTCAAGAGCCAGAGACAAACTAGGACCTGGGAGGACCATTTTTTCAAGCCAGCCTTGTGACTTTTCTCCTGCGTGCTGGATACTGAACCCGTTGTAGATGTTGTAGTAGGGAAATCTGGAGATATAGGCCAGTATTCTCTATCAACTGCTTAGTGAGGTATACTATATTAAATAATCACTCTTGGTCTGACCTTGCCAAACCAGATGGAAATGTCATTCTCCTCTGCTCTGATCACTGGCAAAATGGACCTCCTTCTTCCCACACAGATAATGGTCAATAAAGGAGGTGGGGGAAGGAGTTACGATGAAAGCAACAATGTCACCATCATTACTAAGCAATAATCATAAATACAGTGACCTCTCCTAACTCACGGATCTGAGATTCGCAACTTTGAATATCCGCGGAGGGGCAACCTCTGCTAATTTCAGTGGTGTGCATGCCCTGCCCATGTGCACAGGGGCATCCTCTATTCAAGCCTATGGGGCTTGAATATGCGTGAGCCTCTGTTTTCTTGGGGGTGTGTGTCCAGAACAGATCCCCTGCAAAAACAGAGGCCCAACTGTACAGAAAAAGTACCTAGAATTACTCATAAGTAACAGGAATTTTCAGACCTTATAATGGCTCAGTAGGTCATCATCCTGTTTCCAGGTAATAGGGGTTGGTGGTTTAGTACTGTATGCATTACGAGGTTGATGACATGTTCATTCCTGAGAGATTAGTTTGCCGTCAGACAGGGGACTATGTGAGTGAAACGGGCCCAAAAGAGTTTTCTTTGGTCATATTTCTCTCCCAGGTGAGAGACATATGGATTTGGATTTGGAGGATATCCTAATCCAACCCAGGGCATCGAATGTTGCTCTCTTGCAACATACCTCAGACAGTGTAGTATCTTGGGCTGGCCTTCGAAGCCACAGATGCAAGGAGATAAAACAATTTCCATTATCTAATTCCTATCTCAGCCAAAGAAGAGAGAGTAACATCTTGAGTCTCTTAGGCCTGTTACAGACAGGCCAAAATAAAGCTGCTTCGAGTCACTTTGGAGGTATGGTATTTCAATTATGCATGCATCCTAAGAGGCCAAAAGCCGCACCAAAGCCATGCGCCAGTTCTAAGGACTGGAGTGCAGCTTTGGTGTGGCTTTTGGACTCTTAGGACGCATGCATCATTGAAATACCATATCTACAAAGTGACTCGAAGCAGCTTTATTTTGGCCTGTCTGTAACAGGCCCTAGACTGTCGGTGTTCTTTGGCTTTTTTGTGGTATTGGAGCAACTTGCTGGATTGTTCAGTATAATTTTAATACTGTTTTATCAATTATTTCCTTCCAGAAAATTACATGGACAACAAGAATGCTTTAGAAGGGACAAAAGATTAAAATGGAAGCCAAGTTCCTTACCCAGAGTGGATACATTCTCATAGTTTTCAATCATCACCTGAATGTACAAAGATTGTTGGCTGAGATCCAGGAGGTCCCATTCCTCCTTGCTGAAAAATACAGACACATCTGCAAAGGTCACATGTTCCTGTAAACAGAAAATAGCCTGTTACCTAAATTGCAAGAGGTCACAAGAGGTCACCCATATAAATTGTATTCCATTGGGAATTAATTTAGCTCAATAGGAAGCAGCAAGAGGGCTATGATAGCAATAGCTGGGATCTCTTCTACATGTAACAGGTCCAAGAACTAGAACTCTCAGACTGCAAAGTACAACATAGTGTTATTGATTAACAGCAAAGTCAAAATCACCATTCACGCAATCGTATACACACACAAACGCACGAATATTAATGAAATTAAAGGCCGTAGCATATAGCAAGGTTGAGGCAAGGCAATTACCAGTCCAGAAGCAGAGCTCCAGTCAGGGGATGGTGGAAGTGACCATGGCTCAGCAAGGCTGCCAGAAATGTGTGTATATGGGGGAAAAGAGGTTCACTTCATGGTCACTGTGGCCTTTCCAGGTTCACACTTTTTGCCCTCTCTGTAACTGCTATTATAACAAAAGATAACAAAATATTTGTACCCCAAAATAATGTGGGCTATGTAGGGTGTGCTAACAAGCCCACACTCAGAAAGGTGGAATCAGCATATGAGGCAGTCCTAACAGGGCTCAACTACTTCAGAGTACTAGGGTGGGGTGGGGGCTGTAACACATCTTTAAATGCTCCCCCATCCCCAGTTATTAGAACCACCATCAGGAAAAAGATAAGGACCTAGCCCTGATCTCTGAGGGAGCTAGCCTTCATCTGGGAAGGTAGAGTTGCCGTGCCGCCACTGGAAACAACCAGGGGCTGTCCCTAATGGCAGTGCAGCAGCATGCACATGACACTACTGGGGACAAATGGGGGCTCTCTCCAATGTTGGTGCAGCACCGCCATTGGGGTCTACCTGGGCTTGCTGTCTGCAGATACTCAAATCCATGTGTGGCAAGTCCGCGGATACCAAGGGTCCAATGTATGTAAATTGGATGACTGAATTCTAGGAAGCATAATGGTAGCCCTCTATGAAAGGAGATGTTTATTTAATAAGGGGGGAAAGGCTTCTTTTCTCCATCTACATTATGTACTACAGACAACCCTCCATATCCACAGGATTCCCCCCCCCCCCAATGGATTCAAGCATCCACGGCTTGAAAATATTTTTAAAATACATAAATTCTGAGAAGCAAACCCTGGGTTTGCCATTTTATATAAGAAACACGATTTTACTGTGCCATTGTATACAATGGGACTTGAGCATCCACAGATTTTGGTATCCACAGAGGGTCCTGGAACCAAATTCCAGGGGATACCAAGGGCCCAATGTACATTCTGGACCAGCCTCCTCTAAACTGCTGCCCTGTACATGTTTGAGATTCCAGCTCCCATCATCCCTAGCCACTTAGGCAGCTTGCTTTGCACATGAGGCATAAAATTCCACAAACACCTCTTTCCATTCATGTGAGATAAAATACAAGGAAATCAAGTTAAATCATTTCTACCTTTCATACAACCGAAAGCCTGCTGCCTGATCTCCAAAATGTTAGGGCCAGCCATAAAAACAATGTACTTAGCAGGACTAATAGAGATCAGAATACCAAGGACTTTATCAAACAAGGGAAATTGGAAGCATAATCCAATGGCAATTCGAACGCAATCATGGGGTTTCATGTTATTGCGTGATAGACCACCACACGCAAATTCGGGCAATGGCATCCTATTTTCTGGCAATGGGAAGCCAGTTCGAACACAATTCGCAGTCACCTAAATTCGCTGAACGCTGACTACGTTCTGGCCCCACTTTCTTTTCATTCGAAAGTAAGATAAATTCCTCACATGTGATAAACTCCCAAGACTACGGAGTTTATCACATGTGAAAAATTTCTCTTAATTTTGAATGAAAAGAAAGTGGGGCCAGAACGCATTCACGTGAATTCGCTAGTTCAGTGAATTTAGGTGAATGCGAATTGTGTTTGAACTGACTTCCCATTGGCCGAAAATAGCATGCCATTGCCCGAATTTGCGTGTGGTGGTCTATCACGCAATAATGTGAAACCCCATGATTGCATTCGAATTGCCATTGGATTATACTTCCAATTTTCCTTGTCTGATAAAGTCCTACAACTGATAAACCTAAGGGAACTTCTAAAGTGCCACCATTGCAAAGACCATGTAGCTGCATTCCAAGTCCACACAGGCTGGGAAAATGGCAGAACAGGGGACATGATTCTCAGGGACTCTCTGAACTGTTCTACAGATTGAAGGGCGACATTTGCCCAGCTGTCCAACTGACAAAACAGAAAGATCACTTCTTGGAGGTACAGCCAAGGACAAGTGTGTCTCTAACTTCAGCCCAGGGAATAACAGCATTTCTCTGTTAAGGTGCAGAACAAGCCCAAGGGCCCCATTGCAGAAAGAGAGGGATGGCATGAATCTCCACCTGATTCAAGGGCATCTTTCATGATTCATCCACAGAGAGAAGTATTGATTGAGAGTCTTCTTTCTTCCCCCTCTGAGGATCAAAAGGGCCTCTTCAGGATCTTTGTACACCTACAAAAAATACATAAGGAAATTATTTTTGTCTACAGAAATTCACATGGCTGGAATCTTAGTTTTAGTCCTGATTTGAGGAGAACCATTTAATCTACTGCTAAATAGTGGGTCAACACAATCCAAAATCCTGCTGATTCTGTGGGTTGACTCTAGAGGGGACTAACAAAATGATTTCAGCTACAGTTTTCATGACTCTACTACCTTGTGCTTTCTTTCCCTCACCAATCCTTCAGCAGCTGAAGAGAATTTTCCACCTGAGCAGGCTTTTGCTATGGTCCTTTTCCTTCTCCTCCATCAAGACACAGACCCCCACTGGACCTTCTGGAAAGGGAGAAAGAGAAAGAAAAAGGGGGGAGCATTTTGGAAAGGCTCTGCTGTTCTGTCAGAGTCATTCTCTGGCTTGGGAAAAAGGCTTCATGGGAGAAAAGAAAAAGGTAAGCCCAAAACACTCACGTTTCCTACCTCTGAAAAATGAAGAATCCATTCAGCTAATATTTAGGAAGAAACCCATCCGCTAGTCCTTTAAAAAGTAATGTGGTAGATCTATGATTCTATGATATTTCCTTGTAAAGACGTTCACTTTTTTGTCAACCTGAAACAGAGCATGTCTCTTCAAGTGTGTTTGGACTGCTGGTCCCAGCATCCCTCCTCATTAGCTATGCTGCCTAGGGATGATGGAAGTTGCAGTTCAGCAATATCTGCCCATGTCTCATAGAAAAACAATTTCAACGCCTTTCAACGAACACTGAAATGTTTCTCTATAAAGTCGTGATTTCTTATTTGGGGGGGAAAAACCTCATTTTTTTGCCACTCTGGAACTAGTTTCAACCTGCTTTCTGGAGTTACACTAAGTTCTAATATTATACACATGGGAATCAGGCCTATCTTGATTGGTTTTCAAGGGGAACACTATGAAAAGGCTCTGCTCTTCTGTCACAGACACTCTCTGGCTTGGAATGAAAGGTTTCATGGGAGAAAATAAGAAAGAAGCTCAAACGTCTCCCAAGTTTCCTGCCTCTGGACATGAAAGATCCATTTAGCTAGCAACTGGGGATAAATGCATCCTGTGGTGCTTTTTATAGTAAATGTGAAGCTTTTGGTTATTACAGCACTTGAGAGAACAGACTTCTAGAATTCTGTGTAAAGACATAGACTGTCTTGTCAATCTAAAGTTAAGCATGGCTCTTCAAATGTATTTGGACTGCAGCTCCCAGTATTCCTCTTCATTAGCTATCCTATCTAGGGCTGCTGGAAGTTGCAATTCAACAACAGCTGGAGAGCTACACTTTGTCCACCTTGAGAGGAAGATCATTCTTGCCTTTTAACAAACACTGCAATGCTTCCCTATAAAAGCATGATTCCCTATTTACAAGAAAACAGTTCTTTTTTCATTCTGGAACTGTTTCAGTCTTCTTTCTGGAGTTACACCAAGTTCTAATATTATACACATGGGAACAGATTTTTCTACATTTCAGAAATTTGTATTGTCTCCTAATTGTATACTTAGCCAGTGGAAGAAGCATGGTATCTAAGTAAACTCAGAAACTATCACACTAGCCAAGATCCTGTGGGAAAACACCCTTTCTCTCATGCTAGCAATGAGTTTCATTCTAACTATCCCCCATTAAGCCATGGCCTTACCCAGCATGGTAGTGTTCCCTTCTATCCAAGTGTGAATGGCAGCACACAGGAGACCAACAAGCCCAAAACCTTCTCTAAAGAGATTTCCCGGCAGGTTCTTATATTTAGGTCTTGAATAAAGTTCCCACGAAGGCACCACCCCATTCTTACAAGGTTGGAAGCCTTAAAGAGACTGGACTAGCACTTATCCATTGCATTAAGAAGGAGTGATGACTGTACTGTCAGTATCAGTCAGAGCCTGAAAAAGTTACTTCTTTTAAAAACAATTTTGTGTATTCCCCAAATAACATGGCCCATTCTCAAACTAATATTGTTCTTGTAGTATTTTCAGTGCTTTGGGGATACATAAGGCATGTGTGTTGGATACATTTCACAATGTTAAAAGCAGATGTTGACAAAAACTCTTGAGACCTGATATACCACAGACAGGAGGTCTTTCCACAGTCGGTTTTCCAGGTCTCAAAGTCTGGACTGTTTTCTCCACAGAGCTTAGATATGCTTGAATGATTAGGCAATGACTCCCAGAGCTTCTCAAAAGGACTGCTTGCAAAGACCTTTTTAAAAGAGATGGGGAAAGTATAAGTTCATGGAGATCGTTCCATGGTCTGAGAAACAATATGAAGGAAGCCCATCTCCAGGTCTCCTCCTGTCAGAAGTTCACAGGCTGCAGCATTGGGACCAAGGTCTCCCTTGAAGGACATAAGAGTTTGGGAGCAAGGGCAGAATTACACCAAACTGGAAGGAGCGGTGCCTGGGCCATGAGCTATGCCACAACAATGTCTGAGAGGCTTCTCTAATAGAAGAGAAGTCTAGGGTAGTCACTGAGCTTCCTGCAGGTTGAGCTTCAGGAAGAGTTGGGAGTTAGAACTGGAGAGGTCACCTTCCTTTAATGGTTCTGGACAAGAGAGCCACACCTGCTGAAAGCCTCTCTACTACACAGCCATTAATGGGATGAGACCCATGTCCACTTCTCAATTTGCGGTGTCAATTATTTTGTGGAAAATATGACACCTTTGGACCAACCTGCCCCTTTAGACATTAGCTCTCCTGTGTTGATTCACATTTTCTTAATATGACTGAATTCATGAACCAAGTTATAGACCAGACTAGTATCTGGTTTCTTTTTCTTTTTGTGCATCAGCTCACCTTTAAGCACAAAATACTCTCTTACTGAAACTGTTGCCATGATTGGATATGGTTCTGTGATTCCTCTCTCGTGTGGACCCTTCTGTGGAAAGATAGATTACCTTTCCAAGTGCATATTGTTACGTTGTATTGTTAAAATATATCTATTAGGACTAAATTGTGAGTGAAATATTCTATCATAGCTGGCTTTCTCTTTGTGATTAAGCATTAGCTCATGATTCAGTACAATATGATCTGTTAATGAAGCTTTTACTGAAGAGTATGAATAGGTCTCCTCCATCTTTTCAACAGTCAGAGTAGTTTTCCATGTGAAGTCTCTTCTAGTCACTGAGCAAGTTGGGGATTTTTCACCTTTATCATGTTTTCAATGAGAAACCTAGACAACATCCACTAGTATTTCACTTGTTCTCATGGTCTCACCATTTGTTTATTATGCTTCTCTCTTCAATAAGGAATTCTGTGAAATGTGCAGATTTTCTGATGGTTTCATAAATGAGAGAAAACCAATCTTGTTTTCTTTCTTGGAAGATTTTTGAGTCAGAACTGAAGTCTTTTGAAGGAGTTGCTAAATGGTTTTGGCACATTTGTTCCAATTTGACATTTGTTCCCAAACTTTGGCTCTCCAGATGTTTTGTTGTTAGGCAAGGTGGCTAGGACCTCTGGGAATTGAAGTCCAAAAACCTGGAGGACCAAAGGTTAGGAACCACTGTTTATCCAGTGGCTAAATATGCATGCACCTGAACCCAGACTGAGAGAGTACAGTGTATCTGGGGTCTAGCCTCTCTAGAAGCCCTGCAATAGCCAAAAATCACAGTGGGGGAATCCTGAAAGACTGTGCTAGTCCTGAAGAATAGGACATTTGGATGTTCACCACTTAGAGTAGGCTCAATGGGCATAAGAAGAAAGAGGCACGGGCTTGATCACATTGAGCAAGACTGAGTCCGTCTCCTTTCTCTGAGCTGTGCCGCATCCCACCCATTTCAGCAGGCTCAGTGGGCAGAGAAAGGAGATGGACACACATTTAGGAGACAAGCCATAGTGGTGTCACTCTTAAAAGGCCATGAATATATCCATTGATGGCTGATCTCCCTATTGAGTGTTGCAATTTCCCTGAATTGACACTCCACTACCACTGTTTCATACTCATTAGACTGACTCAATCATTGAAACATTTATTAATCTGTAATATATTAAAACATTGGCTTTGAAAACACAATTAGCACTGAGGGAGATTGTTGATGCTACTTATATAACTATGAAGAATGTACACTTGTACACAAGTTGGGGCTTTATATCTGAAACAAGAGACACCAGTGATCTTGAAACAATAGATAGCTGGAGAGAACCTCCATCATCAGAGATAGCATATCTCACAATACAAGACACTTGGGAGGTACGGATGGGAAAGACTTTTCCTTTCCAATCTTGCTTCTGTGTATCTCAGACACCTGTGTCCAGGCATTGTTGGAAGTGGGATATTTGTCTGAATCAGAGAGATCTCCTCTTGTTGTTTTCTTTAGGAATTTGTTGTTACCAAAACCCTTTCCATATATATATATATAGCACTTATACAGCCTCCATGTTTAGAGACTCTGGTGATCCTGAAATAACCAACTACAGTAAAATAATTTCCCATCCTCTGTATTTCAAAGGATTTCTTTTCTTTCCAGTGCTGGGTTTCTGATAATTTGTAAAATGCACTTGGCCAAGAAAAGATCCTCAAACTGAGCATTGAGGAGGCTCTCCTGAGTTGATGGACTGCTGGATTCTTCAACCTGAATGTGGGCCAAAAGGTTTCCCACACTCACAGCATTATTGCATCACTCTCTTTCATGAGTCCTCTGGTGACTCTTCAGATGCTGGAAGTGGGCAAAGTTGTTCCCACACTGAACATTTATACAGTTTCTCACCTTGCTGAACCCTCTTGTGAATTACAAAGTGTGGCTTTTGGGTAAAACGCTGCCCACACTTGCAGCATTTGTAGGGTCTCTTTCCAGCACATGTATACAAGTGTAGTACAAATGCTGAACTGTATGGTGCACGAGGAAAAGTTTTCTTGCATTGGCTAAACTTGTGGCATCCAATTTTGGATGTACAATCAAGAAATTTTATGCCATATGGGGTCTTTAAATGTTTTCTCTCTTGCATGGGCTCTCTGGTGGATCATTTCCAGTTTTGTAATGTTCTCCATTTTTCTCAACCAGGGTGACCAAAGGTCCTCCTTAGTTTTTTGCGGTTTTTTCGGGATATGTGGCCATGTTCTAGAAGAGTTTGTTCCTGATGTTATGGCCACATCTGTGGCTGGCATCTTCAGAGAATGCTGATATGGAAGAGAATGGGCTATATATACACTTGTCCCTCCATATTCACTAGGGTTAGGGGTAAAAGACCCTAGTGAATATGGAAAAACCACAAATAACAAACACACCATGTTTTTACCTGAGAGGACACTTCTGTAAGAATCTCTAGGTCCTGCAGAGCAATAATGTAGTCAACATCCGACAGACATTGGCCATAGAACTGCACTGGAGGAGCTACAAATGCCTAGTAAAGTATACTCTCTAGGAATCTCTTGGTATTTCAGTGCCACATTTAGTTAAAGTTGACCATAAAGTTGCACTGGAGGACCTAGAGATTCCTAGAGAGAACATATTAATTAAATCCGTGAATAATCCAATCACAAATATCAAACAAAAAGGTAGGGCATTTGAAAAACCCTCTAGTTTACTTTTAGGAAAGCATGGGAAGAACATATGGAGGGATGATTGTATACTATGTGATCCTGGATAGGGAGAAGTGGTTTCCATGTTAGTTTTTTGTGGGTTTTTCAGGCTATGTGGCCACGTTCTAGAAGATTTTCTTCCTGACGTTTCGCCAGCACAGAACAATACACATGCAAATCACTCCTGCATTCCCAGGCTCACACAGTATAGATATGCCCACCTTTTTCCAGGCAAGCATTCTCTGAAGACGCCAGCCACAGATGCTGGTGAAATGTCAGGAAGAAAATCTTCTAGAACATGGCCACATAGCCCAAAAAACGCACAAAAAAACTATAGATGCCGGTCATGGAAGCCTTCGACTTCACATTGGTTTCCATGTTAATCTGTGTATTGTTTTGTTGTTGAATGGCAAGGCTTCAGGGTCCTCTTCTTCCCCAGGATCTGTCCTCCATTCCAACCTTCTGCCCAGAAGGAATTCCAAAAAGTCCTCTTTTTATTTTATCTTATTTTATTGAGCCTGACTAAGAAGCATAAGTTGACCTTGAAGCCATTTGAGCTTTTCTTGGGGCAGCTCCTCCCTTTTTCCTGAATGTTCTTCCCATGCCTTCCTAATAGTAAACTGGATCCAAAGTGGAGGGTTTTTCAAATGCCCTGCCTTTTTGTTTCCACCAATGGAAAGGGAGATCTTGAGAGAGAGGGCAGGCGATTGGCTCCTAGAATCCAGTCCCCCCTTGCAGCATCTCCATAAGAAGGCATTGCTTGCCCAGATGTGCAGAAGGAGGCTGGAGGTATTCCAGCTGTGCTGAGCTGAGCCTTGGGCTTATTCTGGTTCTTCCTGGTAAATAGCTTCTCTTTTAAAACTTTCTTTGCTAGGTTCATGTGGATGGCTGGATCCCAATGCTTTGGTGGAGGTCTAAGAAACATGTTTCTTGCCCAGTTCCCCCAATAGTGCTTTGCCTGTTATTCCTTTTCTTGGCTGGTTTCCAGAACTTCTTATTCTTCTTCTGTCTTCCAGGTTGTGTGAGTTGCAAGTGGTATTGAGTCTGAGTCAGAGCTGGGAAAGGTCTGGATCTGGAAAAAGTCCCTGAATTCCAGCAGGACCATAAATAGGAATTTTGTCAAGAAATGGTTCTCTTCCAGGCTTATCCAGGTGTTTTTAAAACTGTGAATGTTTAAATTTATTTATTTACTTATTTCAATTTTAATGCCACCTTTCTCCCTAAAAAGGACTCATGAGATAAAAACACTTTTAAAACTTTAGTTAAAAAAATTAAAATAATCGAGTGAAAACAGTATAAAATGAACATTAACAGCATACAAAAGTTAAAAGCATAACTATTTACTTATTTATTTCATTTATTTATGCCACCTTTTGCCCCAAAAAAGGGACTCACAAGGTAAAAACACCTAAAAAA
Organism: Sceloporus occidentalis; assembly: GCA_023333645.1. Lineage (NCBI taxonomy): Eukaryota > Metazoa > Chordata > Lepidosauria > Squamata > Phrynosomatidae > Sceloporus > Sceloporus occidentalis. The sequence goes on from JALMGF010000001.1 coordinate 14,213,681, forward strand.
AACTTTATAATTAAAAAAAAACTATTAATATAATCCATGAAAACAGTATAAAATGAACATTGCAAGCATACAAAAGTTGAAAAACACAACTAAGGTGCAAAATTATTTATTTACTTATTTATTTCATTTATTTATGCCTTCTTCCTCCCAAAAAAGGGACTCACAGGATAAAAACACTTTTAAAACTTTACAATTTAAAAAAAAACACAAATATAATCCAATGAAAACAGCGTAAAATGAACATTAAAAGCATACAAAAGTTAAATCAGAGAGCTATGGTTTCGCTGGCATCTTCAGAGAATGCTCACATGAAAGTGAATTGTGTTTGTGTGTGTGTGTGTATGTGTATGTGTATACACACACATATATGTATATATATATATATATTCATACTAGGTAACCCTAGGTGAGGAGGAGTGATTTCCATGTTAATCTGTGTATTGTTCTGTTGCTGAATGGCAAAGCCTGAGGGTGGGAGGATATGCAAGAAGAATTTATGTCTGCTTAATGAGAGATCTGTTGTTTGCTGGGGGGGGGAAAACTGACCCTGGCTGGTTTTCATTTGCATTTTGCTGGGTCTCGATTTCAGTACTGGTAAAAACTTTATTCACTTTAAGGGTTTCCTCTTTCCTGTTGAAATTGTCCAGGTGTTTGTAGCTTTCAATGGCTTCCCTGTGCATTCTCACCTGATAGTTGTTGGCATGGTCCAGAATTTTGGTGTTTTCAAACAGCATTTTATGCCCAGGATGGTTTATAACATGTTCTGCTACTGCTGATTTTTCTGGCTGGCCCAGTCTGCAGTGTCTCTCGTGTTCCTTGATTCTTGTTTGTGATTTGTTGGTAATATCATATTATGGATCTGTATTGCTTAATGTCCGCAATATCTTATTGTGGATTAGGATTTGTTAATTGTTCTCATTTCCTGCCTCAATCTATGGGGAGAGGCAGGTAAGAAATAATAATAATAATAATAATAATAATAATAATAATAATAATTGTCATTGCTATATGTGCTTTCTCAAAACCAAACCTTTTTAGGGTTGGTGGGGTGATGTGAGGGCTAGCATTACAATTCCAACCCATTAAGTAAGGATGCATCTACACTGTAGAAATAATGCAGTTTGACACCACTTTAAGTGCTGCAGTTCCATCCTATTGAGTCCTTGTAGTTCTACAAGGTCTTTTAACCTTCTCTACCAAAAATCCCAGTTTCAGTAGGATGCAGCTATAGGAGTTCAGGTGGTGTCAAACTGGATTATTTCTACAGTGTAGATGCATCCTAGAGGACCACATGAATCCACCCCAGTTTTTAATGGACCTATGATCCTGCTTCTACATGGTCCAACTCACCTGTTCGCATTTCTCTCCCTAAGGTTGGCATTTGTGGTTTTGAACGCCATTCTCATTGTGGCAAGAAAGCCAACAGGTGACTAGTAAGAATCAAGGAAGGAGAGAAGAAAATTAGAAATGGAGCACCCTGGAGGAAGAACAATGGCTGCCAAGCATCCTGGGAAACGGCTTTGGTCCGAAGCGCTTTGTCCTATCTGTGTCCAGTATTTTACGGATCCGGTGAGTCTGGAGTGCGGGCACAGTTTCTGCAAGGCCTGCCTCCTGCGTTCCTGGGAAGAGATGCCAAAAGAAGTTGCCTGCATTCGGTGCGAATATCTGATTTCGAAGAGGACCTTCAAACCCAACGAGCCACTGGCCCGTTTGGTGGAAGAAACTAAGCAAGCGGTGGAGCATGCCAAAGAAGAGGTTGAGGAAAAGGGCATTTGTGAGACACACCAGAAGATCCTAAACTACTACTGCGAAGATGACCAGGCTGCCATTTGTGAGCTGTGCAGGGAGTCAGAGATGCACCGGAGTCACAAAATGACAAACCGCTACAAATATATGGTAAGAATATTCTGGTTATGGGTTGGGTTTGGAAAGGTGACATGGTGGCCTCAAGCCAGCTGAAACCCATTCTTGGGATTCCAGGTAGAAGCACAGAGTTGGAAGAGACTACAAGGGCTTCAAATCCAACCCCCTGCCATGCAGGAACTCACAATCAAAGTATCCCCGACAGATCCAGTCTCTGTTTAAAGACCTCTAAGGCAGTGGTTCCCAACCTGTGGGTCGGGACCCCTTTGGGGGTCGAACAGCCCTTTCCCAGGGGTCTCCTAAGACCATCAGAAAACACATATTTGCATGTAGCGGTGAAAATAATTGGATGGTTGGGGTCGCCACAACATGAGAAACTGTATTAAAGGGTCACGGCATTAGAAAGGTTGGGAAACACTGCTCTAAGGAAAGAGACTTTACCACTCTCCTTTGAGGAAGTTTGTTTCACTGTCGAACAGCTCTTGCTGTCAAGATGTTCCTCCTAATGTTGAGGTGGAATCTCTTTTCCTGTACTTGCATCCATTGTTCCAGGTCCTAGTCTCTATGAAAACAAGCTTTCTCCATCCTCAACGTCAGGGATTTAGGGAAGGGGGGGGGGTCCGGAACCCCCCTTCAGGCCCTGGGGGCCTTCAAGCTCCTTCCTCCTCCCCTCCATCAAAACCACAGAGAAAGCTCAGAGAGAGAGAGAGAGAGAGAGGAGGGGAAGGGAGGGGGTCCTTGTGATTTCTTTCTCTTTCGTTTCCATCGGAGTCCGGCTTCCACTCCTCCGCCTCCTCCCTCTCCTCCCAGTGCTTTTGCCAGAATAAAAGTCTCTTAGGAAGAAGAAGAGAAGGAAGGAAAAAAAGGAAGGAAGAATGGAGAGGGAGGGAGAACTGAAAAAAAGAATGAAAAGAGGGAGGAAGAGGAAGGGGAGAAAGGAAGAAAGAAAAAGGAAGGAAGGAAGCTTCTAAAGGGAAATATAAAAGAAAGAAAAGGTGACTTTTAACTTTCCTTTCAGCAGTTATATCCATATACAATATAGTAAAATAATAATAATAATAATAATAATAATAATAATAATATCCCTTACCAAAAATGCTGAGGACTAGATGTATTTTGGACTTTGGAGTTTTTCAGAGTTTGGTATATTTATATACATTATGTCTAATGGGATATAATGGGAGATGGGATCCATGTATGTCTCATATGCATCTCACAGACATAGACTGAAGGTAATTTAATACACAATATTTTCAAAATAATGTTGTGTTTCTGTACACTGAGCTTCAGCAAACCCCTGAGACCACTATTCTTTGTATAATTCAATAATTCAGTAATTGATCTAAACCATCAGTATTCCCAGGTATCCTTGAGTTGGGGTCAGACCAGATGCTTTCATGGTCAGTTTTGGGTTTTGGAATAATTCAGGTTTCAGAAGTCCAGAAAAAGGAGACTCAGACTCTACTCTGGACATTTCTTCTGATCATGAACTCAGGTTTTCAAAAACAGTCATTCTGGATTTTTGCAACAACAAAAAAGAGGAGGGTCTGTGATGCAAAAAGCAAGAGGCTTCCTTCCAGCCTTGTTTTTTCTCTTTTTAAAAAGACAAATAGAATACAATACAGTTAGCTGGCCCCTTTTTAGCATGTCAATGGGGATGCTTTGATGGGGAGTTCCTGCATGGCAGAATGGGGTTGGACTGGATGGCCCTTCGTGGGGTCTCTTCTAACTCTATGTTTTTATGATTAATTAATTAATATATGGAATACAATCTAAGATGATGAATCGAGGCTGTGGAGTCCTATGGCCCTGCTCCAGGCAATGTTAGACTGCAGGCCCCATCATCCAGCAGCACCACAGACTGCTGGGAACTGCAGTCTAATAAGGCTGCACACTGCAGAAATAATCCAGTTCGACACCACTTTAATGCTATGGAAAATCCTGGGATTTGTAGTATGTTGTGGCACCAGAGCTCTCTGACAAAGAATGCTAAATGTCTCACAAAACTACAATACCCAGATATTGTTGTTGTTATTATTATTATTATTTTCTTATATCCCGCCTTTCTCCCAATATACGGACTCAAGGTGGTGATTTTCCATAGCATTAATCTATAGTGTATCTTTCTACAATGTAGATGGACGCCTCCATTACATAATTTGTTGGGGATGCTTTGACTGGGAGTTCTTGCATGGCAGAATGGGGTTGGACTGGATGGCCCTTGGGGTCTCTTCCAACTCTATGATTCCATGATTCTATAGCACTCTGAGCCTACTGTGATTTTAATTGTTTTTAAATGTATAAAGGTATAAAGTCTTATAATGCAAGCCATGCACTGATGGACTATTGCACTATAATTTTTTATTGATTGATTTTATTTCCTGCCTTTCTCCCAAAATAGGATTCTCTTAAAGGGGTTTGTTTTTCATAAAAAGAAAGGAAGGTATAATGTCTTTGAATTTAAAATTATGATTGATAGATAGATAGATAGATGAATTTGGAATTAAAAATCATGTGTGTGTGTGTGTGTGTGTATGTCTTGGAATTAAAAATCCCTCTTGGAAGTGGGAATGAAATGTTGTGTGGATGCAGCCTGGGTTCTTAGCTCAGCTCAGAAGTTGGAATGCAGTGTCTCAAAGCATGAGCAGAGTGTCTCTGAGCATGAACAGAGTGGCTGCCGCTCGTTGCTTGAGCAGCTGCATGTTGCTTTATCGAGCTGAATTTATCTGATGTAAACATCTTCAGAGGAAGGACTCAGTTTGCATCTGCACTGAAAAAATAATCCAGTTTGATGCCACTTTAACTGCCCTTGGCTTCATGTTGTGAAATGCTGGGATTTGTAGTTTGTTGTGGCACCTGACAGATGATTAACAGGTCCTCAAAACTACAGATCCCAAGATTCCATAGCATGAAGCCATAACGGAAGTTAAAGTGGTGCCATCGAGGTGTCGAGGGTAAATGTTCGACCCTCTTTTTGTGTCTGGGGGGGGGGCTCTTAGCCTCTCTAAATGGTGGCACTTAGTATTGACCCCCCCTTCCCAAAATCCTGGCTACATCCCTGTCAACGTGACACCCCTTCAAATATTTAAACAGAGCTATTGTATCACCTCTTAACTGTCGCTCATTCCTGATTTGGAAGTATCACACTGGGGCTAATTTTAGCATTAAAGAGAGATTAAAGCACATTTAAAGCATCCTGTAAATAAAGAAAACATGACAAGTAATTGCATGAACGATTATCACATACAATTGCATCAATAAAGTGATATCAGAAATGCATTGTTGCTGAAGTCCCAAAACTAAAAAGGTGTGCATTAATGCTTCTTTGTGACTACTTTAAGGTGGGTTTAATGTGACGTTGTGTGGAATCATTTGACATAATTAGGTGATTTTGCCGGGATATTGATTGGATAAACTCCCAATCTCCTTCATATGATAAACTCCTAATACTCATTTGTATACTCAAACTCATTTCTGGCTAACATTAGAATGGCACTTGGTACATGCTCTCAGCCTCATGTTTGAGTGTTGGATTATGTCTCTGGAGACCAGGGTTTGAATCTCCATTCAGCCATGAGACCCAGTGGATGACCTTGGGCAAGGCACACTCTCTCAGCCTCAGGGGAAGTCCATGGCAAACCCCCTCTGAACAAATTTGGCCAAGAAAACCCCATGATAGCTTGGCTTTTGGGTCGCCATAAGTCAGAAACGATGCCAGGGCACACCGCAACAACAAATATGCTTACAGGCTTTCATATGTTTTAGAGGCTGAGAGAGCCAATCACAAAATGGTTGCAAGTGGAACTCACGTTTGGCACAAGCAGCCGGATTTTACAGAAACCATGTTACAGTTGCCCATCCATATTTACGGATTTGACTTCTGCGGATTTGATTATTTGTGGTTTTTCTTAATATGTTCTCTCTGGGAATCTCTAGATCCTTCAGTGCAGCTCTGCCAGAAGTTGACCATAGAGTTGTGCTAGGGGATTTAGAAGTTCCTAGAGAAAACACTTCTCTAGGCATTTGTAGGTCCTCCAGTATGATTCTATGATCAATTTCTAGCAGATGTTGACCACAGGTTTGCTCTGGGGGACCCAGAGAGTCCTAGAAAGAGGTTCTCTCAGGTGAAAAGAATAGTGCTTTTTTAAATTTTCACATTCCACTTTCCCTGACCCTAATGAATGTGTAGGGACCATTGTATATTATATACTTAAGGAGTATGGAAGAGTGACTTTTCACACCACACTTTCTAGAATCTCTAGCCAATGTAGTCAGTGCTGGCTGGGGATTCTGGGAGCTAGTGTCCAAGCCATTTTCCAGGCTCTGGGAAACATAGGTCATCTTTCTTCATAAACTGTTACATTATTTGCAATGAAAAATTCCCAGGCAGTTCAGTAGTAAAACAGGAATATTACTTGGGCGTGAAGCGCAGACATGAGTTCTAGATTCAGGACCAAACACACTGCAGAAATACTCCAGTTTGAGACTGCTTTAACTGCTTTTGCTCAGTACTAGGGAACTCTGGGAACTGTAGTTTTGTGAGACATTTAGCCTTCTCAGTCAGAGCTCTGGTGCCACAATAAACTACAGTTCCCAGGATTCCTAGCACTTAGCCAGGCAGTCAAGTGGTCTCAAACTAGATTATTTCTGCAGTGTGTTTTGAACCTCAGTTCTCTATTTCAGGCAGAATTTCCTGAATTTTATTTTCCTCTTGCCGTCACCACATGCTTCTTAATAAATCTATACTTGTTTTTTGAAGATAGCTGTGTTGGCCATACAGCAAAGTACCATAAAATCCAAAATCCACAAAATGATGGTACTTCACTATGTTAGTTACAGGCTTGCACTTTTTTCAAGGTGTTAATGATGTTCTGTGAAGGGATTTCTATGCAACCAGGTCCCTGTTCCTTCTGACTATGTGGCACTGAGAATGGAGACATCTTGGATCTCAGAATAAGAACCTTTTTGTATTGCTAATGGGATTCCGATTTTATCTCCAGGACTTTGGAATGCTTTGTTCCCAGTGCCACATGGCCAGAAGAAAGGAGTCCTGCTTACATATAGATGTTCCCCCACAAAATAACTTGAGAAAATGCAGGTCTGTGACTAACATTGTCATTTTATACAATGGATCCTTGGTATCCGCTGGGGTTTGGTTCTAGGACCCTCTGTGCATACCAAAATCCATGGATGCTCAACTTCCATTAAATACAGTGGCATAGTAAAATGGTGTCCCTCATATAAAATGGCAAAATTAAGGTTTGGTTTTTTGGAATGTATATGTTTTTTGAATATTTTCATGCTATGGATGGTTGAATCTGTGGATAAAGAATCCATGGCTATGGAGGTCAGCTGTTACTTTTTTTCTCCTGTATGTTTTTTCACACCTCTTGCCTGATGAAGAAGCCAGCTGGGCTTTGAAAGTTTGCATTATATATTTCTGCATTTTGGTTGACTGAATAAAGGTATCACTGTTTTGTCGATTTTGGATGTTATTGTGCTCTACTCGTTTTTTGTGTCAGTTATCCTCTTCTTTTCTTTCTTTTCCTGCTGCTTCTTTTGCAATCACTTCATCCTCCTGCTTTGTTCAGCAAGAATAGGGCCTGCAGAGTGGATAAACTTTCTAGAGGAGTTTTTTGTGGGTCTTTCATGTTTAAAGAATGCTGGCATGGAAGTGAGTGGGCTAGAGGGGTTTGTTGATCAAGAGAGAAAATCAAGGAGAACATCAGACCCTCCCTTCAGACATGTATGTGGCTGGGCTTTATAGTGTGTGCTTGCTTTCTCTCCTCAGAATCAAATTCAAGGCTATTTGAAGCAAGTGGAGATCATTGGATACGATCTTTCTGGGAACTGCGAGTCAAATGCTGAAGGCAAAACAAAAGAGTGGCTGGTAGGAACAAAACGGGGGGCAAAGGGATTGAAACTCAGTGGGCAAAAATTTAAATAAAATAAAAGCACCCTCGTTACATAGTCTTAACTGTCAAAATTCATGTTTACAATTTGGAACTGCAATAAAAGGTTGTAGTATATACATTGCATAATAGGAACAGTTCCATTCTGGGTTCCAATCAACCATTCCTTGAAGTCAGAACATTTCCAGGCATCTCTTCTACATATTCTGCTCTTTCTTTCTTTCTTTCTTTCTTTCTTTCTTTCTTTCTAGTGTTATGTGATCTGCCATTTAATTGGTTTTATTCGGTATGTACATTAGAGCGACTATTTACAATAAACCGAGGATTTTCCATAATTTCAATTCAGACCAAAAATAATTACAGAGTAATTCTTCCCTCTTTCCTTACATAGTCTTCTTGTAAGTGAATTATTATTTTACCATAATTTTTAATTACAGTGGTGCCTCGGGTTACGAAAGTAATTCGTTCCGCGGCCGCTTTCGTAACCCGAAAAGCCTTCGTAAGCCGAATTGCCATAGGCGCTAATGGGGAAAAGCCGCGATTCCGTGCGAAAAAGCCGAAAAAAGCACCAAAAGTTTTTTCGTAACCCGAAAAAACTTTCGTAACCCGGAACAATAATTCCCTATGGGATTTTTTCGTATCCCAAAAATTTCGTAACCTGGGTATTTCGTATCCCGAGGTAACACTGTACCTTTTATTTCTCTCACTTATCCATCCATCCCCCCTCCCCACCCATCCAATCCTATTCACTCATTCTTTATGGTTTCCCTTCATTTGGCAAATAATTAAGCATTTATTAACTGTATTCTTATCAAGCTATTCTCTGAATAAACCACATATTATATATGTCCAGTCTGTGATTTAATCAGTGTATAGACAACTATACAACACCATTTTGTTTTTCAAGCCTTTTAGAAATGCTTCAAAACACACTAGTTAATCTATTTTATCTGTTCTGTTCATTAATAAGTGTTTAGTAACCAAGGTGGTTGCAAGGTTATACATTTGTTCTCTTGCATTAAGAGCTGCTTGCATAATTAATGTTTCTATCTAATATAGTGTAATATCCAAACATAAGAGGGTATTGACATCCTATCTATATTTCTGAATATTTGTCTGGGGTTTGTAAGTTTGTCTTTCTGTATATGCTTATTTCCAATAATCTATGCAGAAATTTTTAAACAAGCCCCAATCTTTGTCCATATCTTCCATTCACCTTCCATTTAAATACATTGTTAACAAGTTCTAACATATGTAGGCTTTTCCGTAACCAATCATCTGTTGATGGAATCTCTTTCTCCTTCCATTTCTTTGTATATACCATCCTCGCAGCTGTAATTAAATACAAGATTATTTTCAGATGTTGCCTCTCTTCCTTTCCCTCAATCATGTTTAATAGAAAACATTCTGGTTTGAATTTTAATTGGATATGAAGTATTTTTTGAATTAGATCATGAATCTTTTTCCAATATAACTTTGCTTTGGGGAAGGTCCACCAGATGTGATAGAAAGTTCCTTGATTTTTAACACACTTCCTACACGTTCCTTTGTCTTTCTTATTGATTTTTGCCAATTTATTGAGGGATAGGTACCATTGGTGAATCATTTTATACAGATTTTCTTTCATGTCCGTTGATAATGTTAATTTAATACCTTGGCCCCAGACTCTCTCCCAGTCTTGCAGTTTGATGGAATGACCTATGTTTCTTGCCCATTTAATAGTGCATTCTTTGATAGTCTCCTGTTCCATTTCTCTTTGCAATAGTAGCTTATATAATTTAGGCAGGGCACAAATGGAGCTCCCATCCGGCACCTTCCCCCCCTTTTATATTTTTTAAATTATTTTTTACAAAAAATGTGCATGTTTTTTGCTTGAGGCAGATATATAGATGGATAGAACGTGGCTAGCAGCTTGTTCCCTTTCCCTTTCATCTGCTCGCTTCCAGCAAAGGGGAAATGTTGCAAAGGGCTAGACTTGCGAATGAATCTGACAATTCAAATGTTACATTTTTTGTTCTGGTCAATTAGACAAAATGATACATGCTTTTGCTACTGAATTCAGAGGTAGCCCTGAATTGCTTTTAAAAGCAAAAAAGAATGCGTGGCAATCGCATCCTTTTCTGGCATGTCTGAGGTGAGGAATTTATTATTATTATTACATGTGTAAGAGGCATTCTGGGCTGGCAAGGAGTGGGGGATACAGGATGCATTAGCTTGCATTTTGGGGTTGAAAATGAGGCCAAGGGCAGATCATAACCTGCACTGACCCAAATTCCCACAACACACACACACACGTACACACAAAACAGGTTTTTAAATTTGAAAAAATGTACGCATTTTGGTGCATTTTGTGCCTGGCTCTTTAAAAAAAAAAAAGGAGGGGGGAAGCACATTTCCGATGCCCTGCAAATGTCATCTATGACGATCGCTTGATTGACAGCATGTGCCAACTCAATTTCTTGTAGAGGGCATTCATGTTAAAATGCCCCAGAATCGTAGTGGGCACTTGGTAACAGAGAGATTCGGGAGGGAGGCCTTTGAATCTGCCCAGTTCCTTCAGGAGCAAACCAGCCAGTGGGACTGGCCCCTAACTCATTATTGTGACTAATGATGCCCTCTAGTTTTAAATCTGTTTTGAACCTTTCTCTAATTTGTATATAGGGAAAACAGAGGCATAGGTATGTCATCTTCTAACATTTTATTTGTCTTTAGAGTTGGAGTGTTATCCTCCCAATTGATTAAATCTGAGTATCTTACTGGGTTTTTTTGTATCTGGTAATATTTCAAACTTCCAAGCTTCTTGTGGAGATACCCAGCCTGGTAATTGTCTGTAAAATTTTACTTTGATTTTATTCCAAACTGACAGCAATGATTTCCTAATAATGTGGTCTTCAAATTGTCGATTAACTTCTGATCTTTTATACCAGAGGTATCCGTGCCATCCATACAGTTTATTAAAACTTTCAAGATTTAGTATTTGTTTGTCTGTAAATCTAATCCATGGGAATTAACCAAGTGATTGTACAAGCCTAATAGTATGTTTTCAGCTCAGGGATCCGGAATCCGCCTCTTTCTTTTGTATCCTTCATGATTTTCCATTTTATTCTTGTTTTTTTCCCCGCCCACACAAATTTTGAAATTTCACTTTCCCATATTTTAAATACTCTTTCATTTTGTATTATTGGTAATACAATATTCTATACTTTTTTTCAGTGACCATGTTATATTCCATGGGCACTGGCCATGTCCAGTTCTTACTAGATTGCTAGGAAGGATGCCTCCTTTGAGATTGATTGATTGATTGATTGCTGTATGCTTTGTTGCAAAGCTCCAGATTTTCTGAGTATGCTGATGCTTTGTATTTCTGTAGCTCCGTTTGTTCTGTTAAGTCTCCTATCAGCATTTGCCATGTGTGTTTGCTCTTGGGAGGAGTGATAAATGATTCTATTCCCACAGGCTTTTGTGGTAAGAGATACTAAACGCTCCTGCAGTGTGGCATAATATAATGGTTTGAGTGTTGGACTATAACTTTGAAGACTAGGGTTTGATTTCCCGCTTGGCCATGAAACCCACTGGGTGGCCTTGGGCAAGTCGCATACTCTCAGCCTCAGGGGAAAGATATGGTGAAGCTCCTCAGAATAAAACTTCCCAAGAAAACCCCATTATATAATCATCTTAAGTCAGAAATGACTTGAAGGCACACAACAACAAACATAGGCTTTTGGAAGGTGAAGAGGGGAAGAATGGCTAGAGACCTCAAAGGATGGGTGACTTCAACATCCCACTCAAGACCAGTTTAACAGGTGTGGCTTGGGAGTTAATGGATTCCATGACAGGCAAGGGCCTATCTCAATTGGTTTCCAAGCCAACACATTACGCAGGTCATACCTTTGATGCGCTCTTCAGTACGGAGCAGGAATATCCGTGGGCAGAGGTAACTAGTACCACTGCACTGTTGTGGACGGATCATTTCCTGGTCAAGGCTGAACTAAGAGCCACAGTGTGCCCCGTCGGGGGTGGAGGACGTATTAGAATGATCCGCCCTCGAAGGTTAATGGAACCAACTGGATTCCAGAAAGCCTTAGAGGGTTCCTTGGTTGTTAATGCCGGTGATTCTGTTGAAGCTTTGGTTAATACCTGGAACACTGACATCGCCAAGGCCATCGACACAACTGCTCCCAAGCATCCTTTGCAACCTGCTTCTAATCGTAAATCATGGTACACTGAAGAGCTGAGGAAAATGAAGTGGGTTGGACAACGACTAGAGTGCGACTGGCGTGACACTCGACTCCTATCTGACAGAACTCGTCATAGGAAATTTCTTCATACCTATAGAGAGGCAATACAGGTAGCGCAGAGATCTTTCTCCTCTGCATGTATCGCATCTGTGGAGTCCCGTCCAGCAGAGCTGTTTAGGGTGGTAAGGGATCTGACACAGGTTCCACCTGTGCAGAACCCTTTGCTTAACCCGACAACGGCCTGCTGTGATGCTTTTAACAATTATTTCGCAGATAAAATCTCTCAGATAAGAGCCAACCTGGATGCTGGGATTGCTGCAGAATCGACTGATGAGGTGTCCAGTGAACTCGTTCTTGAGGTTAAACTGGATCGGTTTGAGTTTGTGAATGCCAATGATGTGGACAAGATCCTTGGAAATGTGAAGAAGATGACATGTCCCCTCGATCCCTGCCTATTATGGCTGGCCGTCCGGGAGGTGATGCCTTGATGGCATTTCTTAGAGATGTCATCAATGCATCCCTTAGGGAAGGTTGTGTTCCAACTTGCTTAAATGAGGCGGTTGTTAGACCGCTCCTGAAAAAACCTTCCCTGGACCCCCTGGATGAAGAACAACAGGCCTGTATCCCATCTGCCATTTTTGAGCAAGGTGATCGAGAGGGCTATCGCCCTTCAACTCCAAGTCATCTTGGATAAAACCGATTATCTAGACCCATTTCAAATTGGCTTCAGGACAGGATATGGGGTGGAGACTGCCATGGTTGCTCTGGCTGATGATCTTCGTCTAGGCATTGACAGAGGAAGTGTGACCCTGTTGGTGCTTCTGGATCTCTCAGTGGCCTTCAATACAATCATAGAATCATAGAGTTGGAAGAGACTGCAAAGACCATCCAGCCCAACCCCCTGCCATGCAGGAAATCCATATCAAAGCATCTCCGACAGATGGCCATCCAGCCTCTACTTAAAGACTTCCAAAGAAGGAGACTCCACTACACTCCGAGGGAGTTTGTTCTACTGTTGAACAGCCCTTACTGTCAGGAAGTCCCTCCTAATGTTGAGGTGGAATCTCTTTTCCTGCAGCTTGGATCCATTATTCCTGGTCCTGTTCTCTGGAGCAGCAGAAAACAAGCTTGCTCCCTCCTCGATGTGACACTCCTCCAAATATTTAAACAGGGCTATCATATCACCTCTTAACCTTCTGTTCTCCAGGCTAAACATCCCCAGCTCCCTGAGTCGTTCCTCATAGGGCAAGGTATCCAGACCCTTCACCATTTTAGTCGCCCTCCTTTGGACACGCTCCAGTTTCTCAATGTCCTTTTTGAATTGTGGGCCCAGAACTGGACACAGTATTCCAGGTGGGGCCTGACCAGAGCAGAATACAGTGGCACTATTACTTCTCTTGATCTAGACACTATACTTTTATTGATGCAGCCTAAAATTGCATTGGCCTTTTTAGCTGCTGCATTGCATTGTTGGCTCATGTTCAACTTGTGGTCTACTTGGACTCCAAGATCCGTTTCACACGTAGTTTCATTCAGCCATGTGTCCCCCATCCTATATCTGTGCATTTTATTTTTCTGCCCGAAGTGCAGTACCTTACATTTCTCTGTGTTGAATTTCATTTTGTTAGCTTTGGCCCAGCTTTCAAGTCTATTCAGGTCATTTTGAATTTTGATCCTGTCCTCTGGAGTATTAGCTATTCCTCCTAATTTGGTGTCATCTGCAAATTTGATAAGTATGCTCCCAATTCTGTCATCCAGGTCATTGACAAAGATGTTGAATAGCACTGGGCCTAGGACAGAGCCCTGTGGGACCCCAGTGGTCACTTCTCTCCAGGATGAAAAAGTGCCATTGTTGAGTGCCCTTTGCGTTCGGCCGGTCAACCAGTTACAAATCCATGTAACAGTTACCTTGTCTAGTCCACATTTTACAAGCTTGTTTGCAAGAATGTCATGGGAAACTTTGTCAAAGGCCTTACTGAAATCAAGATATACTATATCGACAGCATTCCCTTCATCTACCAAGCTGGTAATTTTATCAATAGATCATGACACCCTATTGGAACACCTGGGAGAGTTAGGAATTGGTGGCACTGCACTCCAGTGGTTCCGGTCCTTCCTCTTGGGTAGATTCCAGAGGATGATGCTCGGGGACAGTCACTCCTTGAAAATGGAGCTTAAATGTGGCATCCCTCAAGGCGCCATACTGTCCCCAATGCTATTCAACATTTATATGAAGCCGCTGGGAGAAATCATTCGCAGACATGGGGCAGGGTGTTATCAGTACGCTGATGACACCCAAATATATTTCTGCATGTCCCGATCAGCAGCTATGACAACAGATGGCATTTCTCCCCTCAGTCAGTGTCTTGAAGTGGTAATGGGCTGGATGAGGAAAACTCAGGCTGAATCCAGAAAAAACGGAGGTACTTACAGTTGGGCCCCCCAAACCAGGTATAGGGTTGCAACCTCCAGTCCTAGATGGGGTCACGCTCTCCACAAAGGACTGTGTTTGCAGTCTGGGGGTGCTCCTAGATTCATTGCTTCACATGAGAACTGCGACGATCAGGAGCGCCTGTTATCAACTTCGGCTGATACGCCAGCTGCACCCTTTCCTGGAAGTAAAGGACCTAGAAACTGTTGTACATTCACTGGTAACTTCACGACTTGATTTCTGTAATGCGCTCTACATGGGGCTATCCTTGTGCCTAGTCCAGAAACTTCAACTAGTGTAAAATATGGCAGCCAGGCTGGTCGCTGGAAAAACTAGGAGTGACTGAATAACACCTGTTCTAAAATCGCTTCACTGGCTGCCTATTAGTTTACAGGCACAGTACAAGGTTTTGGTTATAACCTTTAAAGCCCTACATGGCTTGGGCCCAACCTATTTGAGGGATCGCCTGCTTCCATATAATCCACCCCGCACCCTCAGGTCCTCTGGGAGGAATCTATTGCAGCCTTTAAAAACCAGACTGCTACCTCCCAGAGGGCCTTCTCTGCAATTGCTCCTAAACTATGGAATGGTCTGCCAGACAAGATCCGTCAAATTGCCAGCTTAGACGGCTTTAAAAAAGCTGTCAAGACGGATCTCTTCCGGCAAGCCTTTCCTGAATAAAAAGTGCCCGGCCACAGAATGACTGCCCCCCACATCATGGATTAGCCCACCGCTCTGTCCTTGTCATACTGTATATATTTTCTTTCTTTTTTATTCTGTTTTAATAGATATTTTAATTGTAACATGTTTAATCCTGTTTTAAGGGGGGGAATTTGGGACACAATTGTTGTAAATGTGGATTTTGATATGTTGTGAGCCACTTTGATTGTCTAGTTACAGAAAAGTGGGATACAAATAAAAGTTTTATTATTTATTTATGGATGAACAACCTCCCTAGATGCAGATTAATGTTTTTGCCCAATAAATGCTGTGACTGTTCCTCCTTTAGCTTTGCAATTCCTTACTGCCCACCTAGTTGGAGAGAAATTTCTCCTGGCTTATTAAGACCTATAGCTTAGAAAACTAACTTTTTAGACAACAGAGTCCTTCAACTGTGCCATTGGGAGCTGGAATTAAAAAGTAACCTTTTCAAGTTTTGGTTAAAGCAGTGTTTTAATGTGAGCTGCAAAACTGGGAAACTGGATCATGGACACTACATTGATCTTGACTTGTAATCCTGTTTTCTAAGGAGCGCACGAAGTATAGTTTCCCAGTTCAAGGCACTGCAGGGAAACTGTGTTCTAATAAGCTAAGGTGTCTTTGTAGCCATGGAATCGTGAACTGCAAAAAATACAGATATTCCTTCCTCTCAGTATGTTAGCCAAAAAATTGAACAAGAAGCCAGAGGATTTTAAACACGAACAAAAACTTTATTAGGTTTTGCAAAATCAAGGCAAGTTTGACCGAGACAAGAGGCAAAGCTCAAATCTTGTCTGGGTCCAGAACAGAGTTCTGGACAATTTTATACTTTTTCAAACTGACATCTTTGTCAAATCCTCATTTCATCATTACACTACCAATACCTGCCATTTTAAAAACTAATTGTATCCATTAACATATAGTTACAAATGACAAATTAACACTCTAATACATATCCATTACATGTATATGTTCCAAATAATAATAATAATAGGATTTATTTATATGCTGCCCAATCACTGGGAATCCGAGCGGTTTACAACAGAGGGGATAATAAACGGTTCCCTGCCCTCAGGCTGACAATCTAAAAAGACATGACACAAAAGGAGAAGGGAATGGTGAGGAGGGATCAGGTCCAGCATTCTTCTCTCCCTCTGAGGCTTGGACCAAGGCAGATGGACCGGAGGGAGGGCTCATCTTCTTCAGGCTAGCTCTGGTGGAGCACTCATACCAGATTACTTTACCTTAAAGACCATAGCTTTCTAGCTGTTCTTAAACATAATGAACTCAAAAAGAGGGTATAGTTAGATCATATAACTCCGTCTGTCCCCTGTAAACTGAGTATACCATAGAATATAGTTCTTCTTTGATTGTTGGAAAGGTCAGGTCACAATCTGCCTCTGCATTTTTAGACTAAGGCACCTTCAGTTCTATATGTTTCGAGTCTATCTTTGAATTTTATAGTTTTGAGATTTGGAGTATCACTCTTATGTTTAATGTCTCCAAATCCTGCGGCTTCACCATGTATGTAAGAAGAGAAGAGAAGAATAGGACAGTCAGGCTTGTCACCCACCTGTTCTCTTACAAATTAGAGCACTACTGTAGAGGTTTGATCATTGGACTATGACTCTGTAGCCAAGGTTTGAATCCCGGCTCCACCATGAAACTCACTGGGTGACCTTGGGCAAGTCACACTCTCTCACCCTCAGAGGATGGCAAAGGCAACTCCCCTCAGAAGAAACTTACCAAGAAAACCGCAAGCCTTAGGGTCACAGTACATTGGAAGCAAAGGCACAAAACAACAACAAACACTGTATCCTGAACCAGTATGTGTCTGGGGAATCCAAGGGCTGGAAACTTTATTTCCCCCAGACAGTGGAATGTCAATAGATCAGGGGTAAACAACTGTAGCCCTCCATTTATTTCCTGCTTAACACTCCAGGCAGCACAAGCCACTGGGAGATATGATGGGAGATGATATCCAAAAATAACCAGAGGGCCACAGGTGCTCATCCCTGATGTAGTTGTCCCTCAAGTTGACCTTTCCCTTGTCTCTTTTTGCCATTTCTTTGTAGAAGCAGACGGAGGTCATGAGGAAGAAAGTAGTGGCAGAGTTCAAGAGGCTACACCAGCTTCTGGAGGATCAAGAGTCTATGTGGATGTCGGACCTGGTAGCACTAGAGAGAACGATTATGGACAGTAAGAAGAGCTATGAGGCCAAAGTCCATAGTGAGGAGAGCTATGTTGACAACATCCACACTGAGATGGAAGACAGATATTGGGAGGATGAAAAAGAGTTTTTGCAGGTGAATATGTAGTAGCAACACTGCAACTGAACTGAGCAAGATAAAAATATAATGCTACAGTTGGCCCTTCCCTTACGCGGGGGATCCATTCCGAACCCTGCCACATAAGGGAAAAAACACATAAACTCAAGCCCAATTAGGTATAATGGGGCTTGTTCCTGGGCATGCAATACAGGCGTGTGCCCCATTGCTTCTTCTGGGCCGTGGGAGAAGTCTTTCCAGCATGCCTTCTAGCGTATGTTGGAAGCAGCGTATGGCGCACCCGCGTCATCTGTGGGCGTACTGTAATAATTTTTTTATTTCTCACTTCTCAGGGATCAAGGTAGAGTGCAACACATTAAAATACAAAACACAATTAAGAACACATAAAACCACTAGTTATCGTACAATACTATAAAACCTTTACAATGCATTCATAAGAGAACGATGTTTAGAATATACAAATTAAAAAGTCATGATTTAAAATGGACACAGGGTAGGCCTGCTGGAAGAGAGTTGTCTTTAGTGCTGTTTTAAATGGAGTGAGCATTTTCAGCTGCCGTATCTCCTCTGGCAGACCACGCCAGTCTAGGGCCAGCAGACAAAAAGGTCCTCTGGGTAAGCATTGCCAGTCTAGGCCTGGCTGGGTGGAGGAAACATTTTCCAGAGAAACTGGGTGTACAAGGTGGATTGTACAGGAGGAGACAATCCTGTAGATAACCGGAAACTAATTGTCAGCCAGTGGAGTAATTTTAAGATGGGTGTAATGTGATCATTCCTGGATGTACCTGTAATCAGTCTGGCTGCCATATTCTGAATTAGCTGGAGTTTCCAGATTTTGAATGAACGTAACCCAAAGGTAGAGTGCATTGCAGAACTCCAGCCTTGAGGTTACAAGCGCATGCACTACCATCTTTAGGTCTTCTGATTCTAGGAAGGGGTGTGGTTGGCATATCAGGCAAAGCAGGGACTCTTGAGCATCACATCTACCAAAGATGACATTTGGAGAGACAGATCCAGGAGCACCCCCAAACTGCAAACACTCTATTAGAGGGAGCGTGACACACCTCCAGCCCCAGATTAGGAAGAAAGCTGGACTCTTTAAATAGCTGTACTTAAGAAAAAAGCAGATTCATTTTGAAAGCAGCTGGACTGGAATGAACCAAGGGCAGAGTGCTCATTTCTCCTCACCTCTTTAGGGGGATGTTCCCACTAGGGGAAACCCCGCGTTCTGAATCGAATCCAAGGAGTGGCGTTCCTATTAGGATCCGATTTAAACCTAGAACGGTTCTAGAGCAACCCGCAATCGTTCCCACTACAAATCGAATCGTAGAGCGGTATAAAATTTTGAATCGAGTTTTCGTCATTTAACGCGCGTTAAAAAAATACTAGGGTCTGACCTTCGTTTTTCCCTTGATTCGAGTTAGGAACCGGAGCATTTAAATAGGAACGACAGCCTTTGAAATCGGGTTAGCTGGATGGGAGGAGCAGAGTGCGATGGGGATGGCCTTGGGGGAGTTGCCCTTTCTGTCCCCATCCGTCGTGGCTGTCGCCATTTTTGCTTCCCTCACCCCTTTGTCCGCTGTGGTCTTTCAATAAGAGATAAGGATTATTTTTATTTTTTATTTTAATGGTTTACAGGCGCTTAATCTCTTCAGCGCTTTAAGCGCCTGAAGTCCCGGCTGCTCAAGCGCCTGCATCTGTCAAAGGACTACAAGGCTTCCCCTGGTGGATTGCAACCTCCCCTCTGTGTGGGGAGAGCCCATTTCTAACGGAGGAGAGGCAGAAAGGCAAGCCTCCTCTCGAAGAGGCATTCCCTGCCCGCTTGGGCTCTGATCTTGCCCAGGCAGGGAAGGGAAGGCTCCTCGCGAGGAGGCATCTGATCTCGCCCAGGCAAGGAAGGGCTCTGATCAATGGGGGGGGGGGGGGGGAATAGAGCCTTTCTCCCTCTCTTTCTCAAACGGAATCTGCCTTCTCCTCCAACCCTGGAAAGAGAATCTTTGGGAAGAGTGCTCCCTCCCTGCTTTTCCAGCAGCCTCCTTCATTGATCTCTGTGCTCTCTGAAGGGATTCTCCCTGGCTGTCTTGGGAGACATGAAGAGGGGATGCTGTCCTGCAAAACCCATCCCATAGTTCCTCTGGAAACAGCTTGGGTTCCCCAAATTCGCTTTGCCAGAAGCCTCTGCCATTGATCTCTGTGCTCTCTGAAGGGATTCTCCCTGGCTGTCTTGGGAGACATGAAGAGGGGATGCTGTCCTGCAAAACCCATCCCATAGTTCCTCTGGAAACAGCTTGGGTTCCCCAAATTCGCTTTGCCAGAAGCCTCTGCCATTGATCTCTGTGCTCTCTGAAGGGATTCTCCCTGGCTGTCTTGGGAGACATGAAGAGGGGATGCTGTCCTGCAAAACCCATCCCATAGTTCCTCTGGAAACAGCTTGGGTTCCCCAAATTCGCTTTGCCAGAAGCCTCTGCCATTGATCTCTGTGCTCTCTGAAGGGATTCTCCCTGGCTGTCTTGGGACATCTCTTGCTCTTGCTTTATTTGGCTTTCACTCTCTCCTCTCTCTTAGGTCTGCAGCCTCTTGACGCTGGGATCGTTCTCTTTTTCCCTTTTCTGTCTTGTGTCTCTATCCCACTTAAACTGACTGCCTTCTCCTCCTTGATCCCATTTTCCAACCCTGGGCTTTGAGTCTCTACCCACTGAAACACACTGCCTTCTCCTCCTTAATCCGATTTGGCAAACACACACACACACACTACAGACAGACAGACAGACAGACAGACAGACAGACACACGATTATATATGAATACTCACACACACACATGCATATATATATAAATGCATACACACACAAACATAGGTATATATACACATATATGTGTGTGTGTTTGCACACGTATATATATATATATATATGCATATGAGTGTGTGTGTGTGTGTGTATATATAAGGTAATTATAAAGTAACAAGTTTTTGAATTTATGAAAAAACCCTCATCTGTAGTTCCAAACCCACTGTAGAAATAATACAGTTTGAGACCCCTTAACCTGCCCTGGCTCAGTACTAAGGAATTATGGGAACTGTTGTGTTTGTGAGACATTTATCCTCCTCTGCCAGAGAGTGCTGGTGCCATAATAAACTACCATTCCCAGGATTCCCTAGCACTGAGTTATGGCAGTTAATATGGGGAGACGCAGAAGAGGACGTTTGAGCGATGAAGCGCCTTCATTGGTCCATTTGGAAAAAAAACCCAAACCACCAAAAATACATCGATTCACAAACTGTCAATGAAATGGAAACGATGCCAAAAGTTAAATCGCTTCCAAATATTCCGGATTAACGTTATGTCATTCTGACGTACTATTGATTGACAGCCCCAAATAAGGTATGGAGGAGAAGAATCGATTTATTTAAACACCGATTTCATGCCAAGTAGGAACACTTGCAGGTAAAAACTTCAATTTAAAAAACCAGATGGGAACGAAGATTGAGGCGATTCGGAACGCGAGATAAGACCAGGGTTATTTTGAATCGGTTTTATTAAAAACGTTGCATTTTAAATCGTTTCAAATCTTAAGTGAGAACACCCTGTAGGCTACATCCACCCCCCCCACCACCCCCCGGGCTATTTCAGACTTTTAAAAAAGAAGCAAAGAAAGAAACAACTGCAAGAGTTTCATCTTCTGGAGGTTTCCAGCAGGGGTTAGGATTAAACCTTTTGATTCCTATATTGAGGGGAAAGAATTGGCAGTGGGCAGGGGGAAGATAACACCCAGTTTCCACCCCAGGAGCAGAGAACCTAGGAGACGATCTTCATAATGTAGAAAGGCAAGGAACCATGTCATGTACTGGCTAATCTCAGTGCAAAACCCAGAGAACTTTATTCAGCAACTAAAGTTGTTCATAGCATGGTGATGTTGTTAGAACTAAAGCATTTTCAGTAATGCAGTACATTACAAGCACAAAGCAATCCTTTTGCATTATTGAAAATAATAAATAAAAATAACCTCTCTGAATATTCAAGACTGCAGACCTAAAGTCCACAAGAAAGGTGTGGCGACTATAATGGCATAGAAAAATGGTGTCCCTTGTATGAAATGGCAAAATCAAAGTTTGCTATTGGTATATATACTTTTTGGAATATTTTCAAATTGTGGATGGTTGAATCCGTGGATGCAGAATCCATTGATATGGAGAATAAAGCTGAACTCCTCAGTAATACTTTATTTTTCCCCACATAGGATTTTGGAAAGAGCCTTGTAAGGTATGTTGCTCCCCTCGTGTTCTTTGATCCATGGAATGGTATGTGTCCCACAGTCATAATACATAATTTTCAAGATCCTGTAGGAAGGTGTGTGTGTGTGCATGCGCGTGCATGTTTGCATGTTTGCTTCCTTCATATGCTACCTGTCTGTCAAGCACTTGAGCTGTTTGTGGCTTATGATCTTAAAAAGAATTAGTACAAGAATAGTGGTAGTGGAGGACAAAAACAATGAAGAGAAAAATCATGTTCAGGTATCAGCTTTTTCATACAGCTTTATGATAAAAGTTCTTTAATGACTGGAAAAGTCATTATTGTTGCAGGAGACAGTTTTGGGAAGGAAAGAAGGAACCAAAATGGCAAATGAACATGTCCTGGGCTAGCCTGAGAGGTTTTCCTATCTGAAGCAAAGCAAAAGATGGTGTCACCTTCCATTCAGTGCACAAAACCCAGCTGAACAGTTTGGCTTGTTCTTCAGCTCTGAGGATGGGACAGTGTCTTGTGCCACTCTGGAAGGCAGCAAGCTAGCTTGGGCAAAGCTTTGAATTAGACCTTTTTTAAAAAATACATTGTCTGATTCCCTGCAAAACTCTGAAAAGGATTTTGTTGACATTAATTGTGGGAAGGGAGAGAAAGCATGGTGTCATGGTCTGAGCTGTTGGACTAGGACACTAGAGTTCAAATTCCACTCAGTCATAGAAACTTACTGAATGACTTTGGGCAAGGCACACTCTCTCCGCCTCAGAGAAAGGCAAGAGCAAACCCTCAATGAACAAATTCTGCCAAGAAAGCCTCATAATAGGGTTTGCCATAGGGTAGTCATTAAACAGAAATGATGTGAAACTATTTATCTTCCAACAAAATTATGGTAGGCAACACCATATTTACAATTTCAGGTATGACAACAGAAAGATAGAAAATCCAGTGGCTTTTCCAACAGAACTGAAAACAAGAATCCAGAAATTTTGTGATCGAAGAATTTTCCTGGATAATGTGGTGAAGACATTTAATGGTATGCATTGTTGCAAGTTTTTTTTAAATAAAAGAACCAGAGTGTGGAACAGAAAAGAATGGAGAAGTATCCAATTATGATCCCATAGCAAGATGCAAACAGTTACAGCAGTGCAGATATCCACTAGGACCCTCTGGAAGCCTTAGGGATCTTGTAATCTGACTACAAAGGCATAGTTAGATGCTTCTCTGATCTTACCCATGCCTCAGGAGACATGGAAGACCATGCCCTAAGGGAAAAGTGTGTGTGTGTATATGTCCCTAAAAGGATGCCAGGCTGTGAAGAATCAGCATCAGAGTGATGAGTTGCCCAGTTGATCCACATTTTGTCATTCATTGTTCTTATTCATTTATATTCATTTAAGATGAAATGGCTCTAATACTGAAAGGAAGAGGAAGGAAGAGATTTAAAAGAGGCTTATCAGAGGAACAAAAAGGCAACAGAGGTAAGGTCTGAAATGGAAACCTGTAATAACTAGCAGAAGACAAAAGTCTGCTTAAGACTTTCCCCATGCCTCAGTTAAAATGGAGAACAGCTGTCAGGAAAACCAAACATATTTATTCATCTGATAGTTGAGTTCATATCCCACTTTTTATCCAGTAAATGAAGTTGAGGTAGTGCCTTCCTTCCCATTTTGTCTTTGCAACGCTCTATTCCCCTGTTCTCCTCCACTTCATCCTCAGGACAACCCTTGTTCCCCTGCTGGGAGTCCTGCCCCACCATTTGATGACCATTGCTGTAGAGGGTAAGGTCTCTTGGGATGGTTCATTCACAGGATTGCCAGAAGGCAAGGTCAACTCAAAGGCGGTTGACAACAGAATTGTTTGGTGGGTCTCAACACCCTAAAGGCACCAGATCCCATCTGATCTTGCAAGTTAAGCAGGGTCAGCCCTGGTTGGTACTTAGATGGGAGACCATCCATGAATACCAGGTGCTGTAAGATCTATTTCATGGGAAGGAACTGGCAAAACCATCTCTTGACTATTCCTTGCCTTAGAAAACCCAATGAGGTAACCATAAATAGACAGAAAATTTGTCCCATCCTTTTCCTGTTTGTATCGCACGGTTGTGAGAAGATCTTCATACAATATCACACTTATCCTTTCAGTGCCCCATCAGTAAACTGTGATTGACTGCGATCGTGCAAAAGACTTGTATCTGACGTCACCCTGATTCCGTCATTGTCCTGGCAGTGAAGTGGAATTGTCCAGTCCTTGCTCTTCATTTTGTATTAACGGAGGAACACATTTATGCAATTCCACTTCACTGACAGTTTAATGACAGGATCAGCGCAAATGTATGAATGTCTTTTGAGCAATCTCTGTCACGGACGGGATTAGGACAGGTTTCACTCCTGTCCCCTATCTGATAATCTTCATTGTTTGGTTCTTATATAGGGAAGAGCTGTGTATACAAATTACTGTATTCTTTTTCTTGAACTCTCTTCTTTCTGTCCTGCAGTGCAAGTTACTCTGGATCAAGACACAGCCTTTCAGAATCTCTGGATTTCTCCAGACCTGAAGAAGGTGTGCCATGTCGACTTTATTGAGCCATTGCTTGAACGTCCTAAAGGATTTAAATGGTCGCACTGTGTTCTGGGCCGTCAGGTTTTCTCTTCAGGGAGGCATTATTGGGAGGTGAAGGTGTGTGGATTGGGGCGGGAATGGGCTCTTGGAATCGCCAGGGCATCTGTGATTAGGTACTATCCTGTTCGTCCTCCTCCCGAAGGGGTCTGGGTGGTGGGAAAGCGCTGGAGAAATTCAGTCTGCTCTCGTTGGCTCTTGGCTTTTGCACTCCAAGAAGATGATGATGATACTGTTTTGATTTTAAGGCAGAAACCAGAGAAGATCCGTGTGTGCCTTGACTGCTCAGAGGGCCGAGTGTCCTTCTTCAATGCAGACACAGATGAATTCATTTATAGTTTCAGTTCACCCATAATTTCAAGTAAGAGGATCCGCCCCTTTTTCTGGGTGTTGAGCAAGAGTATTGAATTTTGGATGCTTTAGTAGAGTTTGTGTGTGTGTGTGTGGGGGGGGGGGAGGAATATCTTTTGGCACTGTAACTTCCAGAGTTGTAGGAATTTCAAGATTGTCCAGGAAAGATAACTTTTCTGTTAGTTTTTCCTAAGAGAGAGATCAATCATATTTCTGGGTCAGTTTTTCCTCTTCCACCCCAGGGAGAAGTGAATGGCTAAACAAGGAGATGAGTAGAATTACTTGAGCAAAGTTACTTTGAATTACTTTAAGAGAACAATCTTAATCACTTTTGAGGAAAATTGAATGGGTAAACAAACAGTAGAGTTACTTCAGTAGCATTACTTTGAGTCACAATCTTAATCACTTTGGAGGAAAAGTGAATGGGTAAACAAGGAGATGAGTAGAATTACTTTCAGGGAACAATCTTGTTCACTCTGGAGTGGTAGTAAATATATTGGTTCCAGGATGCATGAATGTGGGTACTTTAGAGTGACACTGAGAATATTATATACTTACATGGTTGTTGCTTCCACTTTAGCCTCACTCACTCAGAAGCCATTTTAGTGTCTCTCTCATCCTTATTCTCTCTCAACTGTTAAATGCTGCTGTTTTTCCTGGAGGTAAAGTGTGCCATTTCAATAAAAGTTGCCAAGTTCCATTTGTGACAAGGTGCTTTATGTATCAGTAAATAAGAGGTGGTATTTTTAAAAATTATTATTATCTGAGGGCAAGACATAGACCTAAATACCCTGCAGGCACCTGATCCCAAGCTAAGTGGGGTCAAGCCTGGTAGTTTGGATGGGAAACCACCAAGGACCAGAGAGACCCTCTCACAGCCGCAGGAGTTTACTGCGTACCCTGCAGCTGCGGACAAGTCTACATAGGGACCACCAAACGCAATGTGCAAACAAGAATCAAGGAACACGAGAGACACTGCAGACTGGGCCAGCCAGAAAAATCAGCAGTAGCAGAACATGTTATAAACCATTCTGGGCATAAAATACTGTTTGAAACACCAAAATTCTGGACCATGCCAACAACTACCATGTCAGGATGCACAGGGAAGCCATTGAGATCCAAAAACACCTGGATAATTTCAACAGAAAAGAAGAAACCCTTAAATTAAACAAGGTTTGGCTACCAGTCCTGAAAAACAGCAAGATGAAGACTCAACAAATGCAAATGAGAAATCTCCCAGGGTCAGGGGTTTCCTAGCAGACAATGAGCAATAATCAAGCAGACATTAATCCTCCTTTGCAGACCCTCCCACCCTGAGGCCTGCCATTAGCAATAGAACAAGACACATGCAAATCACTCAGGGTCACACAGTGTGAGTGTGTGTGTATGTGTATACACACACACACACACACACATATACATATATACACACACACCCAACAGATGCCAGCCACAGATGCTGGAGAAACATCAGGAATAAACTCTTCTACATGGCTACATAGCCCGAAAAACACACAAAAAATTATGGATGCCGGCCATGAAAGCCTTTGATTTCTACAAAGTTGGCCAGCTGCCTGTTTGGCAAGAGGCTCCCTTGCTGGAAAGCCTGTCTGCACTCGGGGCAAAAGGCCTCTTCCTCTGCATCCCCCCAGCAGTGGGTCAGGCAGTCTCTGCAGAAATTGTGCCCACACTGGGGGATGATCACTGGGTCTCTGAAATAGTCCAGGCAGATGGAACAAGTGGCTTCCACAGAAAGATCCTGGACAGCACTCCTACTTGCAGCCATGTCTGCAGTCTCCCAACTTTAGTTTCACTTCTTTTGCTTTCAGAGGCTGGGCGTTTCCCTTGCAGTAAATGTTTCACTTCTGCAACAGCGTTTGGAAAAGACGAGATGGATTCAGGAACAGACTTTTGACATAGGCTGCAGCTGCATTGAGGAATTAATGCAGTTTGACACTGCTTTAACTGCCCTGGTTCCATGCTGTGGAATTCTGGGATTTGTAATTTTGTGAGACATGGAAGAGTTATGCCAGGGTGACCCTACATCCTCCTTTTCCAGGACATGTCCTACATTTCATCCTTCTCTCCAGGCAGAATTCCAAAATGTCCTCCATTTAGAGCTTGACTAAGGACTTTATCACCCTAGACAAATCCTGGGCAGAAACAGGATTTTAAAAAGTAGGGGGGAAAACGCCAATGCGGGATGTTTTTAGACAACATTTCTTCCAAAGAGCAATAACGCGAAAATAAACCGAACAGAAAGTCGACAAAACCGACACATTTTTATTTTTGGAAACTTCCGAAAGTAAAAAAGGTGTCACTTTTCTCGACTTTCTGTTTGCTTTAGTTTCACGTTATTGCTCTTTGGAAGAAACAGTGTCTAAAAACATCCCGCATTTGCTTCCCCCCCCCCCCCCACTTTTAAAAATCCTGCTTCTGCACGGGATTCGACTAGTGTGATAAGGCTCTAAGAAGCATGAATTTGTATTTATATCAGTGTGTTTTTTTATTTAGTAATGCCCTACATTTTTTCTTGAATGTCCTACATTTTATACAGTGCCTTGTCCTCCTTTGCAGTTATCACATCTGGTCCCCGTGATCCAATAGTACTCTGAGAGTCATAGTCCTACAAGGGTCTGCGCCTTCTCTTCCAAAGAGTGCTGGTGCCTCACAAAGCTCCAAATTCCAGGGTTCTGTAGGATGGAGCCATGGCAAGAAGCAAGCTAAAAATGGCTACAGCAGTTTGCTTTTGCCTCAGACTACTGGAAGGGATCTTTGAGTTTCCAAGGAATCCTTGCATTAAAATTATTGCATGTACAGCTCAAGAATGTTTATTATTATTTTTCAATCAAGATCTCTAGCAGAACCCTTCTGGGGGGATCTCCAAGAAGCCATGCCTTAGGAGCTGATGCATTTTTGGGTTTCCTTGTCCTTTCTGGCTGCCTCTATAGAGTTTATCACATGAAGATTGAGAGTTTATCCTGTGAATATCCTGGAAAAGTCGCATAAATAAACGAAACGATTTCACATGACATTGCACAAAACCTGCCATTAAAGTGGTCACAAAGAAGCATTAAGGCACATCTTTTTACTTTTAGGATTTCAGCGACAATGCATTTACGATATCACTTTATTTGCGCAATTGCTTGTGATAATCATTTGCGCAATTACTCATCATTTCCACTTTATTTGCAGGATGCTTTAAATGCCCTTTAATCTCTCTTTAATGCCAAAATTAACCCATGTGATAAACTCCCTAGATGGATTAAGACACTTGAATGCAAATTGAGGCCTCATTTCCTCTACAGTTTAATGCGAAGCGTGATGCGGGCTATATGACCCTTATTCATATTTGAACACACTTCCGATCCTCATTTGATCAATTAGAAGAGGAAAGGTCTGTGGAAAAAACATATAGGTCCGGGGTTTCCTGACACTAGTTTGGGAGCGTTTTTTTTTAAAAGAAAGCTTGATTCTGAAGCATGTCTAGTAAGTGGGAATGCCAGAAAGTAGTTGCTTTAGCAATAGATTCATTTTGCGATCAATTCTATGGAGCAAAAAATTTCTCTTGCCCTTCTTCTCCGCCTCTTCCTGGGTTCCTCATTGCTGGAGAAAGCCCACCGCCACTTGCCTGGTGCTGGCGGGGCTTCCTTCCCCCTCTCCACCTTCTTTTCCTTCCCCTTCCTTCCTTCCTTCCTTCCGGGCTGCTGCTACTGCTTTTCCCGGGGCTGACAGGGCTTGCGGCCTTGGAAGAGAGAGGGTCCTGTGGGAAGGGGTTTGGGGGAAGGGGGTGAAGGGCAGCCACCTTCCCTGACTCCTCTAGTGGGAACGACAAGTGCTCCCAGCTAAAAAAGCAGTTCCAAACAAGGTCCCTTTTCATAGTGTGAACGAGGGACCTTTTGAAATCGCTTTACTTAACAGAGCGGAGCCAGGTTCGAATGCAGATTATACTCCAAGTGGGAATGAGCCCAAAGACTCTTTTTCTATCACTCCTAACACTTTAAAGTTTAAAGTTGGTCTCCCACTTTTTCATTGGCTTCCTTGTAAGAAAAAAAATCATTCAAAGATTGAGAGGTCCCACAAGTTAGCAGGTGGTTTTGAAAACTTCTTGAAAGACATTTAATTGTTTTGTATCGTTCCTTCGAAGGGAGGTGGCTCCATTTTATCCTGAAACCTTATCATGTGTGAATAATACTAGGATTAAAATGACTCAAAGAGATTTGCGAACACAAAGCAAACCCCAGTATGCATCAGCGCAACAATCCACATCTCCTCAGGACAAAACAAAAAGTGTGAATGCCCCCTTAATTTTCCAAGGAGTTCCAGCTTCTACCCAGGCAGAAGGTAGATCAGGATCTACTAAGGAATGGTTTTTGACCATTCCCTACCCAGGCTTAGTTTGCTCAAGAGACACGGGAGCGTCACCAGGGCTTTCTCAGAACAGAATCTCTGCCTTTATCAAGAGCCTTCCCCAATACTTGTTCCCCAGATGTTGTGGACTACAATTCCCATTGCCCACCTGCAGGATCCTGGTGTGTGGAGAAGATGGCAAAAGGAGGGCATGGAATGTGTGTGTGTTTTAGGACTTTGCAAAGGGCAGCCTCATTCTGCCTTTCTCTGAAACACCTTTTGGGGTTCATGTGGCAAAGAGGATTCTCCTCTCCTGGTATCCCCTTCCCAGAGCATGTATGTGTGTGTGTGTGCGCACTTGTGGAAATGATACTTTGGAGCAAGCTCAGAGAAGGTATTTCTAAGCAGGCAATGAGGATTTGTTTGTCTCCTTTTGATAGCCAAATTCACATTGGGCTCACTTTAATGTGCTTTTAACCCCTTGTTGTGCTCTCTGTGTGATGACCAAGAGCAAATGGACTTGCTTTTCTGGGAGGCCATCACTTTAGCCATTTTGGGGATGGAAGCACATAGGACCTACGTATGATAAAGTCCAGGGATGCTTTGATTGTGAGTTCCTGGGATTGGATTGCATGGCCTTTGGGGCTCTTCCAGTTCTGTGATTCTAGAAAAGGTTGAAGGAATTGGGCATGTAATATCTTTAAAAACATCAGACAAAGAGCAGAATATAAATATTTAAATGGATCAGGCTTCCGGTTGCTAGGCGAATCAAATGGACGTGCTTTGAGGTTGTCTCAAGGACGTGGTCCGTGGGATGCAGTGTTGGGGTCGACTGTCGGTCGACTAAATCTTTCCCTGATAAGGGAAAGTCAGACAGAGCTCTACGAAAGCCACTCTATGGTTTCAAAGGGACCGAGGACTATTCAACAACAAGTCTCTCTCCCCAAACCTGGTGGCTGAAGAGTTGCCGCGGCTGCATCTCTACAGCGTTCTTGTAACGCGAAGAAACACCGGCAATTTTTATTTCTCATTTGCTTTGTATTTTCCACCACGGAAACTTAAGCGTGAGTTGTTGACTCAACATTGTGGGCTGAGGAGTATTGGGACATGATAAGAATATTTACAAGGTTGGCTTTCTTGCAATTAGTTTGGACACGGATGAGAGCATTACTTGGAAAGCGTTGCTCTGGACTTTGCATTTTGTTTTAAAGGAGAGTCAGCGGTTCCTTTGAGGAAAGAGAAGAAGCTTATCTGTTTTGTTCTAATAGACATCTCACAGTCCAAGTAGAATTAAGCTATTGTGTTTGTTTTTTTTATGTGGTTATATTGAGATAAGAAGGCTCTTTATTTGTTTAAAGTGGAGACACAGCTGGCGCTGTTTGATAATTAGGCTGAAGTGCTGACAGCTGAAAGACTGAACAGGACATTGAGCTTTCCAGCAGATAACAAGCTCAGCTGTTACCACTCATTTAAGAAAGCCTGCTCCAACTAAAACTATTTGACACACTACAGCCACAGCATTGCTCTTCGTTTGTATATATTTGACGGACTATTTTTGGATATTTGTGACTTCTATTATAACGGATCCTGATGGACCCCAAAAAGAAAGTCCAAACTGCTAAGCCTCCAACTGTTTCACATATTAGACGCCCGTCTTTTGAACAATCCCAACATACCGGAGAAAGTAGTCTTCTTAATTGTACCATCATGGAAGAGCTTAAAAGCATGATCATGGACTTGGGGGAGAAAGTGTCTAACCTTTCAACAGAAATGACGTCTTTTAAATCCGAAATACGGATGGAAATGAGAACCGATTTTAAGACCATACGCGAATCCATGGAAAAGGTTACTGCAGAACTGACTAAAATTCAATCTAAATTGGACCTTGTTGAACAAAACTATAACTCACATGAGGAAAGATTAAATGAGATAAGTGCCATCCAAAGAGTCCAAATTGAAGATAATATGAGATGGGAATATAAATCCAGGGAGAAATCAGTCAAAATAAGAGGATTAAAGGAATGTGAAAATGAAAATTTATTGGAGTTACTGGTACCAAAACTTGCTGAATTTCTGCAATGTGATGCTTCACTTTTTTCTTTTGGAATTGACCGCATTTTTAGATTAAACTCTATTATAGCCAAACAGAAAAAAGTTCCTAGGGACGTTGTGATTGTTTTTCTGAGGAAAGTTTCAAGGGACCTCCTGTTGAAAAAATGTAATGAGAGCTCATTGATCATTAATGATCAACCTCTGCAGCTATATAAAGATATTCCATCAAAATTATTACGAAAACGTAAAGATTATTTTTTTATGACATCACATCTCAGGAGGATCAACGTGCCCTATCATTGGCTGCTCCCCGAAGGACTGTCGTTTTGGTCTAAAAAAAAAAGGTATGAAACTCGATCTATTGCTGATGCCAAATCCATCATGCAATCCGTTTTTCGGAACTCAAAAAAGGAAGAAAATGTGGATCTTCATGAAAGCTCCTCTGGAGTTAAAGATGTTAAGGTAGTCGGGGAATATAATCTTCGATTCCCCAGACGAAAACCTAGGATTGATTATGCCCAGAAGGAAGCTTCACAAAATAAACTGTCAAACTTTATAAATAACAGAGAGCAGTCAGGTGGGAAAGATCAGCTAGATTTGGACAAGAGCCTGGAAGAAGGAGAGGTTGTAACTTCTCAAGCAGAGGAAACAACAACGATCTTGCAAGACAAATGCACTTCCTTAACAGTTGACTTAGCATCTGACAACCCGGCCATAGACCCCTTGATCCCTGCACTTTCATCACCCCTTCCGATACATGGACTGGAAGGCTAGATTCATATCGTGGAATGTAAAAGGTATTAACAGAAATGTGAAGTGGAATAGAATTTTTCATTATTTAACGAGTTTGAAATGTGATTTTATTTGTTTACAGGAGACGCATGTTAAAAAACAAGATGTACATTATCTTAGGAACCCTAGATTCGGTCAATGTTTTGTCTCAGCAAATGCGAAGCGTAAAAAAGGGGTGGTCATTTATGTTAATAACAAATACGACGCTGTGGAGGTGATTAACGATGTGAATGGCCATTATGTGGGGGTCAGTGTTGACATTATGAATCAAAAAATATTACTACTGGGCGTTTACGCCCCTACTGATAATAAGGAATTTTTTTTAGTAGATTATCTAAGTCTCTTAGAGATATCTCAATTGACGCGGCTGTGTGCATGGGGGATTGGAATGGGGTTTGGACACCCCTGATTGATAGAGCCTCAATAAGGAATATTAAGCCAAAACAGGGGAGACTACCAAAAAGTTTTTTTCAGCTTATAGACATGTATTCATTAATTGACATCTGGAGATTAAGAAACCCGGATATTAAAGATTTTTCGTTTTACTCCCCCGCCCAAAAATCCTGGGCTAGGCTAGATATGTTTTGTATATCACCTAACCTAAGCACCAATGTCACAGATGTTGAGATGATACCCAATTTTACTTCAGACCATAAGCCAGTAATGCTGACCATGAAAATTGGTGGACGGAGTTCGAATTGGAAACTTAATGATTTCTTTTTGAACAATGAATCTATAAGATCCGAAGCAAGTGAAATCCTTAAAAATTATTTTAAGGAAAACTTTAATGATCAGGCATCTACTAATTCTGTGTGGGAAGCTTCAACAGCTGTTTTGCGTGGCTTCTTTATTAAAAAAGGGTCAGAATTAAAAAAACAAAGAAACAAAAATCTAACAGACCTCCAAAAACAACTGAAAGAGAAAGATAGAGAACTCCTCAGAGACCCGGGTAATGCTAAAATCTTAAAGGAATTACATTACATTCAGAAACAAATCTCGTTAATCTTGACCGATCAAGTTAATTGCAAACTCAAATTCGCGAGACAAAATTTTTTTTATGAAGCAAACAAACCCGGAAGGTTTTTAGCTCATAGATTAAAATTTGAACAAAGGAAAAGAGCTATTTTGAAGGTGAGATACAATGATAAGATCTGTCTAAGACATAAAGAAATTGAAAACGCCTTTGTGAGATTTTATACCAACTTGTTTAAGGCTAACGCCATATCTAGTGAGGAAATTAATAAATACCTAGAGGAAAAACCGATTCAAGCCATTACTCACCAGCAAATGGAAATAATTAACAGAGCATTTACACCACTTGAGATTTTAAACGTAATCCGTGGGCTAAAACCCGGGAAGTTGGCTGGCCCCGATGGATTCTCAGCGGAATACTACAAAGCCTTTTCTGAAATTTTAGTTGGCCCATTGGTTCAAGTTATGAATCAAGTGACAGTAGGTAGTATACCGAATACATGGCGAGAATCCAACACTATTCTTATCCCGAAAACCGAGGAAGAGGTAAAGGAGCCAAAAAACTTTCGCCCTATAGCATTACTTAATGTAGATTATAAAATCTTTGCCGCGACCCTTGCCAATAGACTTAAACCTATTTTGAACGATTATATTAAATCGGACCAAGCAGGCTTTCTACCAGGGCGACATTTAAAAAACAATGTCCGCCACATGTTAGATCTAATTGAGTATTGTGAAAAAAGGTGCGATAAACCCTTGGCCTTGCTTTTTATTGATTTTGAGAAGGCCTTTGACCGGGTAAACTGGAAATTTTTAAGTGCCGTTTGTTATAAAGTAGGATTAGGGAATAAATTTACTACTTGGATTGATCATATATATAAAAAACAAACCACCTCATTGATCATAAATGGACAAAAGACCAAACATATAAATCTATACCGGGAAACTAGACAGGGATATCCCCTCTCCCCCTTACTGTTCATTTTGATTTTGGAAATTTTGAATAACGATATTAGAGCTAATGATAACATCAGCGGCATTAAAATAAGAGGCACAGTAATGAAACTGCGCGCTTATGCGGATGACCTGGCCTTATCCTTATCTAAACCTATAGAGGAAATCACTGAGGTCACCAAATGTTTAAATCGATTTGGCAATGTATCTGGGCTTACGATAAATATAGAAAAAACGGCAATTATGACCATGAATTTAAACTGTAATGAAAGAAAAAATCTCCAAGATATCTCGAGATTTAAAATTGTTGATAAAGTTAAATATTTAGGAGTTTGGCTCTCTACAAAAAACACAGATTTGTCTAAAAATAATTATAATAAGACTTGGCAAAAAATTAAACAAGATTTAGTTCGGTGGGAGAAAGTTGGTCTGTCATGGCTGGGTAAGGTGGCGGTGGTTAAGATGATGATCCTTCCTAGAATGCTTTTTTTATTTCAAACCTTACCAATTTTGACAAATGATACCCCTTTCAATGCATGGAATAAAGACATAACTAAGTTTCTGTGGGGCGGGAAAAAACCACGAGTCCGTTTTAGATATATGCATGATGAAACCAAACGTGGCGGTTTGGGCCTTCCTAACTTAAAGCTTTATTTTTATGCCAGCTGTTTTGATTGGCTAATTCCTTGGTTTAATTTAAGAGATAGAGATTTGCTGAACTTGGAAATGGCAGGAAATATTTTTGGTGCGCATGCTTATTTATTTTATGAAAAGACGAAAATTAATCAAGCTTTTGTTTTGCACCTGATTAGAAAGGTTCTATTGAGAGTATGGCAAAAATTCAAACATGTTATATATCCGAAGATCCCGATATGGGCTTCAATAAATGAAGCGTTCCACCGCAATGATGAAATAATTTGTAATCGGTGGGTCACTTATAAAGACATTTTAATGTTTGATTCAACAACAAATCAGCCATCTATGAAACCTATAGAACAATTAACGAAGGAAGGTTATGCTATGAATTGGTTCCTGTACAGGCAATTGAAAGAAAGGTTTACAATGGACCTTAAATATGTTGGTATATGTTATGAACAATCTGACTTTGATAAAATTATTT
The DNA here is from genome assembly GCA_023333645.1 of Sceloporus occidentalis. Lineage (NCBI taxonomy): Eukaryota > Metazoa > Chordata > Lepidosauria > Squamata > Phrynosomatidae > Sceloporus > Sceloporus occidentalis. The sequence continues at coordinate 14,248,556 of JALMGF010000001.1, forward strand.
TTGGGAAAAACTTAGGGAGGATTTCAAAATTGTATAAGTTCTTATTAAATCTTGAGCTGCAAGAGGATTTAATTAAACCAGTCATGATAAAATGGGCTCAAGACCTTGGAGAGAGTTTACTATTAGAACAATGGGGAAAAAATTGGACCATTAGACTGAAGCATACAGCTTGTATCGCGATTAAGGAAAACTACATGAAAATGCAGTATAGATGGCATCTGACGCCTTTAAAACTTTCTAAGATATATAAAAATCAGAATCCACTATGTTGGAGATGCAACAAGGCCAGCGGCTCTTACATTTATATGTGGTGGTCCTGTGTCTACGCTAAAGAATATTGGAAAACGATCCACCAGAAGGTGCAAATTATACTACAGCAGACACTCTCCCTTGATCCAAAAATGTACCTTTTAAATATGATTTTGGATGATAAATTAGAAAGACAATTTGGTAAACTGTTGTTTTATATAATTTCAGCAGCCAGAACTGTGTTTGCTTTGCATTGGAAAGCGACCCAACATCCTTCGTGGAATGATTGGGCCATGAAGATGTTGGAGTACATGCAAATGGACAAGTTAACTTGTTATGTTAGAAACATGGACTGGAATAAGGAAAAAAACTTGGGAACCATTTATTTATTTCATGAAAAAAGAAGACTTACCCTTAAATTTTATTTGGTAATCAATACTCGTTAGTTTTATCTTATTAATCTAGATCAGGGTATGTACATATGGAACAGAGACAAGTACTTAAGAAATTGGCATAATGTTTATGTGTAATTTTGTTTTCTTTTAAAACAATATTAATCATGCAAGAAATGAGGAATGTAAATACGAAAAAGATGTAATAGGTTCTTTTTGTAGCTTCTCACTCGCTTGTCCCTTCTCCTGAGAGGAAGTCTTGTTTTTAGCTTGAGCTGTTTAGAATTACTAGCGGCGTCAAAAGGATTTATTGTGTACTTTAGATTATGCAATAATGTTGTGTTTGTTTTTAAAAATAATTCAATAAAGATTATATTTAGATAAATATTTAAATGGATAGAAAATATTTTAAAGAGCTATAATGAAAGTTAAGAATATACAAATTAAACAGATGCACATTGTATCTCTGGGCATGACAGACAGGCCAAAATAAAGCTGCTTCGGGTCACTTTGGAGGAGCTGTTTAAATGATGCATGCATCCTAAGAGGTCAGAAGCGGCGCCAAAAGCCATGCTCCAATCCTAAGGACTGGAGCACAGCTTTGGCACAGCTTCTGACCTCTTAAGATGTGTGTGTCATTTAAACAACATACTTCCAAGGTGACTCGAAACTGCTTTACTTTGGCCTGTCTGTTTGGGCTTTTGTTTACTTCTTCCCCTATTCTTTCGGCTCAGGCAAACGAGATTGTAATGATACGTAATGTAACATGTGTAATGTGGTCATAGATTGTGGCAGATGTTTGTCCTCTTGTACTGTATTCAGTGAAGAATGCACAGTGATAATAAAGCCAGTCATGATGAGACGGTGGTGGTTATGATCATATAAAAACTCTTTAATGTTTTTTTATTTATTACTTACAGAGAATTTCTTAAACAAACCAGTACAATAAACAATCCACATAGGGCCATTTGTAAGCATATTTTGCAAAGGTACAATACTCTGGTAGCCAGAGTGAAAGAGAGTCCCAGCACTGCTCCACAACCTTAGGGCAAGAGAATCAGACGGTCTCCTTCCCCCAGCCAAAAGAAGGGGATAATAGGCTCATCTGAGAAGGGAGCAGGCATAAAAGCAAAAATGATCCTGCCATGGTCAATGTTGAAAAAGGCCACTCGCTGCCCTGTGTAATTCAGAGTCACTCGGACTCTCTTAAGATTCTGCACAGATAAGACCTGAGTGCTTTGGGGAGGCAAGCAGCTCCCAGTGGGGCTCTGTAGAGCCCAGATGCCTTTCTTAGAATCGGCTTTGAAACAACTCCGTCTCATAATAAACTCTGAAAGGTCTTTCACTGCAGATTCTCTGACAACCCCAACAGCCCAATGTTCCGCATCTTCCAAACTGACATCCCAAAAGTGTCTTCCTCTGGTCAACACTGGGCTTCCGAGCACAATAGAAGTGACTCCGGATCTCTCTTGGTTTGTGGCCAGGTCTTGAGGTTTTGCTCTCACACTTTTCTGATCTGCAGACACAATAAGATTAGGACTAGCAGTGCCTGGATCAAGAGTTAGATTTGCTGCAGGGGGGATAAGGAAAGAGAAGACCAGAGAGGATCAGTTGGAAGAATTATTTCAATCCTGAAGTAAAAAAACAAACCTCCCCACAACACCATTTTCTCTAAAACCAGCAGAATTTCTATGTCTAAATCCAATTGTTAATCCTGATAAGAGTAAAACATTTCAGATAGTAGAATTTACCGAAGTGTCAATTTAGCCAAAGCTCCAATTGTCTCTAGTTGGGGTTATATACTGCATTCAAGGTTAGGATACTCCCATCTTTCTTGCAGATTTTCCCCTGAATCTGAACCCAACACCAAAAACATGGGGGGGGGGGGGCTACTATCCTGCTAGTTGTAACCTGGTTTTAAAAAGCAAAACAACAGAACTTGGCCAGATAATAATTTTGGATTGCAAATGCGAGAAATGCAGCCAGCAGTTGCCATGCTGACTGGTGGATTCTGGGAGCTGTAGTTTAAAAAAACCTTTGCCAAACTGTCAAAACCTAAAGAACACATCTAAGACTAGAATTTTATGCCAAGCGTAGAATGTGACTTTCTAAAAGACTAAGGCCTGATACAGACAGCCAAAATAAAGCTGCTTCGAGTCACTTTGGAGGCATGGTGTTTCAATGATGCATCCGTCCTAAGAGTCTGGAAGCTGCACCAAAGCTGCACTCCAGTCCTTAGAACTGGAGTGTGGCTTTGGTGCGGCTTCTGGACTCTTAGGACGCATGTGTCATTGAAACAGCATACCTCCAAAGTGACTCGAAGCAGCTTTATTTTGGCTGTCTGTATAGGGCCTAATTTTATATAAATATTTTAAATAATTTTGTGCCTAAAAAAAAGTTTGTGTACGTTGAAACATCAGAAAGCACTATCAGACACCCAGGTGAACAATTTTGGCTTTTGGAGTATTTCAGAATTCCAGATAGGGATATTCAACCTGTGCTCTGTTTTGGACTACCAATCCCAAACGTTATGCTGGCCTGGAAGTTCTGGGAATTGCAATCCAAAAGTTAACTTCTCCACAAATTCTGCAAAAACCATATTAAGGCAACTCTTTATGAATACAACATCACAAATAGATGCAACTGTTCTAAATCTCCAGATGTTGTCAACAAGCAACTGGCAGAAAACAGACTGGTGGAAGTTGAATTCATGCTAAAGTCATGTTTTACCATTAATTATTTTTAAAGTAAATCAGCTGGTCTAACAGAAAGCAGGAGAGAAGAATTTTGCAGAAAGGGGGAGGAGAATTGAGTGGATCACCATCCACAACAAATTTTAGCCTAGATGTTCCAAAATATTAGTGCAGAAGAAATATTGCCCCCCCCACAGATCTCCTTATCCTGGACTAGACCTCAATTTGACCCATCAGCACAATTCTTATGTCTCAGAAAACCCAAAAAAGAATGTATGGAAACTGGCAGAGAATTGGTCCCTCATTAACATTTCTCCCACTCAAAGTCAACTCACTTAGTCACTGAATCTGCAGTGCAGATTTTCCAATGACAAACAAGCAGCCAGCCTTCCCAAAAAAATAAAATAAAAAGCCTCCAATAGATTTGATTCTCCCTCGGATCCTTTAACTTACCTTTCTGAATAGAAAGTCCAGCTGTTAGATCATCTGGGGAAGGAAAGAGAACAGAAGTTAAATATGAGCCTGAAGAGACAGACCAAAATAAAGCTGCTTTGGGTCACTTTGGAGGTATGCTGTTTAAATGACACACGCATCTTGAGAGGCCAGAAGCTGTGCCAAAGCTGCTCTCCAGTCCTTAGGACTGGCGCATGACTTTGGCGTGGCTTCTGGCCTTTTAGGACGCATGCATCATTTAAACAGCATACCTCCAAACTGACTCAAAACAGCTTTATTTTGGCCTGTCTGTTTAGGCCCTATTACACCATGAGGCTTTTAACCAATTTGGCACACACACACGCCAGCATCCCCATATGGCAGGGGCAGTCCCAATTAATGGTTGATCATGTCACCTCCCCTTTTTTCCCCAGTTTCCTTTCAAAATGTCTCAATTCCTCCCTCCTCCTCTCATTTCCCCCCTCGCTGCTTATTCCATCTGCTGGAAACTCAGTTCAAAGTACAAAAGTACAGTAGTTTCCGCTCCATTAACTGGGGAGAGTAGAGGGGAGTGGAATCCTGTCCTTCCCAGGAGTCTCAGGCAAAAGCATAGAATCATAGAATCTTAGTGTTGAACGAGACCGCAAGGGCCATCCAGTCCAAACCCCTGCCATGCAGGAACTCTCAGTCAAAGCATTCCCGACAGATGGCCATCCAGCCTCTGTTTAAAGACCTCTAAAGGAGGAGACTCCTCAACACTCTGCGGGAGTGTGTTCCACTGTCAAACAGCCCTTACTAAGGCCGTTATCACACGTGGGGGGTTTGCAGCTCAGATCCGCAGTCACTCCTGTTCTAGCAATGCAAAAAGTGATGTTTTTTCACACCAGACCGGGAGTCACTCCTGTCTAGCAATGCGAATTCACATTAAAATGTGATGTTTTACCACACCTGGTTGCCTTTCCATTGCCCTTCCAAATCGAAGGGGAAGTGGAGCCAGTTTGATTCCAAGCAAGTCACATGATGTGGATTCAAGCAAAGCGTGGTGAGTGCACATTGTATTATCACACTGGAACATACTTTGAGGGTTCAATGATTCGAATCGGCACCCTTGCGCACGCTCAGTGGGGCTCTGGACGCTGTCATCCTTCTCTGCCCCCTCCTTAGCTGTCATCCTTCATCAGGATGAAGGAGCAGTCAGGGGATGAAGGAGCAGGACGCAGGGGGCCAAGGGGGGGGGGGCGACATCGGAGTGATTTTCCACACCAGGCCAAGTCGAAGTGAAATTGAAGTGAGCTTCAAAGCAAATTCTGTGAATTCCCTTTTTTCCAATTTCACCAAAATGAGGGGTCACTTTGAAATCACTGAGGAAGCGCCATGGAAGGAGCACCCATAGAAAGGAATCGCATCTGAAAACATTCACGTTACAACATGAATTTGCATCGCTGGACCCACACTCATGTCAGAACTGAGCTGCAAAAGCTCTAAAAATCTCCTCAGAAAGTTCTTCCTAATGTTAAGGTGGAATCTCTTTTCTTGGAGCTTGCATCCATTGCTCCAGGTCCTAGTCTCTGGAGCAGCAGAAAACAAGCTTGCTCCCTCCTCAATATGACATCCCTTCAAATATTTAAACAGGGCTATCATATCACCTCTTAATCTTCTTTTCTCCAGGCTAAACATCCCCAGCTCCCTAAGTCATTCCTCATAGGACATGGTTTCCAGACCCTTCACCATTTTAGTCGCCCTCCTTTGGACCCGCTCCAGTTTCTCAATGTCCTTTTTGAATTGTGGTGCCCAGAACTGGACACAATATTCCAGGTGGGCCCTGACCAGAGCAGAATAGAGTGGCACTATTACTTCCCTTAATCTAGACACTATACTTTTATTGATGCAGCCTAAAATTGCATTGGCCTTTTTAGCTGCCGCATCACACTGCTGAACTCATGTTCAACTTATGGTCGACTCCCAGATCCCTTTCACACATTCAGCCAGGTGTCCCCCATCCTATATCTGTGCATTTCAAACTTCTGCTGCCTCTCCTAGCTTGTGTGTTCTTCCTCAGTAGTAATTTTTGCCACCCTGAGTACATTCTGAGCTTGCTCATAAAAGAGTCTACTCATAATGTTTTGGCATCTAATTGAAGGCACTGTTGCATCTAGTTTCAAGTAAAAGGTTAAGGAGATGCTAAACCATCTCTGGAAGAGGCTGAGGGAAGATGAAGTCATGTTGATAACTTCATTTATCAGAAAATAGAATAAGCAATAAAGGGATGTAACTACTTTAGGTCTGACTGCAAGCAATAGGGAAGAATTTGTCAACATGGTAGAAACAGTAGAGACTGGGAGTGGAAGTGACACCATGCAGAAGAAAGCACTATAACTTGCATAGTGCAAAAGAACTCCAGAAAGTAACATAATGAGAACAAAGGTCTTGTTGCCATTCTCCTTTACCTTTGAACTGTTTCATAACTGCCTGAATAAAATGGTGGATGTCAACAAATTCCCAGGTCCTTAATTTCAGCTCAGGAGGAAAAACCTCTGGAGTCTCAAACTTCTGTCTCTCCTTATACCTTGAGTGGGGGAGGAGAAAAGTTAACTTGTCCATCCCACAATCCCCAGAGCAGAAACACTTAGAACAGCATTTCCACCTGATGTATATATTAACACAGTTTTGTTAAAATACTAGCAACATTTCCCAGTTTGACTTAGGTTAATTACCAAGGACCCCACAGAGTGGATTTCATGTATGCTATTTAGCTTTTATTTTAGTCTTGCCATTCCAAACATACCCTTCCATTTGGTCCAATCCATCCAGACACCACCCCAAAAAGCGACCCCCCCAGGTGGATTTTGCCTATACAACACAGTGTGTATTTTAAGTCATATAATCTCAGACATACCTTTCAAATTTGCTATAAATCCATCTAGCCATTTGTGTAAACATTTTGTTTTATTTATACAAATTGTGCAACTTGAAAGAGTTGGTGTCCTTAAATTCTTTCTTCTTGGGTTAAAATTGAGCATGCCTTTGGATTTACCACACCAGCATGGTCACATGTGTCAGTTGCTAACCATATCATTCCCAACCTCTTGAAACATGAAGAAAGATGAAGGGGATCCACTTACTTTACCAAGGTGGTTTGAATGTTCTACAAGAAAAAGGGAGAGAGAGAAAAAGAGAGAACTAAGCCTTTTGTCATTGACCATGCCATGAAGACACCCAAAAGATGACGTTTAAGTAGTCAGATAGGGCAAGCTACAGTAAGTCTCAGAAAGCACCATAAAGATTCCCCAAGCAATCTGCTTTAATCTCAGGAGAAGCATTGACCTCCCACCATGTTGGTGGTTCAGACAATGTCAGGGGTAGATCTTTTGAGGGATTTTAGAATAATGAGGGTTCCCACCCTTCTCCACTCCACAAGCCAGTTAGCAGTAACCAAGTGCAGAGGCTATAAGGATACAGAGTGTGTTCAGGGGCCCCTTTCACACTACACCACTATAGTGTTACGACTCCACTGGTTCCATCCCATGGGATCTGGGACCTGTGGTTTGGGGAAGGGTCTTTAAAACCCTCAACCAGAGAGATCTAGTGCCTTCCTGGACTATGAGCCCAAGGATTCCAGAGGATGCAAACATGGTCGTTAAAATGGAACCACAGCACCAAGTCAGGATGACCAGATGTCATAACCACAAAGTTAGGACATTCAAAGAAACACAGGATTTTTGTGGGGTTTGGGGGTGTTTAAGGCTGTGTGCTAGAAGAATTTATTCGTGATGAAAGTTTCACCAAAACATTCTCTGAAGATGCCAGCAACAGCTGCTGGCAAAACATCAGGAATAAACTCTTCCCAAAAAACCCACAAAAACCTATGGATGCCGGCTGTGAAAGCCTTCAACTTCACAAAAACGTAGGACATTATGAACTAAATGCTAAAAACACTCGTAAAAATTAATTTCATATGGCTTAGTTACATCTATATTACTTATACAGTGCGCCCTTGAATGGGGCTTGTGCATGCGGTGGTGGTGCGGTGGCATGGCAGAGCATGCACGTGCACCCTATTCATTTGAATGGGATGCGCTGCCTCGCGCGCTCTTGAACGGCTCTCCACAGCTTTGAGCATATGCTCAAACCTGCGTATGACGCGGACAGAACAGCAACCCTTATGGATTGAACCAACAGTCTGTCTAAGTCCACTTCATGTTGCAAGAGTGAGCGCAGCGAAACGCACAAAGCCCAGGATATGAATGAAGCCTTAGCAGACCAAGTGCTCATTCTGGCAACAAGTCAAACAAGTCTTTTTCTTTTAAGCCTTCAGGGCCTAATTTATTCAATATTTCATAGATTAAATAGGCCCTTGGTATCTGTTAGGATTTACTTCCAGGAGCCCTTAATTGTGTTGCTTTCAATTTTTCAAAATTCTTGTTGTAACTGTTCTAAACAGTTGGGTGCCACTCTGAGAAACTTGGATATGGGGTGAGGTATAAATATTTTGGAGCCAGTATGATGTACTGGTTTGAGTGTTGGACTACGATTCTGGAGTCAGGGTTCACTTCCTACGTTGAAGGCAATTGCAAACCTCCTCTGAACAAATCTTGCCAAGAAAACACCATGATAGGTTTGCTTTAGGTTTGCCGTAAGTTGGAAATGACTTGAAGGCACATAACACAAATAGTGTGGAGAGCCAGGGTGCTATGATTATGGGTTTATAACCCTTATACTCCTAATATATACTACTATATTAATACTATGTTTTTTGGGCTATGTTTACAAGCGTGTATACAAAACATAAATGAATGTCATGTTTAGACTTGGGGTCCATCGGCAATATATCACATTATGTAGGAGCAATACTGGCGCAGTGGTTTGATGTTGGACCATGACTCTGGAGATCAGGGTTCGAATCCTTGCACAGACATGGGAACCCACTGGGTGACCTTGGGCAAGTCATATGTTCTCAGCCTCAGGGGAAGACAGAGGAGGCAAACCTCCTCTGAACAAATCTTGCCGAGAAAACTCACCTACATTAGCCTTAGGATCACTATTACTTGAAAGCACATAAAAACAACAACAAATATTTTAACAGGTAAAATAAATCAAAGGCCATTAGAAGAAAAGCTATTAGAAAATAATAGAGAAAAAACTCCGATTCTATCAGTAGGTAAATATGAATTCTCCCTAGTTTGCCATTCAGAACTTGGAAAGGTTACACCTTGGGGTGAAACACCCAGAATCCCCAGGATTCTCACCTGTAGGAGCTCACTTGCTGGCTGCTGGCACTTCTTCTCCAACCTCAGGATGAGCCTTTCAAGAGATGAGAGCTCACTGGATATTTTGACCAGATGGTCATCCCTTCTCCGTCTAGTCTCCGTTTCTACTTCAACAATCTCGGTCAGCAGAAGCTTCTCCTGCTCTTCCAGAAACTTGCGCAGGTTATGGAAGAAATCAGTAATCATTAACATCTCGCCTTTTATTCTTTCCTGCACAGATCAACAAAAGGCAGAGGGAAAGATTCCAGTAACATGACAAGGTTTTGGACACAGTCACTGCCTCTGCGATATCAAAAAGGTAGATACAAAATGAAATCGGAAAGACACACCTGAATTCCTTCTTTGGGACTGGAGCTCCCACAATCCTGAAGTGGCCATGTTGGCTATGGGATTCTGGGAGTCATAACCCTCAAAAAGGACCACATGCTGGGCACATCTAAGCCTTCATAGAGGGGATGCCCATTTACAGCAAGGAAAGAATGTTCAGCAAGAAAAATGAGCACCCACTCTAGGGATGGCCCTTGCATCTGGATTTTTAGGGGGAACATTTTCTTCCAAAGAAACAGACATCCTGAAGTGCCATGGCTTAAAATGGAAGGAGACATGTGGGATATATTGCCCATGTTTTTGTCTTTCTCTGTAGTATCATTTTTGTTGATTGCTTTGATGGCAATCAATAATAATAATAATAATAATAATAATAATAATAATTTCTATCAATTATCAGTGTAATTAACCAAAGAACTACTATTGGCACTGGTGAATTTCCAGGAAAGGGTGGTGATGAGGGGAACAATTGTAGCCAATAGCCACAAATATGGCACTGGTCTCTCAGCACACTGGGGAAAAAATAATTACTGATTCCTCATATCAGATAGTCTAACAAAAGGACCCAACATGCAAGCGGAAATCACTGGAATGGAAGACCTGGTCTCACAGAAGTGGTAGGATCTGGTCTGCCAGGGGTCCAGAGAATCAAAAAACAGGGTAGACCTTGCACCCTCCCTACCTGCCCTCTCCTGCTTTAGACTGTTCTGCATGGCAAATTTATTATTTTTCTTTCAGATTTTGCTTGCAGTACTTATGCAAATCCTAATGACTCATGTGACTCTGAGACAGAAAGCTTTACTCAGAAAACTGAGTTGGTCACAATGTTGTTAGGACTGAAGTATTTACAGTTACACGGCATATTAAAAGCACATAGCGATATAAATGTTTTGCAGGCTTGCACCCCATTTGTTCGCAAATCAAAACATTCTGCCTCCCCAGGACTCCACACTCTCCTCTTCCTCTGTACCAAGCTTCCCATAGGAACAGCCTTGGCAACTGGCAGTGCCCAATTTCTCCCCACCCATCTGCTCATTATCTGGAGCCAGGAACACTAAGCGACCTTTCACCACTTGTATATTCCATCATCCAGTATTACAAAGTATAGACACTATCAATGGAGCGCTGCCACCATTGGCGAGATCAGGCAAAGGGGCAGCAAGGAGGGAGGACAGAGGTCACCAGATCCCTCCCCCAGCAGTGACCAAGAGGGCAACAACAACAACAACAACAGATGAGAAACTAAAAGAAAAAGAACAGGGGAAAGGAAAAGGAGGGAAGAAGAAGGAGAAGAGTAGGGAAACGATCGATTCAACAATAATGGGGGTGGGGAGGTGGGGTGAGGATGACATAAGAAAACAACTACTGGGCAGCAGCAGTAGTGGTGGGTGTCACTAAAGTGAAAGAACAGCAGTGACATCTTAGCTAACAGTTGTTAGCACTGCACACAGTGTAGGTGGCCCTCCTTGTGTAACCCCCTCACCTAGAAAACTCTATGTTGAGACATTCCAAGCGATGCACAGGCAGGATAAGAGCACTAACAGAAAGACAGGTAGAAACTAAAGGAATACACGCTTGCAAGAACAGCTAAGAGCAGGGAAAGACGATGAGGCAAGTAGTCAACATGCTCAGAAAAGCAAATGCTATCTGAAGTAGCATCACACATAAAAGTTGTTAACTGCCCTTGAGCCGATTTCAACCCATGGGGACCCTGCTGATGATGCATCTCCAAGATCCCCTGTCCTCACAGCTCTGCCCAACTCCTGCAAACTCATACTGGTGGTCTCTTTAATAGAGTTCAATCATCTCGCATGCAACCTTCCTCTCTTTTCCCCTACCTATCCTAGCATTGTTTTTTCCAGTGATTCATGCCGTCTCATGATGTGTCCAAAGTACAACAACCTGAGTTTTGTCATCTTGGTCTCCAGGGAGATTTCCGGTTTGATCTGCTCCAGGACCCATTTGTTTCTCTTTTTGGTTGTCCATAGAATCCTTAGCATTTTTCTCCACATCTCAAATGAATTGATTCTCCTCCTATCCTCCTGAAAAGAAGCAGCCTTGTCTGACTCCTTTTCCAGTTGGGAACCTACTGTTTCTCTGTGTTCTGTTCTGACTGTAGCCTCTTGTCCTGAGTACAGTTTTCTCATCAAGACTATCAGATCTGTTGGCACTCCCATGTCTTTAAAGATGATCCATACGCTTTTATGATCTATGCCAGTGGTCCCCAAACTGTGCCATTTAAGAGATTTTGGGCTTCAGATCCCAGAAGCCTCAGCTATGCAGTCAAAGGCTTTGCTGTAGTCTTTAAAGCACATGTGGATCTTTTGAAATTCTCTGATGCACTCCATTAACCATCATATGTCAAAAAACAAGTCACCAGGAACAAATTATATTCCAATTGAGCTGTGGTGCTGGAAAAGAGTGCTGAGGACTCTGTGGACAGCCAAAATAGCTGGAACCAGAAAAACTAAACAACCTTTCACCAGCTGTGTTGCACATCCCATCATCCAGTATTAATATGCTACTGAAATGGTGATACTTACATTCATGTCTTCTCCTTGACTTTCTGTGCTACCTCTATAATCCAAAATGCTTGCTTTTGCCTTCCTTAAACTCTCCAGTAAATTCCACATCTGATCCTGAAAATAAATAAATAAAAAAATTATTTAGGGCATTTTATACAACTATGGCATATACAGTATACTTAACATGGAGCTGAATTACAGGCTGAATCTCCTTTAACCAAAATGTTTGGGACCAGAAGTGTTTTGAATTTTCATTTGTTTTATTTTATTTTATTTTGCAATGTTTCCATTTTGTTGTTGTGTGCCTTCATGTTGTTTCCAACTTATGGTGACCCTAAAGTGAATCTATAATGGTGTTTTCTTGGCACGTTTCTTCAGAAGGAGTTTGCCATTGCCATCCTCTGAGGCTGAGAGAATGTGATTTACCCAAGATTCTCATGACCTACCCAGGATTCGAACACTGGTCTCCAGTCACAGTCCAAAGCTCAAACCACTACGTCAAACTGTTTCTTAAAATGTAGGAACACAATTGGACTGAATACTTTCTCCCTTCTTGACATTTCAGTTCAAAGCCAAGGTGATGCAATGCAATGGTTCTCAATTTTTGGCCTTCCAGATATTATGTACTTCAATTCCCAGAATCCTTTACTTCTTCCCTGCTGGCTGGGGCATCTAGGAACTGAAATACAAAAATCTGGAGGACCAAAGTGTGAGATCCATTGATGTTGCATGCTTTACAGCTTCTCCCAACTTGAATTCCCCATGTGTTTTCAGATTGCAATTGGCTTTCTACATCCATGTTGTGGGTGCATGCACCTGAGGAAGTAGGGTCAAGTTGACAAATGCTCATACAACCAGCTGCTTTCTTTCAGTTTGTCTCAAAGGTGTGACTACATCCCTTTGCAAGTCAGGAGTGTGGATTTGAGCATTGGCGGGCTTGGACTTTAGTAGCCAACATAAGCCTCAGTAGCAGAGCTCTCACCTTGTACTCCTGGGCGGCTTCTTCCATGGGGGCCATGTTGTGACCCAGGTGCTCCTGGGAGCCCTCACAATCCCCACAAAGCAGGGCTTGATCCTCTTTGCAGAAGAGAGACAGGAGATGCTGGTGTTGCTGGCATTCAGAGGGCAGGCTGTGTCCCTCACTCTCCATATCCCAGTCATTCAGGATTTCAACCATGTTCATGAGGCACCGGTTGGGCTTGAAGTGTTTCTTCACGGGCCCTCGGCACTGTGGGCACTGGGTTGGTATATCAGGCTTCTGCCAGCATCGACGGATGCAGATTTCACAGAAGTTGTGCCCGCATTCGAGCATCATGGGGCTCGTGAAGTAATTGAGGCAGATGGGGCAAGTTGCTTCCTCGCGAAATCTCTTCCTGGAATTCTCTGCAGCCATGGCTTCACTCCTTCAGGTAGAGGTAAATGTCCTTCTTCAGGAGGAGTCACCACCTTGCAGAGAAAACAGAACAGGAGCTGAGATCAGAGTGAATGTTAGTTCATGTTTTGAAAGGCATACTAGTGACAAGAGCTAGAAACTTTATGGTGGCTGGGGATTCTGGGAGTTGGACAATACAATAAGGCTTTGCAACTCTGGTTCCAACATACAGATATACAGATTATGTTATCACCAATTGGTATAAAGCCATTTTATAATGGAGAGGCAGCATGGTGTAATAACTGGAATTCAAGCCCTCACTGAACTGTAAAATTCACACGGTGAGCAAGAGCCAGTTGAGCTTTCTCAGCCTGGCCTACCTTGCAGGCTTGTTGTTGGTGGTGTGTGGATAAACTTGAGAGGAGGAAGCTATGATTGTAAACCACAGAAGAAGGACAGTTGCTTACCCATAACAGTATTTCTTTGAGTGGTCATCTGTGAATTCACACAAATGGAGTTTTTACTGCGTCTATGCAGTGAGCTCGCAAACTTCTAGAATCTCTAGGCAAAACTTTAGTTTGCAACTTTTTGGCGGTAGCCCCCCCCCCCCAAATATTGTCCCTGTTGGTCCCACTTTACTCCAGTTCCAAGTATGCCGTGCGAAAAGCTACAGCAGAAGCTAGCAAATTGAGTAAGATGCTGAAGGGAGAATGGGCGGGATTTGTGTGAATTCGCAGATGACCACTTGAAGAAATACAGCAATCCAAAATTAAGTAAATTCGCTGAACAAGCGAATTCACAAATCCTATTCCCAGGATACTTCGCATTCAATGTGGTGTTGTTTGGTGTGATATGCATATCTGCTGTGTCCTTGGTATTCACCACATCAATTCCCATGATCCTCCATTTTTGTTTTGGCTACTGGGGCTCCTAGGTCTTCCCCGGCAGCCAGGAGGAAAAGCAGCTGTTTTTGATAGGAAAGAGCAGTGGGGAGGCTCTCCATTAGGCCTCCTGCAAGCTCTTGGGGCTTGCCCTGCTCCTGGCCCCTTGTGCCCTCAGGTACCTTTTTGCCTTCCTTCCTTCCTCCAGTGCCAGGGGGCTTCAAAAAGAGAGACCCCCCCTTTTTTTATTAGCCCCAAAGAGTTCTTCTTCCTTCATTCCTCCTCCCTTGGGTGGAGGATGGAGTGGGGCAGCCTAGGGAATAGGGGTCTGTTTTCCTCCCCTCAGGAGCATCGCTCTGGGCTCATCCACAGGGAGAGGTGGGAAATATAAATTAAAAAACTCCAACTCCCAGAATTCCATAGCCTTGAGCCACAAACAGTTAAAGCGGTGCCACACTGGGTTATTTCTCCAGTGTGGATGTAGCCTTAGTCACCAGCTCTGGTTCCTGGACAGCTTCCCCTCCCCTTTCCCTCTTCCGACTTATGGTGAGGAGGCAGTGCCATTGCCTTCAATGGGACTCCCAATGGGCCTGGTTAGAACCAGAGAGGACCCAGGCCCCCCACAACCTCACTGCAGCAAAGCTCTCCCAAATGGAGGGACTCCTTCTCTACCCCCATTCCCCACATAGTTGGAGACTTAAAGGCACAGACATACTCCCACCCCACTTTTTGGGTTTTTTTGGCAGGTTTATTCAGATGGGGTTTGCCATTGCCATTTTCTGAGGAGGCTGAGAGAGTGTGACTTACACCAGGTCACCCAGTGGGATTCCATCCCTGCCTTCTATAGCCATAGTCCAATGCTCAAACCAAGCACAAGGTTGCTTTGGACTGATTTTTGAGTTGGTGAATTGCCTAAATAACGTGAAATAAAAGATAATGAATTAACAAATAACGTGAATTGCCTAAATAACGTGAAATAAGGGATAATGAATAAGCAAGTAATGTGAATTGCGTAATAAAGTGAAATAAGGGATAATGAATGAAGAAATAATGTGAAACAAGGCAAAACCATGGGAACTGGAGGCAAGCCCCGCCGGAAGTGTAAAAAGGCCACAAGCCGATTCTGTCCTCACTGTGCAGGGATGCTAATTCGAATTCTACACTACGAAGGGTGCGTATTCATATGATACAGTGGACCCTTGTTATACGCTGGGGTTTGGTTCCAAGATCCCCCATGTGTAACAAAGTCCGTGTGTGCTCAAGTCGTATTAAATATAATGACATAGAAAAATGGTGTCCCTTATAAAAAATGGAAATCAAGGTTTGATATTTGAACATCTTCAAACCGTGTACGCTTTAATCTGTGTATAAAAAAATCTGTGTATAAGAAGGGCCAACTGTAATTTCTTTTGCATTCACAAAACTTTGGCTTTGGGATGGGAAGTGTGTTCTTCTGTGCATTTGATCACCATTCGCGTAATAGTGTTCATTTTCGAATTGGCCCTACTTTCTTTTCTTTCGAAATGGAGAGACATCTCTCCCATGTGATATCATCCTTCATATGGTGGTAAAAGGTGGACAGTAAAGAAATCCGACAGGACAAGAATTGATTAATCTGAAATGGGCTGCTGGAGTTCTACAGTTCCATCCACTGCTCAAAAGGCAGATGAATGGATTTTTGATGGATTTGAATGGATTTTTGAGCAAATCAAGCTTAATTCTCACTAGAAGCTAAGAGGTCTAAACTGAGGCTGTCATAACTTGGCCGTATTATGGGACATGACTAATGTTTGGTAAAGTGGAAGGCAGTAGGAAAAGACAAAGATGACAAAGATGGTGGATTGATTCAATCAGGAAGCCACAGCCCTGAGTTTGTAAGACCTGAGCAGGCCTGCATGACCAGGTCTCTTGGAGGTATCTCATTCATAAGATCACCATAAATCTAACCTGAGGTGAAGGCAATCAGCAACAAGAAAACAGATGTTAAACCATTGAACTTAAGAACCAGGGTTTACAAAGGCAATAGAGGAACAATGGTTAAGATTGGTTTGTTCAGTTTAGCCCAGCTTCAGGCAACATGTCTAAAGTGAGGCTTTGCCCTCTTTGGAAGAAAGACTTTGAAGGCAGGGGTCAGGAAAATGGGAGCTAAAAGTTCAAAACGCCTAATCACCAAAAGTAGGATTCTGCAAAAGATTGGCATTTCTCACATTAGGGAAACTCAGGATCAGGAATATTCAGCAATTGGGGGTGGGGCAGAGAACTCGAGTGCAGACCTTCCTAAATTCTACACACACACACTATAGGATAGGATACTGGATTGTAGTGTACAAATTTAAAAGGACAGGATTCAGACTGTGGCAAAACTTGAAATGGGGGTTCATTTTAAATCTGTGTGCACAACACACACACACACACACACACATTCAGGTGCACTCAGAGCGCATGCTTGGAATTATTGTTTTATTTGAATCATTTCCTATATTTCTATGCATTTTACATGTATTATCCTACTAGAACGGCAGGCTAGCTCCAACAGGCCTCCCTGGAAGAAGACTAACCATCCATTAAGAAGCCCGAGGGCAGGGAACCGTCCAATTAAAATGATTGTATGTACAGCGCTGTGTAAATTTACAGCGCTTTATAAATAAAGGTTAATAATAATAATAATAATAATAATAATAGTCCACCTCCCCCCCCCCCAAAAAAAAAAAAGGAACTCCAAGAAGTTCTGTTCCTTTTTGCATCAAGGAAGGGTAACTGTCTTGGGAAGACAAAGGTAAAAATAAGTGAGCCCAAAAGGCCCCACATCTGGGGCCACCAAACCATCCCACAGGAGAGCCAGTTTGGTGTCCTAATTGGAGGGCTGGACTTGGATTCTTGAATCTGAATCTGCACTGCAAAATTATTGCAGTCTGACACAAATTTTAACTGCCATGGGTCAATGCTATCATGGAACTCCAGGATTTGTAGCTTTTGAGAAAATTTTAACCTTCTCTGACAGGGAGATCGGGTGCTACAACAAACTATAAATCCCAGGAGTCTATAGGATAGAGCCATGGCAACTGAAGTGGTGTAAAGGTGTATTCATTCTGCATTACAGATTCAGCCCTGGGAGACCAGAGTTCAAATCTCTGCTCAGCCCTGTTAAACCACTGGGCAGCCTGGGGCAAGGAACTCACCCTCAGAGGAAGGCAATGGCAGACCCTTCTGAATCTGAACAAATGTTATACACACACACACACACACACACACCCTGATAGAAAGCCACTGAGTAACCTTACCTTGGGCAAGTCACATGCTCTCAACCTCAGGGGCACATGGCAAACCTCCTCTGAACAAATCTTGCCAGGAAAACCCCATGACAAAGTCACCTTAAGGTTGCCTTAAGTTGGAAACAACTTAAATATATACATACGCAATATACATACACAACAAAGCTTTAACTGCCCTGGCTCAGTGCTCGGGAAACCTGGGAATTGTAATTTATTGTGGCACTGGAGCTCTCTGACAAAAAAGGCTAAAGGTCTCATAAAACTATAGATATTCAGATAGGTTGTAATAGAATGTAGAAAAAATATATATAGATTTATGTATTTTATAATTTTCATTGTATGAATTTTAATTTTAATACAAATTATTTAAAACACATTAAAAAAACCCTACAGTTCCCAGAATTCCCTGGCATTCAGACATGGCAGTAAAAGCAGTTTCAAACCAGATTAATTGTGTTTTGTACCTAAGACTCTGGAGAACATGGTCCAAGTTCCCATGAAACCCACTTGGGCAAGTCACACTCTCTCATCTTCAGAGAATGACATGGCAAACCTCCTCTAAACAAATCTTGCCAAGAAAACCCCATGATAGGTTCACCTTCTTTGTTGCTTGCCTTAGGTTCAGCATAAATATAAAAGGATTTGGAGGCACACAACAACAAGACAAGCCTATCATAGAGTTTGCTTGGCAAGATTTGTTCAGAGAAGGTGTGCCTTTGCCTTCTTTCCTCTGAGGCTGAGAGAGTGTGACTTGGCAATAGTCACTTGGGCTGCTTCTGCGTTGCAGAAATAATCCAATTTCATACCAGCGTAACAGCCATGGCTCAATACTATGGAATTCTCGGAATTGCAGTTTTGCGAGATATTGAGACTTCTGGTGCCAAACAAACAACAATTCCCAGAATTCCATAGCTCTCAAAGTGGCTTACGGATAGTTAATTCAGATGGTTCCCCGTCCTCAAGCTTACAATCTAAAAATGCATGACACAAAAGGAGAAGGGAATGGTGAGGGGGAAGGGGTTGAGAGTGTGACTCACCCAAAGTCACCCAGTGGGTTTCTATGGCTGATTCATGATTCAAACCCAGGTCCTACTCCAACGCTCAAACCACGCTGGCTCTGGGACTAGAGAATACACTTGTCCCTCCATATTCGCTAGGATTAGGGGTACAAGACCCCAGTGAATATGGAAAAAATGCAAATAACAAAAATACCACGTTTTTACCTGGGAGGACACCTCTAGGAATCTCTAGGTCCTCCAGTGCAACTCTGTGGTCAACATCCGACACTGGCCATAGAACTGCACTGGAGGAGCTACAGATGCCTAGTATTCTCTCTAGCAATCTCTTTCAGTGCAACTTTTAGTTAAAGTTGACCATAGAGTTGCACTGGAGGACCTAGATATTCCTAGAGAAAACATATCAATCAAATCCATGAATAATCAAATCTACAGATATGGAGGGATGAGTGTACATCCCTCTCATGTTCCAGATGGGCTGCCAAGCCAGTGCCAAACCTTTACCTTCCAAGTCTGGCTGAGGCAGCTGCTTCAAGAGGGGTCCCAATCCAAGAGGCCCACGCAAGGACGGCTCTTACAGTGTCAAACTCAGAGTTTTGCAGCACTTAGGAAATTTCTCAAGCAGCGCTCAGGTCTTTGGGCGTCTGGAAAGCAAGAACGAAACAGGCAGCAAGAATGAAATTGAAATTCCTGCCAGAAGAGTCTCGACTGGGCTTCCCTCCCAAGGGCACTGGATGAAAAGTGAGCCGGGCTCCTTGTGATTGGATGGATCCAAGGAATGGAGCTACTTTGCTTCACAATGCAGCCAATCAGCAGCTGCTCTAACGTTTCATTCGAGAACATGCACAAAAATCAATCAGTGGTGCCTTTACTGACCAACTTTTTGCAAGCTTTTGGAGCTCCATGGGCTTCTTCATCAAGCAAGATGTTACAAACAGGAGGGGAAAAACATGGAGACTTCTTGAGGAACACATTGTTCTCTGCTTACAAAGAGGCCTGTGACCTCACTGGAATGGAGACATGTTTTATTGCCAAAGAGGGATCCCTCCCTGTTAAGATGCAAATAGAATTTAAATGGAGCTTCAAAAGCTTGCAACAAGCATATTGTGCATTTCGGTTGCCAATAAAAGTATCACTGATGGATCACTGAGAAAGTGTGACTTCTTGCCCAAAGTCACCCAATGGGTTTTCATGGCTGAGCGAGATTCAAACCCTGGTCTCTAGAGTCCTGGTCCAACACTCACACTACGACACCACAATGGCTTTAAAGTTTCTGCCTGATTATAGACAGAAATAAAATACCTCTGCATTACAAGGGAATGACTCCAAAGAAATATGGCCGCTTAAGGCCTCTCCCTTTTTTCAGGATGCCCTCCCATTGAGGCTATTAATGACAACTATCAAATTCCCTACATCTGAACAAGGGCTGGGATAAGTGCAACCCAGGAGCCATGATGCACAGCCCCAGAAATATAAGGATTTAAAATAATACATATTTTTGCCCCTAGAGACCCTTCATGTCTCCTAGGGTTTGGGGGACAACCATTTTACCATAGCTTTGACAGCCATTTTGAGGGCCATTTTATCACAGCTTTGGCAGCCATTTTGGGGGTCATTTTATCACAGCTTTGAGGGCCATTTTGACGGCCATTTTATCACTGCTTTGACACCCATTTTGAAGGCCATTCTGTCACAGCTTTGATGGCCATTTTGACAGCCATTCTACTGCAGCTTTGATGTCTATTTTGGCGGCTATTTTACCATAGCTTTGGCCCCTAGGCCTGCTTTAGGCCTAGAAGTCTGTCCAGGGCACTTCCGACTGAAAAGACATGGGCCTCTCCCAAGACTAAAATGTCCCGGAGATCAGAGGTTGCAGCATATATACAAAAATTAAATTTAAAAACAATAAAGCACACCCTTCCAAACAAAACCAGTTGGTAAGAAGAACAGAGGCTTCTCCTGTGAGATTATCAGTGCCCTGCAGACATATAATTAACAGAAACCCAAGGCAGCGGCCAAAGGAAATAATGGTTGACAAGGTTCTTCTCCCCTTACTTTATAACAATACAATCTGAGGCTTTTCCTTCCTCAGAAATATTTATTTCACCCTTGGTCCTTTTTCTGGCTCCAGCTTGCTCTCCTAATCCACTCACATAATCATAAGTGACTCAGAGATGGGCTCCCAGTATCCTTATCTATTAAGCATTTTAATATTTTTGGGAGTATGCTTTTGATGTTGTCACACATTATGTGGTGAAGCCTTGTATCTCTGCCTTCTTGTTTTTTATTATTAGTTTATTGTTTTCTGTTCCTTTTAAAGGATATAAATTGAAAGTGTTTTTAAACTGCTTGTTTTCTGATTGTTAAACAAAATGGGTTTTAGAAACCATGCCCGAAGTAATTCCAGCTATTGTCCTCCCCTCATATTAAGCAAGTTAAAATTTATGAGTTTTTTAAAAATTGATAGGTTAATACCAGATGTTGGTAAACCTTCAATTTCTACTTTTAACAGATTTCTCTACTTTTCTCTACTCTACGATCTCTATTTTTAACTGATTTCAGAATCAGACTGTTTGGAGTCCAAACATTCACATGGCTGGAAATCATAATGTCATTATAAATAACATCCATGATGCTAGTAAGACTGAGTAGACATGAAGATATTTAAAAAGTCTCCTGTCCTCTTAGTGGTGGGACACTTTTAGCAGAACAATATAATTTGGTGGCTGTAACAGTGAAAAATTATTTATAAAGAGCTCAGAAACCTCTCAGATAAAACACTCTTTTACCTGCTATAAAAAGGGGAAGTTCTATTCCTACCTCTATTTCAACTATTAAGAAGGATAATATTAACCCTGTTCTACAGTCATAGTCAAATGTTCAAACCATGATGCCACACAGGCTCTCTTTAAAGTTTCTATGTGATTCCAAACAGAAATAAAATCCCTTTGAGTTACAACAAGGGAATGACTCCAAAGAAAATATGGCCGCCTAAGGCCTCTCATACCCTTGTCATGAGGCACTCTACTTGAGGCCATTAATTTAATGACCAACTACCATTATTCCATTAAACTGAACAAGGTCTAGGAGAAGAGCAGCCCAGGGACCATGTGCAGCATCCAGAAATTTCTTGGGGAACTTAAACAAAGACATATTTTAGTCCCTAGAGACCCTTCCCATCCTGTATGGTTTGAGGGGAGGCCATTTTACCACAGCTTTAGCCTCTCGGTCTGCTTTAGAAACACTTCTAGGTCTCTTTCTTTCTATTGAAAAGAAAAGGCCTCTCCTCCCAAGAAGTCTGAGGGAGTCATGCACTGACTGCAGTATACATACAGAGGTTTTAAAAATTAAAGCAAACCTCACCCAACAAAACCCAAGTGCTGGTGTAACACTCAAGCCAGCAAAACAAGAGTGACCAGACTGTGAGGTATAAGTACCAAATCAAATTAATCAGGATAAAACAAGTGAAGCAGCAATTTCCAGTTTATTAATTACAGTGCACCCTTGCTTTACGCGTATGCTCGAGCCCCATTTAAATGAACGAGGCTTGTGGGTGTGGCAGTGCAGCAGCGTGCACACACCATTGGCACGCACCCCATTAATCCCTATGGGACGTGCCGCCCCTTCCTCCCTGCATTGCTTTCAGCGTATGCTGAAAGCCGCATAAAGCGCACCTGCGTATGACGCGGGCGTACTCTACAATCTTGCAAGAAGGGGTGGCAACTAGGCACACACACCTGTCTGATGTTTTACACAATATTTATAAGTCATTTTCTGTTGCAGTTTTCCTTAACTTATTTCTCATTGGCTGATGTACAAACTCTAGAAACTCTCATTACGTTTGTTTGTTTTCCACAACTACTTCATACTACTTTATACAATCCATGTTCATTTAAATTAGTCATTATAGATTCATAGGTGTGAAGTATAATATTCATGAGCCATCATTAAGCATGTGCAGAAGAGAAAATCTCTTGAACTTTAGTTTACCTTTTAGGAAAGAAAATGAAATCTATTGCAATTAACAGTGGCCTTGAGCTTCCCACTTCTTTCTTTATCTGGTTGGCCTTTATATATTAGCTCAAAGGAATGTATGTTGCTTTTGAAGCTTGTACACCCACAATTATTACAAGTTTAGTATCTTAAACTAAAAAAAAAACCCCACTGAGTCTTGTATTTTTGGCACATTACTAAAATAATGTTTTGCAAGGGTAACCAATTTTTTCTTTATCTGGGGCCTGAAATCCAAACACTCCCTATAAAGAATGTGTTTGTGGTGTATATTTTAAAAACCATTCCTGTCTTCTATACTACAGGGCTTATCTAAGTTCTACACTCATAAGTTTATTTCTACTCACTTCATATATACAGTTATACCCACATTTATACATATATCTATATATGAACATATATTTATTTGTGTGTTAAATCCAAACATTCCTTTCTCTCACAGATGTCCCCCTTTTCCAAGGCATGTCATACATTTCAACCTTCAGTCCAAGAGGGATTCCAAAATGTCCTCCATTTTGAGCATGGCCTTCTAAATTCTGAATGAGCCTTTCTGCAGTGAAAATATTTTTATTAAAGAGAGAAGTGTAGATTACATTAGAACTGTAGTGGCCATGCCTCAAACCTTCCTGCTATTTGAAGCAGCTCTATTATTGTTCAAAGATATAACTGTGTTGTTGCTGTTATTTCTTTCTTGCCTCTCTTCATTGGTTGAGGTGGGAAACAACAACAAACCAATAATGAGGAAATTAAAATAATGGTGTTTTTTGTGCGATGTTGTGTGAAATTGTTTTGTGTAATTACACAATTTTTTCCGGGATATTCACGGGATAAACTCCCAATCTCGTTTGTGTGAAGGAGGAAGGTCACATGCCAGATGGATGGACTTGATTGGGGAGGTTATGGCTATAAATTTGTAGGATGCAAGCAAAGCAGAGTACGGGGGGGCTTGGAAGTGTCTCATCCACAGAGTTCCAAGGGTAGCTAAGAACACCCACTACTCCAAGATCAGAGTCCAACACTCACACCACTACACTCTGCTGCCTCCAGGGTGACCAGAAGTCCTCCTTTTCCCAAGACCTGTTCTCCATTTCTGCCCAGGAGGAATTCCCAAATGTCCTCTGTTTGGAGCATGACTCAGAAGCATGCATTTACATTGATAGGCGCGTTTTTGGCTTTTGTTTTTGGTAAGGTCCTCCATTTTTATCCAAACAGCTTCAACTAGGGTGACCAGAAGTCCTCCTTTTCCCAGGACCTATCTTCCATTCCAACCTTCTGCCCAGGAGGCATTCCCAAATATCCTCTGTTGGAGCATAACTCAGAGGCATGCATTGGCATTGATAGCAGCGTTTTTAGCTTTTGTTTTGTAACATCCTCCAATTTTTCTCAGAACAGGTTCAACCAGAGGTCCTCCTTAGTTTTTGTGAGGTTTTCAGGCTATGTGGCCATGTTCTAGAAGAGTTTGTTTCTGATGGTTTGCCAGCATTGTGGCTGGCATCTTCAGAGAATTGAGTGGAATACATAACAACAGAACAATACACAGATTAACACGGAAATCACTCCTCCCTACCTATAGAGTGATTTCCATGTTAATCTCTGTATTGTTCTGTTGTTGAATGGCAAGGCCTCAGGGTCCTCCTTTTTCCAGGACCTGTCCTCCTCCATTCCAATCTTCTGCCCAGGAGGAATAACAAAAAAGTCCTCCATTTATTTTATGTTATTTTACTTTATTGAGCCAGACTCAGAAGCATGCATTAACTTTTAAATCTTTGAGCTTTTCTTGGAGCAGCAGCTCCTCCCCTTTTCCTGAATATTCTTCCCACTTGTTTCCTAAAAACTAAACTGGATGGATGGAATTTTTCAAACGCTCTGCCTTTTTGTTTCTACCAATGGAAAGGGAGATCGTGAGAGACAAGGCAGGTGGTTGGCTCCCAGGGGGAATCATCCAACCCCTTGCAGCATCTCCATAGAAGGCATTGCAAATAAATAATGCTGGCTTGCCCATTTGTGCTGTCTCTGCTGAGGATTCCAGCTGTGCTGAGCCTTTGGCTTATTCTAGTAAGGTTCCTCCTGGTAGGTAAGCTCTGCAGCCCTCTTTCTTTAACTTTCTTTGCTAGCTTCACTTGGGATGGCTGGATCCCAAGAGATCTGGTACACGTGTTTCCTGCCCAGTCCCTCCAATAGTGCCTTGCTTGTTATTCTTTTTCTTGGCTAGTTGGCTGGTTTCCAGAACTACTTGTTCTTCTTTCTTCCAGGTTAGTTGCAACTTGCAAGTGGTATTGGGTCTGATTCAGAGCTGGGAAAGGTCTGGGTCTGGGGGAACCCAATTCCAGCAGGACCATTAATAGGGATTTTGTCAAGAAATTGTTTTTTCCTGATTTATTCAGATGATTTTTAAACTATGAATATTTACATGTATTTATTTATTTATTTAGTTTTTATGCCACCTTTCTCCCAAAAAAGAAACTCACGAGATTAAAAAAAAAAACCACCACTTACTTTAAAGACCTTACAATTTTAAGTAAAACAAGCAATTAAAATAACCCAGTGAAAACAGTACAAAATGAACATTAAAAGCATACAAAAGTTAAAAACATAACTAAGGTCCATAATCCAATCTGAGGCTACTTTAGCTGCTAAAGAATCTTGGGAACTGTAGTTTCATGAGACATTCAGCCTTCTCTGTCACAATAAGCTATACAGTCATCCCTCCATATTTGCTAGGGTTCGGGGAACAAGACCCCCATGAATATGGAAAAATCGCAAATAACAGTAACACTGTTTTTACCTGAGAGAACACCTCTCTAGGACTGTGGTCAATGTCCAGCTGACACTGGAGTAGCTACAAATGCCTAATAGAGTATTCTCTCTAGAAGCTCTAGGTCTTTCAGTGCAACTTTTAGTTAAATTTAACCACAGAGTTGCACTGGCGGACTTAGATATTCCTAGAGAGAACATATTAATCACTTTCGTGAATAATCAAATCTGCAAATATCAAAGCCGCAAATATGGAGGGATGACTAATTCCCAGGATTCTCTGACACTGAGCCAGGGCAGTTAAAGCCATTTCCAACTGGATTATTACTGCAGTGTGGTTTGAATCCAAAGCACCTCTCTCCCATATAAAAGTGAAATGTGGATTGTTCTCATGTGTGTACATCTCATGGGTATATCTTTTAAACTGATGTGTGTTTTCACTGATGCAAAGGAATTGTTGTTTTTAAATAATTGTACTAGTTTTTGAAAAATAAAAAATACTGTACCCAAAAAAAACACAACTCTATCACACACATAGTGCATAACGCATTCCACAAAAACCACAAAATGCCAGCCTAAACTATGCTTACGTTAAAACTAAACTACATTAACAAGTAAACTACATTACTTTCCCAGCCTCACCTCCCACTATATCCTCCCCTTATACATAATTAAAGAAACCTAAACTCTCCAAAACACAACTCTTAACAAAACATACACAAACTGTATTGATTTCCAACTTCCCAAGGTTGAAAATATTAATGCTTAGTCTATTCACTTCTCAGCTACTGTACTATCAAATTTTTATGTTGCTTCTGACCTAAAAAGTCAAGCAAAATTGCTTAAATCCTCAATATACACAGTATCATATTGTGCATCTGTGTTTGTTAATTGTTATCGTTATAATATTGTGCATCTGTGTTTGTTAATTCTCCATGATATCATATTGTGGATCTGTATTTGTTGTTTGTCCACAATATCGTATCACGGATCTGTATTTCTTAATTGTCCACAATATTGTATCGTATTGTGGAGCTGTATTTGTTCCTGCTTTATTTCCTGCCTCAGCCCATGGGGAGAGGCAGGTAAGAAATAATAATAATAATAATAATAATAATAATAATAATTTTTATTTGGATCTGCCGTTGATCTTATTATTATTATTGCTATATGTGCTGTCTCAAAACTAAACCTTTTTAGGGATGGAGGAGTGAGGTGAGGACTAGTGTTAGAATTCCAACTCATTAATTAAGGGTGCATCTAGACTGTAGAAATAATGACGTTTGACACTAATTTAAGTGCTGCAGCTCCATCCTATGGAGTCCTTGTTGTTCTACAAGGTATTTTAAACCTTCGCTGCCAAAGAGTGATGGCAGCTCTCAAAAGTTCAAATCTCAGATTCTGTAGGATGCAGCTATAGACCTGCATTATTTCTACAGTGTAGATACACCCTAGAAGACCACATGAATCCTACCCCAGTTTTTAATGGACCTGTGATCCTGCTTTTACATGGTCCAAATCACCTGCTCACATTTCTCTCCCTAAGGGTTGGTGTCTGGTTTTAAACTCCATTCTCATTGTGACAAGAAAGCCAATAGGTGGCTTGTAAGAATCAAGGAAGGAGACAAGACAAGACATTAGAAATGGAGTCCACCGAAGGAAGTGCGATGGCTGCCAAACGTCCCAGGGAGTGGCTTTGGTGCAAAGCGCTTTGTCCAATCTGTGTCCAGTATTTCACAGATCCGGTGAGTCTGGAGTGGGGGCACAGTTTCTGCAAGGCCTGCCTCCTGTGTTCCTGGGAAGAGATGCCCAAATCGGACGCCTGCGTTCGGTGCGATTATCCGATTTCAATGAAGACCTTCAAACCTAATGAGCCACTGGCCCATCTGGTGGAAGAAACTAAGCAAGCGGTGGAGCATGCCAAAGAAGAGGTTGAGAAAGAGGGCATTTGTGAGACACACCAGAAGAGCCTGAACTACTTCTGCAAAGATGACCAGACTGCCCTTTGTGGGCTGTGCATGAAGTCAGACACTCACCAGAGTCACAATGTGACAAATCGCAGCAAGTATTGGGTAGGAATTTTCTAGTTATGGGATGAGTTTGGAAAGGTCACATGGTGGCTTCAAGCCAGCTGAAAGCCATTCTTGAGATTCCAGATCAACCTCTGGCAGATCCAAATAAAAATGCATCAGTGATACCTTTATTGACCAAGCGAAATGTTGCAATATACTTGTTGCAAACGTTTGAAGCTCAATGGGCTTCTTCATCAGGAGAGATGTTACAAACGAAACAGGAGGAAAAGACAATTGGAGATGTTAGTCAGATGCCTGCATGTTGTTTCAGTCCTTAGTAAAGATGGTATGCTGAAGAGGATATCTTTTGCAGGCAGGCTCCCCCTCCTTTTAGCCATGCAGCAATAGGGAGCATACCATCTTTACTAAGGACTGAAGCAACATGCAGGCATCTGACCAACAGTTCCAAATATA
Organism: Sceloporus occidentalis; assembly: GCA_023333645.1. Taxonomy (NCBI): domain Eukaryota; kingdom Metazoa; phylum Chordata; class Lepidosauria; order Squamata; family Phrynosomatidae; genus Sceloporus; species Sceloporus occidentalis. Next base: position 14,276,233 of record JALMGF010000001.1, read on the forward strand.
TTTTCTCCTCTTTGGTTTGTAACATCTTGTCTGATGAAGAAGCCCATAGAGCTTCAAAAGATTGCAACAATTATATTGTACATTTCAGTTGGCCAATAAAGGTATCACTGATGGATTTTTGTTTGGATTTGTTCAATGGCCAACACAGCTGCCCCTGCGTGTTTTCTGTATTATGGCAGATGTTGACCATAGACCTGCGTTGGAGACCTTGGAAGTTCTTAGAGAAAACACTTCTCTAAGCGTTTGTAGGTCCTCCAGCATGAGTCTATAATCAACGTGTGGCAGATGTTGACCACAGAGTTGCGCTGGAGAACTCAAACATTCCTAGAGAAAACACTTCTCTAGGTATCTGTAGGCCCTCCAGTATGATTCTGTGACCAACCTATGGCAGATATTGACCACCGAGTTGCATTGAAGGACCTTGAGAGTCCTAGAGAGGGGCTCTCTCAGGTAAAAAGAATAGTGCTTTTTTAATTTGCACATTCCACTTTCATGGAGGTCCTTCAAACCTGACCCCAGCAAATGTGGAGGGACCACTGTATATAAGGCACTTGGAAGAGTGACTTTTCAGATCACACTTTCTAGAATCTCTAGCCAACGTGGTCAGTGCTGGCTGGGGATTCTGGAAGCTAGTGTCCAAGCCATTTTCCAGGCTCTGGGAAACGTAGGTCATCTCTCTTCATAAACTGTTACATTATTTGCAGTGAAAAATTCCCAGGCAGTTCAGTATTAAAACATAGGAAGATTTCTTGGGCGTGAAGCACAGACATGGGTACTAGACTCAGATGATCCAAACACACTGCAGAAATACTCCAGTTTGAGACTGCTTTAACTGCCTTTGCTCAGTACTAGGGAACTCTGGGAACTGTAGTTTTGTGAGACATTTAGCCTTCTCAGTCAGAGCTCTGGTGCCCCAATAAACTACAGTTCCCAGGATTCCTAGCACTTAGTCAGGCAGCCAAGTGGTCTCAAACTAGATTATTTCTGCAGTGTATTTTGGACCTCGGTTCTCTATTTCAGGCAGAATTTGCTGAACTTTATTTTCCTCTCGCCGTCACCACATGCTTCTTAATAAATCTATACTTATTTTTTTGGAGGTAGCCGTGTTGGCCATATAGCAAAGTACAATAACATCCAAAATCCACAAAATGGTGATATTTTTATTTGGCCAACCAGAATGCACAAAATAGATGATTCAAGCTTTTGAAGCTTCACTGACATCTTCATCAGGCAAAAGTACATTAAAAATCATACAAGAGGGAAAAATTATAAAATGACTATGTTAGTTACAGGCTTGCATTTTTTTCAAGGCATTGTGTTGTTCTGTGGAGGGATTTCTATGCAACCAGGTCCTTATTCCTTCTGACCATGTGGCACTGAGAATGATGACATCTTGGATCTCAGAATAAGTACCTTTTTGTATTGCTAATGGGATTCCGATTTTACAATATCTCCTGGACTTTGGAATGTTTGTTCCCAGTGCCACATGGCCAGAAGGAAAAGAGTCCTGCATATATATATATATATATATATATATATTCCCCCGCAAAATAACTTGAGAAGATGCAAGTCTGTGATTGACATCATTTTATACAGTGGGTCCTTGGTATCCACTGGGGGTTGATTCTGGGATCCCCTGTGGATACCAAAATCCATGGATGCTCACATCCCATTAAATACAACGGCATGGTTAAATGGTGTCCCTTATATAAAATGGCAAAATGAAGGTTTCCTTTTTGGAATGTATATGTTCTTTGAATATTTTCAAGCCATGGATGGTTGAATCCATGGATAAAGAATCCATGGCTATGAAGGGTCAGCTGTTACTGTTTTTCTCCTGTATGTTTTTTCACACCTCTTGCCCGATGAAGAAGCCAGCTGGGCTTTGAAAGTTGGCATTGTATAGTTCTGCATTTTGGTTGACTGAATAAAGGTATCACTGTTTTGTGGATATTGTACTCTACTTGTTTTTTGTGTCAGTTATCCTCTTCTTTCCCTTCTTTTCCTGCTGCTTCTTTTGCAATCATTTCATCCTCCTGCTTTGTTCAGCAAGAATAGGGCCTGCAGAGCGGATAAACTTTCTAGAACAGTTTTTTGTGGGTTTTTCATCTGACTGGCATGTTTAAAGAATGCTGGCATGGAAGTGAGTGGGCTAGAGGGGTTTGTTGATCAAGAGAGAAAATCAAGGAGAACATCAGACCCTCCCTTCAGACATGTATGTGGCTGGGCTTTATAGTGTGTTGCTTGCTTTCTGGTCCCTGATTAACCTTGATTTCTCTCCTCAGGATCAAATTGAAGGCTATTTGAATCAAGTAATGATGATGGGACAAGATCTTTTCTGCACCAGCAGGTCAAATGCTGAAGGCAAACCAAGAGACTAGCTGGTAGGAACAAAACGGGGGGCAAAGGCATTGAAACTCAGTAGGCAAAAATTTGAATAAAATAAAAGCATCCTGGTTACAAAGTCCTAACTCATAAAGTTCATTTTTACAATTTGGAACTGCAATAAAAGGTTGCAGTATACACTGTGCATAAACTTCCATTCTGGGTTCCAATCAACCACTCCCTGTAATCAGAACATTTCCAGGCATCTACATATTGTGCTTTTTTCCCCCCCCAATGACCATGTTCAATGGGCACTGAGCATGTCCAGTTCTTACTAGATTGCTGGGAAGGAGACCTTCTTTGATTTGATTTGATTGATTGATGTATGCTTTGTTGCAAAGCTACAGGTTTTCTGAGTATGCTGATGCTTTCTATTTCTGTAGCCCTGTTCTGTTAACTACCCTATCGGCATTTGTCACATGCGTTCACTCTTGGAAGGAGTGATAAATGATTCTATTCCCACTGGCTTTTGTGGTAAGAGATATTAAACACTCCTGCAGTGTGGCATGATTTCAGTCATAGACTATGACTTTGAAGACTAGGATTTGATTTCCCACTTGGCCATGAAACACACTAGGTTTGGGCAAGTCGCATGCACTCAGCCTCAGTGGAAGGCAATCCAAAACTCCTCTAAGTAAATCTTGCCAAGAAAATCCCATTATAGAGTCGCTTTAAGTCAGAAATGACTTGAAGGCACAAAACAACAAACATAGGCTTTTGGAAGGTGGAGAGGGCAAGAATGGCTAGAGCCCTCAAAGGATGGATGAACAGCTTCCCAAGATGCAGATTAATGTTTTTGCCCAATAAATGCTTTACAGTTCGATAATGCCCACGTAGCTAGAGAGAAACGTCTGGCTTGTCAAGGCCTACAGCTTAGAAAACTAACTTTTTTGACAACAGAGTCCTTCAACCAGCTTTGCCATTGGGAACTGGAATTAAAAAATAACCTTTTCAAGTTTTGGTTAAACCAGTGTTTTAATTTGAGCTGCAAAATTGGGAAACTGACTTACTTTCTAATAAGCCAGGATCATGGACACTGGATTGATCTTGATTTGTAATCCTGTACACGAAGCATAGTTTCCCAGTTCAAGTCATTGCAGGGAAACTGTTATAATAAGCTAAGAAATCTTTGTAGCCATGTATATAAGAGGAGAAGAGAAGAATAGGACAGTCAGGCTTGTCACCCACCTGTTCTCTTACAAATCAGAGCACTACTGTAGTGGTTTGATCATTGGACTATGACTCTGGAGACCAGGGTTTGAATCCCGGCTCCACCATGAAACTCACTGGGTGACCTTGGGCAAGTCACACTCTCTCACCCTCAGAGGATGGCAAAGGCAACTCCCCTCAGAAGAAACTTACCAAGAAAACCCCAAGCCTTAGGGTCACAGTACATTGGAAGCAAAGGCACAAAACAACAACAAACACTGGATCCTGAACCAGTATGTGTCTGGGGAATCCAAGGGAGGAAACTTTATTTTCCCCAGATAGTGGAATGTCAATAGATCAGGGGTAAACAACTGTAGCCCTCCATTTATTTCCTGCTTAACACTCCAGGCAGCACCAGCCTCTGAGAGAGATGATGGGAGCAGATATCCAAAAATAATCAGAGGGCCACAGGTGCTCATACCTGATGTAGTTGTCCCTCAAGTTGACCTTTCCCTTGTCTCTTTTTGCCATTTCTTTGTAGAAGCAGACGGAGGTCATGAGGAAGAAAGTAGTGGCAGAGTTCAAGAGGCTACACCAGCTTCTGGAGGATCAAGAGTCTATGTGGATGTCGGACCTGGTAGCACTGGAGAAAACGATTGTGGGTAGTAGGAAGAGCTATGAGGCCAAATCCCAGAGTCAAGCCAGCTATGTCGATGAAATCTACTATGAGAAACAAGGCAGATATTGGGATGATGAGATGGAGTTTTTGCAGGTGAATATAATAATAATAATAATAATAATAATAATAAAATTTATTTATGTTTCCCCGCCTCTCCCATTGGATCGAAGTGGGGTTACAGACTATAAAAACCATTACAAAAACTGTTATAAAATATAAAACAATTCAAGAATACAACTTTTATTAATACACAATCATATAACATACATATCCAGGGTAAGGCAGAGAATTGATAACAACCAGCATGAATATCTTTATTCTTCAGGAATATGTAGTAGCAACACTGTCTAATGAACTGGGCATGATAATAATATAATAATAATACATTTTTTATTTCTCCTCTCCTCTGGGATCAAGGTAGAGTATAGCACATTAAAATACAAAACGCAATTAAGAACCCATAAAACCAATAGTTACAATATACTACTACAAAACCTTTAAAATGCATTCACAAGAAAACATTCTTTAGAATATACCAATTAAAAAGTCACAATTTAAAATGGACTGGGTGGGCCTGCTGGAAGAGATATGTCTTTAGTGCTGTTTTCTGGCAGACCACTGCAGTTGGGCAGCAAAAAAAAAGTTCCTCTGGGAAACCATTGCCAGTCTAGGCCTTTTTACAGACGATCTGAGTGTATGAGGCGGATTGTACAAGAAGAGGCAATCCTGTAGATAACCTGGGTAAAAGTAATAACCAACATTTTGTACTTTGCCCTGAAACTAATTGGCAGCCGATGGAGTAATTTTAAGATAGGTGTTAATGTGATCATTCCTGGATGTACCTGTAATCAGTCTGGCTGCCATATTCTGAACTTGCTGGAGTTTCCGGACTTGGCTTTAGGTTACCAGCGCATGCACTACCTTCTGTGGGTCATTTGATTCTAGGAAAGGTTGCAGTTGGCATATCAGGCAAAGCTGATAACAAGGTCTCTTGATCACCACATCAACCTAAGATGACATTTGGAGAGACAGATCCAGGAACACCCCCAAACTATAAATACAGTCTTTCGGGGAAGTGTGACCCCCATCTAGGACTGGTTGACACACATCCAGCCCCAGATTAGGAAGAGAGCTGGACTCTTTAAATAGCTGAACTTAAAAAAAACCATTCATTTTGAAAGCAGCTAGACTGGATTGAACCAAGACTGAGCTGTTATAGAGTGCCCATTTCTCCACACCTTTTCCCCTTCCCCCGGCAAAAAAGTTATTTCAGACTTTTTAAAAAAGAAGTAAAGAAACAGCTGCAAGAGTTTTGCCTTCTGGAGGTTTCTAGCAGGGATTGGGGTTAGACCTTTTGATTCTTATATTGAGGGAAAAGAATTGGCAGTGGGTAGTGGGAAGATAATACCCAGTTTCCACCCCAAGAGCAGAGAACCTAGGAGGCTGTTGATCTTAATAATGTAGAAAGGAGACGAACCACGTCATGTACTGACTAACCTCAGTGAAAAACATAGAGCTTTATTCAGCAACCAAAGTTGTTTACAACATGGTGATGTTAGAACTAAAGCAATTTCAGTAATTCAGTATGTTACAAACACAAAGCAATCCTTTTGTATTATTGGAAATAATAGAGGTTGCACCTCCATGAATATTCGAGGCAGAAGACCTCAGGTCTGCGAGAAAGAAGGAATGATTGTAATGGCATCGTAAAATGGTGTCTCTTGTATGAAATGGAAAAATCAAGGTTTGCTATTGGATATATATACTTTTTGGAATTTTTTCAAGTCATGGATGGTTGAATTTGTGGATGCAGAATCCATTGATATGGAGAGCAAAGCTGATCTCCTCAATAATACTTTCTTTCTCCCCACATAGGAATTTGGAAAGAGCTTCGTAAGGTATGTTGCTCCCCTCATGTTCTTTGATCCTTGGAATGGTATTTGTCCCACACTCATAATATGTCATTTCCCAGCAGACAACTCAAATATGTACATGCGTCTGTGTGTGTATGTTTGCATGTTCACTTCCTTCATATGCTACCTGTCTGCCAAGCATTTGAGCTGCTTACTGTTTAAAATAATGGCTTATGAGCTTAAAAAAATTGTACAAGAATAGTGGTAGTGGAGGACAAAAACAATGAAGAGAAAAATGATGTTCAGGTATCACCTTTTTCATACAGCTTTATGATAAAAGTTCTTTAATGATCAGTAAAGTCGTTATTGCTGCAGGAGACAGTTTTGGGAAGTGAAGAAGAAACCAAAATGGCAAATGAATATGTTCTGGGCTAGCCTGAAACATTTTCCTATCTGAAGCAAAGCACAAGATGGTGTCACTTTCCATTCAGTGCACAAAATAGAGCTGGACAGAGGACTAACTTGTTCTTCAGTCCTGAGGACTGGACAGTGTATTGTGCCACACTTGAAGGCAGCAAGCTGGCTTGGTCAAAGCTTTGAATTGGACTTCTTTTTTGAAAAAAGTAATACATTGTCTGATTCTCTGCAAAACTCTGAAAAGTAATTTGTTGTCATTAATTGGGGGAAGAAAGATGAAGCATGGTATGAGCTGTTGGACTGTGATACTAGAGTTCGAATTCCACTCAGCCATGGAAATCTACTTTGTGACTTTGGGCAAGTCACACTCTCTCCACCTCAGAGAAAGGCAAGAGCAAACCCTGTCTGAACAAATTCTGCCAAGAAGGCCCCGTAATAGGGTTTAGCATAGGATTGCCATTAATCAGAAATGATGTGAAACTATTTATCTTCCAACAAAATTATGGTAGGCAACACCATATTTACAATTTAGGGAATAGTACTACTAGTTAGCGTTTCATTGCGTGTCAGAGAGGCACCTTAGGAATGAGAGGAGGATGGCATGAATTTTTTTGAATTTTTAAAAATAACTTTAAAAATAACTAGAAATGGTTACTTATTACATGCCAAAGCTCACTTCATCCTGCTCATTACATTACATTACTTTTTAAATATAGGTTTGTTGTGCCTTTGTGATAATGTTTAACCCATTATGAGTCACTCTGTAAGTTGAAACTTCCATGTTCTGAGCTTTGGGGATGCAGACCTCTTTCCCTGAACACCTCATCCTCCAGATGACTGCCCCACTTTACCCAGTAACAGGGTCAACCTTGCATCTTCTCCAAACTTATAAAGAGCTTTATTTAAAGATGGCTGTATATTCTATATATGGCTTAGGTTTTTAAATCTAAAAGATAGGCTTCAAGAACAGTCAGATTTTCTTCTTGCCCCCTTCAGGTTTGATGACAGAAAGCTAGAAAATCCAGTGACTTTTCCAGCAGAACTGAAAACAAGAATCCAGACATTCTGTGATCGGAAAATTTTCCTGGACAATGTGTTGAAGACGTTCAGTGGTATGCATTGTTGCAAGGTTGTTGTTTTTTGTTTTTTTTAAATAGAAGTGCTTTGGTTTATTTACAGGAATGAAGCATGGGAAATGCAGGAGTGGACCCTACACTAAGCTATATTCTGTCAAACTCTTTTTAGGAAAATATGATTCCTTCCCTTGGATAGACTGATACAAAAATTAGGCAAACTAAAGCACCACTTGAGAAACTGAGGCCCTATACAGGCAGCCAAAATAAAGCTGCTTCGAGTCACTTTGGAGGTATGGTGTTTCAATGATGCATGCGTCCTAACAGTCTTGAAGCTGCACCAAAGCTGCACTCCAGTCCTTAGGACTGGAGCGTGGCTTTGGTTCAGCTTCTGGACTCTTAGGACACATGTATCATTTAAACAGCATACCTCAAAAGTGACTTGAAGCAGCTTTATTTTGGCTGTCTGTAACAGGCCCGAATTTTCTTTCTTGGTACAAGTTGAGTCTCCCTTACCTGAAATTCTGAAATCCAAAGTATTCCATAATCAAAATTATCCCCATGGTGGCTGATATAGTGACACCTTTGCTTTCTGATGGGTCAGTGTACACAAATTTTGTTTCATGCATAAAATTATTTAAAATATTATGCATAAAATTAAATTTAGGCTACATGTATAAGATGTATCCAAAACATAAATTAATGTACGGTTTACACATGGGTCGCATGTCCAAGATATCTGATTGTGTGTATCCAAATATTCCAAAATTTGGAAAACTCCACAATCTGAAACACTTCTGGTCCCAAGCATTTTGGATAAGGGAGACTGAGCCTGTATTAAAAGGTAACTCAGTTCAGAGTTTCCCAAGTTGTGTTTCAGTTGGCCTAAGTCCTTTACCAGTCTGTCCCTGAAAAATAGTTTTTGGGACTGTTTTGGGCAGATTTAGTAGGTGTGAACACTTGGAAACTGAATTTCTCTCTTAATTGTGTTGTTTCATTGCCTTCTCCTGGCTCTCTCTGCTTCTAATAGTAACTGTGACATCAGATTTCTTACCTCACAAACCACTTAGCAATTTTTCCTGTTCGCCTCATCTCAAAAATTCTGCCACTGTGTGGAAAGTATTTCTGGTCTTTGTTCTAACCATAGTTGCATCCACACTGTATAATGATAGCACTAATGCCACTTTATAATTTCCACGGTTCCATCTTGTGGGATTTGTAGTTTCATCTGGTATTTATAATTCACTGCCAGAAAGCTTAACTGCCAGATAGAGGTAAGCCAAATTTAAAAGCCAAGCGATAAGCTCCTTAGTAAGGCCCTTGATTGTGTGCATTCTGCAAAAAAAGTTATATAAAAATAGATAAAGCAGCCTGATTTTTTGTTCCCTAAGCCTAACTCTCTGTCTTATCTGTTGATTGTTCTTCCTGTATCAAAACCACAGAGACAGAGTTGTCCTGAATGTTCTCCGAGTCACACTTTTACATTTTCAAGCATATTTCTCCAAACTGACAACCAGTTTTATGCCTGTATTTAGGTGAAAGGCTGTAAGACCCAAGGTTTGTAGCCAGTAACAGAACACCATTTCAGATTTTTAACATAAGCCAGCTGAAGCATTAGCAATCGTGGCTTCTTTCAGTCCCCTGTAGGAATCCATATTAACTCCTCCAATGTAGTATGAATTTGCTCCCAACCTACCAGGTGCATTCCCTTCTGCCCCATTCAGCTCCTACTTTGTTTTCATGGGAAAATTTGGAAACTTACTGCTTCTTTGTTCCTCCCACCTCATCTACCTTTGCCTGCAGGAGACTGAATCCTATTCTTTAGATTCTTTAGAGATGGGAAGGCTCTGGCTTACAGGCTGTGTGCGGAGGGAGGGAATTAATAAATACCATCCCTCACAGCATCCCCAAAAAAGACATGCACAGGCGTAAGAGAAATGTAGTGTGTGTCCCTAAAAGGATGCCAGGCTGTGAACGTAACTTCATGGTGTTGAGTTGCCCAGTTGACCCACATTTTGTCATTCATTGTTCTTGTTCATTTATATTAATTTAAGATGAAATGGCTCTAATACTGAAAGGAAGAGGAAGAAAGAGATTTAAAAGAGGCTTATCAGAGGAACAAAAAGGCAACAGAGGTAAGATGAAACAGAAACCTGTAATAACTAGCAAAGACAAAAGTGTGATTTAGTCCTTCCCTATGCAAATGGAGAAGAGCTGTCAGGAAAACCAAACGTATTAATTTATCTGATAGTTGAGTTCATATCCCGCTTTTTGTCCAGTGAATGAAGTTGAAGTAGTGCATTCCTTCCCATTTTGTCTTTGCAATGCTTTATTCCCCTGTTCTCCTCCTCCACTTCATCCTCAGGACAACCCTTGTTCCCCTTCTGGGGGTCCTGCCCCACCATTTGATGACCATTGCTGTAGAGGGTAAGGTCTCTTGGGATGGTTCATTCACAGGATTGCCAGAAGTCAAGGTCAACTCAAAGGCAGTAGGCAACAAAATTATTTGGTGGGCCTCAACACCCTAAAGGCTCCAGATCCCATCTGATCTTGGAAGCTAAGCAGGGTCACCCTGGTTGCTACTTGGATGGGAGGCCATCCATGAATACCAGGTGCTGTAAGAGCTATTTCAGAAGAAGGAACTGGCAAAACCATCTTTTGAATATTCCTTGTCATTAAAAAACCCTATGAAATTATGGGATAGCCATAAATTGACAGACAATTTAAAGGCACACACACATTTGAGATTATCAGATGGGGGACGAAACATCCTTGTCCCATCCTTTTTCTGTACTTATAGCACAATTGCGAGAAGATTTTCATACAACATCATACTTATCCTGTCAGTGTCTTGTCAACTGCAGTTGACTGTGATCACGCAAAAGACTTATATGACATCGCCCTGATTCCATCACTGTCCTGTCAGTGAAGTGGAATTGTCCAGTCCTTGCTCTTCATTTTGTATTAACAGAGGAACACATTAATGCCATTCCACTTCACTGACAGCTAATGACAGGATGAGCGCAAATGTATGCATGTCTTTTGTGCAATCTCTGTCACAGACGGGATTAGGACAGGTTTCACTCCCATCCCCTGTCTGATAATCTCCATTGTTTGGTGCTTATATAGGGAAGAGCTGTATATACAAATTACAGTCTTCTTTCTCTTGGTCTCTTTCTGACCTGCAGTGCAAGTTATTCTGGATCAAGACACAGCCAATATACATCTCTTTCTTTCTCAAGACCTGAGGACAGTGGAGTATCGCAGATATTTTGACTCCTTGCCTGAACGTTCCTTGCCTAAACGTCCTAGAGGTTTTAGATTTTTGCCCTGTGTTCTGGGCCGTCAGGGTTTCACTTCAGGGAGGCATTATTGGGAGGTGAAGGTGTGTGGATTGGGGCGTGATTGGGCTCTAGGAATCGCCAGGGAGTCTGTGGCTAGGGACGACGATCTTCGTGGTCCTCAGAAAGGGGTCTGGGTGGTGGGAAGGCGCCAGAGAGATCTACTCTGCTCTCGTTGGCTCTTGGCGTTTGCGCTCCAAGAAGGTACTGATGATACCGTTCTGATTTTAAGGTAGAAACCAGAGAAGATCCGCGTGTGCCTCGACTGCTCAGAGGGCCGAGTGGCCTTCTCCAATGCAGACACAGATGAATTCATTTATAGTTTCAGTTCGGCCATAATTTCTAGGGAGAGGATCCGCCCTTTTTTCTGGTTGGACAGTGAGAAAATTACATTGTTGATGCTTTAGTAGAGTTGGGGGGAACCTTTTGGCACTATAACTCCCAAAATTGTAGGAATTTCAAGACTGTCCAAGAAAGATAACCTTTCTGTTAGCTTTTCTTAAGAGAGAGGTCAATCCTATCTCTAGCTCACTTTTTCCCCTTTCACCCCACGGAAAATGTGAATGGCTAAACAAGGAGTAGTGTTACTTCAGTAGTGTTACCTTTAATTACAATCTTAATCGCTTTGGAAGAAAAGTGAATGGTAAACAAGAAGATTCGTAGTTACTTGAGTAGAGAACCATCTTAATCATTTTGGAGGAAAAGTGAATGGCTAGAGAAGGAGATGAATAGAATTACTTCTAGTTACTTTCAGGGAACAATCTTGTTCACTCTGGAGTGGTAGTAAATATATTGGTTCCAGGAAGCATGAATGTGGGTACGTCAGAGTGATGATCAGCATATTATATACTTAAATGGTTGTTGCTTCCACTTTAGCCTCACTCACTCAGAAGCCATTTTAGTGTCTCTCTCATCCTTATTCTCTCTCAACTGTTAAATGCTGCTGCTTTTCCTTGAGGAAAAGTGTGCCGTTTCAATAAAAGTTGCCAAGTTCCATTTGTGACAAAGTGCTTTATGTACCAGTAAATAAGAGGTGGTATTTTTAAAAATTATTATTATCTGAATGCAAGATATAGGCCTAAATATCCTACAAGCACCTGATCCCAAGCTAAGTGGGGTCAAGCCTGGTAGTTTAGATGGGAGACCACCAAGGAGTCATAGGCTCTATTAGAGAAAGAGTGCAAGTAGCAAACCACCTCTGAGTGTTTCTTGCCTAAGAAAAATGTGTAAACTTAATAAGGCTGTCACAAGCCAGCATGTACACATACAGAGAGTTATGACAACCTTATTAGTGGGGCATTCTGGAGACACCAAAAACATGGCTTTCCAAGTGCTGCTTTGAAGCCTTTGTTCATATGAGGCATGTGGGGGCAAAAACTATTTTTTCACAGTAGCCATAGAAGCCCCCTCTGGCCTTCCAGGTGACAGCCTATGGGATGTGTGTGTATTGTGTGCCTTCAATCTTTTCCCCATTTGTGGCAACCTATCATGGGATTTTCTGGGCAAGGTTTGTTCAGAGGAAGTTTGCCATTGCCTTCCCAAGGCTGAGAGCATGTGACTTGCCGAAGATCAACCAGTTGGTTTCATGGCCAAGCAGGAATCGAACCCTGGTTTCCGGATTCATAGTCCAACACACAAATCACTGCACCACGCTGGTGTCCTTTCCTTTTTCCTACAGCTGTCTGGCCCCACCATCTCTACAGGCTTAGGTTTAAAATTTTTATCTGTAATGTAATAAGGAGACCTTGGTCTGGGGAATTTATCATTAGCTCAAATAGAGGAGCAGTCTCTAGTCCTGTGTATACAAAGGTTGCCAAGGTAATAATAGGTCATCAGAGACAAGTTTTATGAAAACTGACTAATGTTTATTATTCATACACACATAAGACAAGCATACACTCACACAATCACTTGAGAACTCAGGAAGATAGTGAGTTAGCATTGGACAGATAACATGATGCTTTCCAGTGGAAATATTCACCTGTTTTGGTGGTGTTCCAGGTCCAGACTGATGAAGACTCAGCAACACTGAGAGGAAGGAAGGGGGGGAGTGGGTTGGAACTATGTCAGAACTCAGACGCACAGGAAGTGTGCCTGGGTTTAACACAGACCACTGACAAAAGATATGAGAGATCTTAAATAAGGCAAAATCTTGCCTCAGGCTAAGAGTTGTTTTCCACATTTCAAAGGAAAGCCAAATTACATAGTAAAGATTGCTTGATCTATAGACAGTCTCCAAGGTAAGGAGGGGTCTGGTCTGGCAAAAACATCCTGGCCATAAATCTGCCTCAAAGGTGTGAATGACTCTTCCTGTTGGCAACTCCTGTCAGGGCCTCTTTGATCTATGTTTGAATAGCCTACATGATGGGCCCATCCTTCAGTGATGGAGAACTCTTATGTCATGTATCCCATAGGCATTCTGCATAGGGTCATCAGAAGAAAAGTCATCCACATTTAGGATTTTAAGGCTCCAATGCTGGTAACACAAAGGACAGAACAATTCTTCCATTCTCCCCACCACAAGAAGCAAATTGGCCTGGCAGTTGAATGTTGAACACTATTATTAGGACAGTGTCCTCCACTGCACCCAAGAGCAGCAGGTTGGTTTGGGGCAATGGCTGAAAGGATAATGCTGCTGACCACCCACTCATTCATCCCGGATGAGTTGCCTGAGGTCCTTGAAAGGGATGGCCCTCAGCCACAACAGCCTGGGAAGACAGAACTGCAACATGATCCCAGGCTCCACCTAAATGACAGTAAAACAGGAGCAGATGTCTGGCCATCCAGGTATGATTGGCCTGCAAGTCCCAACACGTCTCACCAAGGCTATGATGGCTAAGAGTTACAAAACTTGCAGTCCCAAGAGCATCTGGAGGGTCTCATCATAGAAGCAAACTGTTCTTTTTCACTTTGAAGTGAAACCAAACTCATTCATGAAAAGAAAGGGGGAGAGTTGAAGAGAAATGTACTTCTGTGGGTGAGCAAACCTCAAAAAAGGACCCAGAAAGCCACACTAAACCACTCTGGCAAATGGATAATCTGAAATTGGAAGGCCAGACAGACCAAAAACTGTTATGGCAACAGAACAGCAAAGGCCGTATTGCACCAACATGTGCCTTCAAGTCGTTTCTGACATATAGTGACCTTAAGGTGAACCTGCCATGGAGTTTCCTTGGCAAGATTTGTTCAGAGGAGGTTTCCCATTGCCTTTCCCTGAGGCTCAGAAGGTTACCCAGTGAGTTTTATGGCCATACGTAGAATCAAAGCCTGGACTCTAGTAGTCAAACCGCTGTGCCATGCTGGCTCTCACCAACATGCAATATTATCCAGACAATTCAGTCCTATGGTTGTGCTCTTGATTTCGCAATGGTTCAGGCTGGAACAGCAACAAAGCTGCATTTTTCATCTGGTGGGGGTAGCTAGCGATCTCACAACATAGTCTTGGGCATAAGGGCCACATCTTCATAGGTCCTTGGTTTGAATGCCACCATTCTGTGTGGCTAATCATCCTGGGGCTACATACCAGACGTCTGTAGACCCTTCCCCTCAAACACAGCCACACCAGCAGCAATGGACCAACACTTCACTCCCACACAAGTCACATGAAGATTCCCCCCTTATATTGACTAGGTTTGAAAACTCACCTGCCTCCTGCCTGGCCTGTATGGAGATGTTCAAGGAGGTGAGTGGGCCTGTTCAAAATAGCTGGAGGGCACCAGACTGCCTTATCAAAGTTGCAGGGAATGGCTCCCCCATTCCTGTTCTCATGCCATGAAGTGCACAGCAAGACACAGAAAAACCATGTGTGATTCCTTGCCCAGGATGAGACAAGCCTTCCCAGAACTTGTCTGATCAGGTGCAACGGCAGGGTCCTAATAATCCTTAACATGAGGGAAAGGGTAGATGCCCAATTGTGCTGGCTCCAGATATCTCCGTTCCACACGAAACTGCTTTCTACAGCATCAAATCAGTATTTAATTATGTTTTAAATGTGTTTTTCAAAAAGTGCAAGCTGCCTTGCTATCCCATCCTGTGTTGTGTGCCTTCATGTCATTTCTGACTCATGGCTACTCTAAGACAAAGCTATCACAGGGGTTTCTTGGCATGATTGGTTCAGAGAGGGTTTGCCATTGCCTTCCTCTGAGGCTGAGAACATGTCACTTGCCTGAGGTCACCAAGTAGGTTTCATGGATGAGTGGGGAATTGAACCCTGGTCATCAGAATTGTGGTCCAACATTCAAACCACTATGCCGCTCTGACTCTAATTTATAAATTGGATTGCTTAATCTGATGTTCAAAGATATAACCATGTTAGTCTGTTGAATCAGTATGTAGAGAGATCTTATACCACCTTTGAGAATAAATGAAAGAAAGAAGTTGGCATCATGAACTGTCATCGACATACATCTGCTTCCTCAGATGCATTTGGTGTCCAAATGTTAAAGTCAGAAAAGCTAAAGTACAAAATGAACTCATGCTTGCTATAGAGGTTAAGAACAACGAAAGGGACTTTTTGGGGTATGTTTGTAACAAAAGGAAGAAGAAGGAAATGGTAGGGCCACTGTGCAGAGAAGATGGCAAAATGCTAACTGAACAGAGAAAAGGCAGGTCATTAAACAGAGAGTCTGTGAACATTTAGAAGGGAATGCCATAATCACAAAAAGTCAACATGGGTTTCAGAGAAACAAGTCATGCCAGACTAATCTGATCTCTCTCTCTCTCTCTCTCTCTCTCTCTCTCTCTATATATATATATATATATATATATATATATATAATTACCAGCATGGTAGATCTTGATTTCAGTAAGGCCTTTGACAAGGTTCCCCATGACTTTCTTGCAAGCAAGCTTGTAAAATGTGGGCTAGACAAGGCAACTGTTACATGGATTTGTAATTGGTTGACCAGCCAAACTCAAAGGGTGCTCACTGCTCAACAGTGGCTCTTCTTCATCCTGGAAAGAAGTGACTAATGGGGTACCATAGGGTTTTGTCCCGGGCCCAGTGCTGTTCAACATCTTTAGCAATGACTTGGATGAAGGAATAGAAGGCATGCTTTTCAAATGTGCAGATCACAACAAATTAGGAGTGTTTGTTTATTCTCCACAATATTGTATCATGGATCAGAATTTGGTAATTGCTGTCGTTCCCTGCATCAATTCATGGGGAAAGGTAGGTAAGATATTATTATTATTATTATCATGACTGCTATATGTGCTATCTCAAAACCAAACCTTTTTAGGGATGATGGTGCAAGGTGGGGACTAGCGTTAGAATTCCAACCTATTAAATAAGAGAGCATCTACACTATAGAAATAATGCAGTTTGGCACCACTTTAAGTGCTGCAGCTCCATCCTATGGAGCCCTTGTACACAAGGTCTTTGAACCTTCTCTGACAAAGACTGGTGGCACTTCTCCAAAGTACAAAAACCAGATTTTGTGATGTCCTCCATTTTTCTCAGAACAGGTTAAACGTGTGTGTGTGTGTGTGTGTGTGTGTGTGTGTGTGTGTTACCAGAAGTCCTCCTTTTTCCAGAGCCTGTCCTCCATTCCAGGCTTCTGCCCAGGAACAATTCCAAAAAGTCCTCCATATATTTTTTCTTTTTTTCTTTTATTGAGCCTGACTAAGAAGCAAGCATTGATCCTGAAGCCATTTGAGCTTTTCTTGGGGCAGCTCCTCTTTTCTCCCTGAATCTTCTTCCCATGCTTTTCAAAAAGTAAATGGTTCAAAAGGGGAATCTTTTCAAATTCTCTGCCTTTTGGTTTCCACCAATGGGAAGGGAGATCTTGAGAAAGAGGGCAGGTGATTGGCTCCCAGGGGGAATCCAGTTCCCCTTTGTATTTACATTAGGCATTTGCTTGCCCAGATGTGCAGAAGGAGGAGGCTGGAAGCATCCCAGGCTTATTCTGGGTCCTCCTGGTAAGTAGCTCCTCTTTCTTTAACTTTCTTTGCTAGCTTCACTTGGATGGCTGGATCCCAATGCTTTGGTGGAGATTTGATACACATGTTTCCTTGCCCAGTTCCTCCAATAGTGCTTTGTCTGTTACTCCTTTTCTTTGCTGGTTTCCAGAACTTTTTGTTCTTCTCTTCTTCTCTCTTCCAGGTTAGTTGCAAGCTGTATTGGGTCTGATTCAGAGCTGGGAAAGGTCTGGGTCTGGGGGGGGAAACCCAATTCCAGCAGGACCATTAATAGGGATTTTGTCAAGAAATAGTTCTCTTCCAGGCTTATTATCCAAGTGGTTTTTTAAAATTGTGAATGTTTAAGTTATTTCTTTACTTTATTTCATTTTTAATGCCACCTTTCTCCCAAAAAAGGAGCTTGCTACATAAAAACACTTTAAAAACTTTACAGCTAAGGAAAAAAAATCCAATTAAAATAATCCAGTGAAAACAGTACAAAATGAACATTAAAAGCATACAAAAGTTAAAAACATAACTAAGGCCCAAACTTATTTGTTTACTTATTTATTTCATTTATTTATGCTGCCTTTATCTCAAAAAAGGGACTTGGCAGGATAAAAACACTTTTAAAACTTTACAGTTAAAAAAAACAGTGTAAAATGAACATTAAAAACATAGGAAAGTTAAGTCAGAGAGCTATAGTGCCACAATAAGCTACAATTCCCAGGGTTCCCTAGCACTGAGCCAGGGCAGTTAAACCAGTTTCAAACTGGATTATTTCTGCAGTGTGGTTTGAATCTAAAACACCTCTCCCTCACACAAAAGTGAAATGTGGACTGTTCTCTTGTGTATATCTCATATGTGTATATCTTTTAAACTGATGTGTGTTTTCACATGCTGTGTAATTGTTGTTGTTTGAAATAATTGTATTAGGTTTTGAAACATAAAACATACTTTACCCAAAAAACAACTGAATTACACACAAATAACACATTTCACAAATAGCACAGAATACCATCCTAAACTATACTTATGCTAAAACTAAAGTGCATTAACAACTAAACTATTTTACCCCCAACCTCCCCTGCTCCTATATATCCTGCCCTTATACAAAACTAAAAAAAACTAAACTCCCAAAACACAACTGCATATTGACTTACAACTTCCCAAGCCTGAAAATATTAACACTTAAATCTGTTCATTCCTCAACGACTATCAAATGTTTTTGTTGCTTCTAACCTGAAAACAGAAAGGAAATTTGGTTCAGTCTTCAATATCCATAATATGATATCCACATCATCATCATCATCATCGCTATATGTGCTTTCTCAAAACCAAACCTTTTTAGGGATGGAGGAGTGAGGTGAGGACTAGCATTTGAATTCCAACCCATTAAGTAAGGGAGCATCTACACTGTAGAAATAATGGAGTTTGAAACCACTTTAAATGCTGCAGCTCCATCCTACTGAGTCCTTGTAGTTCTACAAGGTCTTTTAACCTTCTCTGCCAAAAATCCCAGTTTCAGTAGGATCCAGCTATAGGAGTTCAGGTGGTGTCAAACTGGATTATTTCTACAGTGTAGATGCATCCTAGAGGACCACATGAATCCTACCCCAGTTTTTAATGGACCTGTGATCCTGCTTTTACATGATCCAAATCACCTGCTCACATTTCTCTCCCTAAGGGTTGGTGTCTGGTTTTAAACTCCATTCTCATTGTGACAAGAAAGCCAATAGGTGGCTTGTAAGAATCAAGGAAGGAGACAAGACAAGACATTAGAAATGGAGTCCACCGAAGGAAGTGCGATGGCTGCCAAACGTCCCAGGGAGTGGCTTTGGTGCGAAGCGCTTTGTCCAATCTGTGTCCAGTATTTTACGGATCCGGTGAGTCTGGAGTGCGGGCACAGTTTCTGCAAGGCCTGCCTCCTGTCTTCCTGGGAAGAGATGCCCAAAGCGGTCGCCTGCGTTCGGTGCGAATATCTGATTTCGAAGAGGACCTTCAAACCCAACGAGCCACTGGCCCGTTTGGTGGAAGAAACTAAGCAAGCGGTGGAGCATGCCAAAGAAGAGGTTGAGGAAAAGGGCATTTGTGAGACACACCAGAAGATCCTAAACTACTACTGCAAAGATGACCAGGCTGCCATTTGTGAGCTGTGCAGGGAGTCAGAGATGCACCGGAGTCACAAAGTGACAGATCGCAACAAGTATAAGGTAGGAATATTCTGGTTATGGGTTGGGCTTGGAAAGGTGACATGGTGGCCTCAAGCCAGCTGAAACCCATTCTTGGGATTCCAGGTAGAAGCACAGAGTTGGAAGAGACTACAAGGGCTTCCAATCCAACCCCTTGCCATGCAGGAACTCACAATCAAAGTATCCTCGACAGATGGCCATCCAGCCTCTGCTTAAAAACCTCCAAGGAAGGTGACTCTACACTCTGAGGGAGTGTGCTCCACTGTCCAACAGCCCTTACTGTCAGGAGGTTCCCCCTAAAGTTGAGCTGGAATCTCTTTTCCTGCAGCTTGCATCCATTGCTCTGTGTCCTATTCTTTGGAGCAGCAGAAAACAAGCTTGCTCCGTCCTCAATGTGACACCCTTTCAAATGTTTAAACA
This sequence comes from Sceloporus occidentalis, assembly GCA_023333645.1. Lineage (NCBI taxonomy): Eukaryota > Metazoa > Chordata > Lepidosauria > Squamata > Phrynosomatidae > Sceloporus > Sceloporus occidentalis. The sequence goes on from JALMGF010000001.1 coordinate 14,295,640, forward strand.
GAGTTATCATATCACCTCTTAACCGTCTCTCATTCCTGACATACGAGCTTATCATACTGGGGCTAATTTTGGCATTAAAGAGAGATTAAAGCGCTTTTAAAGCATCCTGTAAATAAAGGGAAAATGGTGAGTAATTGCATGAATGATTATCACATGATATTGCGCAAATAAAGTGCAGTCGGAAATGCATTGTTGCTGGAATCCCAAAAGTAAAAAGATACGTCTTAATGCGTCTTTGTGACCACTTTAATGGTGGGTTTTGTGCGATGTTATGTGAAATTGTTTCAGGTAATTACACAATTTTTCCATGATATTCACAGGACAAACTCCCAATCTCTTTCGTGTGATAAACTCCTAATACATATTTCTATACTCAAACTCATTTCTGGCTAACATTAGAATGGCACTTGGTACATGCTCTCAGCCTCATGTTTGAGTGTTGAATTCTGACTCTGGAGACCAGAGTTTGAATCTCCATTTGGCCATGAGACTGAGTGGATGACCTTGGGCAAGTCACACACTCTCAGCCTCAGGGGAAGGCCATGGCAAACCCCCTCTGAACAAATCTGGCCAAGAAAGCCCCATGATAGTTTTGCTTTTGGGTCGCCATAAGTCAGAAACGAAGCCAGGGCACACCGCAACAACAAATATGCTTACAGGCTTTCATATGTTTTAGAAGCTGGGAGAGTCTGACTTGCCCAGGGAAGCACACATTCTCTAACACTTTATTTGCTTTCCAGAAACTTGATTCTGAATATATTTTTTAATTAAAAAATCTTATTTAAGAAGCAAATCTGATACAGGAGAAGGTTATGAAATATCCTCCTCTCTGGGCTACCTTCAGCGGGCTCACCAATACCAAAAATAGGCCTACTGAGACAGAGCCAGTCACAAAATGGCTGCAAGTGGAGCTCACGTTTGGCACAGTCAGCCTGCTTTTACAGAAACCATGTTACAGTTGGCCCTCCATATTTCTGGCTTTGACCTTTGCGGATTTGAATATTTGTGCTTTTGCTTAATATGTTCTCTCTAGGAATCTAGGTTCTCCAGTGCAACTCTGCCAGAAGTTGACCATAGAATTGTGCTAGAGAACCTAGAAGTTCCTAGAGAAAACACTTTTCTAGGCATTTGTAGGCCCTCCAGCATGAATCTGTGATCAGCCTCTGGCAGATCCAAACAAACATCTGTCAGTGGTACTTTTATTGACCAGCTGAAATGAACAATATACTTGTTGCAAGCTTTCAAAGCTCCATGGGCTTCTTCATCAGGCAAGATGTTACAAACCAAACGGGAGGAAAAAGAACAATTGGAGATGTTAGTCGGATGCCTGCATGTTGTTTCAGTCCTTAGTAAAGAGGTTATGATGTGGAGGATATCTTTTGCAGGAGGGTTCCTCCTCCTTCTGACCATGTGGCAGCAGGGAGCATACAGTCTTTACTAAGGACTGAAACAAAATGCAGGCATCTGACTAACTACTCCATTTTTTTCTCCTCCTGTTTGATTTGTAACTTTTTGCCTGATGAAGAAGCCCATGGAGCTTTGAAAACTTGAAACAATTATATTGTGCATTTCAGTTGGCCAATAAAGGTATCACTGATGGATTTTTGTTTGGATTTGTTCAATGGCCAACACAGCTGCCCCTGCGTGTTTTCTGTATTATGGCAGATGTTGACCATAGACTTGCGCGGGAGACCTTAGAAGTTCCTAGAAAAAAACTTCTCTAGGCATTTGTAGGTCTTCCAACATGATTCTATGATCGACTTATGGCAAATGTTGACCATAGAGTTGCACTGGAGAACTTAGAAGACCCTAGAGAAAACACTATTTGCACATTACACTTTCACAGGGGTCTTTCACCCCTAACCCCAGCAAATGTGGAGTACCTAAGGAGTTTGGAAGAGTGACTTTTCAGACCACACTTTCTAGAATCTCTAGCCAACGTGGTCAGTGCTGGCTGGGGATTCTGGGAGCTAGTGTCCAAGCCATTTTCCAGGCTCTGGGAAACGTAGGTCATCTCTCTTCATAAACTGTTACATTATTTGCAGTGAAAAATTCCCAGGCAGTTCAGTATTAAAACATAGGAAGATTTCTTGGGCGTGAAGCACAGACATGGGTACTAGACTCAGATGATCCAAACACACTGCAGAAATACTCCAGTTTGAGACTGCTTTAACTGCCTTTGCTCAGTACTAGGGAACTCTGTGAACTGTAGTTTTGTGACACATTTAGCCTTCTTTGTCAGAGCTCTGGTGCCACAATAAACTACAGTTCCCAGGATTCCTAGCACTTACCCAGGCAGTCAAGTGGTCTCAAACTAGATTATTTCTGCAATGTATTTTGGAATTTGGTTCTCTATTTCAGGCAGAATTTGCTGAACTTTATTTTCCTCTCGCCGTCACCACATGCTTCTTAATAAATCTATACTTATTTTTTTGGAGGTAGCCGTGTTGGCCATATAGCAAAGTACAATAACATCCAAAATCCACAAAATGGTGATATTTTTATTTGGCCAACCAAAATGCACAAAATATATGATGCAAGCTTTTGAAGCTTCACTGGCTTCTTCATCAGGCAAAAGTACATTAAAAATCATTCAGAAAAAAATTAATTAAATGATGATGTTAGTCTCAGACCTGAATTTTCTCAAGTAATTTTGTGGGGGGATATCTTCCTTCTGACCACGTGGCACTGAGAATGAAGAAGACATCTTGAATCTCAGAATAAGAACCTTTTTGTATTGCTAATGGGATTCCGATTTTATCTCCTGGACTTTGGAATGCTTTGTTCCCAGTGCCACATGGCCAGAAGAAAGGAGTCCTGCTTACATATAGATGTTCCCCCATAAAATAACTTGAGAAAATGCAGGTCTGTGACTAACATTGTCATTTTATACAGCAGATCCTTGGTATTCGCTGGAGTTTGTTTCTAGGACCCCCTATGGATACCAAAATCCATGGATGCTTAACTCCCACTAAATACAGTGGCATAGTAAAATGGTGTCCCTTATATAAAATGGCAAAATTAAGGTTTGCTTTTTTGGAATGTATATGTTTTTTTTTAAATATTTTAATGCCATGGATGGTTGAATCCATGGATAAAGAATCCATGGCTATGAAGGGTCAGCTGTTATTTTTTTTTCCTCCTGTATGTTTTTTCACACCTCTTGCCTGATGAAGAAGCCAGTGGTGCTTTGAAAGCTTGCATTGCATATTTCTGCATTTAGGTTGACTGAATAAAGGTATCACTGTTTGTGGATTTTGGATGTTATTGTACTCTACTCATTTTTATGTCAGTTGCCCTCTTCTTTCCATGGTGCTGTTTTTGCTTCCTCCTCCTGCTTGCCTACTGTTCAGCAAGAGTAGGCCTGCAGAGTGGATAAACTTTCTAGAGGAGTTTTTTGTGGGTTTTTCGGGCTATGTGGCCATGTTCCAGAAGAGTGTGTTCCTGATGTTTCTCCAGCATCTGTGACTGGAGTGGGCTAGAGGAGTTTGCTGATGAGCAGAGAAGATTAAGGAGAACATCAGACCCTCCTTTCAGACATGTATGTTGCTGGACTTTATAGTGTGTGCTTGCTTTCTGGTCCCTGATTAACCATGATTTCTTTCCTCAGAATCAAATGAAAGGCTATTTGAACCGAGTGATGATGATGAGACGAGATTTTTACTTGAACTGCAATTCAAATGCTGAAGGCAAACCACAAGAGTGGCTGGTAGGAACAAAGCTGGGGGGCAAAGGCATTGAAACTCAGTTGGCAAAAATTTGAATAAAATAAAAGCACCCTGGCTACATAGTCCTAACTGTCAAAATTCATGTTTACAATTTGTAACTGCAATAAAAGGTTGTAGTATATACACTTGCATAATAGGAACACTTACATTCCGGGTTCCAGTCAACCATTCCTTGCAATCAGAACATTTCCAGGCATCCTTTCTACATATTGTGCTCTTTTTTTCAGTGACCATTTTATATTCTGCGGGTACTGAGCATATTCAGTTCTTACTAGCTTGCTGGAAAGGATGCCTTCTTTGATTTGATTGATTGACTGATTGATTGCCTTGTTGCAAAGCTCCAGGTTTTCTGTATGCTGATGCTTTGTATTTCTGTAGCTCCGTTTGTTCTGTTAACTCTCCTACCAGCATTTGCCATGTGTGTTTGCTCTTGGGAGGAGTGATAAATGATTCTATTCTCACAGGCTTTTATGGTAAGAGATACTGAACGCTCCTGCAGAGTGGCATAATATAGTGGTTTGAGTGTTGGACTATGACTCTGAAGACCAGGGTTTGATTTCCCATTTGGCCATGAAACCCACTAGGTGATCTTGGACAAATCGCATGCTCTCAGCCTCAGGGGAAAGATATGGCGAAGCTCCTCTGAAGAAATCTTGCCAAGAAAACCCTATTATAGGGACGCCTTAAGTCAGAAATGACTTGAAGGCACACAACAACAAACGTAGGTTTTTGGAAGGTGGAGAGGGCAAGAATGGCTAGAGCCCTCAAAGGATGGATGAACAACCTCCCTAGATGCAGATTAATGTTTTTGCCCAATAAATACTGTGACTGTTCCTTTAGCTTTACAATTCCTTACTGCCCACCTAGTTGGAGAGAAATTTCTTCTGGCTTGTTAAGACCTATAGCTTAGAAAACTACTTTTTATAGGACAGAGTCCTTCAACCAGCTTTGACATTGGGAGCTGGAATTAAAAAGTAACCACAGTTTTCCAGTTCAAAACATTGCAGGGAAACTGTTCTAATAAGCTAAGATGCCTTTGTAGCCACGTATGCAAGAGGAGAAGGGAAGAATAGGACAGTCAGGCTTGTCTTACAAATCAGAGCACTACTGTAGTGGTTTGATCATTGGACTATGACTCTGGAGACCAGGGTTTGAATCCCGGCTCTGCCATGAAACTCACTGGGTGACCTTGGGCAAGTCACACTCTCTCACCCTCAGAGGATGGCAAAGGCAACTCCCCTCAGAAGAAACTTACCAAGAAAACCCCAAGCCTTAGGGTCACAGTACATTGGAAACAAAGGCACAAAACAACAACAAACACTGGATCCTGAACCAGTATGTGTCTGGGGAATCCAAGGGAGGAAACTTTATTTTCCCCAGATAGTGGAATGTCAATAGATCAGGGGTAAACAACTGTAGCCCTCCATTTATTTCCTGCTTAACACTCCAGGCAGCACCAGCCACTGGGAGAGATGATGGGAGCAGATATCCAAAAATAACCAGAGGGCCACAGGTGCTCATCCCTGATTTAGTTGTCCCTCAAGTTGACCTTCCATTTGTCTGTTTTTGCTATTTCTTTGTAGAAGCAGACGGAGGTCATGAGGAAGAAAGTAGTGGCAGAGTTCAAGAGGCTACACCAGCTTCTGGAGGATCAAGAGTATATGTGGATGTCGGACCTGGTAGCACTGGAGAAAATGATTGTGGACAGTAAGAAGAGCTATGAGGCCAAAGCCCAGAGTCAAATCCGCTATGTTGACGAGGCCTATATAGAGATGGAAGGACGATGTTTGACGGGTGAAAAGGAGTTTTTGCAGGTGAATATGTAGTAGCAACAAAGCCTACTCAACTGGGCAAGATAATAATATAATAATAGATTTTTTATTTCTCACCCCTCCTCAAGGATCAAGGTAGAGTACAGCATGTTAAAATACAAAACACAATTAAGAACGGATAAAACCAACAGTTATAGTACAATACTTTAAAACCTTTAAAATGCATTCACAAGAAAACATTCTTTAGAATATACAAATTAAAAAGTCATGATTTAAAATGGACTGGGTGGGCCTGCATTAAGAGATGTGTCTTTAGTGCTGTTTTAAATCGAGTGAGCATTTCCAGCTGTCATGTCTCTGGCAGGCCACTCCAGCAGACAAAAAGGTCCTCTGGGTAACCCTTGCCAGTCTAGACCTGGCTGGTTGGAGGAAACATTTTCCAGAGGACCTGATTGTACAGGGTGCATTGTACATGAGAAGGTGATCCTGTAGATAACCTAGGTAAGTAATAACCAACACTTTGTACTTTGCCCGGAAACTAATTGGCAGCCAGTGGAGTAATTTTAAGATGGGTATAATGTGATCATTCCTGGATGTATATGTAATCAGTCTGGCTGCCATATTCTGAACTAGCTGGAGTTTCCAGGCTTTGGATGATGATGATAGCCCAAAGGTAGAGCGTGTTGCAGAACTCCAGCCTTGAGGTTACATGTACACACACTACCTTCTGTAGGTCTTCTGGTTCTAGGAAGGGGCACAGTTGGCATATCAGGCAAAGCTGTTAACATCACATCTACCAAAGATGTCATTTGGAGAGACAGATCCAGGAGCACCCCCAAACTGCAAACAGTCTTTAGGGAGAGTGTGACCCCCCCCCCCCATCTACAACTGGTTGACACACCTCCAGCCCCAGGTTAGGAAGAGTGCTGGACTCTTTATTAAATAGCTGAACGTACCAAAAAACAGATTCATTTTGAAAGCAGCTGATTGGAATGAACAAAGGGTGGGTAGGTGTAGAGTGCCCATTTCTCCTCACCTCTTAGGCTGCATTTTCTCCACCCACCCCCCCACCCCCCAAAAAAAAAAAGAGGCTATTTCAGCCTATTTTCAAAAAGCAAAGAAAGAGGTTTGCCTTCTGGAGGTTTCTAGCAGAGTTTGTGGTTAGACAAACCTCTAGGATACCAAGTTCCATGGATGTTCAAGTGCTGTTGTATATAATGGCATAGTAAAATGGTGTCCATTGTCTGAATGACAAAATCGAGGTTTGCAATTTTTTCAAGTCATGGATGGCTGAATCCGTGGATGTAGAATCCATCAATACGGAGGGCTGACTGTACTTTTAAAAGAGAGCAAAGCTGAACTCCTTAGTAATATTTTTTTCTTCCCCCATAGGATTTTGGAAAGGGCCTCGTAAGGTATGTTGCTCCCCTCGTGTTCTCTGATCCTTGATATGGTATATGTCCCAAAGTCATAATACGTCGTTTTCAAGGTCCTGTAGGAAGATATGTGCATGTGTGTGTATGTGTTTGCATGTTCGCTTCCTTCATATGCTACCTCTCTGCCGAGCATTTGAGCTGTTTATTGTTTAAAACAATGGCTTATGATCGTAAAAGAATTAGTACAAGAATAGTGGTGGTGGAGGACAAAAACAAACAATGAAGAAAAAACTGATAATTTAGTAACAAAATTATGGTAGGCAACACCATATTTACAGTTTGGTGACTCGTACTACTAGTTAGCTTTTCATTGTGTGTCAGAGGAATGAAATGAGGGTGGCATGAATTAAAAAAATTTTTTTTAAAATAACTTGAAATAGTTACTTATTACATGCCAAAGCTCAGTTCATCCTACTCATTACATTACATTACTTTTTAAATATAGGTTTGTTGTGCCTTTGTGATAATGTTTAACCCATTATGAGTCACTCTGTAAGTTGAAACTTCCATGTTCTGAGCTTTGGGGATGCAGACCTCTTTCCCTGAACACCTCATCCTCCAGATGACTGCCCCACTTTACCCAGTAACAGGGTCAACCTTGCATCTTCTCCAAACTTATAAAGAGCTTTATTTAAAAATGGCTGTATATTCTATATATGGCTTAGGTTTTTAAATCTAAAAGATAGGCTTCAAGAACAGTCAGATTTTCTTCTTGCCCCCTTCAGGTTTGATGACAGAAAGCTAGAAAATCCAGTGACTTTTCCAACAGAACTGAAAACAAGAATCCAGACATTCTGTGATCGGAAAATTTTCCTGGATAATGTGTTGAAGACATTCAGTGGTATGCATTGTTGCAAAATTGTTGTTTTCAAGTAGAGGAATTGCTTTTGGTTCATGTACAGGAATGAGGAATGGGAAATGCAGGAGTGGACCCTGCAGTGAGCTATATTCTATCAAACTCCTTTTGGAAAAATATGGGGATAGACTGATGAAGAAACTAGGCAAACTAAAGCACCACTTGAGAAACTGAGAACTGAATTTTCTTTCTTGATACAAGTTGAGTCTCCCTTACCTGAAATTCTGAAATCCAAAGTATTCCATAATCAAAATTATCCCCATGGTGGCTGATATAGTGACACCTTTGCTTTCTGATGGGTCAGTGTACACAAACTTTGTTTCATGCACAAAATTATTTAAAATATTATGCATAAAATTAAATTCAGGCTACATGTATAAGATGTATCCAAAACATAAATTAATGTACGGTTTACACATGGGTCGCATGTCCAAGATATCTGATTGTGTGTATCCAAATATTCCAAAATTTGGAAAACTCCACAATCTGAAACACTTCTGGTCCCAAGCATTTTGGATAAGAGAGACTGAGCCTGTATTAAAAGGTAACTCAGTTCAGAGTTTCCCAAGTTGTGTTTCAGTTGGCCTAAGTCCTTTACCAGTCTGTCCCTGAAAAATAGTTTTTGGGACTGTTTTGGGCAGATTTAGTAGGTGTGAACACTTGGAAACTGAATTTCTCTCTTAATTGTGTTGTTTCATTGCCTTCTCCTGGCTCTCTGCTCCTAATAGTAACTGTGACATCAGATTTCTTACCTCACAAACCACTTTCCAACTTTTCCTGTTCGCCTCATCCCAAAAATTCTGCCACTGTGTGGAAAGTATTTCTGGTCTTTGTTCTAACCATAGTTGCATCCACACTGTATAATGATAGCACTAATGCCACTTTATAATTTCCACGGTTCCATCTTGTGGGATTTGTAGTTTCATCTGGTATTTATAATTCACTGCCAGAAAGCTTAACTGCCAGATAGAGGTAAGCCAAATTTAAAAGCCAAGCGATAAGCTCCTTAGTAAGGCCCTTGATTATGTGCATTCTGCAAAAAAAAGTCATATAAAAATAGATAAAGCAGCCTGATTTTTGTTCCCTAAGCCTAACTCTCTGTCTTATCTGTTTATTGTTCTTCCTGTATCAAAACCACAGAGACAGAGTTGTCCTGAATGTTCTCCAAGTCACACTTTTACATTTTCAAGCATATTTCTCCAAACTGACAACCAGTCTTATGCCTGTATTTAGGTGAAAGGCTGTAAGACCCAAGGTTTGTAGCCAGTAACAAAACACCATTTCAGATTTTTAACATAAGCCAGCTGAAGCATTAGCAATCGTGGCTTCTTTCAGTCCCCTGTAGGAATCCATATTAACTCCTCCAATGTAGTATGAATTTGCTCCCAACCTACCAGGTGCATTCCCTTCTGCCCCATTCAGCTCCTACTTTGTTTTCATGGGGAAATTTGGAAACTTACTGCTTCTTTGTTCCTCCCACCTCATCTACCTTTGCCTGCAAGAGACTGAATCCTATTCTTTAGATTATTTAGAGATGGGAAGGCTCTGGCTTACAGGCTGTGTGCAGCGCAGCTCTATTTTTTCATATATTCTGTTTTATATTGCTATTTTAAAAAAAAATCTCAGGATCATTTTCAGTAGTGAAAATCATAATCATAATCAAATATTTATTTATATCCCCCCTTTCCCTTGTGAGGATCTAGGCGGGTAACAACAGTCCAATATAACATTTAAAAACAGTAGTAACATGATCCCAATCTCCTAACCCTCCCTCGTTCTGCTAAAATACAAATAAAACGTCATACTATATAATAACAGTAGCACTATCACACATTACACCCAGTTGCATAGAGAAAATATCTCAAAACCACTTACACACCAGTTTCACTGATTATCCCTGCAGAGACCCTGCAACTTTTTTAAATGGCCAAAACATGAATAAAATAGTGGCCGGATAAAAATTCTCTTTCCCTCTCTTTTTCACTCTCACACACACTTTGGGTAGTTTCCACCCCTGGTTTAGTCCCAACTAGAGTAGACTGAATCAGCTTTTGAATGGCAAATCAACAGATAGATCAGGCCTGCACAACTGGCTGCATGTGGCCCGCCAAAGGATGTGGAATTATTTCATGGCTCCTCCACTGCTTGGCCTTCTCCTGAGGAGAGGGTCAGGCAGTAGAGGAGGAGGATGGGCAAATGCTTGCCAAATAAGGCTCCTCCACCATCCGGCTTTCTCCTGAGGAGGAGGCAGGGCAAATACTTGCCGTACAAGGCTCCTCCACTGGTTGTTTTTTTCCTAAAGAGAAGTCTGGGTGGAGGATGAGTGAACACTTGCAATGCTCCTTTGTTGCTTGGCTTTCTCTTGAGGAAAGGGTCAGGCAGAGGAGGAGGATGACAAAATTAATATTAATAATAATTAAAATTTATTAATTAATATTTAATTAAAACCTGTCTGGCCCAAAGAAGCTAACCTATTTAAGTTTTGGCTTACTGCCTTCTTACTGCCAAATTGTGAAGTGTGGAACAGGCAGGAATGGAGAAGTATCCAGTTGTGGTCCCATAGCCAGATGCAAAATGATTAGAGCTGGGTAGAGATCCACCAGGACCCTCTAGAAGTCTCAGTGCTCTTGTAATCATTTTCCATCTGGCTACAGAGGCATAGTCAAATGCTTCTCCGATCCTACACATACCTCATAAGACATGGAAAACCATGTTGGAGATCAGAAGCTGTATGGTAGGTCCATGGAGGGGGGACTTTGGGTGCTGGGGAGGAAGGGAATGAATTAATAAATACCATCCTCCACAGCATCCCCAAAAAAGACATGCAGAGGCGTAAGATATGTGTGTGTGCGTCCCTAAAAGGATACCAGGCTCTGAATGTAACTTAAGGGTCAGCATCAGTTTTGAGTTGCCCAATTGACCCACATTTTGTCATTCATTATCATTCTTATTCATTTAAGATGAAATGGCTGTAATAATGAAAGGAAGAGGAAGAAAGAGATTTAAAACAAGCTTATCAGAGGAACAAAAAGGCAACAGAGGTAAGGTCTGAAATGGAAACCTGTAATAACTAGCAGAAGACAAAAGTGTGATTTAGACCTTCCCCATGCATCAGATAAAATGGAGAAGAGCTGTCAGGAAAACCAAACGTATTAATTTATCTGATAGTTGAGTTCATATCCCACTTTTTGTCCAGTGCATGAAGTTAAGGTAGTGCATTCCTTTCCATTTTGTCTTTGCAATGCTTTATTCCCCTGTTCTCCTCCTCCACTTCATCCTCAGGACAACCCTTGTCCCCTTCTGGGGGTCCTGCCCCACCATTTGATGACCATTGCTGTAGAGGGTAAGGTCTCTTGGGATGGTTCATTCACAGGGTTGCCAGAAGTCAAGGTCAACTCAAAGGCAGTTGACAACAGAATTGTTTGATGGGTCTCAACACCCTAAAGGCACCAGATCCCATCTGATCTTGGAAGCTAAGCAGGGTCAGCCCTGGTTGGTACTTAGATGGGAAGCCATCCATGAATACCAGGTGTTGTAAGATCTATTTTTACAGGAAGGAACTGGCAAAACCATCTCTTGAATATTCCTTGCCTTAGAAAACCCCATGAGGTAGCCGTAAATTGACAGAAAACATAGCGTCCTTGTCCCATCCTTTTCCCGTTTGTATAGCATGGTTGTGAGAAGATCTTCATACAATATCGCACTTATCCTATCAATGTCCCATCATTAAACTGCAATTGACTGCATTCGTGCAAAAGACTTGTATTGGACGTCACCCTGATTTCGTCATTGTCCTGGCAGTGAAGTGGAATTGTCCAGTCCTTGCTTTCATTTTGTATTAACGGAGGAACATGTTTATGCAATTCCACTTCACTGACAGTTTAATGACAGGATCAGCGCAAACATATGCATGTCTTTTGCACAATCTCTGTCACAGACAGGATTAGGACAGGTTTCACTCCCATCCCGCATCTCATAATCTTCATTGTTTGGTGCTTATATAGGGAAGAGCTGTGTATACAAATTACAGTCTTCTTTCTCTTGATCTCTTTTCTGTGCTGCAGTGGAAGTTATTCTGGATCAAGACACAGCCCATCCACATCTCTGGCTTTCTCAAGACCTGAAGAAGATGCGCTATATCAAATATATTGTGCCATTGCTTGAACGTCCTAGAGGATTTAAATTTTCACCCTGTATTCTTGGCCGTCAAGTTTTCTCTTCAGGGAGGCATTATTGGGATGTGAAGGTGTGTGGATTGGGGCGTGAATGGGCTCTTGGAATCGCCAGGGCATCTGTGTCTAGGGACGATAATCCTCTTGGTCCTTGTTGGGATGGGGTCTGGGTGGTGGGAAAGCGTCGGAAAGATGCACTATACTCTCGTTGGCTCATGGCTTTTGCGCTCCAAGAAGAAGATGATGATACCGTTCTGATTTTAAGCCAGAAACCAGAGAAGATCCGCGTGTGCCTCGACTGCTCAGAGGGCCGAGTGGCCTTCTCCAATGCAGACACAGATGAATTCATTTATAGTTTCAGTTCGCCCATAATTTCTAGCGAGAGGATCCGCCCCTTTTTCTGGAGTTTCAGTGAGAGTATTGAATTTTTGATGCTTTAGTAGAATTTGTTGGGGGGGATGAATACTTTTTGGCACTGTTAACTCCCAGAATTGTAGGAATTTCATGAAGATAACTTTTCTGTTAGCTTTTCCTAAGAGAGGTCAATCCTATCTCTAGTTCACTTTTTCCCCTTCCATGCCACGGAGAAGTGAATGGCTAAAGTCGTGTTACTTCAGTAGCATTACTTTGAGTTACAGTCTTAATCACACTGGAGGAAAAGTGAATGGGTAAACAAGGAGATGAGTAGAATTACTTCAAGTTAGTTAGGGGAACAATCTTGATCACTCTAGAGTGGAATTAAATATAATGGTTCCAGGATGCATGAATGTGGGTAGAGTGATGCTGAGAATATGATATACTTAAATAGTTGTTGCTTCTACTTTAGTCTTACTCACTCAGAAGGCATTTTTGTGTCTCTCTCATCCTTATTTCCCCCAACTCTTCAATGATGTTGCTTTTCCTTGAGGTAAAATGTGCCGTTTCAATAAAAGTTGCCAAGTTCAGTTTGTGACAAAGTGCTTTATGTCCTAGTAAATAACAGATGCTATTTTAAAAATTAGTATTATCTCAGGGCTAAACATAGGTCTAAATACTCTGCATCTGATCCCATCTGATCTGGGAAGCTAATTGGGTTAAGCCTGGTAGTAATTGAATGGGAGACCACCAAGGAATACCAGGAGTCACGTGCTCTATTAGAGAGAGAGAGAGAAGTAGCTAACAGCTTCTGAGTGTTCCTTGCCCAAGAAAAAATGTGTAAACATAATAGGATTGTCATAAGTCAACACATACACACAGAGACATTCAGTCACAACTTGGAAAATGACCTGCTTGCTGGGGAATTCTGGAGAGGCCAAAAACATGTTTCTTCCCAAATTCTGCTTTGAAGCCTTTGTTCATATTAGGCATGTGAGGTCATTAGAGAAAACCATTTCTTCACTGCAGCCATAGAATCCCCCGCCCTCGCCCCTCCAGGTGACAGCCTATGCAATGTGTGTGTGTATTGTGTGCTTTTGTGCCAATAGCATATTCATTTCTATACTGCTCATCAGGGCACCTACGCACTCCCCAAGCGGTTTATGACGAGTAAGCTAATTGCCCCCACCAAGATGGGTACTCATTTTACCGACCTACGAAAGGATGGCAATCTGAGTGGAGCTTGGAGCCCTGCCCGGGATCAAACTCCCAATCTTGTGGTTGCAGTACTGGCATTTAATCACTGCACAACCAGGGCTCCTTGGCAACCCTATCATGGGGTTTTCTGGACAAGATTTGATCAGATGAGGTTTTCCATTGCCTTCTCCTGATGCTGAGAGCATGTGCCTTGCCTAAGGTCAACCACTTGGTTTCATAGCCAAGCAGGAATCGAACCCTGGTTTCCAGAGTCATAGTCCAACACTCAAACCACTACACCACACTGGCTTGACCTGTGTAATGCCCTCTCCTTTTTGACAGCCACACAGGGAATTGAACCCTGGGCTCCAGTCATACTCCAGCCTTCAAACCACTATGCCACACTGGCTCTCACCAATGTAGTGTATTATCCAGAAAATCAGCCTTGTGGTTCTGCTCTTGATTTCCTAATGGTTCAGGCTAGAACAGAAAGAAAGCTGCATTTTTCATCTGGTGGGGGTAGCTAGTTATCTCACAGTATAGTTTTTATTATAAGGGCCACAACAGGATCTTGGTTTGAATCCCACTCGTTTTTGTGGCTAATCATCATGGGGCTACCAGTGATGTGTACACCCTCTCTTCGTACACAGCCACACCAGAAGCAATGGACCAACACATCACTCTCACACCAAGGTCACATGAAGATGCCCTCCTGACATTAACTAGACTTGAAAACTCACCTGCCGTTCCCACCTTCGCCTATATGGATATGTTCAATGGGACAAGTGGGGCTGTTCAAAATAGGTGGAGGACACCAGATTGCCTTATAAAAGTTGCAGGAAATGGCACGCTCATTCCTGTTCTCATTCCAAGAAGTGTACAAGACACAGAAAAACCTCATGGGATTTCTTGCCCAAGATGAAGCAAGCCCTCCCAGAACTTATTTGACTCGAGTCCTTGGCAGGTGCACCGATAGTGATGTAGTGGGAACTAAAAGAGCAGATGCTTATAATTCCCATAGGGTTGCCATTTGTCCCAGAAAACCTGGAAAATCCCCAGCTGAAGGGACTTAAAAATGTGCTGGGCAGCTGGGTCAGTTGAAGCAGAATGGTAGGAAAAAGGTGGAATGGTAGAAAATATGCAACAATTTCTATTGGGAGAAAAGATGACTAATGTGTTGCGTTTGCATAAACAGAATGCAAATTAATAATGCATAGTAATTTGGATAATATGCAAAATCAATGCCAGGGTACAACAGACTGGAATAAGGCAACTTTGGTGCTTCCTTCTTTTTGTCCATATCCTAGTCATGCTCTAGAAAAGGAATGGCACAAGCTGGATGTTCAGAGAACTTTAAGAATTTATATCAGGATCACAAGATCATTCAGGAATCAGCAGCTCTGTTTGTTTCCTTTCTTCCATCTTCACTGGCGGGAAAGGCCTCAGTCTGTATGGTCACTAGATGTCCGAAAGCTTGCATTTTCACTATATAAGAATCACTTGGAATTCCTAAGCCACTCTACTTCAGTTCTTTTCTCCCGTGCCACCTTATTCCTCCCGACTCCTGTAGAGATTTGGATATGTCCCATTTTTGGATGGCTTTCCCACTGTGCCATTTCTTCTTTTTAATCCTTTTAACTATTCTAGATCACACAACACATTGTACATCACGGTAACTAAACAGAAATTGAAGCTTCCAAACCTCTGTTTGTCTATGGGAAGTGGGGAGCATGTGAGCTAAATGGGAGTGTCTGAACCCTAATTGCATATACTCCTGCATCGCAGAAAGGGTTTGGACTGGATGGCCCTTGTGGTCTCTTCCAACTCTATGACGTTATGATTCTATAACAGTATTCACAGCAGCATCAAAAAGGAGGGTCCCTCCCTGCCAACTATGCAGCTTTACTCCATATCCACAATCCAGTTCTTATCTATCCCAGATCTTTTCTGAGGCCAATGAGTCTTGATTGCCATTCAAGGCCATGATACCACCAAATACATGCCAGCCATAGTAGGTTGTGTTGTTGGGAACTCTAACCCCTCCCCCCTTGTAAGGATTGCAGCTGACCTCAGAGGAAGCCGCTACTCAATGCTGTGTCTTGGCTTTAACATACCACTCCTGTTGCTACTGTTTTCAGTCTGGGTGAGTCAGGGCCCTAATAATTCTTAACATGAGGAAAAGGGTAGATGTGCTGGCCCCAGATGTCCCCATTCCACATGAAAGTGCTTTCTACAGCGTCAAATCATTGTCTTAAATGTGCTTTCCAAAAGGTTGAAAGCTGCCTTGAATCCTGTGTTGGGAGAAAGGCAGTTTATAAATTGTTGTTGTTGTGTGCCTTCAAGTTGTTTCCAACTTGAGTCTACCCTAAGACAAACCTATCACAGGGTTTTTCTGGCATGACTGATTCAGATGGGGTTTCCCATTGCAAATTCCAGGCCTTTGCTTTTTTTTTTTTTTTGCTTGACCCAACATACTTGTAATGTATATTCTCCTACTGCCCTCCACTTTAGGGAACATTATTTTTTTCAATGAGTCATCTCATGATGTGCCCAAACACAATTGCCTCAGTGTAGTCATTCTGGCTTCTGGTGAGAGCTCAGGCTTGATTTGTTCTAGGACCCATTCCGTTATCTTTTTGGATATCCATAGAACTCAAATTTATTTTTCTTCTTGTCATCTTTCACTACCATACACAGAAAGAATGGATGATTCTTACTTTGGTATTTAAAGATCTCTCTACACTTGAGGATCTTATTTGGGTCCTTCATAGCAGCCCTTCCAAGTCTTAGGCAGGAGATACAGACAGAGCCAAGACGTTGCTCCTTTCTGCCCCACATGAAGGCTGCAGCAACCAAACACCGCAGCCTCTGGGAGCCCTAAAAAGAACCCGTTCCCATTCTTCTTAGGGTGTGCGCTGGGTGCAATTGGCGCCTTTGCATGCAATGATGTCTATGTGGATGGGGGCGAGCCATTATAGCGTGGTATGACTTGGGAGCATGCAGACGCTCCGCTCTCCCGAGCCCCAAAATTGGCCCCAAGCCGGCATTTTGCGCCAGTCTGTATCGGGCCTTAATCTACAACTTATTTATTGATAATTGTCTCCATTTTGATTTACGATTGAGCAAAGAGATAGAAAGTCTGTGTTCATCACCAATTCTTTTAATCATCTGTGGTCATTTTTGCTTTCTTCATGTTCACCAGTAGCCCTGCTTTTGCTTTGCTTCCTCAACTTTTGTCACTATTTGTTCTAAGCATTTATCCCATTATTCTCCCACATTTTGGGGGGATCTGAGTTAGGAATTCTCTGTATTTTCATTGTAGGAATTTCCCTGTATATTCCTTCTCAGCAAATACGTTTATGGAAGGAAAGCAAACTGTATTAACAATTTGTGTGCCAGAAAAGCAGGCACTGGGTCTCATCAAAAAGGCTTTCAAATGTTTTAAACAGATTACATAGGACTCATTTTATATGAGTGAGAACTTTAGACAATATCTTACATTCTTGGCACAAGTTTGATAGTCTATGCTATAACAATATAGTAATAATACAACTGAGAATTGATCAGAAAAAAAAGAGAATTGATCAGAACAGGCTGATCTGTTGTTCTATTTTTGACTAATGTATCATTAGCAAGTGAAAAAAAATGAATGGCACAGAGATACCATTGGTCTGCCAACTGCTGCAAATTTGATGGCTTGTTCAGACAGCTAACAACCATGTTCACTCTAGGAGACAATACTTGGCTATTACTCATCTTTTGGGGCATTAATTCAATGGAAGTAGTCATTTCCAAATGGTTCAAACCAGGGAATAGAGTTTGGTTGGCCTAGCATCATTGAAGATGCCTATTCAATGGAGATTCCCTACACTGAAGTCAAGGGCAGATGCTGTTCAATGTACAAGACAACCCATGAACATTACAACACAACAGGCCATTATTATGGTCCAACTCAGGTCAAATATGAGCAACTCAAAAATTCTTTTCACTTGCAGAATCTAGTTTTTTTCTTCAACTGAATGTACGATCCTGCTTTTGTAGCAATGGCATTCTGAAGCACCATGTTGGCCATTTTCCTGCTGTGGCGAAGCCACAAAAGAGAAACAGCTGGTGCCTGGGTTCCAACACCCTATCAGATGAAGGAGGAAAGCACTTTTTCTTTGTGTTCAAGTGGTAGAAGATTTTTTGGGTGCTGTCATAGTCTAAGGAAGGATTCAGTACCACAAAGCAGAGAATGCTGGCAGCTAGAAAGATGGCCAAATTAGTAAATATGTTTAAAGAGGCCTTTCAAAAAGGATGGCTGAGATTCGGAGTAGCTCAGAGAGAGAGACGGAGCTGGGATGCCAAACCCCCAACCCAGAACCAAGGGAGAACTACTTCTCCCTTGAATGAGGCTGGTGAAAACACAAAAATGGGAGACTCCATTTCAGGATCAAGGAAAGCTACCTGTTCATTTTCATAGTCAATAGTAACTCGGATCTTCCTGAGTTTCCTCGTTAGCAGCAGGTGATGTTTTGGAGTGGCCAGGACCTGGTAGTGACCTCCCCGCAACTGTCCCACAGCCCATATTCCTTCCTCAGGGCAGAAGCTCACTGGGCCTTTCCTTTTAACAGACCCCACAGCTACCCCAACAGCCCAGATGCCCCTCTCCTCCACTTCCACCTCCCACCAATGTTTCCCTGTGATAAATCCCTCCCGGGCCAAAATGCAGGTGGAAGTATCAAATCTCTCCAGGTTATCAGGCAGGTTCTGCAAGGAGGGTAAAAGTTGCACACTTCTGTGATCTTTGGAAAGGCTGAGGTCAGGGTGAGCTGTATCTGGATCCAAGATTATATCCTCTACGTAGCGAAAGAGAGAAAGAGAAAAGAACATAAAAATACAGGAAGTTGCCTTACAGTATCTGACAGTTGCAGTTGTGTGCCTTCAAGACATTTTTGACTCATGGCAATCCTATCATAAGGTCTTCTTGGCAAGATTTGTTCAGAGAGGATTTGCCATTGCCTTCCCCTGAGGCTGAGAGAGTGTGACTTGCCCAAGTCATCCAATGGGTTTCATGGCCAAGTGGGGAATCGAACCCTGGTGTCCAGTATCATAGTCAAACACTCAAATCACTATGCCACACTGGCTAGCTACCCCAAATTGAGATATAACTAGTTATTTAAAAAAAACCAAGTTACTTGTAGTTAGTTCCCTTCAGTATGATGACATAACTAAGTTATATTATGTCTCTAATTTAATGAGGGTAGGATGGCACCCACCAAACATTCCCCCCCCCCCCAAATATATCCAAGTGAAGGTACATAGCTTCTAAAAACAGACAAGTTATATTGTTATAGGAAGAAAATTCCCACAAGCACCTCTCCCCCTCCTTGGCAGTGATAAATAGCCATCATCATGAACCATTTTCTGCCCTTCCATGATACCTGAAACCCGCTGCCTGATTCTGCTTGATGGTCAGGCTGGCCCTGAACAAGAAGTAACATTAGTCTCTATCACAGCATGACTAGATTCTTCAAAATCCCTTTTACAGGGTATGTATGGCCTCACTAAATGGCGGTGGTGGAGTATCACATGGTTCAAGACATGCTGTGCCTTGTCTGCAGTAACTGAAAAGTTCTATGTATTATTTAGACAAAGTAACAAATTATTTTTAATGCAAATGTAACATTAACTAAATACTTATAGAACCCTGGACCCATAAAAGGAAGTGCTTTCGAAAGAAGCTTTACAATTTCAGCATCTAACTATATTGCCGACACTGCAGAATTGGAGCATGTGTCGTTTTAACCCAACTGTTCTCAGGCTTTGACCTTCCATACGTTTTATGCTTTTGCCTTCAAAACCTCTGGTGAGCCAAACTTTGAGAACCATGAAGTTATAATGAAGCAGCCTCCAGTTCCATGCAGCCTCCACAGAACAAGTGACAGAGAACTGCTGCTTTAAGCTTCTCCTCAGGAAGTAAAACATCTCGAATACCTCCATGTCCCATTCAATGCCTCTAGAAAGCAGGGCCAGAGAGCCACCACTGTATCATGGGGCAACAAATTCTAACTGACATGAGCATTTACCTTTCCAGAGCTGGTGTTCGGAAAGGAAGGACTCTGCAGAAAGAAAAGTGAAATGTTATGATCAGATGAATGAATCATAGAATCATACAGTTGGAAGAGATCACAAGGGCCATCCAGTTCAACCCCCTGCCATGCAGGAATTCACAATCAAAGCATCACCAACAGATGAATGCTGTGTGTGATACCGGAAATTTCCTCTTCATTGTTATCAAGGCCAGACAGAAGGCAATGTTTTGCAGCCACCTCGAGCTCCCCGACCCCTGGCTATGAAAAACGTCCCCCCATTGAGAAATTGTCTTTTGCTATTCATGTAGACCCACAAAAGCATGAACACGGGGTTTAAAAATGGCACAGGGATTAACACACACACCCTGAGTTTTTTAAGTCTAACTTCCAGCCATTTCTTGTTTCTATTTTGGGGGCTATGGGAGCCTATTGTGGATCCTTAGCACTAACCAATCCCCCTCCTCTTTCTTTATAGCTTGCTCATATATCTTGTACTTTTATCTCATAAGACCAGATCTTGCAGATATATATAATTTATCTTAACTATTTAATTTTTTTTACAATGTGGTAAAATATACAAATATGGAAATTCAGCTAGAAACCCAACAGATTCAAATTACAACAAAGGAAACCCCCAACTAAACAACAGAACTTCCTGACAGTAAGAGCTGTTTGACAACGGAACAGACTGCCATGGAGGGTGGTACATTCTGTTACTTGGAAGTTTTTAAAAAGAGATAGGATGAGCATCTTTCAAGGGTGATTTTGCTGTGTATTCTTGCATGGCATGGCATGGGATTATATGGCCCTTGAGTCCCATCCAACTATGATTCTTTATTTTAGAGTCATATTTTTGACATCAAACATACCACAGTGCCATCTAATCTAGCCTTACATCATGGGATGGGAATCATTTCCAGCATCAGAACCCTAAAAAAGAGAGTATTACCTTGAAACTCGCTCATGACATGCTGCAGAAAGGTGTTAATGTTGGAAAATTCTTCAATCTGGTGTCTTATTTCAGGAGGAAAAGCCACTGAATTCTGTGGAGTCTTCATCTCACATCTGCAAAGGACGGAAAGATGTATAACTTATTATTACCAATGACATGGTTCCTTCATGCAGAAAAAGACATGTTCTTGGCTGCAGTCACACAGTCCCTGCATTCATATCTTATTGGCATGAAGGAAGTGTGCTCAAGTCTATGAAAGCACATGCTACCAGCTTCTCTCTTTCTTTTGGTTAGTCTCAAAGTTGCTACAAGACCCCTTTGCACACTGGCATGGAAATGCACTGGAAGAGTAAAGAAGCATAGATTCCCCCTGAAGCTGCTCATATCTAGGGTCCTGCAAGCAGAGGCCACAAGACAGAACACTTTTGGTCAAGAAGTACAGAGCCCAGAATCACAAATACTTGACCTTTCTGAAAGCATCACCCACAAAGCAACAGGCAAATGAGTATGAAGGAGGTTGATCCCTAAGACTAACTCCCATGACTGAAATTAAGAAGAAAATCATCCTTTGAGGCAGAGACTTGTAGTTGTGTCCATCTCAGACAAGGATAGAAAGGAGAAGGGGAGAACAAAGAGACATAAACTCTTAACCTTTTGTAGAGAAGAGGAGGAGATAGGAAGTGACCAAAGGAGTGTAGAGAGATAAACAAGATGGACAACAAGGAAGTTATTTACTCCTACTTCAAATACTACTGTGTGCCCTTGTCTAATGTGGGAGATCCGTTTTGGACCCCTCCCCGTGTAAGACAAATTCCACATATGTTTGAGCCCCACTGAAACTAATGGGGCTCAGGCACAGCGGTGTAGCGGCACCACAAGCATGCGTGCCATTTCCTTGTCATGCAGCTTTCAGCATAAGCTGAAAGCAACGTATAGGGCACCCATGTATGATGCGGGCGCATTGTACTCTCTACTCCTAATTTCATAGAAACAAGCATTGATATAAATCTCCACTTCCAACAAACCTCACTTCAACAAGCTACCATGGAGTGGAGGAGTTGGCGCCCTTGGAACTAGACAACTGTCTTCCCACCCATGGGCACAAGATAGCATGTTTGTCTCTCCTTCCCACACTTTCATCATCACAGCCACCACCCTGTGAGGCAGGGCAAAGCAGAAGAGAATAGCCCAAAGTTATCCAGTGAGTTTCATAATTTGGAGGGACTACTGTAGTTATTAGGGACCAAAAAAAGGCAGTGCTCAGATAACAGTCTCAGCCCTTGTTATGATTATATTTATATTACTGTTGGAATCAGTGTTGATGTCATTATTGCTCAATGGGAACTAGAAACTGATCTCCAGAGTCCCAGCCAAATGCTCTAACTACTACATTGTGCTGCATCTCAGATACTACTTAGCTTCATGGATCAAGAACAGCAGGAAATTACAGTTACTTGCCTCTGCAGCGTACTCTTGATGTCCTGGAAAAGAAAAAGAACAGAAATGGAGATCAGTCCCATATAGGTCTCCAGAGATTGCTTAAGAAGTTCAGTGAGTGTGCACCATTATTAGGTCTGTGGGAAGTTAGTGATGTAGTGCAGAACAGAACATGGAAAAGTCATTTTGTGGACTATAACTCCCAGGATGCAACAGGCAGCATGGCCAGAATCTTTCCAAGATCCATGGAGGCTACGCAAGATGGCTGACTTTAAAAGGGGTGAGGTGTTGAGGATGAAAAAGAAACCCACCTGGAGAAATTCAGTTGCAGGCTGTTGGCACTTCACCTCCATCTCCTGGATGAGGTTCTCAAGAGAGGTGCATTCCTTCGACAGCTTGGCATTGTGTTCATCCCTCCTCTTTGACACCTTTTTGTCCAGCTCACCCAGCCTTGCCAACAGGAGGCGCTTCCTCCCTTCCACCAGCTGGTGCAACCCCTGAAATTCCGCCACTACCTTTTGCTTTTCGGCATTTATCTGCCACTGCAGGGAACAGACAGGGACAAAAGAAGTCAGAAATGGAGGGAAGGGGGTGCTTGGGGAAACAGAGAACAATCCAAAGCAGAGGCAGCCTACAATGTGGACCAGCTGATTTTTGCAGCTGTCTTCCATTGCTGATATTTTGGAGCAGAGAAGCTGGTGTTTATTTGTTTAAAAGAATGGGTTATAGGAATTGAGAAATGTAGAATTTAAATCTTTGTAATTCTATTATGTATTTATGTAAATAAGTTTATATGTACATGTATATCATATAGATTATTTTAATAATAATAAAAAAATAAAAACATTTTTTGCTTACAATGGATAAAATAAGGAGAAGCGAGACTAGGGCGCTGAACACATGGGCGACAAATGATGGGGCCAACCCTAGTGTATCCAGCCTGTGGATCTGACCCATTCGGCACCTACCTTGTCTGGCACAGCAACAGGTGGGTGTTCAGACTGCCATGAGCTGTGCAGACACCACCATGGCTCATAAGGGCAGAAATGGGGCACCCAGCTTCACCCACATGGCCAGGCGCCTCCTTCTGACATCACAGGCCATGACTGGGGCCTGGACGGAGAACGGTGGTGATGGCAGCAGTGTACTGGCTGTGAAGGTGGGGTGTGTGGGAAACTCCGTCACAGGGAGCTGTTTTTAATCTACATATATTCAACCTAGACAATGAGGAAATAGAAATAATTAAGGATTTCCCGGGCCTCGGATCAAATATCAATCACAATGGAAACTGCAGTCAAGGAATAAGAAGAGTACCACTGGGCAGCACAATTCAAAAAGGAAGTTGAAAAATTGGAGCATGTCCAAAAGAGGGCCACCAAAATGGTGATGGGTCTGGAAACCATGCCTTATGAGGAAAGACCAAGGAAGCTGGGTATGTTCAGCCTGGAAAAGACATGGTTAAGAGGTGATATGATAGCCCTGTTTAAGTATTTGAAGAGGTGTTACACTGAGGATGGAGCAAGCTTGTTTTCTGCTGCTCCAGAGACTAGAACACGGAACAATGGATGCAAGCTACAGGAAAAGAGGTTCCACCTCAATAATAGGAGGAACCTCTTGACAGTAAGAGCTGTTTGACAGTGGAACACACTCCCTCGGAGAGCAGTGGAGTTCTCTTCTTTGGAGGTCTTTAAGCAGAGGCTGGAACACCATCTGTTGGGGATGCTTTGATTGTGAATTCCTGCATGGCAAGGGGTTGGACTGGATGGCCCTTGTGGTCTCTCTGTGATTCTATGAGTAGGAATTGGGAGGGCAGCCATGGAAGAGCTAGATTCTAAAATACTAAAAGGTAAAGATATACAAAAGAGCACTAAAGTGGGAATTGTATTCCACATTACCACGTATGGATGTGAGAGCTGGACAGTGAAGAAAGTGGATGAGAAGAGGATCAACTCATTTGAGATGTGGTGCTGAGGATACTATAGAGCCCCCCCGCCGCCCCCCCCAAAAGACAAACAAATGAGCCCTTGAACAGATCAAACCTGAACTCTCTGTAGAAACAAAGGTGCGCTACAGACCGCCCAAAGGGGTGGCCTGTATCCGGCCCTTTCCCCGTTGGATCGGGGCCTCAGCTGCCACAGCGGCAGCCTCTGAGGCCCTGATCTGCTGCTTTCTAGGCTGCAGTGAAGTGGCAAAAGGCTGCTTCCCTGCGGCCTGGAAAGGGGTGTCCTTGGGGCTTCATGCCCCAGGACACCCGACGGTGGCAGGGACGCTGAGAAAGGGGCCGCTTGGCCCCTTTCTCATTTGCGTCGCTGGTGCAGCCGTGTACAGGCTGCGCCAGCGACACAAATCCTGGAAGTAGCTCTGAAATGGAGCTCCTTCCGGCGCCGCAGAAAGAGCGCCCCAGGCGCCCTTGCGCAGCACCAAGACATCACTTCCACACCGCCCCGTTTGGAGGCGTTGCGGTGGTGACGTCCCCATGGTGGCGCCCATGTAGAATGGGCACCACCATTTTGTACGTCCCCAGGACGTACTTTACGCCCGTTTGTAATGGGCCAAAGATTATCAAACTGAGGCTGTGTTACTTTGGCCACATAATGAGAAGACACGGCTCATTAAAAAAAACAATAATGCTAGGAAAGGTAGAAGGTAGAGGAAGGCCACACATTCCTCAGACCATGGGCCTGAATTTACAGAACCTAAGCAGAGCAGTTGAGAATATGGGTCTTGGAGATGTCTCATCCACATGGTCATCATGAGTCAAGGGTCGACTTGAGGGCAGTTAACAACAACAACAAGAACAGGGGCCAAGATTGCACCAGATCCACCAAAATGGCACCAAGTCTGCCCATTCCTAGCCCAGGGCTGTTGACGTGGGTAACAACTCCAGACTGGGGATGGGGGGATGAGAACGGGCCTTTTGGCCTGTGCATACAGCCCGTAGGTTAATTGGATAGTTCACAGTTAGAGAAAAGTGGGATGTCATTTTAATGAAGGGTGGATGGAAAAGAGAGTGTGTCACTGTAGTGTGTTTGTTATGTGTTCAAATTACTGTGTGTATATATCTCAATTTTTATATTTATCAATAAATAATTGTTTTAAAGTTTTTAAAACCCTTTTTAAAACTTTCTTTTTTGGCTACGAACATGGTACATGTGTCATGATTTAAGGAAGATCTTCCTTCTGGAAGTCTATCAGAACTCTGAATTACCCCAAGACACGGGCATTGCTCATGCCATGTTTTGAACAAGAAAGCTGTATTTTCTCTACTTGGATGATTCACTGGTTTCATACAGAAGAAGTATACCCACCAGCAGATCGTGGCTTTCCAGTTTGCTGTTCCATTTGGCTTCTGCCGTTTCCTCTTTCTGCTTCCTCAGTATATCTATCTGCTTCTGGATCAAATCCTGAACAAAGAAAGGAGGGAAAGATCAGTGTGAGTTTGTTATTTGGTTGGAGAGCTATGTATAAAAGCAGGGCTATGGTTTTATAGCACTAGCACACAGACCACTCGTCTTTATTCCCTAGCATAGATTCTGAGGTGAAAAAACAGGCAGAAGTGTTAATCTGCTGCTTATTTTGTCTTTATTGTATACTACTGTAGATCCTCATGTATACATCTAGAAATTTTAGTCAAAAAATTGACGCCAAAAAACTGAGTCGACTTATCCACGGATAAATGGAAGTACTGTACTTTAACTCTTATTTAAAATTGATCCTCCCCTCTATTCTCTCATCCATCCAGCCTTTAGGATGAGCACAAACAGTTGTTCTGGCTGGCATTTTCTAAGTTGTTTGGCATTGTTTCCCTTGATTCATTCTTTACATTCTTTGTCACATGCCCCTAAGTTTTACCCTTGGCTTATCCATGGGGCATATCAAAATCCATAATTTTGTCCCCAAAACCTGCCCTTGACTTATACATGAGGTCGACTTATAGTCGAGCATATACGGTAGTTAGCATTATTTTAGAGCTATTTTAATCATGTAATGTTGTTTTAGATTGTACGCCCCTTGGCAGGTTTTTATTCTTTTTATTTCTTGTTTTAATTTCCTTATTAATCAACGCCTCCTTACAACAAGGCAGAATTCCATCCTCTGTTAAAAAAAGTCATGCTTAGATCCCACAATAATGAATAACTATCGGCCAGTGTCTAACCTACCATTTCTGGGCGAGGTTCTGAAACATGTGGTGGCTTCCCAACTCCAGGGATTTCTGGATGAAACGGATTATCTAGATCCATTTCAATCTGGTTTCAGACCTGGCTATGGAACAGAGACAGCCTTGATCGCCTTGGTGGATGACCTACGCAGGGAACTGGATAGAGGGAGTGTGTCCCTGTTGGTTCTCCTGGACCTCTCAGCGGCTTTCGATACCATCGATCAAGGTATCCTTCTGGACCGCCTCTCTGGGATGGGGCTTGGAGGTACTGTTCTACAGTGGCTCCGTTCCTTCCTGGAGGGGCAAACCCAGGTGTTACTGGGGGACTCCTCTTCAACTCCCTGGCCATTGCCCTGTGGGGTCCCTCAGGGTTCTGTGTTGTCCGCTATGATGTTTAACATATACATGAAACTGCTGAGAGGTTGCCTGGAGTTTTGGGGTGCAGTGTCATCAATATGCAGATGATACTCAATTCTAGGACTCCTTCCCACCTCAATCCAAGGAGGCTGTCCTGGTCCTAAACCACTGCCTGTCCTCAGTAATGGGCTGGATGAGGGCAAACAAGTTGAAACTTAATCCAGACGAGATAGAGGTGCTCCTGGTCAGTTGGAAGGCAGATCAGGGAATAGGGATCCAGCCTGTGTTAGATGGGGTCACACTCCCCCTGAAGACACAGGTTCGCAGTTTGGGTGTAATCTTGGACTCAGCTTTGAACTTGGAGGACAGGGGTATAAAAAACTGTGTGAGCCTGGGAACGCAGGAGTGATTTGCAAGTGTCTTGTTTTGTGCTGGTGGCCGGCCTCAGGCCAGGAGGCTAATGCAAACGAGGATTAGTGTCTGCTAATTGGTGATCACTCCTGCATTCCCAGGCTCACACAGGATATATACACCCCATTTTTCCAGGCAAAGCATTCTCTGAAGATGGCAGCCGCAGATGCTGGCGAAACATCAAGAAGAAACTTTTCTGGAACATGGCTACATAGCCTGAAAAACCCACAAAAAACTGTGGATGCCAGCCATGAAAGCCTTCGACTTTACATATGATTTTATGATTCTATGCAAAGATAAAACGGTCATGTAAATCCACTGGTTGACATTGGGCAGGTCACACTCTCTCGGCTTCAGAGGGTGGCCATGACCACCCCCTCTGAAGAAACTTGGGAAATGACTTGAAGGCACACAGCAACAACAAGAAGAATCATAGAATCGTGGAGTTGGAAGAGACCACTAGGGCCATCCAGTCCAACCCCATTCTGCCATGCAGGAAATCCTAATCAAAGCATCCCTGACAGATGGCCATCCAGCCTCTGTTTAAAGACCTCCAAGGAAGGAGACTCTATCACCCTCCGAGGGAGTGCATTCCATTGTCGAACAGCCCTTACTGTCAGGAAGTTCCTCCTAATGTTCAGGTGGAACCTCTTTTCCTGTATTTTGCATCCATTGTTCTGTGTCCTGTTCTCTGGAGCAGCAGAAAACAAGCTTGCTCCCTCCTCAATATGACATCCTTTCAAATATTTAAACAGGGCTATCATATCACCTCTTAACCTTCTCTTCTCCAGGCTAAACATCCCCAGCTCCCTAAGTCCTTCCTCATAGGGCATGGTCTCCAGACCCTTCACCATTTTTGTTGCCCTCCTTTGGCCACGACTCACAGGGCGGTGGGCTGAGGAGAGGGGTTGGGAGGGCAGCCCCCTTTGCCACCCAAAAGAAAGGCTGGATGCTCCTGGACAGGGAGACTCTCTCCTTCTTCCCTCCCTCCTCAGCCATGGAAACCCACTGGGTGACCTCGGGTGAGTCACACTCTCTCAGCCTCCTCAATGATTATCTATGGGCAAATATCCTTTCCCCGTGGCCGTGTCCCCCAATGCCTCCCTATGGACCAGTATGGCTTCCCTATGGCCAAGCAGCCCCCCAATGGCTTCCCCCTGGCCAAGTGTCCCCTGGGCAGCCTGCCCTGCGCTTCCCCCGCGGACCTTGTACTCCTGCTCGGCCTCCTCGAGGGGGAGGACGGTGTGGTCGCGGTGCCGGCGGGACTCCCTGCAGACGACGCAGAGGGGGCTCCTGTCTTCCTGGCAGAAGAGCTTCAGGGGCTCCTGGTGCTGCTGGCACTCGGCCCTCCCTCCTCCGCCGGGGCCTCCTGCTGCTCCGCCCCGGGGCCCTTCCAGGCTCAGCTCCCGGGCCACGGAGGCCAGGCTGGCCAGGGAGCGGTTGACCCGGACGTGGCTGCGCTCGAAGGGCTGCCGGCACTCGGGGCAGGGGCTGCTGGCGCTGCTGGCGCCGCTGGGGCTGGTCTTTGCGCCGCCGGGTGCTGGGTTCGAGTCCTGGAGCCAGCTGCGGTCCAGGCAGTCCCTGCAGAAGTTGTGCCCGCACTTGATGAGCATCACCGGGTGGCTGAAGAACTCCAGGCAGATCGGGCAGGTGGCCTCCTCCCGGAGGATCTTCAGCGAGGCGCCCGACGCCATAACGGCTCCACAGGCCGACTCTTGCTTCCTTTCGCTTTCCCTTTACCTTCCAGAACTCTTATCATCTCGCAGCTCCCAGCATGCACCGCGCCAACCCACGCTTCCCGGGACCTTAGACTACAACTCCCGAAACGCATTGCGCAGAGCAGAATTGGCTGGAAAGGAGGGGCTGGCTCTCCAGGCCCGCCCTGACGTCATCATTACGCGCCGCGGGTGTTGCGGAGCGCCGCCGCAGAGTGGACAAGTGGGCACTACAGCTCCCAGCATGCATTGCGCGCCCCTCCCGATGACAGAGGCGGGTGGGCCTCTTGGCTTGGTTTCCCGCCTTTTTCAGCCGCCATTTTATGATTACTATTTCTGGAAGAGGGAAGTGGATTGGGAAGGGCAGCCATGACAGGGCTAGAGGAGGTCCCTGGAGACTTTTTATTGTCATTGTTTATTAAACACTGCTTCATTTATTAAACACTATTTATTAAATTTTCATTGTCATGTCGTTTATTTATTAAACACACTTATTGCCATGCCATTTATTTATTAAACACTATATATTGTCGTATAATTCATTCCATTTGTGTGTCGCCCTTCTGATGGAAACGGACCCAAGGGAGCTCACAATTTATCATAGAATCGTAGCGCTGGAAGAGACTGCAAGGGCCATCCAGTCCAACCTCATTCTGCCATGCAGGAACTCCCAGTCAAAGCATCCCTGATGCAGCTTGACGCAGTGTCATGGCTCCATCCTACAGAATCCTGGGATTTCTAGTTTGTTGTGGCACCAGAGCTCTCTGACACAAGGGTATAAATATCTCACAAAACTACAACTCCTACAGTTCCACAGCACTGAGCCAAGGCAGTTAAAGCGGCGTCAAACCACATTAATTGTGCAGTGAAGACACAGCTTCGGTCATTACCAAAATGGAGAGTCTGGTCAAGAAATCAGAGGAAGACTTAACAGTGTGGTCAAACTGCACAACTATGTATAAAGTATTGTTAAAGGTAGAAATGGAAGAGGAAGTTGTCAAGGAGAGCATGGTTAAATAGGACCAAAACATTTCGTTGTCCAATACGATTAAAGAGATGGGAGAGGACACAGTCAAAAGATTTGAAATTTACCCAAACTGTGGCCTGAAGGAAAATTGTTGATATTATTATATTTTCTTACATCCTGCCTTTCCCCCAATATAGTCATTCCCGATTTATGGCGACCATAAGGCAGTGAACCTACTATGGGGTTTTCTTGGCAGGATTTGGTCAAAGGAGTTTGTCATTGCCTTCCCCTGAGGCTGAGAGAGTGTGGCTTCTTGCCCAAGGTGACCCACTGGGTTTCATGGCTGAGTGGGGAATCAAACCCTGGTTTCCAAAGCCATAGCAAAACCATTACACACCACACACAAATGTGTATATGTATACAGAAACAGACTCTTAAGTGATTTCAGAGAGTATAGAGGGGAGAAGGGCAAAGGTTTTTTAAATTCCAAGTAGAGGATTAAACAAAATAGTTCAAGGAAAGACAGGTTGGCTTAAGTAAAGCCAATCTCCAGAAAGTTTGTTGTTGTTGTGTGTCTTCAAGTCGTTTCCAGTTCATGGTGACCCTAAAGTAAACCTCACATGGGGGTTTTCTTTACAGATTTCTTCAGATAAGCCAGTGCTCCTCAATTATTTTCTGTCATGCCCCCCCCTAAAAAGAAGAAAATATTTTGCGCCCCCCACGTGACTGTAAATAGTATCATTTGTCTACAAAATTGTTATAAGTACTGTATCCTTATGGAGCCTCGCGCCCCCCCTGGGGGGCGCGCCCCACTATTTGAGAAGTACTGAGATAAGCCAATGCCATCCTCTGAGGCTGAGAGTGTGTGACTTGCCCAAGGCCAGCCAGTGGGTTTCCATGGCTGAACCAGGATTTGAACCCTGGTCTCCAGAGTCCTAGCTCAACACTCAAAACCACTACACCACTATATAATGAGATTTTGTTTGTTTTTAAGGATATAAATAAGGCGATTGTGCTGTATATAGGTTATTATGTATGTGGTACAATAAAGATCCCTTCTCTTAAGTGAAAAGGGGATCAAAATGCCTCAATCTTCGGAAGAGGTGGAATATAAATAAACATCATATTATCATCATCATCATCATCATCATCATCATCATCATCATCATCATCATCATCATCATCATCATCCTGTTCAGTGTGGATATGCTAGGAGCAGGGTTCCCATCCATTTAATGGCTGTGTAAAAAGGAATTTCAGCAGGTGTTGCTTATTGACATATTGACTTGTTTCACCTGGCAACCTTAACACCCATAGAAATCATATCCAGGGGTAGCCCTGTTGGCCCTATAGCAAAGTACAATATCATCCAAAATCCATAAGACAACGATACCTTTATTGGACCAACCAAAATGTGCAAAATACATGTTGCAAGGTTTCAAAGTTCCACTGGCTTCTTCATAAGGCAAAAGGTGCTAAAGTCAAAGAGGAGAAAGAAAAACAGGGCAATGTTAAGTCACAAACCTACATTTTGTCAAGACGTTGTTGGTTAAAATAGTATTCTATTAGCAATACAAAAGGAAGTATCTTTTTTGTATCAAAAGCTGTATTTTGCATTGCTAATGGAATGGTGCTCCCTTGCCTTTTAAAGTTTTCACCCACATACCAAGTTTGCCACTCAGTTTAGTGACTGAGAAATTTCATTTTTGAATGTTATGGCTTATGTTAATAGTCAACATTTGCAAGTCAGAAATTATCACAACCCCGTTTGTAATTGCCTTCTACGTGAAGACAGTTGGCACCCTAAAGACTAAAGAGAAATTGTTCTGCTGATGGAGAATTTAGAAGTGAAGCAAGATTATTGGATGCCAGACTAACTAAAAGGGGATATCCCAGAGAGGTGATCATACACCAAATGTGTCTGAGGAAGTAGAATGAAGTCTAGGAAAGCTCATGCTGCCAATTTCTTTCTTTCAGTTAGCCTGAAAGGTGCTTCAAGATCTCTCTACAAGTTATCACACAGTAGAGTTTATCACACTGGGACTAATTTCAGCATTAAAGAGAGATTAAAGCGCCTTTAAAGCATCCTGCAAATAAAGTGAAAATGGTGAGTGATTGCATGAATGATTATCACAATTGCGCAAATAAAGTGATATTGGAAATGCATCGTTGCTGAAATCCTGGGAGTAAAAAGATGTGCATTATCTTCTTTGTGACCACAGTTCTATGCATGTCAGTAGGGAATAAGGCCACTGTGTTCATTAGAAACTATATGAAGGGCTGCAGTCCTAGGTGTAGGAGAAATTCTTCCTAATGAACCAGAGGCATTCTTGTGCACCCATGAAAACATGCCGGAGCCGTTTGCCTATCGGATTAAGGGAAGAACTTCGTATCTGCCAGACAGAGAAATAAGCTGTCCCTTCCTCTAGTTAATTACTAAAGTTGCTATTACCTGCACCCAGATCCAAAGGTTGAGGATTCACCAATCATGCAATAATTAACAATCCTGTATTTTCCCCTACCTGCTTTTCTGCCTTTAAATTTTATTAAATACATACAAATATACAAAACAGCATTAAAATAAATATAAAGCTAAGTACATTGATCTACACTAAAACAATACAAACATATCTGACTTCAACTACACATAACAAAGCTATAATGTCACTATAAACCAGAAAAATAATACTTCCTGAACAATACACTTATCTTCTTTATCTTAGAATAACTTAGCTTCCCGTTTTCAACTGACTGTCTGACTTTCTACTCCATCTTTATATTTCTCTCGTCAATAATAATAATAGAGAGAGCTATAAGAATTCCATAGACAATTATTTGACAAACTTTTCTCTACATATATCTTTACACAGTACCAATCTTTTCCCACCTTTTCCTTAGTATTTTCTTTCATTAAAGCTGTGAGAACATCAAATTTGTAATATTTCAGACATTAGGGCATGAATTCTTCTCCAATATCTTTCTGCTTCTTTACATTTCCACATGTGGAAAAAGTTACCTTCTGACTTATAATATTTCTAGCATTCTATTTCCCCTTTTTATGAATCATATTAAGTCTTTGAGGTGTCATGTGCCAATGATGAAATATTTTGAAAAAAGTCTCCTTATAGTTCTGGCACAAAGTAAATATGATGCTAACTTGCCAAGTTTTCTCCCATTTCTCCAGTCCACTTGCTTTTCCCACTTCTTGTGCCCATTTAATCATTGTATGTTTGGTCATCTCTTGTTCCAAGTCTCTACTTTTCAGTATTTTACAATATTTTTCAATGTGTCCCTCACCTATATATATATAAACATCTATTTTTATTTTATCTTTACTAAATCCAGGGTCTAGCCTAAGTTTTCAAAATTAGTTGTAACTTGCTTCATCCTGGTTCTGGATTAGGACATGCCAGATGCAATACAGATAGCTTGTACCAGAACCAGGGCTTTTAGGCGTGCATCGTCCAAAAAGGACGACACCAGAATGGCGGGGGAAATGGGTCTTTTGGCCCATGCAGACAAGGCCCTAGTGAAGGCTAGAGAGTACATATAAAGAAAAGGATTGGGTAGAAATGTTATTTGCCATAGGAGTTGAATTTGTTATAGGAGTTTCCCCCCATTTACTGAGCTACCCTCTGAAATGGGAGAAAGGACCACAGGCATGCTTCCTGCTTTATAAGGCCTGTTAATTTTTGCACCTGGAAAGATTATCCATTCAATGTGTGAGTCTGTATTTGGGATTGTGGCGAAAAGGGGCCCTTTGGTGTGGCTAAAATCTACCCAGACGTGTCCTCTCTTCTCAGTGCAGTGGCACAGTAGCGCTGCCACCAAGTCCTTTTTGGGATATTTAATCCCTCTTGGGTTTCCTGAAGGTGTAAGAGCTCAGCTCCCCCTTTGCCTTATTCTGATGGGGAACACAGACTAACATTTATTGGGTTTGTGGCAGTCCTGGTCATAGAGATATGTGACCAGAGCTTCCCCTTCACTCTTCCTTATGAAATCAGTCAGGCATTGAAGAAAAGTTAATGATTTAATGAATAAATAGGAAAATTACATCGTAAAAGGTAACTGTAGTTGTAACAAGAAAGTTAAATGGTTTAAAACAATTTTAAAATTAACTCCCCCCCCCCGGCTAAAAAGGGAAATAAACAAATTAATACTGGTAAATTAATAACCACAGGTTTATATATTTTAAAAAAACAACCTTCAACTCCTCCTGTTCCCAAGTTTTGTTCAATCCTTTCTATGTACATGAAACAGTCTATAACAATTATAATTGTATTTGTAAGTCCTAAGGTGACTGAGGAGTAGCGTGTTATGATAGATGGGAATGGGATGGGGACAAAGTTCCACAAAATGTTACTTAAAGTGGAGGGAGGCTGTGTTGCATGAGAAAGTAAGGTGAGAAGAAGCTGAGAAAGAAAACAATCTGGCATTTAGTAGTGGGATATAATGCTATAATTGTGTACCATGAATGTGGTACTTCTCTTGGGGTGGGCTCCAAGGCAGCTTTCAGTAATTAAAACAACATTAAGTTTAAAATCTTATTTTATAAAAGTTAAAGAAGAAATTCCCTGAGACTGTAGAATAACCTACCAGAAAAGTTTTGATACGTGAGTATGCTGACCAAATTTAAAACAGCATTGAATATCAGTCTCTTCCAGCAGGCTTATCCAGATAATTTTTACATTGTGAATTCAGATGAAGAATGTTAATTGCACACTGTTTAAAATATGTATGCTTTATTTGTCCTTTTAAACTGTTGCATATTTTAATTATTGTGCTTTATGTTGTTCATTGTCAATTTGTTGTTGCTACCTGCCTCGATCCATGGGGAGAGGGTGGGTAAGAATTATTATTATTATTATTATAAGTATTGTTTAAAAAACAAGACTAAAAAGTTAATTTCATACACAACTGCTACACAACTGGGGTGAGAACAGTGTTTATTTCTTGATAACAAGGAGTAACTTATTTAATATGGTAAAAAAAAAACTAATTGAAACAGTTGAAGATTTCTAATACCTTGGATCAATCATCGATCAGAACAGGGATTGCAGTCAAGAAATCAGAAGACTAGGAATGGGAAGGGTAGCTATGAAAGAACAAGACAAGTGCAAAGATATTAAACTGAATACCCAAGTGAGGATCACCCAAGCCATCATATTTCCCATCAGTGTGTATGGATGTGAGAAATGTACAACGAAGAAAGCAGATAGAAAGAAAATTAATTCATTTGAAATATGGTGTTGGAGAAGAGTGCTAAGAATACCATGGATGGCCAAAAAGACACAAATGGCTCCTAGAGCATATCAAGCCTGAAATCTCCTTGGACTCCAAGCTGATTAAATTGAGGCTGTCATATTTTGGCCACATCCTTCAAAGTCAATGACTCAAGGCTCAGGACCTTGTAAAACTATGACTCCCAGGCTCCCAAAGAGTCAGTGTGACCAGATGCGGCAAACATTTTGACATTCTTTCTTGGACAGGCTGAAATGCAGGACCGGTCCTGGTTACCCCAAATAGGATGCAACTACAGCACTTAAAAGTGGTATCAAACTGCATTGTTTCTACAGTGTAGAGGCACAATAATGCAATTTGATGCCATTTTAACAGCGATGGCTCCATCTCCTGGGATTTGTAGTTGTGCCACCAGCACCTTTTAACAGAGAAGGCGAAGGACCTTGCAAAACTACAAATCTCAAAGTTCATAAGCTGGAGCTGTAGTACTTAGACGTGGTGCCAAACTGCCTTATTCCTGTAGATGCACAATGATGCAGTTTGATGCCATTTTGAGTAACATGGCTCTGTGTCATGGGGTGTGTAGCTTTGCTGAGACATCAGCCCTCTTGAGCAGAGAAGGGTGAGGCCCTTGTAAAAACTATAAATCCCAGTATTTCATAAGATTGGAACTGCAACACTTAGAAATGGTGCCAAACTACATTATATACAGTGGAGGCACACCCTACACTCTAGAAATAATGAGGTTTTTGACACTCATTTAACAGCCATAGGTACAATTCTGGAATTTGTAACTTCATAAGGCACCATCTCTCTTGGACAGAGAAGGCTCAGGGCCTTGGTGAAAACTACAAATCTCATAGGATGGAGCTACAGCACTTAAAAGTATTACCAAATTGCATTATTTGGTGTTGTCCTCCAGAATCCTAGCTTTGCGAGGCACCAACACTCCTTGGCAGAGAAGGACCGCTCACCTTGGCCTCCTGGAGGGGGATGAGCTGGTGCCCCAGGGAGCCCTAAGGCAGGCCAGGCGGAGTAGGGCTTGGTCCTCCTGGCAGAAGAGCTCCATGCTTCTCCTCCTCCTCGGTTGCCTCTTTGGACAGGTTGCTCAGTTGCCAGTTGGGCTTTTGATGCTTCCGCTGGACCCTCTGGTGGCACTGTGGGCAGGTGCGGGGGCTTTGTGGTGCCAGGGCCCCCCCAACACTGCTCCAGGCAGCCCTGGCAGAGGTTGTGCCCACAGTCCAGGGTGACCAGAGCGGTGAAGAAGTCCAGGCAGACCAAGCAAGTGGTCTCCCTTTGCAGCCTCTTCTGGGACAACAGGACAAAAGCCATGGGGGACACCTGAAAGCCAAAAAAAGGGGGGGGGGGATAAGAATTAAAAAAGAGAGAAGGCAGGCAGGCAGGCAGGCAGGGGGTTAATATTCTCTGGCTCTTTCCCTCTAACCTCCAGGGTTATTCAAAATTCAAAGATACAGATGTAAAGATATAAAGATATAGAATTCAAAGATATAGCCGTGTTAGTCTGCAGAATCAGTACTTAAGAGAGACCTTGTAGCACTTTTGAGACTAACTGAAAGAAATTGGCAGCATGAGCTTTCGTAGACTTCAGTCTACTTCCTCAGATGCATTGAAACAATTTACCTCTCAGTATTATGAAGGTCCAAAAAGGACAGGCCTTGTGTCTTTTCTAGAGGAAAAAAAAGTCCTCAAAAGTCCCCAATATCTTCCTCCTCTGTTAGTCTCCAAGAGGCTACATAACTCCTTTATATACTCTTTATCCTCCTCTTTCCCAAAATGTCTCCAATGGGAGCAATTATAAAGGCCATTGCTAGGCATAAAAGGTATAGCAAGACGGGATATTTATCTTGATCCATAACAAGGAGAAATATCCCTTTTAGACCATGGGATTCTCCTCTAGGCCTTCATGGTCAGTTGGGAAGAAGGGATTACCTTTTAGGTCATTCTACCCTTAGGCTCCTCTGCACTGGATTTTAACCCGTCAATAGGTAAAAGGGGAAATTATCTCCCTACCCCCCCCCCCCCCCCAGGAATAACAATATATGTTGCCCAAAGAGATATTGTAGCAGCTTTGAGACTAAGATGAAAAGAAATTGTAGCATAAACTTTGGCAGACTTGGTCTGCTCCCTCAGATGCATCTGAGGTAATATCTGAGGAGGTTTCTTGCATCTGAGGAAGTATTTATTTATTATATTAATTTGTATCCCACTTTTCTCCCAGAACTGGGATCCAAGCAGTTTACAGTCTAACAACAGAGAATAATTAAAAACCTATAAAAGTGACAATCAAGTGGAATTAAGCTATTGCAATATTAAAATAGATCATATGTTTAAAATATAATACACTTTAAAAGATGCAAACATCTAAAACCATATACATTAAAGCAACACAAACCTTGTTTTAAACGTCGGCCTAAACAAAAAGCTTATACTACAATTTATTTCCCAATGTTAGTCCCAAAGCTACTACAATATTGTTATTCCTGAGGTGGGATAAGACATTTCCCTTCTTGGCAAGATTTGTTCAGAGAGGTTTTTGCCATTTGCCATCCTCTGATTCCCTAAGGTCACCCAGTGGGTTTTCATGGTCAAGTCGGGATTTGAACCCTGGTCTCCAGAGCCACAGTCCAATGCACAAACCACTATGCCATGCTGGCTCACAAAACCATAGTACTAGCAGGAAATAGACTTGGAACAATTACTGAAGAAATTCAACAATTCAAAGATAAAGCCGTGTTAGTCTGTAGAATCGGTACATAGATCTTGTAGCACCTTTGAGACTAACTGAAAGAAATTGGCAGCATGAGCTTTTGTAGATCTCAGTCTACTTCCTCAGATGCATTCAAGGTGTGCATTAAAAAAAACAAATGTAATGACCATAGAATCATAGAGGTGGAAGGTTTACATAACTTTGAAGTAGGCAAGGAATAAATTGAAACAACTCTTGACTCTGTAATTAATGAGAATGGAGACTGCAGGGAAGAAATCAGGAGAAATCCCCATTCAGTCATGCAAAGCCACTGGGTGATTTTGGTCAACTCACACTCTCTCAGCCTCATAGGAAGACAAGGGCAGACCCTCTCTGAACAAATCTTGCTAAGAAAACCCTGTGGTGGTTTCAGTTTAGGGTCACCTTAAGTTGGAACATGAAGCCACAAAATACACATTACTGAAACTAGACATTTCTTTGTATTTATACAATCAGGTGGACCTCAGAAAGTTGTAGAAATACTTGAAACATTCATGTGAGGAGGGGAACCCCCAAAAGGAAAAGGAAATGTAAAAGAAATATGTTAAGAATATAATTTCAGACAATTTTCTCCTCTAATTTAGGAAACACTGTTGATCTCAAACACACATCCATTCAAACTTCCTAGCTTGAATTTTATCATGAGAACCAAACAGAGCAGACACATCAGTACAAACATCAGTGGGAGTTGCCTATGGGTTAACACACCATTTAGTTTATCTATTTAAACTGAGATTAACTAGTAGTGGTCCAAGAAGATGGGAGACTATGGATTTCCTAGTCCTGGGTCAAAATACTAATCATTCCTGCATAATAGCCTTTTATTGTCGCATTTTGTGTTTTGTAAGCTAAAGACTGTTGGAAGAATATGAGAGACTTAGTTTAAATCTGTGCCTACTTTGTTGTTAACTGCTGTCAAGTCAAAAAACATGCAGGGGGTAGCTGGGTTGGTCATTTAGTAAATTCAAACAAAATCCACCAATTTAAATAAGGCAGAGCGAGATAAATTAGAAGCTAGATCAAATTACAAAATAAAGACTAAAGTAAAATACTTAGGAATTTGGTTAACCACGAAGAATGTGGATCTTTACAAAAACAATTACGAAAAACTTTGGCAAAATATAAAGAATGATATAGATGGGAAAAATTAAATATATCTTGGCTTGGGAAAATCGCTACAGTAAAGATGAACCTTCTTCCAAAGCTTATGTTTCTATTTCAGACTATTCCAATTATTTTAAATGAAAAACCCTTTGTACAATGGGACAGGGAAATTAGCAGATTTGTTTGGAATGGGAAAAAACCACATGTAAGATTTAAGAATATGCAAGATGATGTGAATAGAGGAGGAATGGGTTTGCCAAGTTTAAAAAAATTACTTTTACTCGTGTTGCTTTGAGTGGTTACTAGAATGGTTTAAACTTGAAAATATTGAATTGTTGAATTTGGAAAGTGAAGATCTGACATATGGGATACATGGTTATATTTGGTATGATAAAATCAAAGAAGATAAAGCATTTCTTAACCACTGTATAAGAAAACCATTAATTAAGGCTTGGTTAAAATATAGAAATCAGATTTTCCAAAAATTACCCTTTTGGACATCTATATTGGAAGCCTTCCATAGAAGTACTACTGCCCACGTTGCAAAATGGTTAACTTATAAGGATTTGATTAAGATTGAGAGGGGTACAGATAAGTTTATATTAAAATCACAAGAAGAAATGACTGCAGAAGGGACTGTTATAAACTGCCAAATCAGAGAGAGATATACCTATGACAATAGGTTAATGGGGATTGACTTGGTAACACAAGATTTTGATAAAATTATTTTTTCTTCTAATCCCCAAAAAATATCCCTGTTTTATAAATACTTAACAAAACTTGAAATGTATGAGGAGACTGTAAAACCATCCATGGTCAAATGGGCGCAGGATTTAAAAGAGCCCCTGCTCTTAGAACAGTGGGGAAAAACATGGAAAATCAGGCTAAAACATTCTATTTGTGTGGAGCTTAAACAGAATTATTATAAAATGCAAAACCAATGGTATTTGATCCCAGCAAAAATTGCAAAGATGCATAAAAGTAGTAGCCCCCTATGCTGGAAATGTGAAAAGTCTATAGGATCTTTTTTGCATATGTGGTGGAGTTGTGAATATGCTAGAAAATATTGGACTCAAATTCATGAAAAAATTCAGATAGTACTAGGTTGTCAATTCAAGTTTGAGGCAAAATGTTATTTGCTGAATATGATTTCTGACCCTAAGCTGGAGGATAAATTTGGTGTACTTTTGTTTTATATGATAGTGGCTGCTTGGATAGTTTTTGTGTCACAATGGAAAGGGAAGAATCAGGTGACTTGGGACGACTGGTGGCTGAAACTGATGACCTATTTAGAAATGGACAAGCTCACCTGTTTGATTAGAGAAAAAGATTGGAATAGTCGGAAAAAATGTTGGATGCCTTTGATAAAATTTGTGGAAGCGGATAGGAGAATTAAAAACTTTAAGTGTTAAAGTAGAAGAAAAGGATGTAATAGATAAGGAAATAAGTTATATTTACTTATTAGAATGTGGCTATAATTAATTTCCCCTTTATTAGATAAAGATAGTTGGTTAATATAACAAGATCTTTATACCAGACAAAAATGTATGTATTTATAATGTAAATATCACAGACTGCTGAACCCATTCAAGAAGAAAATACCTCAATCTATGATATGGTTTTTTTTTTTGGGGGGGGGGGGTTGGGTGTTTTGTTTTGCTTTTTCTTTTTTTTAGTGTACTATTTTGATATTATCTGTGTTGTCTATGTACTGTAATGTTTTTTTTGTTTTGGTTTTTTTGCTTTTTTTTAAATAATAAAATCAATTTAAAAAAATCCACCAAACAGCGATACCTTTGTTGGCCAACCAAAAGGCACAATATACTTTCTGCAAGCTTTCAAAGCTCCACTGGCTTCTTCATCAATGAGAGAAATGGATTTGAATCAAACACATAAGATTTAATAAGAGTTAGAAACATATGAATAAAGTAGAAATCGTGTAAGACTATATAAACATATGCTATAATTGACAAGAATACTTTTTTTATAAAAGGGTGACTTAAAGTTCACAAAAACCTTTAACTGACCATGCCTAATGGGGTGTTATGAATATTAGAACACACCTATGAATCTATAATGACTAATTTAAATGGTCATGAGACGTATGATGAGAAATGTTATGGGTGGAGTTTTTACATACTTGAAAAGGTGGTCTTAAAATTGATCACATGTCTAGATCTGGCCAATAAAAAATGAGATAGAAATATTGTAACAGAAAAAGTCTTATAAATACTGAGTATTTGTACCTCAGACGGTGTGCCTTTTGCCAGAGACACCCCTTCTTGCAAGATTGTAATGAATAAATTGGAAATTGCTGCTTCACTTGTTTTGTCCTGATTAATTTGTTTTGGTACTTAGAAATATCTGTATCTCACAATCAAGCAAGATATTACATACCAAACAGGAGAAAAATTAGAGATGTTAGCAAGATACCTGCATTTTGTTGTTTCTGTCCTTAGTTTAGATGGTATGGGGAGGGCATCTTTAGCTCTTCCTCTTTTGGCCATGGGGCAACTGGGCTAAGTCCAGGAAATTTAAAGTCTATTTGCATATTAACAAGACTCCTCTTTTGCAATCCAATATGTCTCTATTCCTGTGGGGCCACACAGGCCACTTTATAAAGATACCCTCCCCATACCATTTTAACTAAGGACTCCTATTTTTTTCTCCTGTTTGGTATATAACATCTTGCCTGATGAAGAAGCCAGTGGAGCTTCGAAAGCTTCCAACAAGTATACTGGGCATTTTAGTTGGCCAGTAAAGGTATCACTTTTGGTGGGTTTTTGTTTGACTTTGCTGTCAAGTCAGATTTCCACTTATGGTGACCCTAAGAATGAGAGACCTCCAGGTCATCTTGTTACCAACAGGCTCCAGCCCTGCTCAGGTCTTGCAAACTCAGGGCTGTGGCTTCCTTGATTGAGTCCATCAATCTGGAATGTGATCTTCCTCTTTTCCTAATGTCTTATATGTTCTTGTTGTTGTCTGCCTTGCCTTCAAGTCATTCTCTAATTGCAGCAATCCTATCTTGGCCAGATGTGTTTAGAAGAGGTGTACCATTGCCTTCCCCTGAGGCTGAGAGCATTGACTTGCTGAAGGTCAACCAGTGGGTTTCATGGCCAAACAAGGAATCGAACCCCTGTCTCCAGAGTCCTAGTCCAACACTCAAACCACTGCCCTATGCTGGCTCTTGCCTTATACTTTACCAAGCATTAATGAATTTTTAGGGAGTCATATCTTCTCATTATACGCACCCCCAAAAACTATAGTCTCTGGTTAGCCATCATGGCTTCCAAGGAGAGGTCAGGGTTTGGTCTGTTGATTTCTTAAGGTATGGGGGGGGGGGGGGCACCACAATTCTTTCCTTTTTAAATTTTTAAAAAATATTATAGTATATACATAAAAGACAAATAAACAGATAAAACACTGACAAGTGAACAAAAAACAAAACATATAAACACACAAACATGAATCTATGAGCCTACAGACAATATTTTTATAGTTGTCTTGTAATTCTATTCTTAGCATAAGTTAAGCCTAACTTTAAATCAACTTATCCACATCTCTTCTATTCCTAGAGTTTTCCTATCTGCCTCCATTTATTTTCATATTGCTGAGAGGTGTTTCCTGCAATGTACATGGATAGTCTATCCAGAATTGCAAAGTCATTTACTTTAATTTTCCATTAATCAATGAAGGGTATTATATTTGTTTTCCAG
This sequence comes from Sceloporus occidentalis, assembly GCA_023333645.1. Classification (NCBI taxonomy): domain Eukaryota; kingdom Metazoa; phylum Chordata; class Lepidosauria; order Squamata; family Phrynosomatidae; genus Sceloporus; species Sceloporus occidentalis. The sequence goes on from JALMGF010000001.1 coordinate 14,338,055, forward strand.
TATTTGGCATATAACATACATACGTGCTGCCATTATCATATATATAATTACATTTTCCCCCATCTAGATTTAATTTAATTTGATAGTAGTGATGAGAAACCTGTACCTAGGACAAGAGAAGACTGTTAGAACAAAATATGGAGAAACAGAATGGTTCCCAATTGACAAAAGGGTTGGGCAAGGATGTATATCCTTTTATCTGTTTAAATAAATGAGGAGCATGGGGTTTTCTGGGGCTGAGAGTGTGTGAAAAAGGTACCATCTTATCAAAGTGCTATAGAATTAAAGTAACAATAGAATTCAAAACAGTTCCAAGCATGGCCATTAAAAAGAAAAGAATAAGCTGTGGAGCCCATCCTGCAAGGCACTTCTCCCTTCAGAAGCTAACAAAAGAAAAAGAAAATCTCCATTTGCAAATGGAAAGATAGCCTTATCTCTTTAAAAGAAGGATTTTGCAAACCCTGGGGGCAGCCACCAAGAATTGCTTCTTTAGTGTTCCCACCAGAGATAGTTGTGAAGGTGTTGCATCTACAAAGGAGGACAAGAAAATATACAATGGCAGCTGTGTTGGCCATTGAACAAATTCAAACAAAAAATCCACCAAAAAGTGATACCTTTATTGGCCAACCGAAATGCACAATATACTTGTTGCAAGCTTTCAGAGCTCCATGGGCTTCTTCATCAGGCAAGATGTTACAAACCAAACAGGAGAAAAATTTGAGATATTATTATTATTATTACTAATTTTATTTTAATCCTGCCTTTCTCCCAAAGTGGGACCCAAGGTGTCTAACAACAACACATATAAAACACATTAAAACAGCAATTAAAATCGTACAATTAAAATAGGAAGAAAATATAAAAATTACAAATATAAAATTTAAAGCATCCAAGCTACAAAGGCCTTGCAGAGTATTCTCTCTAGGAATCTCTAGGTCTTCCAGGGCAACTTTTAGTTAAAGTTGACCATAGATTTGCACTGGAGGACCTAGATATTCCTAGAGAGAACATATTAATCAAAACCGCAGATATGGAGGGATGCCTTAGAAATGACATAGAAATGTCAATAACTAATCATAATGTACAAAACTACTCTAAATAACTAAACTATTAACTAAATGAATAACTAATTAAAATTGCCTGAGAAATGATGCAAAGCTAATAATAACTAACAAAACTAGTGAAAATAACTAAACTATTAATTAGATAACTATAACTAAATAACTAAGTATTAAAATTGCCTTAGAAATAATGGAATAACTAATAGTAACTAACAAACTAGTGTAAATAACTAAACTGTTAACTAAATAACTAACCATAACTAAATAAAAAGAACTAAATGCAATCCAGTCTGCAATAACTCCTTAAAAAAAGAACCATGCCTAGTCTTTTGGAGGCTTTTTCTCGCCTGAACGGAAAGCTAAGGGAAAGGTTTACACATTTGGAAATCCTGCCCAGAGGAGGAGGAGGAGGAGGAGGAGAAGGAGCTCTCTCTCTCTCTCTCTCACCGATGGAACGTTCGCGCAGCTGCTGCTGATTGGCTGCGGCGCAAAGCAAAGTGACGCCGCTCCTTGGATCCATCCAATCACAAGGAGCCCCGGCCCAGGAAGCCCAGCTGAAATTCATGTCGCGGGAATTTCAATTCCATCCTTGCTGCCTGTTGGTCTTGCAGCTGGAGACCTGGGCGCTGCTTGGGAAATCCCCTCTAAGTGCCCCACGCAAGGCTCTGAGTCGCTTTTGCAGCAGGAGGCTGACACCAGAAGAGACACCCTTGTTTGGATCCCCTCTTGAAGCAGCTGCCTCGCTCAGCCAGACTTGGAAGGTAAACGTTTGGGATTGGGAGTGGCAGCAAGATCTGGAACGTGAGAGAGGTATTCTTCATTCCTAGAGACAATATGGTTTGAACACTTGGACCAGGAGCTGGGTTTGAATCCTGGCTCAGCCAGTGGGTCCTTGGCCTCTCCTGGGGTTTGGTTCCAGGACCAGGGTGGATATACTCAAGTCTCATTCAATACAGTGGAGTAGTAAAATGGTGACCCATTATATATATATATATATATATATATATATATGAGCAAAGCAAACCCATATAAACTTATAAAGCAAGATTTGCTTTGCCTAAGCGAACCTATTGCAGGGTTTTCTTCCAAAGGGGTTTGCCCTGGCCATCCTAGAGGCTGAGAGAGTGACTTGCCCAAAGGCACCCTGTGGTTTTCGATGGCCAAGCCACAATTTGAACCCTGGTCTCCAAAATCATAGTCCAGTGCTCAAACCACTACACCACACTGGTGCTCACACCATGAAGCTGGTTGCCCACCCTTTATTTTAGGGTGCTAAGGACTGGTGCCATCCTGGTTCATCATTTTATGTTCAAATATGGCAGCATGGTGTGGGAAGAATGATTTCCTATCCAGAAGGGGAAAGGTTTCCTGGTGCTGCTGGACGATGAGTGGGCATGTGGGATGTTTAAAAGCTGGATTTGAAGTACAGGGGTATATCGGCCTTATGCCCTTCTTCAGCTGGATGATTTGGCTTCATTTCCAAATTTTACATGAATAAGGAACCAACCTTTCTCCTCAAATTGCTTGATCTGTTTTCTCATTCTCGGTGGGTTGGAACTGTATAGAAAAATTGAGAGTTAATAGAGAAATCCTGTAACCGGAGCTGGGCAAATAGTTTCTGAAGATCATGAGATCTGCCCCTCCTTCTGTGGGTGGGTGGGGTGCAAACTCAAATCCCCCCCCCCCTTGACTTTTTCTTTACTTATGGAGAAGACCCATCCATTCAAGGTGTTTCTTCCAAAGAAGGCAGACTCTGGGCCTTGTTGGCTAAATCTGTTGCCTAAAGCTTAATCTCATCAAACTAATCTTACCATTGTTCCTCCATTGTCTTTATGAACCCTGGTTCTCAAATCCACAGGTGTTGCAAACAGAGTTGTGGATTCCTTTACTGAATCAACCACCTTTAATTCACTCTTCCTCTTTTTCTACTGCTTCCCACTTTGTTGTTTGCTGTTAGGTGCCTCCAAGGCATTTCTGACTTATGGCCACCCTATCATAGTGCGGCTTGCCCAAAGTCACCCAGTGGGTTTACATGGCCGAGCTGGGATTCAAACACTGATCTGACATAGTTCAATGCCTCCCACTTTTACCAAGCCTTTTCCAGTGAGTCTCACAAGAGTTCCTTCACCCTGTCCCAGAGGCATCCAAACAACAGTACCTTTATTGTGCCAATCAAAATGCACAATTACATGTTGCAAGCTTCCAAAGTCACACTGGCTTCTTCATCAGGCAAACAGGAGAAAAAATGGAAGCTGTAAGTCATAGGCTTGCATTTTCTGTTTCTGGTCTTAGTTCAGATGGTAGGGAGGGCTCTCTGCAGGCTGGCACCTCTCCCTTTGGCCATGCAGTCACTGGGAAATTTTCAAAGTCAAGGGAATTTAATGTCCATTTGCAACTCAAAGAAGATGCTTCCTTGGTTAAGCCACAGCAGTTCCTATGTATGTAGAGAACACTGAATTTCTCAACAGAAACAGAAAACGCAGGCATATGACTAACATCTTCAATGTTTTTCTCCTGTTTGTCTGATGAAAAGCCAGTGTGACTTCAAAAGCTTGCAATATGTATTTGTGCATTTTGGTTGGTCCAATAAAAGTATCATTAGTTTTTTGTGGGTTTTTCAGGTTATGTGGCCATGTTCTAGAAGAGTTTATTCCTGACTTTTCACTAGCATCTGTGTCTGGCATCTTCAAAGATGCTGGCGAAACGTCAGGAATAAACTCTTCTAGAACATGGCCACATAGCCTGAAAAACCCACAAAGAACTATGGATGCTGACCATGAAAGCCCTCGACTTCACAAAGGTGTCATTGTTTGGATTTTATTGGATTTGCTAGGCTAGTCCTAGATGTTTTTTGGATTTTAAGATACCTGTCCCAGAGGGTTTATATACACCAGGTCTCATGACTGAGAGTGCATCCACATGGTAGAAATAATGCAGTTTGACACCAGTTTAAGTGTTCTTGCTCCATCCTATGGAAACTTGGGGTGTTAAGTTTTAGAGGGTCCTCAGCCTTCTCTGCCAAAGAGAAGTTTTGTGCCTCACAAAACTACAAATCCCAGGATTATGTAGGAGGGTGCCATGGCAGTAAAAGTGGTGTCAGACCTCATTATTTCTACAGTATTGATGCACAGGGGATGGGATGGATCACAGGGGACAGAAGTACGAATCTTTGAGTTGCTTCTGAGTGTGAGGTTTTAAAAAGCTTCGAGGCTTCAGTCTGCCTTTGGGGGGTTGTCTGTCCTGTGGTCAATGATAAGGGGCTGTTAGAGCTGGACAGTGGAGTCCAGGCTCCCAGCTGGCCAGAAACATCAAGGACTACAAATCCCATCTGAGCTGTAAGATTAGGAACATGTACTAGTTAGTGGCGTTAGGATTTTTGGTTATTTTACTGGCTTGGCTGACATTACTGTAACTTACAGTTCTCTCTGCCTGTAGGACAAGGGCATCATAACATCACCACACAAATTTCATGGTTCAGTGGAGCCTTGAACTCCAGTTATTACAAAGTGCTGCTTTTCCATTACAAAATGGTATATGTTTACTTATTTATTTATTTCATTTCTATGCTGTCTTTCTCCCAAAAGGGCCCCAAGGCAGTTTCATACCAAAACTGAATATAATGCAATGTGTATAATATGTTGTTACCATAGTTGGGCAGCCTTATTGTATTAGACCCAACTCCCAGAATCCCCTGGCATTCTGGGAGGTGTGGTACAATAAAATAAAATTTCTAGCTCTTTCAGGACGTATGCCTTTCCAAATAGGAATTACCATTCACTCTGATCTCAACTCCTATTCTGTTTTCTTTGCAAGGTGGTGACTCCTCCTGAAGAAGCACATTTTCCTCTCCCAGAATGAATGAAGCCAAAGCCATGGTTGCAGAGAACTCCAGGAAGAGATTTCACCGGGAAGCGACATGCCCCATCTGCCACAGTTACTTCACAGGCCCCGTGATGCTCGAATGTGGGCACAACTTCTGTGAAACATGCATCAGTCAATGCTGGCAGGAGCCTCATGCACCGACCCAGTGCCCACAGTGCCGAGGGCCTGTGGAGAAACGCTTCAAGCCCAACCGGAGCCTCACGAACTTGGTCGAAATCCTGAATGACTGGGATAAGGATGGCGAGGCACACAGTCGGGCCTCCAAATGCCAGCAGCACCAGCGTCCCTTGTCACTCTTCTGCAAAGAGGATCAAGCCCTATTCTGTGAGGAGTGTGAGGGCTCCCAGGAGCACCTGGGTCACAACATGGCCCCCATGGAGGAAGCTGCCCAGGAGTACAAGGTGAGGGCTTTGCTGTTAATGCTTATGCCCCAAAATGTTGGCCGCCAAAGTCCAAGCCCCTGCCCCCATGCTCTGGCTCCATCTTATGTAATCCTGGATTTTGTAGTTTTACAAGGTCCTTAGCCTTCTGCCAAAGAGTGCTGGTGCCCCACAAAAGACCCAGGATTGTGTAGGAATGCACCATGGCAGTTAAAGTGGTGTCAAACTGCATTGTTTTTACAATAGTGATGCACCTTTAGAAAGGTAGAAATATATATTGAAACCATCATCCCCCATCCAGGTATGACTTCAGTTCCCACAGTCTCAGTCAACAAGACACGGTGGCTGTGGATGATGGAAATAATATTGCAAAACATCTGGTGGCCACCACTGTTGGATGAAATTTGGATACTCATAGCTTGTAAAGGGATCTTGTAGCACCTTTTGTGACTATCTGAAAGGTAGCTGCTAGCATGAGCCTTCATAAATGTTAGCCTACTTCCTCAGATGCATGTATCTCATACATGCATCCACAACGTGGCTACAGAAGCCGCCTTGATTGTTTCTTACAAGTAAGCAGGATATAAATAAATTCTCAGAACCCATCACTGCATTCCTGCTGGCTGGAGCCTCTGGGAGTTGAAATACAAAACATCTGGAGGACCAAGTATGAGATCGATTAATCCTGCATCCTTAGCAGCTTTTCCCAACCTGAATTCCCCATGTTTTTATTTATTTATTTATTTTTACAGAAGGCCAACTGTAATCTGAAAACATGGGGAATTCAGGTTGGGAAAAGCTGCTAAGGATGCAGGATTAATCGATCTCATACTTGGTCCTCCAGATGTTTTGTATTTCAACTCCCAGAGGCTCCAGCCAGCAGGAATGCAGTGATGGGTTCTGAGAATTGGAGTACATAATATCTAGAAGGCCAACTATTGAGAACCATTGCATTACATCACCTTGGCTCTGAACTGGAGTGTCAAGAAAGGAGAAAGTATTCAGTCCAATTGTGCTCCTACATTTTAAGAAACAGTGTGGCAAGGTAGTTTGAGGGTTGGACTATGACTCTGGATCCCAGGTTTTCAAATCCTGGCTTGGCCATAAGAACCTACTGGGTGACCTTGGACAAGTCACACTCTCTCAGCCTCAGAGGATGGCAGTGGCAAATCCCCTCTGAAGAAACTTGCCAAGTAAACTCTATGACAGGTTTTCCTTAGGGTCACCATAAATAGAAATGACTTGAACGCATACAGCAACATCAAAATGCAAATATTCCATTTTTTTTTATAAAAATCAAAATTCAAAATACTTCTGGTCCCAAGTATTTTAGTTAAGGGAGACTCAACTTGTAATTCACCACTATGTTGAGTGTACAGTATATGCCATTGCTGTATCAAGGCCCTAAATAAAGTTATTTTTATATTTTGTTTTCAGAATCAGATGAGAAACTACCTGGAGATTTTAAAGAAAGCAAAAGTAAGCATTCTGGATTATAGAGGTAGCACAGAAATTGAAGGAGTAAACATTATTGTAAGTATCTCAGCTTCAGTAGCATAGGTTCAGTAGCATGCCTGATAGCTTTGTCTGTGTCTATGCTTTGTAATACTGGATTACGGGATGTGCAACACAACTGGTGAAAGGTTTAGTATTTCTGGTTCCAGATAATGGGCAGGTGGAAAGGGAGGAATTAAGCACTGCCAGTTGCCAGGGTTGTTCCTATGGGAAGCTTGGTACAGAGGCATAAAGCAGGGGTGAGTCATGGGGAGGCAAAATGTTTTGATTTTTAATGAATGGACTACAAACCTACAAAATTGTTTATATTGCTATGCACCTTTACTTGGCTGTGTAACTGTAAATACTTCAGTCCTGACAACATTGTGTTGTGGATCAGTTCAATTTTCTGAGTAAAGATTTCTGTCTTAGCTGAGGTATGTATATTTCTGAACTGAATGAATTACATGTAATAACACATCACGTTATCACGTGAATTCACATCACTGGACCTGCAGTCACCCCAGAACTGAGCTGCAAAAACCTCAGTGTGATAAACATCCACTTCTGTGAGACCAGATCTTCAATTCCAGTAAATTCTGCTTGCAATTTGGATCCTTTGGGAAACAATTGTTATAGGAATAATCTTATTCCTAGAACAGTGATCCTCAGACTATCTAATATGAGGAAGCACTGGTACCAGGGACCAGTGCCATATTTGTGGCTATTAGCTACAATTGTCCCCCCCCCCCCCTCCTTTCATGGGAACATACCAATACCTTGGACCAACACCAGTTCATAGACTTAACAGATTTGGAAGAGACCTCAAGGGCCATCCAGCCCAACCCTATTCTGCCACGCTGGAACACAGAATCAAAGCACACCCGACAGATGGCCATCCAGCCTCTGTTTAAAAGGAGAGTCCACCACTCTCCAAAGGAGTGCAGTCCACTATCAAACAGCTCTTACTGTTAGGAGGTTCCTCCTAATGTTTAGGATGAATTTCTTTTCTTGTAGTTTGAATCCAGTGCTCCGTGTCCTATTCTTTGGACCAGCAGAAAACAAGCTTTCTCCATCCTTAATATGACATCCCTTCAAATATTTAAACAAGGTTATCAGTTCAGGGACCACTAATTTGTGAGTAGTACTGTCCTAGAGCCTGCTTGTTTGATGCCATGTTTGATGAAAATTAATTTTTTTAAAAAATGTGGGTGTCAGAGGTCAGAGGGCTTCAAAGAAACCCACTTCCAGGCTCACTGTGGCCCACCCAGATGCTATGGTTGATCTACTGGGTTGCCAAGAGCAGGATTGGGCTTCCAACAAGGGTGGACCAGCTAAAATCTTTACTCAGAAATGCTTGATACACAATGCAGGTTTGCAAGCTGTTATTCAAAATTGTGTATATTCAAAATTTATAATGAATATAAAATATATATTTTGATAAGGATGATATTAAAATCCAATTCTATTCTGTCGTTAATATGTAAGCTGTCGTTCTTTGGTTAATTAGAGACTACATTGACTGATAATTGATATAATTTTGTATTATTATTATTATTATTGAAATTCTCTGATTTTGCCATGAATATTTAAAACAATCAACAAATGATACTACAGAGAAAGAGAAAAACATGAGCAACATAGTCCCCCGTGTCTCTTTCCAGACTGCTAGGCATTTTTTTAAACTGAAATTTTAAGCCATGGCACTTCAGGATGCCTGTTTCTTTGGGAAAAAATTGATCCCTGTAAAAAAAATAAAATCCAGATTCAAGGGCCATCCCTAGAGTGGGTGCTCACTTTTCTTGCTGAATACTCTTTCCTTGCTGAAAATGGGCATCCTCTCCATGAAGGCCTAGATGTACTGATCATCTGGTCCTTTTTTAAGGCTATGACTCCCAGAATCCCACAGCCAGCATGGCCACATAGGGGATTGTGGGGGATGCAGTCCCCAAAAAAAGGAATTCCAGTGTGTCTCCTATTTCATTTTGTATCTATCTTTCTGATATCGCAGTGGTAGTGACTGTGTCCATAACCTTGTCATGTTAGAATCTTTGCCTCTGCCTTTTGTTGCTCGGTGCAGAAAAGGACAAGAGACGAGAGGGAAACTTTTGCTTCTTCCTTGTGTCGACTGCGCCACTATCTGGAAGAGCAGGAGAAGCTTCTGCTGACCCAGATTGATGAAGTGCTAACGGAGATTACACAGAGAAGGGATAAGCATCTGGTCAGAATATCCAAGGAGCTGTTCTCTCTTGAAAGGCTCATCTGGGAGATAGAGGAGAAGTGCCAGCAGCCAGCAAGTGAGCTCCTGCGGGTGAGTTTCCTGGGGATTCTGGATGTTGCACCCCAAAGTGATCCTTGGAACAGCGGTATAGAAATAAAATATTATTATTATTATTATTATTATTATTATTATTATTATTATTAAAGTGTAATCTTTCCAACTTCTAAAAAACAAACTGGAAGATTCTTAGTTACCTGCTGAAAGAATCGGAGTTGCTTCTCATTTTATTTTCTAATAGTTTTCTTCTAATGGCCTTTGATGTATTTTATTTGTTAAAATGTTGTTGTTGTTATGTGCTTTCAAGTAATAGTGATCCTAAGATTTGTTCAGAGGACATTTGCAATTGCCATCCCCTGAGACTGAGAACATATGACTTTCCTAAAGTAACCAGTAGGTTCCCATAGCCGAGCAAGGATTTGAACCCTGATCTCCAGAGTCACGGTCCAACTTCAAACCATTATGCCATGCTGGCTCGTACATAATGAGATATATTGGTGATGGGTATAAACATGATATTCATTTATGTTTTGTATATACCTTATAAATATAGCCCCCAAAACACAGTACAGTGTGCAGTGTTGCCAATCTGGTGACTTTCCCACCAAAATGGGTACTTTTCAGAGCCTTTGGTGTGATTTTGGTGCTTGGTTTTAATGGTACTTTTGAGAGTTGAAATAAGTATTTGGTGAGATATTGGGGGGATTTGGTGAGTTTTGGCCAAACGTTCGGGGAATTATCTTCGAGGCTTGTTGGCAACACTGACAGTGTGGCCTGCCCCAGACATGGGGGATCCATTTCAGACCGCCACCATCCCTCGAATAAGGGGAAAAACGCAGGACCTCAAGTCCTGTTTATTTCAGTGGTTGCATGCTAATGTGTGCACTGCAGGCATGCAACCCATTTTAACAGCCAGGGCTTGCCATCCTTGTAAGCTTAAACCTGTGGATGGCAAGCCCGCAGATGGGGCGGGCTCACTGTATTAATATAGTAATATATGTTAGTAGTATAAGAGCTATAAACATGGTCACACTGGCTGTCTAAAATATTTGTGTGTTGTGTCCCTTCAAGTCGTTCCAACGTATGATGACCCTAAAGCAAACTTTTCATGGTGTTTTCTTGGCAAGATTTGTCCAGAGGAGATTTGCCATTGCCTTCCCCTAAGGTTGAGAGCCTGTGACCCAGGGGTTTCATGGCCGAGCTGGGAATCGAACCCTGGTCTCCAGAGTTGTAGTCCCAACACTCAAACCACCACGCCATGCTAGCTCCAAAATATTTATACCTCTCCCCATATCCAAGTAGTTTGGAGCAGCATCCACCTGTTCAGTTTTAATAAATATTTTTTAAAAAAACTGAAACCAATACAATTAAACTAACACTCATAACAAGACAATTGAGAACCAGTTAAAAGAATTTAAAATACTGTCCCTCTGCATCAACAGGTTCTACATCCATGGATACCATGGTTTGAAAATATTTTTAAAAAAGCAAAGAGCAGACCTTGATTTTGTATAAGACACACCTTTTTGCTATGCCATTTTATATAATAGGACTTAGATGAAACAGATACCAAGGGTACCTGTAATTTGTAAAACTTATGAAACATTGAATAAATTTGGCCCTGAAGGCTTTAATAAAAATACTTGGTTTTGTTGCCAGAATGACGCCAGTGGTGGTGTCCATTGGGTTGTTAAATCTTTGTCACATCCTGAGCTTTGTGCGTTCCTCAGAGGTCACTTTTGCCACCCTGAAGTTAGCTTAGGTAGACTGTTGGTTTAAGTGTCAGAGTTGCTGTTATGTCCATTCACCACTTGAAAAACAACAGACAGGGTCTTCCAATCTGTGGACAGTCCCAGTCTGGCCTGGGGAGCATCCAAAGAGGACAATCCACCCCTGGAGTCAGGGAGGTGAGACCCTATCGTGCCAGGCTTAGGGCAGGATGACCAAACGTCCTCCCTTTCCAGCACATGTCTTACATGTCATCAACCTTCTCTCCAGGAGGAATTCCAAAATGTCCTCTAGTTTGACGACAAGGCTCTCCTAGACCAACTGTTAGAGGACTACGGAGAGGCAATACGAGCAGCAAAGAACTCGTTCTATGGTGCTCGTATTGCGTCCGCAGAGTCGCGTCCGGCAGAGTTGTTCAGGGTGGTCAGGGAGCTAACTCAGCTCCCTCCCGCCCTGAACCAGATCCTTGAACCTTCTAAGGCCTGCTGTGACCGATTTAACGACTTTTTTGCGGATAAAACCTCTCGGATAAGCGAAGGTCTTGATGCCGACATTCAAGCAGAACCTAGAGTAGAGGTATCCAGAGCCTCCGTGGACTTTATTAAACTGGATCAGTTTGAGTTGGTAAGTACCGATGATGTGGACAAGATCCTCGGAAGTGTCCGGAAGACAACCTGCTCTCTCGATCCCTGTCCCTCGTGGCTTGCGGCCCAGGGGGGACCGGCGGTAACCTTGTTGTTACGCCGGATTATTAATACATCCTTGAGGGAGGGCCAATTTCCATCAGAACTTAAATTGGCCATTATAAAACCTATTTTAAAAAAGCCCTCCCTCGACCCCCTGGTTCATAATAATTACTGGCCAGTTTCGCTGCTGCCATTTTTGGGAAAGGTGATCGAGAGGGCGGTTGCAATCCAACTTCAGGCGATCTTGGATGAAACGGATTATCTGGACCCATTTCAAACTGGCTTTCGGACGGGTTACGGGGTTGAGGCGGCCATGGTCGCCCTGGTCGATGATCTCCGTCTGAGCATTGACGGGGGAAGCGTGTCCCTGTTGGTGCTCTTGGACATCTCAGCGGCTTTCGATACCATAGACCATGGTATCCTTCTGGGGCGCCTGGCAGAGGTGGGAATCGGGGGCACTGCGCTCCAGTGGTTCCGGTCCTACCTCTCTGGGAGGTCCCAGATGGTGCAGCTGGGAGACGTGCGCTCCGATGAGCGGACCCTTAAAACTGGGGTCCCTCAAGGAGCCATTCTGTCTCCCATGCTATTTAACATTTACATGAAACCGCTGGGAGAGATCATCCGGAGACATGGGGCGCGGGGTTATCAGTACGCTGATGACACCCAAATCATTTTCTCTATGTCTCCGACTGATGCAGTGACTGGGGATGGCGTCTCTCCTCTCGTGGCCTGTCTAGAGTCAGTAATGGGCTGGATGAGGGAAAACCGACTCAAGCTGAATCCAGAGAAAACGGAGGTACTAGTGATAGGTTCCCCTGGTCCAGGAATGGCGGTGGTTCCACCTGTCCTGAACGGGGTCACGCTCCCTGTGAAGGACTCCGTGCGCAGTCTGGGGGTGCTTCTTGATTCGTCGCTTCACCTGACTGCTCAGGTGAATGCGACGGTCAAGAACACCTGTTATCAGCTGCGGCTTATTCGCCAGCTGCGCCCATACCTGACCCAGAGGGACCTAGAAACTGTTGTACATGCTCTGGTAACCTCGAGACTGGATTTCTGCAATGTACTCTACATGGGGCAACCCTTATACCAAACCCGGAAACTACAGATGGTGCAAAATATGGCAGCCAGGCTGGTCACTGGTGTTTCCAGGACCAGCCATATAACACCGGTGCTTAAAGATCTTCACTGGCTGCCTATTCGTTTCTGGGCCCAATATAAGGCGTTGGTGATTACCTATAAAGCCCTAAATGGCTTGGGTCCAGGATACTTGAAGGACCGCCTCTCCCCATACATTCCGTCCCGCACCCTCAGAACATCCGGGCAGCTATTACTGAAGGTGCCAGGGGCTAGGCTTACCTCCGTCGCAAGGCGGACATTTTCCATCGCCGCCCCGGCCCTTTGGAACACGCTGCCCGCCGAGCTCCGCTCGATTACCTCCCTGGCCCAATTTAAAAGGGAGTTGAAAACCTTTTTTTTCCAGCTAGCATTCCCCGCATAAAAATCCTGCGGGCCTCCCTCCTCTTCCGTGGCTATGAGGATGGGCTATTGGGGTTTTAGCTGGTTTCATTTTAATTTTATTTTTGTATATTGTATGGTGTTGTTTTTAACCATTGTATGTGCACTGTAATTTTATGTAAACCGCCCTGATCTATGGAAGGTGCGGTATATAAATAAAAGCTTTATTTATTTTTATTATTGATCATCACTAAAAAGCCCATTGAGAAACACTACATTTGCTGTTCCCTTTCAAGGGATTCTTCTAGTTGGCAGCCTCATCCTCTGGAATCCTTGGGCTCATAGCCTGGGGAGGCACTAGATCTCTTTGGTTGAGAGTTTTAAAGACCCTTCCCCAAACCGCATGTCCCAGGATTCCATGGGATGGAACCAGTGGAGTCGTAACACTATAATGGTATAGTGTGAAAGGGGCCCCTGAACTCTCTCCGTATCCTTATAGCCTTTGCAATTGGTTACTGCTAACTGGTTTGTGTAGTGGAGAAGGGTGGGAACCCCCATTATACTAAAATCCTCAAAAGATCTACCCCTGACATTGTCTGACCCGCCAACATGGTGGGAGGTCAATGCTTCTCCTGAGATTAAAGCAGATTGTTTATGGTGCTTTCTGAGACTTAGCTTGCCCTAGCTGACTACTTAAATGTCATCTTTTTGGGAATCTTCATGGCATGGTCAATGGCAAAGTGCTGAGCTCTCTCTTTTTCTCTCTCCCTTTTCCCTGTAGGACATTCAAAGTACATTGGTAAAGTAAGTGGATCCCCTTAATCTTTCTTCACATTTCACGAGGTTGGGAATGATACGGTTAGCAACTGACATGTGTGGCCATGCTGGTGTGGTAAATCCAAAGGCATGCTCAATTTTAACCCAAGAAGAGATAATTTAAACACACCAACTCTTTCAGGGTTGCACAATCTGTATAAATAAAACTAAATGTTACAAAAACTGCTAGATGGATTTATACCAAATTTAAAAGGTATGTCTGAGATGGCCTTACTTAAAACACAGGCTATGCTGTATGGTGGTGTATGTGTCACTAATGGGGCACTCCACTGCTTTCTTTGAAGGTGCCTGGATGGATTGGACCAAATTGGAAGGGTATAATGGTATGGCTAAAAATTAACCCAAGACAAGCCGGGCAATGTTGCTAGTATTCTAACAAAACTACATTAATATATGCATCAGGTAGAAACACTATTCTAAGCGTTTCTGCTCTGGGGATTGTGGGATGGACAAGTTAACTTCTTTCCTCCCCCACTCAAGGTATGAGGAAAGACAGAAGTTTGAGACTCCAGAGGTTTTTTCTCCTGAGCTGAAATTAAAGTCCTGGGAATTCGTTGATCTCAACTATTCTATTCTAGCAGTTCTGAAGCCGTTCACAGGTAATGAAGAATGGCTACAAGACCTTCCTTCTGCTTATGTTATTTAGGGGTTCCTTTTGTACGACGTAACTTATAGTGCTAAGATTCCACTAGAAATGCCATGGCTACATCCTGTGGGATCCTACAATTTGTAGTTTAGCCAAGCACTAGAGCTCTCTCCACCATGCTGACCATTTTTTTCCTATTCCTTGAAATCAGACCTAAAGCAGTCAAACCCCCTTCCTTATTGCTTATTCTACCTTCTGACAAATTAAGTTATCAAAATGATGCAGCTACTTAATTTTTTACTTGAAAGTAGATGCGACGGTGCCATAATATTCTCAGTAGACTCTTTTATGAGCAAGCTTAGAGTGTAGTCAAGATGGCAAAGGTTACTAATGAGGAAGCTAGGAAAGGCAGCGTCAGTATGCTTTTGCCTGAGTTTCCTGGGAAGGACAAGATTCCACTCCCCCTGTACTCTCCCCTACAGAGTTCATGGCATGGAAACTATTTTTGTACTTTGAACTGAGTTTGCAGCAGCTGACGTAAACTGTAAGAGGAGAAGTGAAAGAAGGAGGGAAGAACTGGGACATTTTGAAAGGAAGCTGAAAAAGTGGGGTGACATGTTGTCCTGTGCCTTCAAGTTGTTTCTGAAAGGTGAACCTATTGTGGGGTTTTCTTGGCAAGATTTGTTCAGAGGAGGTTTGCCATTGTCTTCTCCCGAGGCTGAGAGCATGTCACTTGCCCGGGATCACCCAAAGGGTTTCATGGCCAAGGTGGGAATTGAACCTTGACCTCCAGATTCATAGTCCAATCTTCAAAGCACTACACCACGCTGGTTCTCAGAGTAACATGACTGACCATTAATTACTAGTTCTGCCATTTTGGGATGGATGGGGGGTATACCAAATTGGTTAAAAACCTCATGGTGGATGTTTAACTTCTGTTCCCTTTCCATCCTCAGTTCAACTAGAAGCTGGACTTCATTTGCAGAAAGGTAAGTTGAAAGATCTGAAGAAGAACCAAATCTATGGGAAGGGTGGTTTTTTTGGGGGGATGGGGGGTGGGAGTCTGGCTGCTTGTCTATCTTCATGGTACTCCAGTCCTGCAAAGCAGATTCTGTGACTGTGACCTGACTTTGAGTTGGAAGAAAGTTAATGAGGGGGCCAATTCTCTGTCTTCTGTGTTAGACTTTAACATAAGAACTGTGCTGATGGATCAAGTGAGGTCTAGTCTCACTTGGGCCTAGGGTACTTGGAGGACCGCCTCTCTCCATACAATCCGCCTCGCACACTCAGGTCAGCCGAGAAGCAATTGTTAAGGGTTCCAGAAGCTAGATATACTACCACCACTCAGAGGGCCTTTTCTACCTCAGCCCCCAAGCTCTGGAACTCCCTTCCCGGCGAGCTCCGCTCGGCCACCTCGCTGGACCAATTCAAAAAGGGGTTAAAGACATACCTGTTCCAGCAGGCTTACCCCTAACCCCTGAAGTACTCCCCCTTCCCTCTCAGCAGCATTTGTCGCTAGCTTGAGATTTTTTTAGACTGTAGCAATGTAGATGTATGATATGAGTTAATTTTATGATGGTTTTTATGGTTGTTTGATGTTATATTGTTGTGTTTTAATATGCTGTTAACCGCCTTGATCTCCGGAAAGGTGGTATATAAATAAAATTTTATTATTATTATTATTATTATTATTATTATTATTATTATTATAGTCCAGGAGATGGGAATCTGGAGAGCAACATTTCTTCTGCCCTAATATTTTGGAACCTCCAGGCTGAAAATAGTTGTTGATGAGCCAGAGTTAATTGTGGATGGTCTATCCTATTGTCTCTTCCTTTCTGGAAAACTCTTCTGTCTCCCGCTTTCTCATCGGCTAGGTTACTTTTAAAAAGTAATTAATTGTAAGACATGACTTTAGCATCAATTTAACTTCCACCAGTCTGCTTTTGCCAGTTGCTTGTTGACGCGATCTGGAGGTTTCTAAAATAAAGTTGCATCTATTTGTGATGTAGAGCTGGCTTAATAAAGAGTGGCCCCTATATGGTTTTTCCAGAATTTGCGCAGAGGTTAACTTTTGGATTCCAATTCCCAGAGCTTCCAGGCTAGCATAACATTTGGGATTGGTAGGTCAAAAGAGAACACAGGTTGAATATCCCTTATCTGGAATTCTGAAATACTCCAAAAGCCAAAATTGTCCTCATGGGTAGGGTTGCCATTCGTCAGGACCTCCAAACTGGGGGACAAATGTAGGACAAAATTTTCAAATGTAGGACACTTTTTTGGTGTCCTGCATTTGAATAGGAGCCTCGCTGAGGGGAGGCTTTCCCTCCCGGCCTGGGCCCCAGCTTCGCTGCGGCGGCAGCGACAGCAGGGGGTCCAAGCGGGGAGGGAATCCTCCCTTCAGGGAGGATTTCACTTCTGGCCTGGGCTCTGGCTTTGCTGCGGCGGCGGCGGCGGAGCGCAAGCGGGGAAGGAATCCTCCCCTCAGCCCAGGGGCGGGGCCAAACCGGGGTGGGACTGTGCAGACCTGCCCAAAACCGGGAAAGTCCCACCCACAGGTGGGATATGGCAACCCTACTCACGGGTGACTGGTAATGATACCTTTGCTTTCTGGTGTTTCAATGTACACAAACTGTTTCACACACAAAATTATTTAAAATGTGAAGTCGAAGGCTTTCATGGCCGACATCCATAGTTTTTTGTAGGTTTTTCGGGCTATGTGGCCATGTTCTAGAAGATTATTTTCCTGACTTTTCGCCAGCATCTGTGGCTGACATCTTCAGAGAATGCTTTGCCTGGAAAAAATGGGTGTATATATACTTTGTGAGCCTGGGAATGCAGGAGTGATTTGCATGTGTATTGTTCTGTGCTGATGGCAGGCCTCAGGCTGGGAGGCTAATGCAAAAGAGGATTCGTTTTTGTTTTGTTTTGTTTTTTATTATATAAATTTTATTGCAATTAATACACATAGCTACAAGTTCAACATACAGAAAAAAGGAAAGAAAAAAGGAAAAAAACATATACATAACATACATGCTACATTACATATATAACCATAAATTTATACATTCACCAAGTTTCACATAAGCCTAACATTACCTCAATTAAACCATATATCTCATTCAATCTAACAAACAACATAAAAAATAAACCTATCTACAAATGCTATTCTGTCATTATTCTTTCTGTTCTTTCTATCCAATCTTCCTTTACATTTGGAACTACCTAAATAATATGCTATACATGTTTATTCCTCTTTTTTTAAGCAAAAAAAAGTGTTCACATGGTTAATCAAATTGTTACATCAGACCTCAAATACAAGCTTATTATCTACACATATTACCCTTATTTTCATATGCATCAAGACAACTCCATTCTTTTTCTAAGTTTTCTTTAGATGTTCGAGCAAAAGAGGATTAGTGTCTGCTAATTGGTGATCATTATCTGCTGGGAAAGCCCCTGACTCTGAATGGTTTCCCATTTACATTTGGGATTGCATGAAGAATAGCAAAATCAGGACTTAGCAAATGCAAATGAGAAACTATTAAAGGATGAAGTTCGCAGTTTGTGAGTACTCCTGGATTCATCCCTACAATTGTCATCTCATGTAGATGCGATGACCAGGAGTGCTTGGTACCAAGTTCAGTTGATATGCCAACTCCGTCCCTCCCTGGTCCGAAAGGACCTTGAAACAGTGGTACATGCACTGGTAATCTCTCATCTTGATTTCTGTAATGCGCTCTACATGGTGCTATTCTTGTACCAAGTTCGAAAGCTTCAACTAGTTCAAAATATGGCAGCCAGATTGGTCACTGGCTCTTCAAGATTTGACCACATAACACCAATTTTGAAAGATCTTCATTGGCTACCTATCAGCTTCCGGGTGCAATACAAGGTGTTGGTTATCACCTTTAAAGCCCTATGTGGCTCGAGCCTGAGTTACTTAAGGGAACGCCTCTCCCTATATAATACGCCCCGCACTCTCAGGACATCTGGGAAAAATTTGTTGGAAGTACATCCAACTAGACTAGCTTCAACCTCTCAAAGAACTTTTACATCAACTACTCCTAAATTATGAAACAGCCTCCCGGAAGAAATCCGTTTTTTTACCTCCTTGGAGGCTTTCAAGAGGGCAATTAAGATGGATCTCTTCTGGCAAGTCTATCCATCCAGTCTTCTGCAAAAGACATTGCTCCACTGTTTTATCCAGTACTGAAATATTTTATGTTACTGTTGTTTGACTGTACTGTTTTTAATTGTTTTAATTGTTGGACACTATTTGTTTTATTGTTGTAACTTTTTTGCCAGTGTTGGGTTGTAATTCCGCATCGATCCACCTGGGAAAGGCGGGAAAATACAAATAAATTTTATTATTATTATTATTATTATTATTAGTCCCCTCCCCCCATGTTTTTGGTGTTGAATTCAGATTCAGGGTAAAATCTAGAAGAAAGAGGAGAGTGTCTTAACGTTGAATGCAGATTTATATAGGCATAAATCCAGTAATTAGTGCTAACTAGATTCAATTGAACTTTGTGTAAATTGACATCTACAGCAAATTACACTGGTTGAGATGTTTTACTCTGGTTCAGATTAACAATTGGATTTCAGGCGTAGAAATTCTGCAGGAATTTTTGAGGAAATGGGATTGTTGGGAGCCCCCCCCCCCCCCCAACTTCAGGATTGAAATAATTCTTCTAATTGATTCCCTCTTATTTTCTGTTTCCTCTACAGTACATATAACTCTTTTTCCGGGTTCTGTCAATTCCACCCTTACTGTGTCTGAGGATCGGAAAAGCGTGAAAGAAACAGGAAAACCTCAAGACCTGCCTGCAAACCAAGATAAATTAGACCTCGGATCTTTAGTGTTTGGACGCACAAAACTAACAACAGGAAGACATTTTTGGGACGTCAGTTTGGAAAATTCAGAATATTGGGCTATGGGGGTTGTCAAACAATCTGCAATCAGAGACCTTCCAGAGTTTCTTATGAGAAAGGATTTTTTGAAAGCTGATTCTCAGAAAGGCATCTGGGCTCTACAGTGCCCCACTGGGTGCTGCTTGACTTGCCCAGACCCTCATTTATGTGTGAAGAATCTTAAGCGAGTCCGAGTGCTTCTGAATTTCACAGAGCAGCGAGTAGGCTTTTTAAGTATTGATCATGGTCACCCAATTTGGACTTCCAGAGAGGTTTCCTTGCCAGGTGAGCCTGTTATCCCCTTCTTTTGGCTGGGGCCAGGAGCCTGTCTGACTCTCTTGTAGTGTGGAAAACTAGTAGTATATCTTTCTCACACTGGCTTCTGGCTACCAAAATATTGCACATGGACAAAGGTTTTCTATTCCAACTTTTGACCACAGCTCCCAGAATCCCCTAGCAGCATGGCAGGAGTTTTTGTTCTGATTTCAGAGCGCTTTCCACTCACATAAGCTCCAGAGGCCAGTTTTCTCTCTCTTAAGAATGAGTGCAAAAGTTTTCCCATGGTACATCTGCACTGCAGAAGTAATTCAGTGTTGAAAACACTTTAGATGCCGGGGCTCCATCCTACAGAATCTTGGAGTTTGTAGTTTTGTCAGGCAGTCTGCAGTTTTTGGTAGAGAAGGCTAAAGACTTTGCAAAATATGCCAACTAATGGCCCCATGTGGATTGTTTATGGTACTATTTTAAGATGTGCTCTATAAATAATAAAGTATTTTTAAAAAATTAAGAGTTTCCATATGATCCTAAGTACTATCATCACTGTGCATTCTTCCTCATTGAATACTGTAGAAGAGAATAAACATCTGCCACAAGGATCTTACAATTGTATCATTTGCATTGGAAGAAATAATAGGGGCAAAGGTAAACAGAGATATAGAAGTTTATCGCATGGGGGTTAAACCTCTCCCCAGCGCGTTCTAACGGGAGCGAGCGGGGGTGCGCACGTAACGCAATGGGCACTGGATGGGGCCCAAAACGCGACTTTATCGCACAGGGGGACGCCGCCGCCGTGCGTTCCCATCGCGTCCCAATTCGGTTCCAGAGGGCGCCATTTCTGGGAACTGTTTCAAAGCGTCCCCAGAAATGGCGCCCTCTGGAACCGAATTGGGACGCAATGGGAACGCGCGGCTGCGGTGTCCCCCCGTGCGATAAAGTCGCGTTTTGGGCCCCTTCCGGTGCCCATCGCGTTCCGTGCGCGCCCCCGCTCGCCCCCGTTAGAACGCGCTGGGGAACGGTTTAACCCCCATGCGATAAACTCTCTTGTGAGCCCTTGGTATCCGCTGGGGTTTCGTTCCAGGATTCCCCATGGATAACAAAATCTATAGATGTTCAAGTCTCATTAAATACAATGGTGTAGTGGAATGGTGTATATAAAATGGCAAAATCAATGTTTGCTTTTTGGAATTTATATGCCTTTTTCAGTATTTTCAAACTGAATGGTTGAATCTGTGGATAAAGAATCCGTAGATGTGGAGGTATGTCTGTACAATATGTATCTATTTCATTTGCATATTCTTAGCTTTTTATTATAGTTCTTTTAAATATTTTCCACCTTTCAACTTCTTATGTATCTATTTAAATATTTAGATCCTAGCTTTTATCTAAAGATCTCAGAGCCCTTGCAATAAAATAAAACAAAGAATTACAAAGGCTTTTAAAATATTAGACTCGATCTTCTCACTAATCTGAACATGTCCGATTCCTTCAACTTTTACTACAATCACAGAACTGGAAGAGATCCCAAGGACCATCCAGTTCAACCCCCTTCTGTCATGTAGGAAGACACAATCCAAAGCCATCCAACCTCTGCTTAAAAACCTCCAAAGAAGGAAACTTCCACCACACTGAAGCCCTGTTTTCCAGAGAATCAGCTCTTACCATTGAGAAGAACTTCCTAGTAGTAGGAAAACAAAAATTGTAGATTTTCTTTTTCTGTATCTTTTTTTCTCTCTCTCCATATCTCTTATGATGGTCTTTGCCCTCCTCTTGAACCTGCTCCAACTTCTCTATATCCTTGTTAAAATGAGCTGCCCAGAACTGAAGACAGTCGTTTAGATGAGGCTTGACCAATGCGGAATTCAGTGGAAATGTTATTTCCTTTGACTTGGAAACTATGCTTCTATTAATGCATTTGCTTTCTTTGCTGAAGCATCACACTGCTGGCTCCTGTTCATTTTATGATTAACAGAAATCTCAAGGTCCTTTTAACATGTGGTCCTGCTGAGCTGCCACTGTTGGGAGGTTTTCCTTTCTCCAGTAAGGCCCCAAAGTGTACTGGGCATTGCATTCAACTTTTCTTTATGTACTATTGCATACAGTGTGCCCGCGCCATATGTGGGCTTGCCGTAAGCAGATTTGAGCTTACGAGTATGGCAAGCCACAAAGGACAAAATGGCACAGGCGCCACAGGTGAACAGGAATGCATATAAAGGGATTTCACTTTATGCGGTTTTTCCCATACATGGAGGGTGTGTGTGTCCAGAATGGATCCCCGCATATAGGAAGGGGCCATTGTATTATTTATCTTATGTATTATTATGTCTGAATTATAAGAATTTTTAATTGCATACTTGTAGTTTTACTGCATATAACTGATGGTAGAGCAATGTTATTTCACAAAAAGCAGTCATGCCAGACTAATCTTGCCTATTTTTCTGATGGAGTTACAAGCTTGGTAGATAAAGGGAATGCAGTGGGTGTAGATTATCTTGATTCAGTAAGGCCTTCAACAAGATCCCCATGGTAGTCTTGAAAAAAAGCTAGTAAAATGTGTCAGGGATGATGGGAGTTGTAGCTCTTCACCTCTGGCTCGAACTCACCACCTTGTTACGCACCGGCGCTGACCAGTTTTGGCCAGTGGATAAAGCTTTGCTCTAAAGCAGCAGAGTTACAGAGAATAGGCTGAAGACCCTGACAAACTCTCCAAGCATTCTCACTCTTGCTTCCACAGAAGTCTTCCCACTTCTTCAGGATCCTGCTGGCTCTTGTATCTTCCTCAAGACACCAGACAACTCAGTAGACTTATATAAAAGATCTACTTTATTCTACTATATACAGCTCCAAAACTATCCAACACTCCAATAATACTCCTCACTACTATCCACTACTACCCACAAAATACATTGGGATTCATAGCCATTATTATAGCCCTTGGAAAACACCACCCACTCTTGTCAGTTTCCACCCAGTGGGCGTGTACAACCATTTTCATTGGTTCTCTTGGTTCATCCCACAATTAATGATTTCATCATCTCACCTTGTCCACTTTAACAATTCTCAGGTGTGTTCAATTATCCACTTTGCATTTCTGTCCTTGGCATTTAGGACTTGCTAAATACATTACTTTTTACACCTGTGTGGCTTCTAATTGCTTTTGCTGAGTCATCCTGACTCTCACATACATGTTTTATTTCTTTCACTGTATATCCCATGTTGCTTTTTCCTTAACAAAATGTGGATAGACTATGCGACTGATAGGGGGATCTGTAGTGATAGACTGAACCCAAAGGAGCTCAGCAATGGCTCCTCTTCATCCTGGAGAGAAGTGACTAGCAGGGTTGCCACATGGTTCCGTCCTGGGCCCAGTGCTATTTAATATCTTTTATCACATTAAATACTCCAAAATCCAAAATGTTTTGAGTTACATACCTGTACTGTATTTGCAAGGCTAGAGATATGCATTTGGAGACACACAAAAGGATGTAGGGTATAAAATGGCGAGAGGTGTTGATCCATGCCAAGCACTACACTTAGTTTCCTGCCATTTCACAGATCCTCAGTCTCTGTCTCTCATGATGTTTCCTGGTGCATTTGCAAATACAGGTATTCCTCAATAAATAAAAGCTTTATTTCTGATGTGTGGATACACCAGGGTGGTTCATTTTATAATGGTAAAAACTCAAGTTGAAGCCACAGACCAAGTCATCCCCTAATTTAGTTCCAAATAATAAAGTAAACATTTCCCCAAAATTTCATGGTCATAACTTATTTAGAAGGCAGTGCTCAATAAGTGTTAAAAAGTATAAAAATATAATTTTTTTTTTACTAAATTTCATAGGATAAACAGAAATAGCAAATACAAATTAGGGCACTTAGGGCGGGAAAATGAAATGCACAGATATAGGATGGGGGACACCTGGCAGAATGAAACTACGGGTGAAAGGGATCTAGGAGTCCAAGCAGACTACAAGTTGAACATGAATCAACAGTGCAATGCGGCAGCAGCTAACATGTCCAATGCGATTTTAGGCTGCATCAATAGAAGTATAGTGTCTATATCAAGGGAAGTCATAGTGCCACTGTATTCTGCTCTAGTCAGGCTCCACCTGGAATATTGTGTCCAGTTCTGGGCACCACAATTCAAAAAGGACATTGAGAAACTGGAGCGTGTCCAGAGAAGGGCAACTAAAATGGTGAAGGGTCTGGAAACCTTGCCCTATGAGGAAGGACTTAGGGAGATGGGGATGTTTAGCCTGGAGAAAAGAAGGTTAAAAGGTGATATGATAGCCCTGTTTAAATATTTGAAGGGATGTCATATTGAGGAGGGAGCAAGCTTGTTTTCTGCTGCTCCAGAGACTAGGACCCAAAGCAATGGATGCAAACTGCAGGAAAAGAGATTCCACCTCAACATTAGGAGGAACTTCCTGACAGTAAGGGCTGTTTGACAGTGGAACACACTTCCTCGGAGTGTAGTGGAGTCTCCCTCCTTGGAGGTCTTTAAACAGTCGTTCCTCATAGGACATGGTTTCTAGACCTTTCACCATTTTACTTGCCCTCCTTTGGACACATTCCAGTTTTTCAACATCCTTTTTGAATCGTGGCGCCCAGAACTGGACACAATATTCCAGGTGGGGCCTGACCAAACCAGAATAAGAGTGGCACTATTACTTCCCTTGATCTAGATACGATACTCTTACTGATGCAGCCTAAAATTGCATTGGCCTTTTAGCTGCCGCATCACACTGTTCACTCATGTTCAGCTTGTGGTCTACTTGGACTCCCAGATCCCTTTCACACATAGTCTCGTTCAGCCATGTTTCTCCCATCGTATATTTGTGCATTTTATTTTCCCGCCCTAAGTGCAGTACCTTGCATTTCTCCCTGTTGAAGTTCATTTTGTTAGCTGTGGCCCAACTTTATTCAGGTCATCTTGAATGTTGTGTTAGCTACTCCTAATTTGGTGTCATCTGCAAATTTGATAAGTATTCCCCTTGTCCTCCAAGTCATTGATAAAGATGTTGAATAGCACTGGGCCCAGGAGAGAGCCCTGTGGGACCCCACTGGTCACTTCTCTCCAGGATGAAAAGGAGCTGTTGTTGAGCACCCTTTGGCTTCGGCCGGTCAACCAATTACAAATCCATGTAACAGTTGCCTTGCCTATCCCACATTTTACAAGCTTGTTTACAAGAATGTCATGGGGAACCCTGTCAAAAGCCTTCCTAAAATCAAGATATACGATATCCACAGCATTCCCTTCATCTACCAAGCTGGTAATTTTATCAAAGAAAGAGATCAGATTTGTCTGGCATGACTTCTTTCTCTGAAACCCATGTTTACTTTTTGTGATTATGGCATTGCTTTCTAGATGTTCACAGACTCTCTTTTTAATGATCAGCTCCAGAATCTTTCCTGGTATCGATGTCAGACTAACTGGACGATAATTGTTGGGATCCTCTTTCTTCCCCTTTTTGAAGATGGGGACAACGTTTGCCCTCCTCCAGTCTGCTGGCACTTCTCCTGTTCTCCAGGACTTCTCAAAGATCATTGCCAATGGCTCCGATATTACATTTGCCAGTTCTTTTAGTACCCTTGGATGTAGTTCATCTGGTCCTGGAGACTTAAATTCATTTAGATTAACAAGGCACTGTATAAAATGTAGGACATTCAAGAAAAAAATCCAGGGCATTACTAAATAAAACAAACACAAATTCATGCTTCTTAGAGTCTTATCACACTAGTCGAATCCCGTGCAGAAGCAGGATTTTTAAAAGTAGGGGGGAAAAAAACAAATGTGGAAATTTTTTTACACACATTTGCACCAAAGAGCGATAACATGGAACTAAAGCAAACGGAAAGTCGACAGAAATGACATATTTTTACTTTCAGAAGTTCCCGAAAATAAAAAGGTGTTGTTTTTGTCAACTTTCCGTTCGCTTTATTTTCACGTTGTTGCTCTTTGGAAGAAACGTCATCTGAAAAACATCCTAAATTAGTGGGGTTTTTTCCTACTTTTTAAAATCCTGTTTCTGCCCGAGATTCGTCTAGTATAATAAATTCCTTAGTCAAGCTCTAAATGGAGGACATTTTGGAATTCTGCCTGGAGAAAAGGATGAAATGTAGGACATGTCCTGGAAAAGGAGGATGTAGGGTCGCCCTGGCATAATCCTTCCATGTCTCACAAAATTACAAATCCCAGAATTCCACAGCATGGAACAAGGACAGTTAAAGCAGTGTCAAACTGCATTAATTCCTCAATGCAACTGCAGCCTGTGTCAAAAGTCTGTTCCTGAATCCATCTCATCTTTTCCAAACGCTGTTGCAGAAGTGAAACATTTACTGCAAGGGAAACGCCCAGCCTCTGAAAGCAAAAGAAGTGAAACTAAAGTTGGGAGACTGCAGACATGGCTGCAAGTAGGAATACTGTCCAGGATCTTTCTGAGGAAGCCACTTGTTCCATCTGCCTGGACTATTTCAGAGACCCAGTGATCATCCCCCAGTGTGGGCACAATTTCTGCAGAGACTGCTTGACCCACTGCTGGGGAGATTCAGAAAAAGAGGCCTCCTGCCCTGAGTGCAGACAGGCTTTCCAGAAAGGGAGCCTCTTGCCAAACAGGCAGCTGGCCAACTTTGTAGAAATCACCAAGAAACTGAGTAAAGAGGGGACCAAAGGGAAGGAAGGGCAGGGCAGCATCTGTGAGAAGCACCAGGAGCCCCTGAAGCTCTTCTGCAAGGAGGATGAGACCCCCATTTGCGTGGTGTGCGACAGGTCCAAGGAGCACCGAAATCACCAGGTGGTCACTGCGGAGGAGGCTACCGAGGAGTATAAGGCAGGAAACCAATCTTTATTTTATTATATTATTAACCATATGACATAGGACTTTATCATACGGGGAAAGTCGAGGGGGTTAAGTTTACAATTATCCTGTGAAAATGGCGCAATCGCGATTAACGTTTTCACACAACGTTGCTATTAAGGTGCCATGATTCTGGTTATAAACCGGCAATAAACAGCAACAAATCATTCCGGGGGAAATCCCGTGAATTATTTGTTGCTGTTTACTGCCTGTTTATTGTCTGTTTATTTCCGGTATAATGGCACTTTAATCGTGAAGTGTGTGAGAATGTTAAATGTAATCGCGTGATTTTCACGGAACAACTGCTAACTTAAACCCCCGATTTTCCCTGAGTGATAAAGTCCACAGTAGCAACTACAACATTTACACTCATCCCTCCACATTTGCTGGGGTTAGGGACACAGGACCCCTGTGAATATGGAAAAACCGCAAATAAGAAAAACACCGAGAGAATACCTCTGTAGGAATCTCTAGGTCCTTCAGTGCAATTTTTGGTTAAAGTTGACCATAGATTTGCCCTGGAGGACCTAAATATTCCTAGAGAGAAGAGATGAATAAAATCCATAAATAATCAAAGCCACAAAAGTCAAAGCCTCAAATGTGGAGGGATGAGTATATTTATAAAACCCTTTCCACCAAAGGGTAGAACATCAAACATATATAAGCAAAAAAAGACAATAAAACACAACCTTAGGCAACTTTAGGCACACTCAGCAACACAGCAATCCAGCGAATCGAAGAGGCAGGTAGATCTTCAAACCTTTGCAAGATCCTCTTCCAGCCGAAGGAGCAAAGGAAGACTGTTTCACAAATGTGGAGCCAGATCCTGAAAGGCTTGCAGCCTTGACAGCTGCATGTGTCTAGATGGGACATACCATGCTAGCCGAGGGAGTTTAAAGTGTAGGGCACTGTTCTGGCATCATGTGGCATCATGGTAATTATTTTTTAACAGAACAAACAAGAAACTCGCCATCAAGCATATACATATCATTTGCACCCCCAAAGTAAAAACTGTCCATGTGTATCAGAAGTCTTTGGTTCAAAGGTTCATTCACAGCATGAGAAAATAACAGTAAATTTACCATTTGACTAAAGCAGCTCTCCATAGGTCCAGAAATTACAGAAGAACAGAAGAGGAGGAGGTAGCAGCATTTCCTTGATGAAATTAATCAAAGAAAACTGTGTTGAAAAGAAGCTTCCTTCTGACTGGTCATTTCTGTCATCTGGTACAGTTGGTGTTGTCGACTTATGGTGACTCTATCATGGGGCTTCTTGGCAAGATTTGTTCAGAGGGGATTTGCCATTGCCTTCCGCTGAGCTTGGGAGAGTGTGACTTGCCCAAGGTTACCCAGTGGGTTTGCATGGATGAGCTGGGGATCTAATCTCCAGAGTTTTAGTCCAACACTCAAGCTGCTACGCTACGTTGGCTCCTTCTCATACAGCAGATGTCAGCTTCTCCATAAGTACTATTTCCCTTTTTTAAATAATAATAATAATACCAGTCTTCCATTTTTCCCCCTCCCAGTTCTGAGCTTTTATTAGGAGTTTATCACACTGGGGCTAATTTCAGCATTAAAGAGAGATTAAAGTGCATTTAAAGCATCCTGCAAATAAAGCAAAAATAGCACGTAATTGCATGAATGATTGTCACACACAATTGCACAAATAAAGTGATATTGGAAATGCATTGTCACTGAAATCCTGAAAGTAAAAAGATAGGCATTAATCCTTCTTTGTGACCACTTTAATGGTGGGTTTTGTGCGACGTCGTGTGAAATATCCTGTGAGATATTCATGGGATAAAGTCCTGATTTCTTTCATGCGATAAACCCCTCAGTCTTGCAACAAAACAAAAAATATATAATGAGATCTTTGTGATTTTATGCTTGACAGTTCTCCCAAATTATGGAGAGATGTCCTGGATTTGGGGTCAACAGGAACTGCTTGGTTTGCAATCGGATTTATTATTAAAAAAATGGTTTTCTAAAATTCAGCTCTTCAACCACATGTGGAAATATGTACCCAGTGCCCCAAGGTTCTTCCATCATTTGTGTTTATCTATATCCTTGGCATATTTCGTCTGGCTCCTTAGCAAAAGCCTCTCTGACATGGGAGACCCAGCAGCATTGCTCCCATCAGTGTTGCCTCTTGCCTCACGGAAATAAAGTGGGACCTTGTTATCTGCTGGCATTTGATTCCAGGATCCCCTGTGACTAGCAAAATCCGTGGATGCTCAAGTCCCATTAAATAGAATGGCATAGCAAAATGGTATCCCATATATCAAATGGAAAAATCAAGGTTTGCTTTTTGGAATTGATGCTTTTTTGGTATATTTTCAGGGTGTGGATGCTTGAATTTGTGGATAAAAAAATCCGTGGATAAGGAGGGCTATCCGTGGATAGTATAGTGCTATTGGCGGGGAAGGAGATCTAGTGCATCACAAAACTATAGATTTTGGGATTCCGTAGGACATTGTAATGATAGTGAAAATGAAATTTAGAGCTCTATTTGTGCAGTGTGAAAAGGGTCCCAGTACCCACAAATTCTTCTTGAATATACCTCTGTAGACTGGTTCATCATTAGGACCAAAGAGAGCCAGCGTAGTGTTGTGGTTTCCATGTTAGACTCTGAAGATTCTTTGCTTAACCATGGAACCCTACTAGGTGATGTTGGGTGAGTCACACGCTCTCAGTCCGAGAAAGCCCTGTGATAAGTTTGCATTAGGGTTTCCATAAGTTAGGCATTTGAAGGCACACAAAAATAACAAAGTCATTGCTATATGAACATAGCCATTAGTAGGAAATCTGCAGTCTCAGGATTATGAGGGTGGAAGCTTCAGCTCTTGAATTGCCACCAGACTGAAAACTGCAAAGGGCTCCTCTACTTCCAATGGTTGTGTAGAAGAGGGGATTTCAGTAAGTGTCACTTGTTATCTGGTTGTATAACTAGAAACTCCTGCTGAAATTTGTCTTTTAGGCATCATTCCCACTTACAAATAAATCCGTTTGCGATCCAAATTGATGGATCGATTTGACAGCGGAGCGTGGTTCACACTACATTTGCCCCAATCGCATTTTCTTGCTGTAAAATAACACTTCAAAATGGTTTGGAAATCGGTTTAAAACATAGTGGAAATGAGGTCCTACACAACCAGCAAAGGTACCTTCATTGAAAGATGAAGTCCAATTAAATACACATTTCTATTAGCTGTTGCTGTTCTTGTGTCCCTTCCAGTCGTTTCTAGCAAGGACTCAGGAGACCAGCATTTGAATCTCTGCTTGGCCATGAAAACTCACTTTTTGACCTCGAGCAAAAAGCAAAACAGGACCTCCCGTGGGAGGGAATTCCACATCTTGGGAGCATCTACTGGGAAGGCTCTCCTGGTGTCCTCAGCAAACATGTCTAGTGATGGTGACAAGTCACACTCTCTTATCCTCAGCAGAAGGCAAAGGCAAACCCTCACTGAACAAATTTACATCAGTAGAGTGTGGTGCTGACAAGTCCATTGTGCAGTTGCTCTGAAAGAGCTAGTTGTATGTGTCACCAGCTCACTCATAGCTCTAAAGGTCTGTTCCTAGGCACTTCATTCCATGCATCTGAGGAAACAGACTAAGGACTTTATCACACGGGGGAAATCGGGGGGATTCAAAAGTCATTATCCAGGGACATTTGCGTGATTGCGGCTAAGATTATCACATGATGTAATGATTAGAGAGGGATTATCTCAGGAATAACCAGGGAATAACCAGCAACAAATCATTCATGGGGAAATCATTTGTAGACCAATCTAGATTAACACGGCTGTGTTTTTGAATTGTAGTACCTTGTGTGCATTAACTTTCAGTATGTTTGCCCTCATGCAGTGCCATTACTGACAGCACACACTGGTTTGGCACTGAAACAGCATCCTTGGAATTAAGATGGCAAGGAAAGTTAAGGACAATACCACACTGCATTATTATAGCACTATTATTCCACTTTTAACTGCTATGGCTGCCTCCTGTGGCATCCTGGGACTTCACTAAACTACAGACCCCAGAATTCCACAGGAAGCAGCCATAGAAGTTGAAGTGGAATAATAATATTGGCCATAGGTGTCCTCATACTGGTGAATAGTAAAAATAGTAAAATATTGGCTTTCCCACTGGTCTACATACAAAAGCCAAGTGGATTCAAGAGTTTTATCTTATGAAAATATTGGTAACAGGATGGCATCACCCACTGCTTATGAGGGCAGAAGGTTAGTTTTGTAGGTGTAATGCTAGCCAAATGGCATACTTAGTGCTGTCCTGCCATCATCTCACTGCCACTCTTTGGCACTCCTCAGGATCTGCCACCTGAGGCAGCTGCCTCAACCTCCCTGTGCCTCATGGAGGTAGGATTGGTTTTGACTTCAGACACCAGACTGCATGGCAGGGACAGAACACCAGATGTTATACAATTCTTCTCCTGCTCCTCTTAACCAAATCTGAACTTTGTTTTCTCTTCAGTTTCTGATTGGTATTCGGCTGGAACTGCTGAGAAGGAAGAGAGAGAAAATTCTGGTAGATAAAGCAGATCTAGAAAAAGAAAGCCAATACTTGTTTGTAAGTGTCACAGTTCCTGGGATGGCTTTAACTAATACATTGATTTAATTGTAATCAAATTCTAATTGTTAATAAAAATATTACATTATAAAGATACCGTTCAAATGCAAGATAAAATGGAGAACAACCAAAAGTTGTAAGGATTGACTGAATGACTATTATTTTATGGCCTTGCCCACCACAAAAATATGATCCTGTTTATTTTGTCTTGATTATATCCTTCCTTTCCATGAAAAAGGGGCTCAAAATGTGTTCTAAAGGCACCTGTAAATCCTGATTTATTTATTTTTTTACTGTATTCCCCAAAACAGATCAGTGTATTTTGCATGTTATTTCAATTCTACGATTCTATGATTCTATTTCTCCAAGGTCTGTTAAAAAGAAGGAGGTACAGTTACCCTTACATTAAGAATTATAGATAAGACTTTTAGATAGCTAGAAACATTATATGTATGTATGCTTATTCCTCTTATAAATTACACATGAAATTAAATCTATGAAAAATTAATAGCGTTACATGCATGTGTAACCCTTTTATTATTGGTTTGGCTGATTGTGTGGGGAAACCCAAAAGAAGGGGCTGTAGCTACCAGCTGAGTTGAGAAAGAAAGGGAGAGCTGGAGAGGAGCTGCAGTTGCTAGGGCTGAGGAGTATACCCTTTTACCCTGAATAAGATAGTGGGATTTTTTGTTATTTAGAGGGAACAAAAAAGCCAATGCAATTCTAGGCTGCATCAATAGGAGTATAGTGTCTAGGTTGCGATAATTTATAGACCTCAAAAACCTAGGTCAACTTATCCATGGGTCAATATAAATACTATACGTTAACTCTTATTAAAAAGGGAATCCTTCCCTGGTGAAAGGCAAGAGTGCAATCTGACCTGGAAGCACTGAGCTCCCTCTACTCTCTCTTCCATCCAGCCTTTAGTGTGAGCCAAAACATTTATGCCTGCCATAATTTTGTAGGTTCTTCGGCATTGTTTTCCTTTGCTTCATCATTTAGAGCCTTTTTTGCATGTCCGTAAACTGTAACCTTGACTTATCCAAGAGACATATCAAAATCCATAATCTTGCCTCCAATACCTGCCCTCGACTTAAACATGAGGTCGACTTTTAGTTGAGTTTATACGGTATCTTTTATTATTTATGTATAACCTTCTGGTATCTGTAAGGATAAAGGGTGCTTTTAAAATATCTTTTAAAATAAAATAAATCGTAATGAACCCCTTAATGCTGCAAGAGGCTATAATACAAAGGCTGGCCTCTTATTCTTCTCCATCTGTCTGTTGCAGAAATTAACAGAAACTGAGAGGCAGAAGACAGTGGCTCAGTTCCAAGAAATACATAGGTTTCTGGAAGAGCAAGAGAAGCTCCTACTGGCCCAGATGGATGAAGTGGAGAAGGAGATTGCAAGACAAAGGGAGGAGCACGGGGCCAAGCTATGTGGGGAACTTGCTTCTGTTGAAGAAATCATCCAGGAGCTTGAGGAGAAAAGGAAACAGGCAGCTAGTGAACTCCTGAAGGTAAAACAACGGCAGAAGCAGCCATAGTTCCTCTCTAGGATCAGGCTGAAATCCGAGATTTGGGAGTCTTACTACAAGAACTGAAAGTGCCCACTTAAGGAAATGGTAACCAGTTCTCTTCCATATAGGAGTGCTGGTTATGTCCTATACAGGTTGGGTCCAGATGATTTGAAAGACCATTTCTTCCCATATGAGTCTATCTGATCTTTGGAAGAGGGTTTTCTCTCGGTCCCACCGCTATCATAGGTACCCAGTTGCCTTCTAAAGCTGTGTCTGCACTGCAGAATTATGCAGTTTGAGTTTGACACCACTTTAACCACCATGGCTTAATACTGAGGAATTCTGAAATTTCCAGTTTTGTGAGATAATTAGTCTTCTCTCTTAGAGAGTTCTGGTGCCACAACAGACTACAAATCCCACTCTCCAAAGAGTGGCTCACTCCTTGCATGCCGTCTCCTGAGTTTCCTCTTCTCTTTTTCCCTTTCTTTAGGATGTGCAAAGCACGTTGCAGAGGTATGTAGATGCCACTAATTTCCTTTCACTGTCTGTGATGCTGGAGAGGGTGTGATCTGCATGTAAAGGCCATAGCTCTTCAGGTGCTTAGCTGAGAGAATGAGGACTCCATACCTCCCAGCATTTCACAGATAAAAATGAAAACACTGCTTTACAATTGTGTCCTGTTTATTATGACTACCAGTATTGCTGCCAAAGGATAATTACTTTCCCCACACTTTGTCAATACCTCATATATTTTTAAAATACTGCTAGAATCATAGAATCTTGGAGCTGCCAGCATCCACGAGGGCCATCTATTCCAACCCCCTTGCCATGCAGGAACACATTATTACAGCACTCCTGAAAGATGGCCATCCAGTGTCTGTTTAACCATCTAAAAAAAAAGGTCTTTACACCAATACTGAGGATCTCCTCTTCATTATACCCTTAGCCTTGTTCTGTGTCTGAGGCTTTCCTACACCTTTCTTCTCCCCAGTTCCTGTATTTTGACTCACTGCAGAATTTTAGATTATATTTATGGTGGATTAACACTGTTTTTCTATACTAGGAGTGAAGTGAAGGAAGCAATGTTTGAGATTCCAGTGGTTTTCTCTCCGGAGCTGAAGTGGAGGATCTGGGACTTCTGTGATCTAAATCCTTTTTTCAATGGCATCATGGAGGAATTCAAAAGTAATGGAATACTGTAATTCAAAAGCATGGCTGCACAGGTGTTATATTTAGAATAGTTGTACTGGTTCAAAATTGAACATGCCAGACTCATAATTGAGCTTCTTTCATGGAAAGAAACCCACTTGCTGGTGGGAATAAAATGTTGTACCTCATGACAGGGATTGCCAGAAAATATTCTGGGACATGTGAAACATTTTTTGGATATTTTAAACAGCCATGAGAACTAGAGTGACACATATTACAACCCAACACATTTGCCCCATCTGGAGGAGCCCTGCCTTGATTCTTTGACAGTACATTTTTGCCCTTTTATTGCAGGGTTTTGGAACTTGTGGCCCATTAGATCAGAAGTAGGTGAAGTGTGCCCTCCAGATGCTACTGGACTGTAATTTCCAGAGTTTCTTCCCCGTGGCTATGATGGCACTATGGCTCATGGGAATTCCTGTCCAACAACATATAGAGGGTCATACTTTGGATGTTGATAAACCTCTATTCTTGCCACCTCATTGTTCTAAAGATTTAACCGTTCCAATTTTACTTAAATTTCCACTAATTTGCTGGAGCACATGTTAGAATATGAGCCAAATTATTTCCTTTGCATCTCTTAAAAGATTGGTGTTACATTGCTTACCTTCCAGCTCTTTGGTATGATTATTAAGTACAGTCAAAATGAGAAAAAGAAAAAGAATTCTGCTTGGCATTGCAGATTAACTATGTTGGCAGACTTTGGGGTTTTCCTCCAGTACCTTTTAGGCTGTGTCTGCACCTCATAAATAATGCACTTTGACACTCTTTTAACTGCCATGGCTCAATGCTATGGAATTCTGGATTTTGTAGTTTGTTGCGGCACCAGAGCTCTCTGACAGAGAAGGCTAAATATCTCACAAAACTACAGATCCCAGAATTCCATAGCAGGGAACCATGGCAGTGAAAGTGATAGCAAACTGCATTTTATTTCTACGGTGCAAACGCACCCCAAATCCAATAAAAATACAGTTCATTTCAGCTTGTGGTACAGGTTAAGTATCCCTTATCTGGCATACTGGAGACCAGATGTATTTTGGAATAATTGTATTTCTATATACATTCATAATTGAGAAGGGATCCAAGTCTAAGCACAACATTCATTTATAATTTATATAGACCTTTATATAGATACAGTATATATAAACTGGAGGGAATTTTGTACAGTATTTTGAATATTTTTGTTCACGAAACAAATTTCATGTACATTGAACCATCTGATTTTGGATCTTTGGATAAGGGATGTTCAACCTATACTGTGATTTTAAGTAACCTCTCAAGGGCCTTGGAGAGTCTTGTGTCTTCGCTTGGCCTTTTCCTACAACATCCTTTTAGTTATATTTTTCCTTGTTGAAAAGTTTTCTCTTAACATCTTGGTGAGAAGTGTCAACCTATGGACACTCCAGAATTTTGACTGGAATTCTATCTACACTTCCCTAGGAAGTAAATTGCATGGGACACAATGGGGTGTGCTGAGTAAACATGTGTATGAGTAAACAAGAATAGGATTCCTCCTCTCTCTTATTTCTGTCAACTTTTACTTTGTTGAAATGAGAAAACAAAACCTTATGAAATGCTTTTTTGAGGGGAAAAAGTTATTGTAAGCATAACATAGTGTCCTTAAGCTTAAAATTTTTTGTTTCTTTGTATGTTTCCTCAGAGGCTCTCTTGCGTGGACAACAGCTGGAAAAAGGTAAAATTCTAGAGCGGGACTAAATACATCAGTTGGAAGGTATCTGGCCAGAATATCCATAGTTGGTTGTCATTAGAGTTAAACAATTTTTTTCTCCACGTATTGGAACCACCAGTAGATTAACTATGAATGGGTAGTGCCTTGAGTGTTGGACTATGACTGTGGAGACCAGAGGTCAAATGTCATTTGACAATGGCTTCTCAGATATTCAGTGATGGACCATAATCACTCAGATGGAAGGAGGTGATGATGGACTTCTCTCTGCAGAAATAGACATATGGCACATTCATCTCTGTGTATAATTGATCACTCACAGGCCTACTGAAGCTCTTTCAGATTGATCTAAAGAAATATGAGTTCTTGTCATATAGCTTTTTGGCTTTTGCTGGATGTTGTCACCTCCGTGTCCGTTGGTTCCCTTGTTTTGAGGCAATGTTTGTAGTAATTTATTGAAACTGCACTAGGGGGTATTCCAAAGTTTTTGTTTTTGTTTTTGTTTTTAAAAACCAAAACAAAACAGGGCTTGGTTGGCTCAGGTGGTCTTATGGTTTGAAGAACAAATTTTCTCCTCTCCAAATTATAAAAAGGATCTGAAGACATTATGGGCATATGTTTTTTGTGGTTTGCATTTGCTTTCGGTAAATAATTTGGACAACAGGACAGTCAGGGTCTACAAATTCTGAAAATAAAAGTCACCGTAGTAACAGTTATAAGAAATAAATTCTACTGCTGGTAGAGAGCAGCCAAAGGAGAAAAACATCTCAGTCACAAACACATTATTATTATTATTATTATTATTATTATTATTATTATTATTATCCTGCTTTCCCCCCCACAGTTGGAACACAAAGCAGCTTACAAATTAAAAAATAATACAATTAAAACATATAAAAGTGGACATTAAAATAGAATTGAACTAGAACTAGCATAGTATTAATGCAGTAATACACTGAAGTCTTGCACTTTAGCTTTTATGTTGTGTACTGGCAAGTCATTTCCAACCTATGATGGACCCTAAGGAGTTTTCTTGGCAAGTTTTTTCGGAGAGGTTTGCCATTGCCTTCCCCTGAGGCTGAGAAAGTGTGACTTGTCCAGGGTCACCCAGTGGATTTCGTGGTTGAGCTGGGTATTGAACTCTGTTCTCCAAAGTCATAGTTAAACGCTCAAACCACTACGCCATACTGAGAGGTAATTCCTGTTGAGGCTGAGGAGGACATAAGTCAGCCCCTTACTGATTGCTGTTTCTCTTTTGTCATCTCCTTGAACCCCACCAGCAAATGTGACTTTGGATCCAGACACAGCTCATCCCCAGCTCATCCTGTCTGAGGACTGTAGGAGTGTGAGATGGCAAGCCAAAGTTCAAGACCGACCCAAGAATCCTGAGAGGTTTGATGTACGTGCGTTTGTGCTGGGACGTGAAAAATTCACAACAGGCAGACATTTCTGGGAGGTGATGGTGGAAGGTGAGGGAATATGGGCTGTAGGTGTGGCCAGAAAGTCTATGATGAGAAAAGGACTTGTGGAGTTTGGTCCTGAGGAAGGCATGTGGGCTATTGGAAAATGGAATGGTGAATACAAGAGTATAAAGCCTCCGAAGAACCCAGTTCTACGCCTGCGAAAAGAGCCCACAAGGATCCGAGTGACTCTGAATTATGGAGGACAGCGTGTTGCTTTTTTTGACGCAGTTACTGGAGACCTCCTTTATGCATTCTCAGCAACATCATTCTCTGGAGAAACCCTCCATCCTTATTTTTATGTGATCAGAAAAGCTTGTCTAAGAGTCTCTTCTTCAGGCAACTAGATTGGTCCAAAGTAGCATGTAGTCTCATAACACCGCTCCTTGCATTTGTGTGATTTTGCAGATCGTTGTCACCCTCATGTCTGCTCATTCCATTCAATGGGGAGTGGGGGCTCATTGTAGCAATATCTTGAATCTGGACTAGTTTGCCAAAATTCATCATATGCAAGCTTGACAATCAAGAAGTAGCCATTAACAACTTTATGTCTTGCCTAAGTACTAAATGGAAGTGTTGATTTCAGTTCACTTACCTGTATTTTTCTCTGTAAAATTAATATACTGTTCACATTAATAAACTTATGTAATGCACAAATTTCTGCCTTTATGAAGGGCCCTGGATCCCATCATTCTGAATATTTATCAGCCAGTCTCTGACATTTCGTTTTCGGCAGGTTCTGGAACATGTGGTGGTCTCCCATCTCAAGGGCTTTCTGGATGAGATGGGTTATCTAAATCCATTTCAGTCTGGCTTCAGGCCTGGATATGAGATAGGGACAGCTCTGATCATCTTGGTTGATGATTTATCCTGGAAACTGGAAGGAGGACTGTGTCCCTATTGACTCTGCTGCTCCTCTCAGTCACTTTTGACCATGGTATCCCTTTGGGCTGCCTCTCTGGGATATCAATATCAAGAGCAAGTACATTTCTATACAGCTTATTAGTGCACTTAAGCACTCCCTAAGCAGTTTACAATGTGTAAGCTTATAGCCCCGAACAAGCTGGGTACTAATTTTAGTGACCTCGGAAGGATGCAAGCCTGAGTCGAGCCAGAGCCCCTGGCTGGCTGGTATTGAATTCACAGCCGTGGTTTGTGAGTGAGTGGCTGCAGTACAGGCATTTAACCAATGCACCACCAGGGATAGGACTTGGAAACACTGTTATGCAGTGCTTTCAGTCTTTCTTGGAGGGGGAAACTCAGAAAATGGTGTTGGGGGACTTCTGTATGATGACCAGGCCAATTTAGCCCCCTTCTGATTTAACATCTACATGGACTTTATCACACGGGGAAAATTGGAAGGTTAACCGAAGGTTAATTCAGGGCCATCCAAGGTATTTCACGTAATTTCACAAGAGAATATCAAATGATGTCACAGGCAATACAAACGCAATCACGAGTCATCCAAGGAATGAATGAAGAAGCCCATGGGTATGTACTCGTGATGATTTCATTCGCATTCACACTGCTTTCTCTTTTGGATGGACGCTGGGTTTGTCTTTGTGTGTGATGAGCTAGTACGTATTTTCGTACATTTTCGCATTGGCCCCACTTTCTTCTTTCGGAATGGTGATGCATTCCTCTGTGTGAAAAATTCCCATGAAAACCTGGAAGAGATCATCTGGAGTTTTGTTGTTTGGTGTCACCAAAATGCTGGTGAAGCCCAACTCTATCGCTCCTTCCCATCTGATTCCAAGAAAGCTATATTGGTACTGAACCATTTTTTTTGTCAGTAATAGGCTGGATGAGGGCAAACAAACTGAAACTTAATCCAGTCAAGACAGAGGTGCTCCTGGTCAATCGTAAGGCAGATCAGGTAATAGGGATCCAGCCTGTGTTGGATGGGGTTACAGTCCCCCTGAAATCTCAAGCTCGCAGCTTGGCTGTGCTCCTGGACTCAGCTCTGAGCCCAGGCTTCAGCAGTAGCCAGGAGTACATTTGCACAGCAAAACCTAGTGCGCCAGCTGTGCCCATTTCTTGAGGTGTATGATCTGGCCACGGAGGTACATGCCTTGGTTACATCCCGTTTAGTCTACAGTAACACACTCTACACAGGGCTGCTCTGGAAACTGTTCAGAAACCATCGAGTCAAGAATGCTGTGGCCAGAATGCCTAGTGGGGCAAGTTATAGGAAGCATATAATTCCCTTGCTAAAACAGCTTCATTGGCTACCAATTTGTTTCCTGGCACAATTCAAAATGCTAGTGATGACTAACAAAGCTCTATACAGCTTAGGTCCAGACTATCTGAAAGACCATATCTCATCATATGAACCTCCTGGAGTTCTAAGATCTGGAGGAGAAGGCTTTCTCTTGGTCCAGTCACCATCATTTAGTGTTGGGGCAGTACTCTGGGGTTCAGATCCTTGCTCAGCTGTTGACTTCCACTGGATGAGCTTGGCCAAGTTGCACGCCCTTTCAGCCTAAGAGAAAAGCACTTGCAAACCTCTGGAGAAACTTTACCAAGAAAACTGATGCAGGTTGATTCCCCACCACCCCAGGACAGGACAGGACAGGACAGGACAGATTAGGAGGCCATGCTGGTGAATCAATGATCCAACTTTATTGAAGGAAATGCATTTCTGCCTCTCATCCTGACACACCAGAATCTGAGCAGAATGAAAGCCCTAAGCTCAAGGCCTGAACAGACTAATATAGTTTTCTAAAAGTTGCCAAGTCACTCTTCCATTATGTATGTGCTGAAGTAATTTTCCATGAAACTAAATATTTCTGACCAGTGGGTTGGTTATCTCCCAGGCTAGGGATCAAATGGGTTGTCTACCATTTCTTTTATTGTAAAGAACCAATTTCTCTTACCCTTCTACCAGGAAGCCCAAACACACTTCTAGAGCAGAAGAAATATGCTGGGTGTAATAATTGCTTGTCAATCTGTTTTTCTTTTCTCTAAAAGCTGAAGCATACATTCAGATAGGTAAAGCTTAAATTTTATTAATTTAATCCAAGTGCAGCCATTTTAGATCTTCCTACAAAACTTCCAACAAAATCTTCATATAAAGACACTGCAAGGCACAGCCTTCAGAACATCATAAAGGATTATGAGGCTCTGGGTAGGAAGCTGATAAATCTGGATGCACAGGTTGCCCTCTCATCTCTTCTCCCAGTTGAAGGACATGGTCCAGGAAGGGAGAGGAAAATAGCAGATGTGAATAACTGACTCTGCAGTCGGTGCCACCAAAAATGATTTGGATCTTGGATCATGGTCTGCAGTTCCATGAGGACCTCTGGCAAGGGATGGGATCCATCTCACGCCAGTTGGCAGAAACATTTTTGCCAATAATCTCAAAAAATTTGATCATGAGGGCTTTAAACTGAGTTATAGGAGGGAGGGAGACAGTAGGCAGGAGCTCATCAAGGGCTGGTGATAATAGTCAAATGGTTATAGAAGGAACAAGGCAAATAGTGCATGAACCCAACAGTGGGAGGTAGAAAACTTTACACAGGCAGATAGGAGGGAGAACCCATGGTCTTCAATGTCTCTACTGTTACCCATGCTGCTCCATATAAATTTTGGTATAAATGATAGCCCTTAATGACCCCTAGATGAACTCTAATAGCCTGTCCACCATTGCCAGCAAGGCATGAGGACATGTACACACACTCCTGAGGGGCACCCACATTATCATTCTATATAGTCAGTCGCAAATGGGATTATCATATGGCCAGGAAGAGCAAATGTTTGCCTTACCTGGGCCTCTTACCTCCTCCCCAGGTCTGTTGTCTGAGCAGCTTAAGACAATCAGACAGACATCCAGGTGAAAAGAAAGTCATCAAACACCTCTTGTTCCCATTGCCAAACACCTTTGCCACAGGCAAGATTTTGCCATTAAAAAGCCCAAACGTTTGCTGCTCAGCGTGCCACTCTAAAGGTCTACTTACTCCACGTCAGTCAGACCTAGGTTTTGGTAGCCAGCATTTCTGCTCAAACCCAGGTTGTGGTGCAGACTTGTCCCACAAACCCACATCCCATTCGCTTCCCGAAGGAAGTCTACATTCTGGTACGTATCACCATTAGAAAGCCTTAAACCTTTTCCAAACCTCAACCCTGATTTTTCCGAATCTTGAATGCATGTGAGGGTGTATGCGCGGTGAATGTGTTTCCCCCTATTTCAATAAATTAGACATCTAGTTATTAAATCCGTCTCAGCTCTATTTATTGGAACACCCTGGTCTCTTGATATAAAAATCGGGAGGGCGATCTCTTAAGGTCGTCGTAGCCGGCCCCCTCTTGCAATATTGAGCAATAATAATAAAATTCCCCCTAAACGGACCCTTGGCTACACTACACTAATGCACAGAGCATGAGAAATAAGCAAGATGAATGTGACCTCCTAGCATAACAAAGCAAATATGATATAATAGGCATCACTGAAACGTGGTGGGATGAGTCCCATGACTGGAATGTAATAATACAGGGGTATAACCTTTTAGCAAGGAGCCCTGGTGGCGCAGTGGTTAAATGCCTGTACTGCAGCCATTCACTCAAAACCACAAGGTTGCAAGACCAGCAAAAGGGCCCAAGCTTGACTCAGGCTTGCATCCTTCTGAGGTCGCTAAAATGAGTACCCAGACTGTTGTGGGCAAATTAGCTTACTTGCTAATTAGCTTACTTGCTGTTCACCGCTATGATCTTTGGAATAGCGGTATATAAATAAAACAAATTATTATTATTTATTATTGTTAAAGAGAAATAGACCAAA
Organism: Sceloporus occidentalis; assembly: GCA_023333645.1. Lineage (NCBI taxonomy): Eukaryota > Metazoa > Chordata > Lepidosauria > Squamata > Phrynosomatidae > Sceloporus > Sceloporus occidentalis. Next base: position 14,379,733 of record JALMGF010000001.1, read on the forward strand.
CAAGAAAGGAGAAGGAATAGCTTTATATGTCAGGGATGTCTACATATATGAAGACATCCAGGACTTAAATCCTGGAAGCCAGGTGAATAGCATCTGGATAAAAATTAAAGGGAAGGGAAACAACATGGGTGTTATTGTGGGACTCTGCTACAGATCTCCAAGTTAGATGGAGGAATTGAATAATGCCTTTCTAGAACAAATGACCACACACTCAGAAAGGAGAGATGTAGTACTGATGAGTGATTTCAACTACCCTGATATTTTTTGAAATGAAACTCAGTCAAAACAATAAGGTCTAGCAAATTCCTTACTTTCCTGGAAGACAATTTCATTGTCCAAAGGGTGGAAGAGGCAACAAGGAGATCAGCTATTTTAGATCTGATCCTAACCAACAGGGATGACCTGGTCAGTGGAGTGCAAGTTGTGATCATGTTCACTTTGAGTTTGTTATACAGTGTTTAAATGAATTAAAGTCTCCAGGACCAGATGAACTACATCCAAGGGTATTAAAATGTAGGAGCTTATCGCTTGAGCAAATAAGCCAGCTTACCTCTTCCGGCTTCAGTTCTGGAGCCGGGATGCCCCTGGATGTTATCACACCTAAATTGCCACAAATCTAGGCAGGATGCCGCCACCCAGATGCATCCCAGGTCAAAGCTTTGCTCAGCTCAGCTCAGCTCCCTGACTGAATGAGGTTTTAACCTAGGATGCATCCAGGCAGCAGTAACCTGCCCAGATTGGTGGCGATTTAGGTATAATAACATCCGGGGGTATCCCAGATCCAGAAATGAAGCATGAAGAGGTAAACTAGCTTATTTTCCCAAGCAATAAGCTCCGTAATATCAGAGCCATTGGCAAGAATTTTTGAGAACTCCTGGAGAACAGGAGTAGTCCCAGCAGACAGGAGGAGGGCAAACGTTGTCTCCATTTTGAAAAAAGGAAAAAAAGAGGATACTAACAATGATCGTCCAGTAAGTCTGATCTCAATACCAGGAAAGATTCTAGAGAGTCTGTGAATGTTTAGAAAGCAATGCCATTATCACAAAAAGTCAACATGGGTTTCTGAGAAACAAATCATGCCAGAGTAATCTGATCTCCTTTTTTGATAAAATTATCAGCTTGGGAGACAAAGAGAATGCTGTAGATGTAGCATGTGTCGATTTCGGAAAGGCATTTGACAAGGTTTCAGATGACATTCTTGCAAAGAAGGTTGTAAAATGTAGGCTAGACAAAATAACTGTTAAGTGGATTTGTAATCGGTTGACTGGCCAAATCCAAAGGGTGCTGAGCAAATGGTTCATCTTCATCCTACAAAGAAGTGACCAGTGGGGTCCCACAGGGTTCTGTCCTGGGCCCAGTGCTGTTCAACAACTTTATCAACAACTTGGATGAAAGAATAGGGGACATGCTTATCAAATTTGCAGATGACACCAAATTAGGAGGAGGATAGGATCAAAAATCAAGAAGGCCAGAATAGATTAGAAAGCTGGGCCGAAGCTAACAAAATGAATTTCAACACGGAAAAATGTAAGGTACTGCACTTAAGGCAGAAAAATGAAATGCATAGATATAGGATTGGGAATACCTGGCTGAAGGAGACTACATGTGAAAGGGATCTAGGAGTCTAAGTAGACCACAAATTGAACATTAGTCAACAGTGTGATGTGGCAGATAAAAAGGCCAATGCAATTTTATGCTGCATAAATAGAAGTATAGTGTCTAGATCAAAGGAAGTAATAGTGCCAGCCACTCAGTTCTGCTTTGGTCAGGCCCCACCTGGAATACTGTGTCCAGTTCTGGGTTCCACAATTCAAAAAGGATGTTGAAAAATTGGAGCATGTCAAGAGGAGAAATTGACACAGTTTAGCATACTGAGGAACAACTTGATTCTCTGACAAGCCTCATGCAGTATTGAGCAAGTGGCTGACAAATCTTTAACATTACTCTTAATCCTTTTTGCATGTTTGGGAGAACATGAGGACCAGGGATGAGAACTGAAAACTTCTATTTTCAATATATGGACAGGTTGCTCACCTGTAACGGTATTTCTTCGAGTGGTCATCTGCAAATACATACAAATGAGTTGTAGTGCACCTGCGCAGTGCTGCTCGGAAACTTCTGGAATCACTGGGCAAAGTTAACTTTGCAACTTTTTGGCGGTAGCTCCGCCCATCCCCTGCCTTCCCGCTCTTTCCCCAGTTCTGAAATTTACACCACGTAAGCGACATAGGAATGAGCCATTGTTGAGCAGGACACTGAGGGGAGTACAGGCGGGATTTGTATGTATTTGCAGATGACCACTCGAAGAAATACCGTTACAGGTTAGCAACCTGTCCTCCTTCATGGTCTCTGCGAATCATACAAATGGGGTAGACTGACAAGCTTCAGTCAGTGGTGGAGGGAATGTCATGACACTAAAGTTAGGTTCAAATAAAGCTGTATTTATTAAACAACACAATAAAACCTTTGAACCAAACTGTGTTTGTTGTATTTAATACCTCAATAAATAGTACTTCATGTCATCAACCACAATAGGATTACATTTTCAAACACTTTCAAGTCATAAGGCACAATTGTAAACTAGGTCAATCTTGTGTAAACAATGCCAGCTCTGGCAAGAAGACATTCATTGTCAGCATTTTGACAAATAAGACATTCATCAAAGTGTCATTGTCAAGCATGTAAAAGCAGTTCCAAGGCAGAAATAACTTGGAACACAATGATGTCAACAAGAGAATGCAGTTCAAAATCAATGTAAACCTGAAACCAAAGGCTGCATCCCATGTTACCCTGGTGTTCAGCCTGTAATGTTTGATGAAAGTCAAGAGCTGGGACCAAACAGCAGCATTATAGATATCCTCCAAGGGGACCCCAGTCAAAAGAGTGGAGGATGTCGCTACCACCCTAGTTGCATGGGACCGAACCCTGGCAGGGAGAGGTCTGCCCGACAGTTCATACCAGAGGTGTATGGTACCAGCCACCCATTTGGAAAGCCTTTGCGCAGTCACAGGTAGTCCCTTTTTCCGTTCCAAATAGCACTGGACCAGTCTCTCGGAACGACTCAAACCTGCAGTTCTGTCCAAGTAAAAGGCCGGAGCCCTCTGAACGTCCAAGGTGTACAGTCAACGTTCGTCATCAGTGGTCAGGTTCAAGGCCAGGGTCGATAAAACAATGTCCTGACACATGTGAAAGGATGACACTACTTTAGGCAAAAAGGTAATGTTGGTACGGAGGACAACCATATCTTATGGAACCTAAGGAAAGGCTGATCCCTCCGTAAGGCACAGAGTTGGCCCGCACGGTGAGCAGAGGTGATAGCCACAAGGAAGGCTGTCTTCCAAGTCAGAAGCCTTAAGTCAGCTGTGGCCATGGGTTCGAAAGGCTTGGATTGCAAGCAAGACAGCACAGCGTCCAGACTCCACGCAGGTGTTGGTACTGAGACCGGAGGATGGAGGTTGTTGCAACCTTTCAGGAAAATCTTCCCAAGAGTGTACCTGAAAAAAGTAGGCTTGCCATCAAACTGATAATGAGAACAGATGGTAGAGAGATAACACTTGATGGAGGTGAGGCACAGCTCCGAATCCAGAAATGTCATCAGGAACTCCAGCATCACCAGTGTCGACAAACGGGATGGAGAGAGGTCTCTCACAGAGAGAAAATCAGCATACTCATTTCATTTGGAAGCGTAGGACTTCTTGGTGGCCAGCTTCTGGGCCACCAGGATCACTGTCCGTACCAAAGCATGGAGCAAATCTAGGGACGGAAATTCCATGCCACCATCTCAATGTCTGGATGCTGAACCCGGCCGTTCTGGAGAGTGAGGAGGTCTGGACAGAACTCGAGCCAGAGAAAAACCTCCTGGGAGAGGTGGAGCAGGGACTGAAACCATGGTTGTCTTGACCACCAAGGGGTGATCAGGATGGCATCTGAGCAATCTGCTGTTATCTTGGACACCACCCTGGGAACAGAGGGAAGGCATAAACATCTCTCCTGATCAAGTGAAGATGAACATGTCTCCGAGGGAGTTGCCGTTGCACGCTCGGGAACAGAACAGTGGCTGTTGAGAGCGATCGCAAAGAGGTCAACCTGAAGGGTTCCCCACCGACTGGAGAGGGCGTCGACCATCTCAGGATGGAGCCTCCACCTATGGCACACGGTGGAGGACCAGTTGAGCTGGTCAGTCAAGTCGTTTTCTTCTCCTGGCAAGTGCATTGCTTGGAGGAGAATCTGTCTTGGAATGCACCATTCCCAAATGTGGAGTGTGATGTTCAGCAAGGTCTGTGACCTGGTGCCTCCTTGTTTGTTGAGGTAGTACATGACCGTGGTGTTGTCCGTCAGAAGGAGTACTATCTTGTTGGACAAATTTGTCTCAAAAGCTCTCAGGACTTTTTCCACAGCAAGCATCTCAAGGACATTGATGTGGAGAGCCTGTTCGGTCAGGGACCACCTGTCTTTGATGAAAAGGCCTGATGTGTGAGCTCCCCAACCTTTAATGGATGCATCTGTGGTTAGGGTGACCTGAGGCTTAGGAGGCAAAAAAGGCATGCTGACGCAAACGTTCTGGGAGTCAAGTCACCAGCAGAGTGAGCGAGCAACTGGCCTCAGAACTGTGATCCTCTTGGATGGGGATGGGTGAGTCCGTCATTGCATTGAAGGCCAACAGGAACCATGACTGGAGGGTCTGAAACCGCAGCTTCACCCACGGGGTCATGAACATCGTGGAGGCCATGTGTCCCAAGGCTATTTGGACATCACTGGCCCTCACCCGTCTATGAGCGAGACAAACTCTGACCGCAGCGCAAAGAGCTTGGAAACGGTCCGGAGGCAGATATGCGACACAATCTTTGGAATTGAGGACGGTGCTGATGAACCTGATTTGCTTGACTGGGGTGAGATGTGACTTCTCCAAGTTTACCACGAGCCCAAGGGACAAGAGGAGTGACAAGGTGAAGTTGATGTCTCTCCTTAATTCATCCTTGGAGGGCCACGAGGAGCCAGTCGTCAGGTACGGGATGACTCTGGATCCCCTCTGGTGAAGATAAGCCACCACTGGAGCCATGCACTTGGTGAAGACCCTTGGAGCTGTGGAAAGGCCGAAGGGAAGGACATTGTACTGGTACATGTCGGGACTGACAGCAAAGAACAGGAACCTCTGGTGACTCTCTTGAATCCCAACGTGGAAGTAGGCGTCCTTCAAGTCGATCGTCACAGACCACAGGCCCTGGTGCAATAAGGGCAGAACAGAGGCAAGAGTTACCACACGGAATCGAAGGTAGACCAAATAGGATCCAAGAGTTGCAGGTCTAAAATGGGTCTAAGGCCTCCATCAGTCTTGGAGACCGTAAAATATCTGGAGGAAAAACATGTGGGGGCTTGTGCATGATTCACAGGGGAAATTGTGCCCTTTGTTAAAAGAGTGTGTACTTCGCCGAGAAGGGTGCCTGAGGGGGGAGTGGAAACAACAGTTCCAGTTGGAGGGAGCTCTTCAAACTCGAGGGCATAACCCCTACAGACGATGTCAAGGACCCAAGAGTTGGAAGTCACAGTGGTCCAAGTGTTAGAGAAGGGCCTCAAAATGTCACAGAAAGAGGAGCTGGAGGAAATGACGGAGCACGCAGCGACCCTTTAGGATCTTTTCTTGCCCTGGTCGGTATCCTGTTTATGGTAGTTCTTTCGGTACTGAGCAGGGGGCTGGCGGCAGCCTGAAGAAGAAGAGGACTGGAATGGGTAGCGCTGTCTCTGGTACTCCTGTTGTTGGTATTGGTGGTCTTGTTGAAAGGGTTGCTGACCACCAAAACGCATCCGAAAGTGGGCTGAGAAGGTTTGGACATACCGTGTTTCTTGGCAGCCACCTTCATATGGTATTTGAAGTTGAGGTGCTCATCTGTCTCACGGTTAAATAAACCACCATCGTCAAACGGCATGTCCTCAATGATGGCCTTCGCGTTCGGGTTTAGGTCCGAGGAATGAAGCCACACTTGTCTCCTCAAAGCAATGGCAGCCGCCATAGATTTTGAAGAATAGTCAGTGGAGTGTCGGTTTGAAGTTATTAGCCAACTCCCAATAGAGTGTGCCTCGTCTCTGATCTTCGCCAGGATGCCTTGGCTGTCATCCGGGACATCAGGGATGATAGGGGAGATCGTTTCCATCAAGCACTGTGTGTAGGCCCCCATAGAGGCATTGTAGTTTGCAACTTTGAGTCCAAGAAGAGAAGAGTCATAGACTTTCTTCGCCAAGCCATCAATTTGTTTAGCCTCCCAGTCCGCAGGGGACGTGGAAGTCTTCGGTGTGAAAGACTGCTGAGACCCCTCAACAAGAAGATTGTGATGGAGAAATCCTATATGAGGATTCAATTTTCCTAGTGGTGGGTGTCACAGAAGCCAGTGCGTCCCAAGAGCATTTGGCTATTTTCTCCAACGAAGGCAGCAAGGGAATGGAAGCTGGCGTCGAAACCTTGCCGTGGACGGGCCTCTCAATAGGGTCAGCAGCCTCATCCTCCATGTGAGTAATTTGAAGATCCAAGGCGTTGCCCATCTTGATGATGTGTTCTGCAAAGGTACGGACGTCATCGGTGTGAGATGAAGCACCTAGTTGGAAGAGCTCCTGGGGGGCATGTTGGGCGCCCTCATCTGAGGAGTCCAACTCAGTGTGAGAAGCACGAGACTCTTCATGTTGAGACACGTCATGATCTGACTCTAGAATGTCATCAGTCAGGACTGCTTGAGAAGATGAAGGCCGTGTCTGGGTGGAAGTGGCCACAGTAGGATGAGACCTCGGTACCAAAGATGCAGAGGGTATGGAAGCCATTGGTGGTACAGTGGATCTTGCCATTAGTGGTACAGTGGATTTTCGGCCAAGGCGACGACGGACGGTATCGTGGCTGATAGAGACATAATACTTGTCCATCTTGCTGTCAAGTAGTTGGATTCTTCCTCCTGAAGAAAACGAGGAGGCTGGTGCACCTCTGCCTGGTGGACCTGAACTTGAGGGACGGGTGTGGGAGACCAACGACTCTGAGAAGAGCCTCCACGGGGTGACATGGCTGGCAGAATGGCAGTGTTGCCCTCTTCATCAGAGACAAGGTGGAAGGCCAACATAGCAGGAGGTGAGGAGACTGAAGCCGAAACTGTCGTTCGACAAACCTGGAGAGAGTTGAGTTTGGCCAGTACCAACGAGTCCCATCTGGATACCAAAGATGTGGCATGGTCCTTGGAACTGACCAAGTGCCCTCAGGAGTCTAGGCCTTTTCAGAATGAGAAGAGCCATAAGGAGAACCTTCACCTGAATCCAACATCCCTTTCCGGGACAGAAACGGCGGTGGCACATGGCTCAGTGGAGGAGCTCTGGGCCACAGAAACAGCAGTTGTAGGTACCGACTTCGAAGCAGCAAGTGCAGAAACGGAGCGGGAGGCTGATGGAGGCAAGAGAGTCTGTTGGTACAAGGCGGCCTTAAGGTGAGAGTCGCAATTCTTTCTGGCCTGGGAAGTCAAAGACTTGCAGAGGGCACAAGTCTTGGTGTTGTGACTCTCTCCGAGGCAGAGAAGGCAAGAAGAGTGGGGATCCTGTCTGGGGATCTTACCGCCACACACGACACACTTTTTGAACGGAGCCGGAGACATCATAAGCTGTAATCAAAATCCAAATCAAAGTCGAACAACATACAGATTGGTCAACAATACATGGGCAGGTCAGATCAAGAATGGTCAAGGAAGTCAAGGTTGAGATTTTCCAGAAAAACAAGCAGATTCCAGTAGCGAAATTCCTAAAGCTGGCTGGCTGGGAAGAAGAGATTCCTCCCTCCATAACTGTCATTTTCCGGCCTATGAGGGTGTTGACCAGGCAGGCCCAGCTCCATCAGGGCTAGCCTGGAAGAATAGACTCCTCCCTACATAACTGTCATCCTCCGACCTATGAGGGAGTTGACTAGGCAGGCCCAGCTCCATCAGGGCTAGCCTGGAAGAAGAGACTCCTCCCTCCATAACTGCCATCCTCCGGCCTGCGAGGGAGTTGACCAGGCAGGCCCAGCTCCACCAGGGCTAGCCTGAAGAAGAAGAGCCCTCCCTCCAGTCCATCTGCCTTGGTCCAGGCCTCAGAATCTGCTGGACCTGATCCCCCCCCCCACCATTCCCTTCTCCTTTTGTGTCGTGTCTTTTTAGATTGTAAGCCTGAGGGCAGGGAACCATCTATTATCCCCTCTGCTCTGTTGTAAGCTGCCCGGATTCCCAGTGATTGGGCAGCATATAAATAAATCCTATTATTATTATTATTATTATTATTATTAAGCAGCCAACGCAGTGGAAAGGATCTGGGGAAAGAGTGGGAAGGCAGGAGACTTATAAAGGATGGGCAGAGCTACTGCTGAAAAGTTGCAAAGTTAACTTTGCCCAGTGATTCCAGAAGTTTCTGAGCAGCACTGCACAGGCTCAGTACAACCCATTTGTATGATTCGCAGAGACCGAAGACGCGATATATATATATATATATATATATATATATGGCAAATTTCATATTCATGATAGAATTTGAGATTTTAAAAAGAAATGTATATGAAAGACTTAAAAGTATGAGTTTTCTGCTCTTTGCCTTATGATGCTTCTAGATGAACAGCTCCTAGTTTTTTCAGTGCTTCCCTATCTTTTTGTCCTTAATAGAATTCTTTGGGGTGAGGTGGATATGAAAAAAATGAGATCCCTTAAGACCACCCGCAAGGGAAGATCCAGTTTTTGCTTGCTGCTTCAGCTGTGGGGAAAGAAATTCCACCTCAACATTAAGAAGACATTCCTCATGGCCAGAGCTGTTTGACAGTTGAATATGTTTCCTTGGAGAGCAGTGGAGTCTCCTTCTTTGGAAGTTTTGAAGCAGAGGTTGGGTGGCCATCTGTCAGGAGTGCTTTGACTGTCTTCCTTTATGACAGGATTGGTCTGGCTGGTCTTTAGGGTCTCTTCCAAATCAATGATTCTGTGACTCTTCTGCATAGGCCCCTGTATTTTGAGGCAGGAGTTTACTAACTTCCATGCCACCATGTCCTAGACTGCATCTTTGCCCAGGGGCTATGGAATTAGGGTTGCCATTCGTCAGGACCTCCAAACCGGGAAAAATGTAGGACAAAATTTTCAAATGTAGGACACATTTTTTGTGTGTTCTGCATTTGAATAGGAGCCTCACTGAGGGGAGGCTTTCCCTCCCGGCCTGGGCCCCTGCCCTCGCTGTGACGGCGGCGGGGCAGAGCCCAAGCAGCGAGGGAATCCTCCCCTCAGCCTGGGGGCAGGGGCAATCCCAGGGGCGGGGGCAAACCGGGGCGGGACCGTGCGGACCCACTCCAAACCGGGAAAGTCCCGCCCCCAGGCGGGATATGGCAAGCCTATATGGAATGAAAGATGGGATACGACAAAGTCAGGGATGCCATCAGCAATACCAAAGAGGGACATGAAGGGATAAAGATGAGCTCTCCCCCAGGAGGAAGGCAAAGCAACCATGCCCCTACTGGAGGCGTTGGGAAAGATATGGTGGTGTTGCACAGATACTGAAACATCAGACCTATAGCACAGAAACCCAAGTTATCCACAGTAGAACATCTTTAGCCAAAGAGTTCACTCCCAACTCAAGAACTGCACCACTGAGCCATTTGGTTCATGAGCAAACAGGAACAACTTTATTGATTAGAGCAGAAACTTTACAACCTTGCTTAAAGATGAGTTTAACCATTGCAGAGCATGCACATGCATTTCCAGCTTTCCCACGTTTTCATTCTCAAAAGAGCTACACATAAGGGCATCAGTGTAAACAGTCAACAATGGCATGTTCATCAATATTGCGAGTGTTAGGATGCAGGAGCTAGCAAGTTGTCTCAAAATGGGAAAGGCAGAAACCCCAGGAATCATTGTTTCACTGCTTTGAGAAGGAAAAACAACATGCAAGAACTGGAGCAACAAACAGACCTACAAACAGGAACTTTTCTTCCATCTTTTTTCCACATTAGTCTGTCATAAAGTCTAAGAATATGCAATTGAAACAACTGTATATTGTATATCTCTTGCCACCTGCCACCACTCCTTTTGTACTGTGGCCAGATGTTCCTATCCTGGAAAGGCCACAGCTGCTGGACCAGTCAAAGCAGACTCTGGGCCATGGAATCACTTGGGCCTTCAGTAAGAGATCCATGCATTTTCCTAAGCCATTTCTTCAATGGGGAGCCACAGCTTTCAAGACAGGCTATTTACCCAATTGCCAGACGTGAAAACCAGCAATCCAGACACAACATCTGCTTTACTGAGGTTCAGCTTCAATATATTGGCCCACATCTAGTCCATGTTAGCATCCAGAGACTGGTCCAGCATCTGCAAAGCCCCAACTGATTCCAATGACCAAGAGAAGTAGAACTGAGTGTCTTCAGCATACTGGTGGCATCTAATCCCCAAACCCCTAATGACTTCACCCAGTGGCTTCAGACACAATTAAATAGCATGCCGAATAAAATGGCCTCCTGGCACCCCACAGCTGCCATGGAGGTTTTCAATCTGTTATGTACCTAGATGAATGAATAAAGAAACCCCAACTTTACCACTAAAGTACCCCTTTGGGCCCTTATCATAGATAAACTGAAAGCATTAATCTATCTTGCAGGATTCAGTGGCTTTGTGGTCAGATTGTTTAGCTGCCTTAAGGACAAATTAGCAGGTGCCCTTTCCCCTGCACACTAAAGAAAGGAAGAAGGGTCTTTCCCATGAATGAGGCTCCAGAGAATGTGTAGAGATGGTCTCCGGTATCAGCATCATAAAAGGCCACCTGCCCCCCAGAACAGTTCAGAGACACTCGGATCTTCTCGGGTTCTCTATTTGAAGACACAGGGGGGTAGTAAGGATGGTTGGTAGCCTTGTACTGACCTCCCCACTTCCCTATAGCCCAGATCCCTCCCTCAGGACCATAGGCAATGTCACCCTTTCTCTTCACCGACTTTCTAGAGACTCCTGCAAGCCAGTGTTGCTCCCTTCCCACACTGATCTCCCAGAAATGTCTGCCTGCAGTGAATTCCTCACATCCCAGCACACAAACATGTTTGCTGAACCTCTCCAGATGATCAGGCAAGTCTTGATATTGGTCTCCACATGTTACACTTTTCATATCCCCAGACAGGATCAGTTTGGGATGAGCTGTGTCTGGATCCAGAGTTACATTTGCTGTTGGGGGTGGAGGGAGAAAATGAAGAAAGGAAAAAGAAGGAACATCAGCTAGGTAAATTACTAAGATACTGACTCTATTGCTGTTATTGTTGTTGTTTGCCTTCAAATCATTTCCAATTTATAATAACCTTATTGCATGGTTTTCTGAGGCTGAGAGTGTGTGACTCACCCAGTGGGTTTCCATGCTAGAATAGAGATTTGAACTCAGGTCTACACAGTCAAATTGATGCTCAAATCACTATGCCACACAGACTCTATGCACACTCATAATTTCAGTTCACTTTCCAATCAATAGGACTTGCATACACTGCAATTATTATTATTTTTAGTATATGTCCTCCCCCCCTCTCCATATAGGCCCCAAAACTGCTTATATCATACATTGAAACAATACGGCTACAACTGTCTGAAATACAACAATTTTTAAGAAGCATTAAATATTAACTCAAAAACATTAATTTAAAACAGTTAAAATCACATTAAAGGCTACCTGTTATGCTACCCCAACCAGTGGTTCCCTAACTTTGATCCTCCAGATGTTTTGCACATCAACTCCCAGAAACCCTAGTCAGCATGACCAATAGCCAGGAATTCTGGGAGATGGAGTCCAAAATATCTGGAGGACCAAAGTTTGGGAACCACTGAGTTAAGAGCCGATAGTCTGTTTAAATAAGAAGGTCTTTCCCTACTGGCAAATAGAAAGCTGGGAGGGCACCATCTCAGCCTTCCTTGGCAGAGAGTTCTACAGCCTGGGAGCAGCCACTGAGGACTTTTTTCACACGGGGACCTATGTGATTCCATCCCAAAAATAGTTAAAGTTTTGGCATCCTGGAAAAGCAAACAAATTTGCTAATGCTTATCACACACAGAGCACAACAAGGGGTTAAAAGCACATTACTTCGGCAAGAAAGTGAGTCAAATGCAAATTTGGGTTTCAGACGGATTAGGACAAATGCTGTTGCTAGCTTGGAAATAACTTTTTGGTGCATGATCCAAACTGTCATTTGCACAAATGCATCCACACACATACTCCAGAGAGGGAAGGGAAACTGAGGAGGAAATTCCTCCTTGCCGCAGAGGAAGGTAGGCTGAGGTTTCCCTGTGCAAACTTCCATAAAACCAGACACAAACACACACACTAGAGAGAAAGAGGATGGGGCTGGTCCATAAACCTGCCTGGTTTCAGCGAGGGTTGAACCTCCCAGATGCCCTCCTTTTCCAGGACATATCCTCTATTTCTCCCTCCTGTACAGGAGGAATTCCACCACATCCTCTCTCTCTGCCTTCTCTCACACGCTGTTCCCTTAGAGGCTGCTTAGAGGCTCCATTAGAGGAGGAGACCAGCCACATGAGGAAAGAGGTGTATGTGTAGGTGTGTGTGTGTGTATGCGTATTCCTTTAAGAACAAGCCTGTCTTCCACTCCCTGGCATAGCAAGGAAGCATGGAAATCTGGGAACAGGGAGAATCCAGGACATGGTTTTCAGGCAGCTGCTATTACGTAAAGAGAATGAATTTGTGAATGAACTGGACTTGAAAACACTGTATTTTTCCGAAAATGCTTATTCCTGGATTCACCTCACTTTCAGTCTGGAGTCTGACCAGTTTGTGCACAACATCGTCTGAAAAGCAACTGCAAAATTGTCCCTAATGCCCTGGATGACCCTGCATTGTGACCAGTTTAACCTTCCAATTTTCCCTGTGTGAAAAAGGTCCTGAGAAAGCTCTCTTCCAGGTCTCACACCAAACATACCAAGTGGAGTTGGGACCAAGAGAAAGCCCTCCTGTGAAGATCTTAAAATCGGATAGGCTCATATACAGAGATATGGTCTTTCAGATAGCCTGAGCCTCAACCATATAAGCAGTGGAGATTTCCCTCTCCTTCTTCCAGACTTTTCCAGAATCACACACCTACTTTCTTAACTGTGACCCGCGTTATGTAATTTATGTTTGGAAAGTATTTACATCACTTCTTTTTTCTTATTCTTGGATGGTAACATGAGTTGGAAGGAGGGAAGGAAGGAACCACTGCCACCTCCAGCAAACTCGTTTGTGCTTTGAGTACATGTGGATGGAAGGAAAAGAGAAGGCCAAAGAGGAGAGGATTTACACTCTCTTAACTGAAGGTGCTTCCTGAGGAGGCTTTTGTGGTTCAATAGGTTTGTTCTATTCACAGTAATCCCAATGTCTATGTATGGTTGTGAAAGCTGGAAAGTGAAGAAAGCGGATAGGTAGAAAATTCAACTCATTTGAAATGTGGTGCTGGAGGAGAGTTCTGCAGACACATTGTGGAGTGCCAAAAAGACAAATACTGTAAATGGTCCCAAGAGTAAATCAGGCCTGAACTCTCCCTAGAAGCCAAGATGACTAAATGGAGACAAATCATGAGAAAACAGGATTCACTAGAAAAGATAATAATGCATGTAAAGGTAAAAGGAAATAGGAAAAGAGGAAGATCGCATTCGAGATGGATAAACTCAGTCAAGGAATCAACAGCCCTGAGTCTGAAAGATCTGAGCCGGGTGGTTGATGGGTAATTGGTGAATTAAGAGTTCGTTCATTCACTGGGTCCCTATAAGTTTAAGTTGACTTGATAACAGTTAACAAAAACAAAAACAACAATTCACAGGCATTTACAGATAGTACAGACAAAATACATTTTAATTTCCCCATTGTTTCTTCCTTTTTCTGTGTCTTTTTTCTCATTAAAAAAAAAAGATCCATGAAGGAAAAGAGAATTGGTAGACAATTCCTTTCAAATGTGTGCAGATGTGCTTTGGAAGTAGTGGAAATTGAAAAAGAGGGGAGAGCTTATGACCCTTACTCATAATCTCAAACATCATTATAGGGCAGGAGTCCAATGATACCTTTGGATATTGGTGAACTGCAAACACCATTAGCCTTGGGAAATTATCACAACGGCAAAAAACAAAACAAAACAAAACAAAAACAGGAGCACAGTGGAATGCTACAGTCAATATCGCATGATCACGGGATGATTATCACACAACGTTTTGTGAAGTCACGATTATCTCATGATTATCCCATGAATAAAGAGGAATTCTAGCGCTGCTTTTTATTTATGGGGTTTTCAGTGAATAAAAAGTTGTGCTAGAATTCCTCTTTATACATGGGATAATCACGACATTACATCACATTATGTGATAATCATCTTGTGATCGCACGATATTGACATGAGCCCCGCTATGCTCCTGTCTTTTTTGCCGGTGTGATAATGTCCTTAGCAAGTTTCTATGATTCTATGCTTCTATGAGGATAGTAAAGAAGGAGAGTTGCAGTCCAGCAGCATCCAGAGGGCTCCATAATTCCTATGGCTGCTTCAGAATTACTGGATCCCCCCTCCTCCTCGGCCCCTTTGATGGTTCCAAAGTCTGTGGAACAGAACTCTTGGACCCCAATGAGACACTAACAGATAAATTTGTAACCAGTTCCCATCCTTCCTATGGTCATTCACCAGAAATTTACCTTTCTGCAGCTGTAGTCCAGGTATCAGAGCATCTGGGTAAAAGAAATACAGACACAAATTAAACACTACACAGCAATGCCAAGAACAATTCTCATTACAAAAATATACATTCACACCCTAGCCTTTATTGCTTCCTTATTATTGGATTATAGGATTGAGCAAAAATTGGAACACATCTGACAGAAGAGGAATTCTCCTTGTAACTATAAAGTGGTTGCAAAACCCAGCACAGTCCTATGTAGTAAGACCCAGTGTGGTCAAGGCAGCTTACTTTTAGCTAAGGACTTTATCACACAAGGCTAGTAAAGCACAATTACAGTAAGCGAATAGCATCTTTGGCAGTCACTTATCTGGGCCTTATATGTGCCTGTTTCTCCTATTGCTGTTTTGCATTTTGATTCACATTTTCATTGCTGCTTTGCATTTCATGCACTGGCAGAGGGCACCTTTTCAATGACATTTCCGTTAATGAAAAGTTCCCTCTACCAATGACTAAAATGCAAACGAGCAACAGGAAAGACACAATGTTGTTTAATAAGTACCCTCCAAAGATGCTATTATCCTGCTGTAATTGTGTGCATCATAAGCCTTGTGTGATAAAGTGGCAAGCATCTAAAAGATTGCAACCTATACCATGGAATTGTGTTTGGTAGGTTCTTCAAAGGGTTCTGATGGATTCATAGGTTGGGATGCAGCAGGAGTACATTAGGAGAAACTCTTGGAGGCGGAAGGAAGAATGGGAAGGCAGGCAGGTAGGCAGAGCTTTGCGATAGTGCTGCCTGCCTCCCTTGCTGTCTCACCCAACTTATGGTTTGCTACTGTCCATCATTTTGCGTATTCACACAAAGTCTGGGAGCATATCCCCCACAGATATGATGTGTGTGTGTGTGTCATACTCTACAAGTAGGTGCTACTTACAGATGAGCACTCCACACCATACCTGGTTGATTCTCAGACCTTTCACTTGCAACACACGTTCCAGGATCAGAAATATCAAAAGCTAATTGATTGAAAGAGGTGTGGATAGAAAACCACAATTATCACCTTGTTCTTTCCCCTTAGGGGAAAAAAGCACAAATCAAGACTTCAGCATTTCACAAGATGTCAGAATTGAGAGGAACAATTGTAATATCTGTAAGTGCTGCAAAAAGATTAGCCCAAAAAAAGGGGGGGAGGGGGGATACTGCCAAGATTCATCATTCTTTTCTATGGTGAAGCCAACATGGAGAACTGTCATCAATCATAACCTTACAGTGACCAGTAGGTATATAACACAGGAAAGAGAGGAATATATTGAAAGTTCTGAAACTGGACTGCTGCTATTTAATATTTTGTGAGTATTATGGAGATAGGAATGAGCAGTGAGCTTGCGGATGGTAAAACCTGGGCAAACTTTTTGAAGCTGGGTGAGTGAGCATCCGATGAAATGATGCTTCAACATAGGCATACACAGATAGAAGATAAAAGCAAAAAACTCTAACTTCAGATATACACTATATACAGGTTGTTGGGTTTTTTTTGTGTGCTGACCACTTCTCCCTCCCTGACAATGCCACAGAACAATGCTGTATCCAGGGTACTCTGAGGAACAGAAAGTGACAAATAGGCTACCAAAACTGAGGCTCATTTACTGCTATTGCTATTGGTGTCAACAACAAAAGAAAATATTACATAGTGGACCTTGTTATCCACTTGGTTTTTGTTCCAGAACCCACCAAATCAGTGGATGCTCAAGTCCATAAAACAGAATGGCAAAGTAAAATATTATATAAAATGGTAAAATCAAGGCTTGCTTTTTGGAATGTATACATTTTTAGAATATTTTCAAGCCATGGATGGTTGAATCCATGGAGAAAGAATCAGTGGACGTGGAGGGCAGCTTGTATTTACATTTTATTTTTGAACTAAGGGAGTGACAAGAGTAAATCTTACAGACATTTTTCCTTACCTTTGAATTGTTTCATAACACTAACTAAAAAAGGATTTATATCACAAATGTCCCAGAGTTTCCACCTCAGTTCTACAGAAAAAGCCAGTGGATTCTCAAATGGCACCTTCTCCTCACTCCTGGTAGAGATAAACAAGATTAAAATAGGTTATATTACCACCTGTCCAACCCATAATTTGAGAGTAGAGCAAAATAAAGAAACTGAAGGGAAGGAGAACACTACAGAATGACAACTGCCATCAAGTTTTTGAGTGCAATGACATTTAGGTGAATGCGACGGTACCTGTTATCAGCTTCGGCTGATTCGCCAGCTGCGCCCATACCTGGCCCAGAGGGACCTTGAAACTATCGTACATGCTCTGGTAACTTCGAGACTGGATTTCTGCAATGTACTCTACATGGGGCAACCCTTATACCAAACTCAGAAGCTGCAAATGGTGCAGAACATGGCAGCGCGGCTGGTCACTGGTGTCCCCAGGACCAGCCATATAACACCTGTGCTTAAAGATCTCCATTGGCTGCCCATCCGCTTCCGAGCTCAATATAAGGTGTTGGTTATTACCTATAAAGCCCTAAATGGCTTGGGCCCAGGTTTCCTGAAGGACCGCCTCTCCCCGTACATTCCGCCTCGCACCCTCAGAACATCTGGGCAGCAACTCCTGAAGGTGCCTGGGGCCAGGTTGGCTGTTACTGCCAGAAGATCCTTTTCCACAGCTGCCCCAGCCCTTTGGAATACGCTGCCCATGGAGCTCCGCTCATCTACCACCCTGGCCCAATTCAGGAAGGGTCTTAAAACCTTCCTATTTAATCAGGCATTCCCCGACTAAATATCCTATGGGCCTCCCTCCTCTCTCGTGGCCGTGAGGTTGGGCTAAGGGGCTTTTTATTGTTTTTAAGGATTGTTGTTATGTTTATGGTTTTGGCTGTTTTTAACTTTGTATGATGTTTGCACTTTGCTGCCTTTGTAAGCCGCCCTGATCGCTTGGAAGGGCGGGGTATAAATAAAAATTTTATTATTTATTTTATTTATTATTATTATTATTACTGTTGTGTGCCTTCAAATTATTTCGGAAGCTACATTTAGGAGTAAATGCGTTCCTTGCACTGATGCCGCATGACGCCTCCCTGCATCTTCCCCCAAATAAGGCTCTGCCCATTTGAGCTGCCTGTCCCCAGACTTAGGGGGAGGCGCTGGCTGTCAGAGAGGCCCAGACAGATGGCCAGAGAGGCTGGACCAGATGCTAGAGCATATTGATTTACAGTGTGCCTGCATCATACACCCGAGCATTATACGCTGCTTTCAGCATACGATGAAAGCAGCAGTAAAAGAAGCGGTGGCGCGCGCCAGAAGGAACAATGGCATGTGTGCCCGTGGCGCATGCGCGCCACTGCCGCCCTGCGCCACAGCAAGCACGATCCCCATTACTTGTAATGGCATGTGAGCATACATGCTTTTTCTTTTACGTGGGGGGAGGGGGCAGAACGGATCCCCCGCGTAAAAGAATGGCACACTGTATATTAAATTTTGGAGTGTGTGTGGAGTTCACTTTGACCCCAAGCTGACCTCCTAGGGGCACCACCATTTCTCCAAAGCAGAGATGTCATGTAGGCAGCTTACAAAGGAGGGGGTAGGAGCCCTAGAGATAAGACTGGACAATTCCCCACAGGAAGTTTGGGAGTTGCTAGACAAGAAAATCCATCTCCTCCAAAAACCAGTACAATACCTGCTGTTTGTTTTCAGCCTCACACCTGATGGCCCAGTGATTAAGTTAATGCCCATCTATCCATCTGTTTGCCTTCCTTGATTGTGTTCAGATCCTTGGCTAAGACTATTCTTCACCTTGGTGTAACAAAAGCCCAGGTCTTTACACCCTTTGTCTTGGTTGCAGTTAAGCCTTTAAGTTCATAGCTAGAGGCTAGAAATTGTCTATATAAGCCTCAGTCTAAGCACACACTGGTGTGCTACATTCAGAATACAACCTGGCTCCACATCAGACTGAACTCTGATTTTAGCTCCCTCTGCCATTTCCCCTCATGTTTCGGCGGTCGTGTCTTCCCATCATCTACATCCACATCTGGATCCCGGAGAAGCCTTCGGAAGTAAGTATCTCCCGTAGATTTGCCTCTCTCAACTCTCTCCCGAATTTCCTTCCTTTACTTTCATTGAGAATTGTGTGTATGTGTATGCCCTTTGCTGTGTGTTTTCCCCTTTTAATAAATGTTTGGACTTAATTGGAGCAGTCTGTCTCTGCGTCATCTCTCAAGGGATTCTTGTGGACCTCTCGTATACATCACGAGACACGGTCTCGCGAGGGTGTTGTTAGGACCCTCCCTCTCAGCAATTTGAGCTAAATTCAGAAATTCCCCTAATTAGATCCTTCCTAACACAGAACAGCAGGCAGGTGGGCACTGGATGGCATGAGCATTGTGACTGGTCAGGGAATGGGGCACCCACAGGGACCCGGAGTGTCCCACCCTGCCAACCCTGCCATTAACTTAGGCATTGGGGAAGGGGCACATACTTGTGTGTGTATGCATTCCTCTTTCCTCTGTGTTTTTGAGTGCAATGTCATTTCTTGCTGTTGTGTACTTTCAAATCATTTCTGACTTATGGCAACCCTACATTTACCTCACTCATTTTATTTTTCTAGATGCTGCGGAGAGATCTGGGGTGGGGGGAGGACCATTTTTGCTACTAAAAAGTTCTTCACAAATTCTCTTTGGATTCTGGGGAAAACCTAAAGGAAATACAGCTATGCAAAGATGGTCAGGACCATGACACACCTGCAACACCTGGTCCTTTGTGACTGTAGATAGCCCAAGAGTGCTCCAATTGTTCACTCCAATGGGACTGAATAGAGCTGTCATTGTAGATGTTGGTACTAGAATGAACCAACTGATGAATCTAAATAAGCACTCAAGGAATGAACTGTTAACAGCTACTGGGGCTTTGCTTTGTCTAGTGATAAACACTTGAGGACGCATATTTTCTTTCCTTTACAATGCCAGATAACCTATGTTAAGGTTAAGAGGTGATATGATAGCCATGTTTAAATATTTGAAAAAGCGTCATACTGAAGATGGAGCAAACTTTTTTCCTGCTGCTCCAGAGACTAGAACAAGGAGCAACAGATTTAAACTATAGGAAAAGAGATTCCACTTCAGTGTTAGGAAGAACTTTTGTATTGATTGATTTTTTTATTGTATTGATTTTGTATTGATGGTGTACTGATTGTGTATTCCTGTATGGCATGGGTTTGGACTGGATAGCCTTTGGAGTCTATTCCAACCCTATGATTCTATGTGCTATAGCCAGAGTTCTCAAAGGATAATCCAATTTTGGTGCGTATTTTCCAGTGCAAGCATCATGTGCTACTAATGGAAATAAGTGAAATCCCCTTACCTCCGCAATATAGTTTTCACATCCTAGAGGGGAAGAGAGAGGAAGAAAAGTGAACCCCATGCCAACCATGTGCCACCTCTTGGGAAGGGCACTCTGATGTACTCACAATCTCCTGCTGGTGCTAGAAACACATAAGAGTATAATCACACACAAACAATATACTACAGGTGTACAAGTATTATTATTATTATTATTATTATTATTATTATTAATTTATTTATCTAGCACTGTAGATTTACACAGCCTCTAACAAACAAGATCCTCTTTTTACACTCTGCAGCCTGGCCCTTTCCTCCTTTTCAGCAGCTGCAGTTGCCTCCAGAATCCCTTATTGAGTCTGTGTAAATAGCAAAATAGGCAAAAATATTAAATTATTAAATATTAAATTCTCTGTTAAAGAAGTAATGCCCAAGAACAAACTGATTTTTTAAACTATATGTGCTTCTGGGCAGACAAAGTAGCTAGAGTTGCCTGGTAGGTTGCCTCATTGTCCTGTCTGATCTGTCACATCCTATATTTGCACTTTTATTTAAATGAATCTCCACCATTCCTTCGTATTCTCTTTCTTAGGATAGTAGACATGGGTAGCAAATCATCTTTCTATCTCTCAGGTATGTAATTTACATTAAAAATGCTTTCTCTTCACTTATGAATCTTTTATATCAATTCAGGAACCATCATGAATGCAAAAGCAATTTCAGCTGAAAGATTGAGGAAAGTGAAGAACCTACCACAAAGGAAAGATGGGGAAATCTTTGGCTGCATCTCACAAAAGAAAGGCGCTGAGAGAAGAGTACCTGGATGAGGAGGTCTGTGTTGCAAGCAAGGTAGGGTGCCTTATTACTTTTTTGGTACTGCCTCATTTTTCTGTGACCATTCAGTGTCTTTCAGGAAAAAAAAATACTCTGAAGGCATACTGCATATACACATGTATAAGTTGACCTCATGGCATTTGAGGACAGATTTTGGGGCCAAAATTATGGATTTTTATATGAGTTGTGGATAGGTTTAGGGTAAAATTTAGGGACATGTAACCAAGCATGTAAAGGATGAAGCAAAGAAACATAACGCCTAAAGGCGGACTCGCCGGGGAGGGAACTATGGTAAATGGTTGCTTTGCAATGTAGGGAAGGAGACCATGCCCAGATAGGGCTAAGAAAATGCACACTTGTCTAAAAGGGAGTAAAGACAAGAGTTAAGGTACAGTATCAGCTCTCATCAAAAAAAGGAACCATCCTCTTTTCTGAGTAGAGTTGTGAAAGGCAAGAGCTTAGTTTGTCATGGGAGAACCTACAAGAAGCTCCAACACCTCCACTCTCTTGGTGCTTCTTTGACGGAAAGCATCAAAGCATCACTGCTGCTGCTATTTTCCCACTAAGGCATTCAAAAAAGCCAGAAACAGTGCTGTGGCTGAGAGAGTAGAGGGATCAGTGCTTCTTTTAGGTTCTTCCAGGAAGGACTAAGCTCTTGCATTTTGCCATACTACTCAGACAAGGGGATGGTTCCTTTTTTGATAAGAGTTAAGGTACATTACTTACCTTGACTTGTGGATAAGTCGACCCAGATTTTTGACTAAAATTCCTAGATTTAGGGCCTGTATGCATGGGTCAAAAAGCCTATGGTCCCCCCACCCCCGCCTCCTGTATGGACAATGGAAGACAATAGCCTCAGGCCAGGATTGGGAGACCGGATGCCGATGTGGCAGTCCCAGTCAAATCCTGGCCCAAAGGGCCTTTGAGCGGAAGAGAAAGAGCCACTGTTTGATGTGGAGATGATGATGATGATGATGATGATGATTATCCTGTTTATTTATACAAAGTTTAAAAACAATTAAACCATATGTGTGCAGCCCTTACGGCCGTGGTGGGGGCCTTCTGAGAAGACGTAATGGCGGAGACAGGTAAAGGGTACCATTGCACTGTGGTGGATGGGTGTGTAGACACTTGCCTTGGCCCATGGTATCTTGCCATAATGCGCAGGGTCTTATACATGAGTATATACAACATTCTCCTTTTTCTTATTTTTTCCATATAGACTTATTATTTTCTTATTATAAGAAACCTCTAATTACTGGGTCCAGCTCAGAAGGAATATATAAAAGAAGCACTGCTGGATGGGATTATCAAAGCCACTATTCTCATTCTCAAGAGAGACCAAGCAGATGCTTCTGGGAAGCCCCAAAGATAAGGAAGGAGCACTGCCTTAGGACAAAATATCTTAGGAGAGGGCTGAAAACAGCAGGTTTTTGCTTTAACTTCACACAGAAACTGGCAGATCACACGATGGTAAATGTACAATCTTGTTCATTTTGGATCCTCCCATATGTAACACAACCAGCTCTCAGTACATCAACTTGAGAATCCCTTTATTCCTTTTGTGAGTGGAGGTGATATTCCAGGTTTGGAAGCCAACCTTGCTCTATAGAGATGCTTGGTCTCTTTTGTCTTTTCTTACCTGCAGGAGTTCACTTGCCGGCTGTTGCTTCTTCTCCTCCATTTCCTGGATAAGACTTTCAAGAGAGGAGAGTTCCCCAGATAGCCTGGCCAGATATTCATCTCTTTTATTTGAAACTTCCTTTTTCACCTCTTCCATCTGGGACAGCAGAAACTTTTCTTTGTCTTCCAGAAACTGACGTAATTGTCTAAATTCAGCCACTGTCTTTTCCATCTCTGCTTCTGTTTGTTTCTACAATTAGCAGATGGAGAAAAGGATGGTGATGATTAGTCGCCACCACATTTGTGAATGGTAAGTTTGTCATGGTCAATTTGAACAGTGTCAGAAGGTGTACAATAAGGGTGAGAAGTGATTTTTCAACCAGTGTGGGTTTCAAGTGAGTCATGTTTAGTTGGGGGAAAATGTATTTTGCCTAGGAAGGAAGCCGCCGCTGAATAACACAAGAACATCCAATTTGGATGAAAAAAGGCCACAATTTTATTATTAACCATAACAAACACCAAAATAGGGTTGGCAGAATAGCATAAGGTCTGGATCTGTCATTCACCAACCCCTGCTTGATGGATGAAACCAAATGCTTGGTCACGGACAAGCTTTAGGATGACAGAGGGACAGAGCTATTAAACGCCCAGCTGGTAACTGCCTGTGCGGTTAATCGCATGTCCGCACATGCGATCGCTCGCATCTCTGTCCCTTGCCAACGGGGGACGCTGTCACGATATTGCCTCCACAATGGCTGCACTGCCTCGGGCCTCAGCACCCCCGTGTCCCTATTTGGACTCCCGATCCAGGGCTATGCAGTTCTGAGAACCACGGCCACAGATCCAAGACCTATGCGACCGCTACTGAAGGCTGTCCTTCCCCAGGGACACCTTCTGCCAACCCTAGACACACTTAATGAATTAAACCACAGGCATCCTGCTGTAGGCAAATGTAGCCCGCGTAAGCACTTGACTTCCTTCTGCCCAGCCTTTTTATGGAGTCCACTGTCAGCCTGCATCCCGCTGCAGCTGTAGCTGCTCCGATTCTGAAAGAATTTCCATCAAATTCTTCTGGCAGCAGCCCAACTCTCTTTAAAGCCATTCGCAGCACGGAAACCATCTGGTAGCGTGTGACCAGAGATCCATCAGCATGAATGAAGAGAGGACTGTCCTTCTGAGGGCGGGCTGCCACATACTTCTGCAGGGTTTGTACTGGGCACAGATGTGAGCCATGTAGCCTTCGCAGTGTGACAGAGGAGCCTTTGCCAAGCTGGTCGCACTTTGACCTGCAGAGAGCTAGGTAGACAACATGATTTGCAAAAGACACATCCCCTAGGTAAAGTGATCGCCTTGTGGCATCACATCTGGAGGCAGGCACCAGCTCCCTCACTAGTGCACAGGGGTTAAAATAAATATTTGTTTCTCAATGTACACATCATTTCATTTGATAATTTACTTGACCTATATGAGTAGTATTACTCTGGCAGAAAGATCAAGGCAAGATGACACAGTCCATTGCATTCTAAGAAGTCCTGGCATTTTCTGTTTTTAATGCTGTTCTGTCTTTTACTCTAAATTTTTACCTTGCTTTGCTTTTGTATTGGTTTGCAGGTTTCTTTTTCCCCTAAAGGAAACCATCAGTTTTAAAAGGTTGACAAGATGTTTTCAGACTGTACAGTCTTTCATAATTCCTCTCACCATGAGCTGTGTTGGGTAGGGCTGTTGGGAATTACCGTATATACTCGACTATAAGTCGACCTCATGTATAAGTCGAGGGCAGGTTTTGGGGCCAGAATTATGGATTTTGCCATGACCCATGGATAAGTCGAGTGTAAAACTTGGAGGCTCCTTCAGTATGTGTATGTGTGCGCACAGCAAGAGGCTTTTTAATTGAGGCTTTTTGTTTTAGCTTTCGTTTCATCCTTCACTCCCCAAACTGCAGCAGCTCAGGCAGGAGAGGGACGAAAAGCAATTAATCACCCAGGACTTTCTGCTTGGCTCAAAAGAAAAAGAAACTGCTCACCTTACTGTATGGAGAAATCTGAAAGAGCTGCTATCACATTACCACACTAACCCGTAAATAAGTTGACCGGGATATAGGGGTTAATTTTTAGACACAAATTTCTGGACTTATAGACGAGTATACAACGGTATATAGAAGGCACTCGGTATCTGCTGGGAGTTGGTGCTAGGATACCCCATGGATACCAAAATCCATGGCTGCTCAAGTCCCATTATATACAATGGTGTAGTAAAATTCTGACAATGCTGGCTCTTTGGCTTAGTAATGGCGATGAGCACTGCCCCCTACAGTTGGTTATGACTAGACATTCATGTCAAGGGACAACCAGGTTTGGGGATATATATATTTCAAGCCATGGATAGCTGAATCTATAGATGCAGAATCCGTGGATACCGAGGGCTCACTGTAGATCTAAAACATCTGTAGGGCTACAGCTTCCTACATTTTTTTAGGGAGGGAAGCACATTTCATTTTTCACAAATATAGAATGTCATTCAGAGGTACATAGACTCACTTTCAAAATGTCCATTTTTGAAGCATTTATTATACTACATTTAGCTACTGGAAATAATAGATGTTCTATTAAGCCTTGTTGCTATTGATTTTTCTGCATTTTATATTAAATTTTGGTACAGATACCTGCTTCTTTCACAAACTTACCAATAAATCTTGGCTTTCTTTTTCTGCTTCTGATTTGTAAGTCAGAAGTTTTTCTCTTTTTTTCTTCAGAACATCCACAGAACTACAGATCAAATCCTAAAGAGAATACAGAGGTTCAGGTTTGTTTCAGGAATTTATCACCTGTGGCTTTTTAACCAGCATAAAAGTTGGACAATTGCACTTTTGGTTATATTTATCACATAATACCATTTCTCTCTTGTTGCTGCCTTGTCTTCCAAGCGTGGTTAGTCTGCACCTTGCCACTGGTGGGGAAAACCTATCAATGAGGTCCCAATTGCAGTGTACTCAGGTGAAGTAAATTACTCCTATGTTAGTTCCAGGACTGGGCAGTCATTTGATGTCAGTGACTCCTCCTCTCTCCATTCCTTTCGCCTTCTCTATTCTAGAACATACTGTTTTGGGTTGTTGTTTTTTTTAAACGTAATTTAATTTATTTAAATTTTTTTGTTAAACGACATTAGTGTAACTCCGGTTGGGTAAAAGATAGGGAAGCAAGCTAAAGGACACGGGTGGAAGAGAAAGGAACATTGGGTCTTGCCTAGGGTTGCCATAAGTCATGACCTCCAAACCAGGACAAATGTAGGACAAACATTTCAAATGTAGGGCACATTTTTTTAAAACGGAGGACACACAAAAAATTGATGATTTTTAAAAAATTTTTTTCATATAAATGCATGTTTCTTAGGCATGATCAAAATGGAGGACATTTGGCATTATTCCTAGACAGATGGCAGAAATGTGCTTCCCTTTCTGTCCAAAAACCAAAAGAGGAGGAAGAGTGGAAGAAGCAGAGGAGGAGGAAGAGGAGAAGAAGAAAAGGAGGAAGAAGAGGAAGTAGAGAGGAAGAAAAAGGGGAGGAAGAGGGGAAGGATGAGGTGGAGAAGAAGAGGTGGAGGAAGAAGAAGAAGGGGAGGAGGAGGAGGAGAGGAGAAAGAAGAAGAGGAGGAGGAAGAAGAGGAAGAAGAGGAGGAAGAGGAGGAAGAAGAGGAGACAGAAGAAGAGGAGGAGGAGGAGAAAGAAGAGGAAAGGCTCTTTCCCCTGCCTTTCAGCCTCCCTGGCCGGCGGAGGAGGCAGCAAGGCAGGGGAAAAGGGCCTCGCCGAGGCGAGACCCTTTCCCCTGGCCCTGCCAGGCTGCCTCCCTGGCCGGCAGAGGAGGCCAAGCAGGGAACGGGTCTTGCTGAGGCGAGGCTCCTTTCCCTGCCTGGTGTCCGTCGGGGGGGGGGGGGGGGATCCCGGGGGCAGGGCCAAACCGGGGCGGGACCATGTGGCCACACCCCAAACCAGGAAAGTCCCGCCCCCAGGCGGGATATGGCAACCCTAGTCTTACCTGTGATATGTTCATTTTCAGCGACGTAGGTGGGAATATCCTATAACGTAGGTTGATTCCATCTCTTGCTCCGAAATAGGGAGGAAAAACAGAATTGAAGGAGTCGATGCCACCAGAGGGAGCAACCCCCACCATCCCTCAGTCAATATTATAGCCGAGGATAGAAACAAACAGAGAGCATTCAATGCAAATCTAAGTATCATGAATAGAAACCATCATAAAGTCAAACTAAAAATAACTAACAACTACCCTTGCAGAGCCAAGGGAAACAGCCTCCTCAGTTCTGGGTGGGCAGGATATTCCCACCTACATCGCTGAAAATGAACATATCACAGGTAAGACCCAATGTTCCTTTTTCCAGCGATGGAAAACATGGGATTCACCAAAGCTCTCCAACCAATGAATGGGTGAACTGAGGCATATCACTTATGTGAGAACCACCAGACGTGTCTTCCAAAGGAAAAACACAGCCTACTCGGAGCAAGGCAGGAAAATGACTGAGAGATGGAGGGGGTTGTTCCCTCTGGTGGCGACTCCTTCAAGTCTGTTTTTCTTGCCTATTTCGGAGCAAGAGATGGAATCAAACCACGTTATAGGATGTTTCCACCTCCATCACTGGAAAATGTGTGGGACCATCAACAGTCTGGTCACAACTACTAAAGGGATGTGCAGTAGAGAGCACTTCCAAACTGGTATGTATGCACTTCCTTTCATTAATGTGATCGCTGCGAGAACAGGGATTGTGTGCTGATCATCTCATTTGTAGCAGAAAATAGGGCTAACTGGTGGGCAGTTTCCTCACCATGTCTGCTCTCTGTGCACCTTGCAAAGTGGCTTTCAGTTGTCTTCTTGATCCCACTGTGGTGCACAAATACACAGCTGCAGGGGTTTCGCTATGGTAGGAGGGGAAATGAAGGCATTGCTCACCAAATAAGACCTCTCCCCGCCCCATGAAATTTTAATTCATTTCTCAAATTTCTAGCACTGCAGAGTGTGACACACTGAAAGTCATTCTTTTCTGTTTGCTGTCTTCCCATTCATTTTTGTAATTTTGCCTGCTCCTTTTCTATGGCTGCCCAAACTATGCAGGTTGTATAATGCCTCAGTTAATCAAGTAGATGTGTTCCTCCTGGGCATTTATGGTACCAGAAGCAGATATAATGTAGAAAGAATAGGGACAGATTCTCTGCGCCACAAAAAAGAATTCAACATGTTCAAAACTAATAATATATGTACACGGAGGTACCTTGGATCTCTGAAGAAGTAACTTTTTTGCATTACTCACGGAATTCAAATTTCCTCTCCTGGACTTTGGCATGCTTTGTTCCCAGTGGCACATGGCCAGAAGGAACAGAGACCTGCTTACACAATTATCCCTCTACAGAACAACACAACCACACCTTGAGAAAATGCAGGCCTGTGGCTATCATTGTCATTTTATAATTTTTTCCTCCTGTATGTTTTTTTTAAAACACCCTTGCCTGATGAAGAAGCCAGTGGAGCTTTGAAAGCTTGCACCATGCCTTTTGTGTGTTTTGGTTGACCAACTTAAAGGCATCCCTGTTTTGTGGATGTTATTGTACTACTACTTGAAGGCTTTTTCAAAAATGCCTCTAAGGATGACTTTTCTTTCTCCACTTTTTGAATGGTTACCATTTAGAAACCAGACATTTGCTATTTTCAAACACAGTGCAGGTGGCCAGTAAGGCAGGCTTCTCTGTTCTCCCCTTTTTTCTCTGTTCAGCTGTTCACAAACACTCAATAAGAGATTTGCTATTTATCTTATCTGTTGCAACCAGACACATACACCTACAGTAGAATTGCCTAGACCAGAATCCTATTCTGTCGTACATAAAGTTTTATTGCAGCGTTTACTGCAGAAAGGTTATAGAAGCCTTCTCCAGCCCTCCTTCACAACTCTCCCGATGCTGATGCTGCTAAAAAAACTTCCTGCTAGACAGAGGAAGAAAAGGGAAAAAAAGAGTTTAGATGGGCATTAAAAGAATTTGTCAGAAGTTTTTTGTGGGTTTTTCGAGCTATGTGGCCATGTTCTATAAGAGTTTATTCCTGACATTTCACCAGAATCTGTGGCTGGCATCTTCAGAGAATTTGTCAGAAGCTTACATAACTGAGAAATGCTTGCATTTCTAAATGTTCAAGTGATATTGTAAGTTACTGCAAAGCTAGAAATTTGAGGACTGAAAGAAAATGTCATTGGTGGTGGTGGTGGTGGGGGGGGAGCAGAAATTTTATGGAAGGAAATACCCTCATTTTGCCCATCTTCCAAAACTACACCTCTGGTTTGATACATCTGCTTACAATGTGGGATTTTAAAACTGCCAAGGTCACTTAGGAGTGGTGCCACACCAGAACCTGTCCAAAAATATGGAAAGGCAGGGCAGATCTTATCCAAAACTACTTTTGAGTGTTCTAATGCACTGCTGTGGATAAACACCTTTTCTCCCCCTGTCATGGGGTCATTCAAAGCCTCTTCTAGAGCAAAAATCCACAGTCTGAAAATGCTTGCAGTACTTCAGGAGAATCTACCATTGGATTTGCCATTAAAGGGGAACATTAAACTCCCCCCTTCCTAAGGTTTCCTGTAAAAACTAATTCCATGACAAAACAAAACAAAATAAAATTGTGATTGAAGTCAACTCTAAATTAAATTTCCTGTAAGTGTGAGTCCATGGAGAGTTGTTCAAAAGGAATTTGCACCTATTCTCCCGCTTCAATAAAGGGTGCACCTACACTGTAGAAATAATAAACTTGACACCACTTTAACTGACATATCCTCCATTTTACAGAATCCTGGAATGTGTAGTTTGGTGAGGCACCAGCAGGCTTTGGCAGAGAAGGCAAAAGATAATAAACTATAAATAAAACTTTTATTTATACCCCGCTTTTCTGCTACAGGAGCAATCAAAGCGGCTTACATGATTAAAAGGCACAGTTTGTACAATATTATATCTAACCCCCCCTTAAAAAAACACAATTAAACACATTACAATTTAAAATCAGTTGTTAAAATACTGATAATAAATACTGGGAAATAGTAGAATGATACTTAAGATGGGGAAAAATCATTAGCTGACTGTTTTAAGATGTTGTTAAATTTCAAATCCTAATATACCATGATAGGATGGAGCTGGAGGATGTAAAGTGGTGTCAAACTGCATTATTTCTACAATGTTTGTTGTTGCTTTGTACCTTGAAATCATCTCTGATTTATGGGCTGTAGAACGCTTTACAACACTTCTCAGAAATGGCGCCCTCTGGAATGGAATGGGGACGCAATTGGAACGCCCAGCGGCAAAGGCGGCGTTCCAGCGTGCGATAAAATGGGGTTCTTAGCCCCATCCTGTTTCGTGCGCGCCTGCTCACGTTCACATTTCAGAACGCACAGGGCCCATTTCAGGGCCAGTGCGATAAACTTCCTAGTGGGTTTTTATGGCTGAGCTGGGATTCAAACCCTGGTCTCCAGAGTCATAGGAAATTATCACAGCAGGGCCAATTCAGCAATAATTCTGGTGGTGAAAGCTAATGCAACAGTAGTGCTCTAACACTCGATATTTTTGCATAGCCATGCAGTCGCATGATAATTACAACCTAAATGCCGAATAATATTGAGATCGCATTCCGCACACATCCATGAATGAATCGGTAGCACGTTGGAATTGATTGTTTTGCGCATGCACTTTTTCAGGGCTACAGCGCATGTCTGCAGATCATGTTTCTGTCCCGCAAGGAATATAATGCAATACAATAAAATGTATTACGAGTTCACCACATTCATTTAGTCCAATGTAAACAAAATCGTATCCCATATCTCAAAAGAAGACAGAAAACAAATTCTGTCAATGAGAACGGATTGCCTCCACCGAAGCGTAGTCTGGGTGAATGTGCCTGGTTGCTTCCCCATAGTGCGAATGAAGCCCGATTAACTTTCACACTCTCGCAATTGTGCTTCATTCGTGCTATTGAGAAGAAGCCATTCATGAGACTTCCCGGTGAATGGTTTGTTGCCGCCGTGTGCTGGTTCTTCAGGGGAGAAGTCTTGGATGAGTGCAACGTTGTCTGAAAGTCTTCAGCACAATTATGCTGGGATTCTGCCTTTTACTCCTGGTTTTTCCCCCGCTGAAAATCTCCATAGTGCAACACTGAAAGCACTGCATCATGGTGGCCCATGGTGTAGTGAATTCCACAGTGTAGATTCACCCAAATGCCGTGGTCATGTCTTACCTTGTACTCCTCGGCAGCCTCCTCCGCAGGGACCACCAGGTGATCTCGGTGCTCCTTGGACCTGTCGCACACCACGCAAATGGGGGTCTCATCCTCCTTGCAGAAGAGCTTGAGGGGCTCCTGGTGCTTCTCACAATCTCCCTTGGGGTCTCTCTTCCTCTTCTTCGCTTGGCGGCTGAGTTTCTGGGTGATTTCTACAAACCTAGCCAGCTGCCAATTGGGGATGACATTCCTTTGCTGGATGGCTACTCTGCATTGAGGGCAGGTGGCCTCGTCCTTCAGCTGCCTCCAGAACTGGGTCAGGCAGTCATGGCAGAAATTGTGCCCACATTCAATGGTCACAGGGTTTTGCAAATACTCCAGGCAGATGGTGCACAGAGCCTCCGTGCAGAGGTCCTGGAAGTGATCCTCAGCAGCAGCCATGCTCTTGCTGTCTTGCAACCAGGATAAAGCTTTGATTTCTGGGCGTTTCCCTTCTAGGAAATGAAGCACTCGCCACAAACTGTGATGGGCTGGAGGAACAGCCTGTAGATAAAGAACAACTATTTAAAGAAATAATAATAATAATAATAATAATAATAATAATAATGTAAGTGGACTAGGCCGCAGCCACTGTGGTAGTCGTAATGTGTGGAGAGTTCTAGAAACCCCCCTTTGTGGGCTGTGAATATGAAAGGCAATAGAGTGGTGGCAGGCTCTGATAGGTGGACTGGAGTGTGTTATCAGCTGCTAATTGGACATAATGAAACTGTATGAAGACCAAACTGCATATAAGCCTGTTCCCACTGGGCATCTGGGTCCCTGCCAATGGCACCCTTGAGCACTCAAGTTCTTTGTTTGGGGTTCTAATAAAGATCAGTATCTTCAATCAGAACCGCATGGTCATTTCCTACTTTTCCAGCTGAGGCTACACCTTACAGATGCAAAGGTGACACACTGTTCATCTGGGTCCCTGCCAAAGGCACCCTTGGGTACTCAAGTTCTTTGTTTGAGGTTTTAATAAAGATCATATCTTGGATCAGAACCGCATGGTCATTTCTTACTTGTCCAGCTGATACTGCACCTTACAGAGGCATAGGTGACAATAATAATAATAATAATAATAATAATAATAATAATAATAATAAACATGGGGCAGAAACCAGATAGAGCATGTGTCTTAGGGCAGTACAGACCGCCCCGAAATGGCAGGCTGGAGTTGCCCATTTTAACTGCAGAAAGATGCTGCAGCCGCCAAACTGCATGGCATTCCTCCACAGTAAAAAGAACCTGATTCTTCCAGGTTCTTTTTGTGGTGTGTTGCGTACATC
This sequence comes from Sceloporus occidentalis, assembly GCA_023333645.1. Lineage (NCBI taxonomy): Eukaryota > Metazoa > Chordata > Lepidosauria > Squamata > Phrynosomatidae > Sceloporus > Sceloporus occidentalis. The sequence goes on from JALMGF010000001.1 coordinate 14,411,767, forward strand.
ACGAGTACACCATTGGCAAACTTGTGACGTATGTGACGTGCAGGCATTGCACAGTGTTGGTGGCATCATGGCGGTGCCCATGTGGACAGGATGCTGCCATGATGCTGCTGCCCATACATACTAGGGTTCCGGAGCGTGTGGTTGCCGCACGCTCTGGAACCCTAGTTTCAGCGCCAGTGTGCCTCGTGTTAGGGCATGGAAAGACACGCTATGTCCACCACGACCACCTACAGAGTTGAGCCACATCGACAGGACGCCAGGGAGAAGGAATCTGAAGAGATGTCTGCAAAGGTATTCAGGCCAAGAAGGAAAATATTCCTTCACCACTGCAAACGGCCTTGAGCTCCCGTCTTGAGAAATAACGACAAGAGCACTTCAAGCTTTCACTCTACACAAGGGCTTTAATAAATAAGTTACTTTGCCAACCAGACAACCATAACAACTAAACAGATAGGCAGTTACATAACAACAACGGTCATAACTGACACCAGTAACAACCCACTCTGAGGCACCAACTGTCTCACTCTCAGTGACAGTTGAGAATTGACAGTTGCATCAACATTCCAATGATGCACTGTTTAAATGCTGACACATATAACTGCCACTAGAGCTGTAAATAACTTGCACAACAGCTCCGCTTAGTGGCCACATCCATGTCATTTCCTAACACCTCGGGCCTTATTTGTTCTTTTAAATCAATGCATGTTTTTAAGTGATATTATGTTGGTTAATCTCTTGTTCTCCGTCTCAATCCATGGGGAGAGGCAGGCAAGAAATAATAATAACACACTGAATACACTCCCGGAATTCAAAACAGCATTGAAGTTCAATCTGTTCCAGCAGGCTTGTCCATATGATTTTTAAACTGTGAATTTTTAATGATGAATTTAAAACATGTATTGTTTTAATATGTGTACGTTTTATTTGTCTTTTTAAACTGAGGTGTTTTAACCAATTTTTTTGGTGGGTTTTTTGGGCTATGTGGCCATGTTCTAGAAGAGTTAGTTCCTAGGAGTTAGTACTCTTCTAGAATATGGCCACATAGCCCAAAAAAACCATGGATGCCAGTCACGAAAGCCTTTGACTTCACATTAACTGATGTTGTTTGTTTGTTAATTATTGTTGTTCCTCACCTCAATCCATGAGGGGGAAGGCAGGTAAGAAATAATGATAATAGACAGTTTGCAATAATTTATGTACATATACATATGAAATGGGGGAAAAAAGTCAGGTAAACCTGCTTATTTAAATAAACAGTGGCGCACTACAAACCATCCTTAAAGGACAGTCTGGCAGCGGTGCCGTTTGTGCCACCGGCAAGCCACAGTGGATATACCGCGAGGCTTGGTGGCGGCAAGAAAAAGAAACTGCAAAAAGCAGTTTCTTTTTGCGGCACACCAGTGACACTGCGGTGCGCCATTGATGCATTCACAACATCACCTGGGCGCCGCAACATGCAGACGGTAGGCATCCGTTACATCAAAATGGCAGCGCCCGTGTGAACAGGGCACCGCTATTTTGTACGGACTCAGTACATACTAGGGTTGCGGGCGGAGTACGTACTTGGGTGCCTGTCTGTAGCAGGCCTATGTAGCAAAACATTTTGAACTTTCCAGGGACCACATGAAAGCTTCTTCCAAAGTGCATCCAAGGATGATTTATTCTTTCACTAGCCTTCACTCTGCTTACAATTTTCATTTTGGTGGCCATACATAGAGATCTATGCTCTTGCAAAAAAAAAAAAAAAAAAAAATACTGGAACTAGCTGGTGAGACAGACCTACCTGCTTTCTGTTTTGCTCTGTTTTGCTGTTCATGCATCATAAATGGGGATAGGACAACATAATGTTCTTCGGATATTCAATAACACCCCCCCCCCGAGAACTACAGCAATAAATGCCGCAACCTCTTGAACACATTTATCCCTTCTGGAGGAGTTCTAGATCTTCCACAAAAGTTCTCTACAGACCAGGATGATTAAACACACAATGTGTGTGGGTCTAGGGAACTTTTTCTCTTTCTGCAAAGGCCTTTCAGTGGATGTCTGGCCAAAGTCACACTAAAACAAGCTAAAGGGGTGCCACCTATTCTTCCTCTGTTTCTCAAGGCATATTAGTACGCCTGGCACACCAGTTTAACCAATGGGAGTCAGACACATCTTGATTGTATTTTGGAACCTAGATTGTCAGATCATCTATCTGAATTGTTATTTTTTATCATCAATTTGTGGTCTCAGTGTTGGTCTAGGACTCTGGGGCTCAAATCTCTGTTTAGCTATGGAAGCCCACTGGCTGATGTTAAGCTATTTACACACTCACTCAGCCTGAGAGGAAAGCAATGGCAGATCTCTGAAGAAACTTTGCCAGGAAAACTGATGCAGGATCATTCCTATCATCCTGCCCACAGTTGTACCAGGACAGATTAGGAGGCTGTGCTGGTGAATCAAGGATCCAACTTTATGGAAGGAAATTCTGCCTCCAACCCTGACAGGCTAGAATCTGAGCAGAATGAAAGCCCTGAGCTCTTTGGCTTGAACAGTCTAATATCGTTTTTGAAAAGTTGCCCAATCACTCTTGCAGTCACTCTTGCATTGTGCATCTGCTAAAGTAATTTTCCATCAAACTAAACTTTTATCACTGGTCAGTATGAAGAGAGAGCTTGTAGCAGCTTTGAGACTAAGAAGTTTATCGCATCGCGTTCTGAGAACATTTTTGGAACCCGATTGGAACGGAACACTTTCAACTTTACCGCACGTTTTTGTCCCCATCGGGTTCCCATCGCGTTCTACATACCCCTCAAAGCGTTCCATATGTGTTCCTCGGAGGGAACGGATGAGAAAGTGATCCAAGCTTGTGGAAACGTTTTTAAAACGGTCCAAGAAATGTCAGAGCGGTAATGTAATCCGTTCTTACTTCCGTTCCCATGTTCTGCCTTGTTGTGATTTGCTGAACGGACTTCCCTCCCTGCATTCTGTCTCCCAAGCCCTGGATGGGGCTCCGCGATCGCAGAGTCCTCCAAAGCCTGGCTGGGGCTTGAGAGACGCTGTCTCCCAAGCCCTAGCCTGGCCCTGGATGGGGCTCCACGATCGCAGAGTCCTCCGAAGCCTGGCTGGGGCTTGAGAGATGCTGTCTCCCAGGCCCCAGCGAGGCCTTGGACAAGGTTTAAAAATGTAGGACCTTTTTTAAAAAATTTCCTGGCCAGAAAATAATAAAAAAAGGGTCCTACATTTTTAAACCTTGTCCTACATTTTTCCCGGTTTGGAGGTCCCCAGGGATGGCAACCCTATATATATGTATATGTATAACATTATATATATGTGTGTGTGTGTGTGTGTGTGTGTGTGTGTGTAAAAGTATACATACAATATATATACAATATACATATTTTAAATATGTAATATATACAAAATATATATAATATAATATATATATATATTACACACAATATATACATATAATATATATGCATATTATATATATATATATATATATATATACACATATATAATCAATTTTTGAATATATAGATTGCTGACATTATGTGTGTGTGTGTGTGTGTCTATATGTATGTGTGTATACTTTATTTATTTATTTATTTATTTATTTATTTATTTATTAATATAAAAAAATTAGGTTGTGTTTGCACAAATATCTCCCTGTAAAAGCCTTTTGTTCTGTGTATGTGGTACTCATGAACAAGAATACACTGTTACAAATACGCATGCGCAAATATTGAAACATTCTCATTCTTATCACGCTTCCTATAAGGACAAATGCGGTAAATTGTATTCCTGTAACATTCTCAGAACGTTTTACATTTTGGAATGCGATAATATCTGTTCCCATAACGTTACCACTTGAAACGTTTTGGGAACAGAATAGAAACGTTTCAGGCACTGATGCGATAAACTTCTATCTGAAAGAAAGAAATTGGCAGCCTGAGCTTTCATAGACTAGTTTACTTTCTCAGATGTATTTCTCACTAATGTTTTTGGTTATCTGCCAGGCTAGGTGTCAACTAGCTTAACACCTTCCTTCAATTAAAATAATCAATATCTCTTATCCTATGAGGAAGTCTAAGCACCCTTGTTTTAGAGCTGAAGAAGATATTATGCTTGTCAGTCTGATGGAAATTCTCTAAAAGCTGAGGCATGCATTTCCATAAGTAAAACTTAAATTTTATTAAGTTAATCCAGGTGAAGCCATTTTAGATCTTTCTACAAAATCTTACAATAGGGCTACTGTACGTACATTTCGTTAAGTTATCCCAAGTGAAGACATGGTGATTTTTCCTACAAAACCCTACAACAGGATTGGCATAAGTCAGAGTTTACTTGAAGGCACATAATAACATCAAGTCAATACCAATAGCAATAGCATGTGCATTTCTATACTGCTTATCAGTGAACATAGCACTCTCTAAGTGGTTTACAGTCTGTAAGCCAACTGCCCCCAACAAGACGGGTGCTCATTTTACCGACCTATGAAAGGATGGAAAGCTGAGTCAACCTTGGAGCCCTGGCAAATAAACAGGGTAAATAAATAGTAAATAAATAAGTTTTCCACCCAGAAAGACTCATTGAATTGCGATTTACCTTGCTTGAAAAGAAGTTTATATTACCTATTGTAATATACCTCCAGATAAGAAAACAAAAAGGCTAATGGAAGATTTGGAGCCTTATTGCACAAGAAAAGAAAGGTGAAATGGAGCTGGAGAGTAGCGGCTTTCTCTGTGCCGTACCATGTGATGTTGATAGTGCTTCATTTCTCTTCCTATAGAATCATAGAATCACAGAGTTGGAAGAGACTACAAAGGTCCAGTCCAACCCCCTGCCATGCAGGAACTCTCAATCAAAGCATCCGTGATGGGAGACAATTGTACATAAAAGTGTGTCTTTTGTCAAACAGATAATTCCAGTGTGCCAAAGCATTTTAGAATTTTGACTATAACTCCTGATTATTATTATTATTATTATTATTATTATTATTAAAACGTTAAGTGGAAATTGGTGAAAATGTTGCATGATACTAGATGTGACACATGATCAATTGGAGGGGAAAGGGTACGAGGGAAGAAGGAAAGCAAGGGGAACCCCCCCCCCCCCCCAGGATATTTCTTTATATTTCGGGAAAGAGACTGGATGCAAATCCTTGGACATTCAAGTACAATGAAAACAAAAAGAATTAGAAACTCTCAATTGTCCCTTAGGCTTTTTTTTTAAAATCCATCCAAAGATACTCTTAGAGCTGCACTTCACCTTTTAAATTGGTTGCAAAGGTCTCTTGAACATGAGAAAAATATCAATTTTTCAAATTCCAGAATTGCATTTTGATTTACATCTGGGTTTTTGGAGACAGTTTTGCCAGACTGTGAGGTCCCTAAACAGTCCTTGGGACAGGAAATGAGCACCCATACCTACCACAGTTGTCTACCTCACAAAGGGAAGGCTCCCAGAAAGTAGTATTAGGTATGTACTTCTCATCAAAGGAAAAGTGACAGGTGCCCAGTCTCCTTTTTGGGGATACACTCTTAGTCCAACCCTGATTTGGGGGTGTCTAGGTTTTGGGGTGCCAATGTTTGGGGTGCCTAGGTTTTGGGTGCCAACTTTTGGGGCTTTCACATTTTGGGGTTCTAGGTTTTGGGGTTCTATAGGAACAGCCTCCAAATCTGTGCAACCATCCTGAACCTTAAGGAGGCAGCCATTTTAGTTGCACAAAAGATGAGGGTTTGGGGGTGCATGTGACCCCTCATCTCAGAACCTTCAACCACTAGGAACAGGTCTCATCCCTGTCAGATCATTGGGGTAGTTTCACCGGGTACGTGTTTGAATGTGACAAGCAGTGGCCATTTTTGTTGCACAAAGCAAAGATGTCGGTGTATGTGTGACCCATCTCCAAACTCGTCTCAGGAACCCCGACCACTAGGAATTACTTTTGTGTCTCTCAGAGATTCCTCGAGGGTGTGTTGGTGCTTTTTTTTCAGGGTGGAGTGTTATGCATTTCCGAGTCAGTCTCAGCACCTCTGAGAGAGAGAAGGAAGGGCCTCCAGGCTGGGAGAACTTGGAAGAAGGAAGAGGTCCTTCACTTTTCCGCAGCAGGCTTGGATCTGAGCTTCACGGCTCTGTAGTGCAGAGAGGCAAGGGGTGGGACCCTTTTTCTTCTCCCCTTGGAGAGCGTTTTCCAGAGTAGAGCCAATATTAAATGACACGGATTGGTCCATTTCCCTCCACCCCAACCAATGGAAGTAGTGAGTTAGGAGTATGCCCTCACCTGCAATTTCAGGTGTAGGCCCCCTGCTCTCACCCTGATGTTGCATTCTCCCTAGGTTCCCAGGGCTCTTTCTCTTTTCTTAATTTTCATCACAGCTTCTTTAACTTCTTGGCTTCCTTTCCATTTCACGTCTTGGCTGTTTGAGCTTCTTAGCTTTCAGTTACAGCAGGGTATAGGGGTGATCTTCCCAGCTCTACGTATTAAAAGGACAAAAGAAAGCAGTTTCTTACAGGTGAGTTTAAAGAGATTGGAAACCATCAATTTACAAGCACACCTTGCCTCTTTATTTGAGTTTAGTTTCAAGGAAGGGTCTGAAGGAGTGGCAACAATGAATGAAGTCTGCAAAGAGTCCATTCACCTGTGCTAAGCAGAAAATAGGGATATAAAGCTCATTGTACACAAGCGACATAATGACTATCAGTTAGTATCCAACAATAACATGATGGTTGGGTTACATTTCGATTTAAGTATACATTAGTGTTGGGTTAAACTTCGATTTAAGTATGGCCCAATACAAACAGGTATAAACTCAAAGATGTTGCCCTAAAAAAAAAAGTGTGTAGCAAAGCAAAAAGTCTAGGGAAAAGTAGCAATGCTAAGCTTGATTTTATTATATAGAGTATTCAAGAAATAGTATATAAACAATAATTATCTGACAAACAGGCAAGCAAAAGAATGTGTATGCAAAGCTGAGTGCTATGCCTGGAGATAAGAACAATCAATGGTATACACTGTCTGTTTGAATACAGAATAGAAATACAGATGTTTTTCTAACATCACAAATAAGTGGAGCATCCAGCATTAAGTCTATTGGCTAACTCATTGCTTACTTTAACTGGATGTGTCCATGCCAGACAGATCACTATGCTGTTTATAAAAGCTGATTTATACCACTGATGAAGATGCCAGTCGAAACACGTTTGCTTTTTAGGTTTTATTCTTGCCATTTGTACTTTTATTATTGTCATATGTCCTCCAGAAGTGCAAATATATATATATATATGTGTGTGTGTGTGTGTGTGTGTGTGTGTGTGTGCTGGGATTCACAGTTTTCAGCTGTGTACACATTGGCAACATCTGTAGGTCACACTCCCCTCAAAGGACTGTGTTCGCAGTCTGGGGGTGTTCCTAGATGTGTTGGTTCACATGACAAGCCAAGTGAATGCGACGGTCAGGAGTGCCTGTTATCAGCTCCGGCTGATACGCCAGCTGCGCCCTTTCTTCTTCGTGGTCTCTGCGAATCATACAAATGGGTTTTACTGCGCCTGCGCAGTGCTGTTCGGAATCGTCTAGAATCACTGGGCAAAGTACACTTTGCAACAATAAGAAACTTTTTGGCGGTAACTCCGCCCCTCCTCTATAAAGCCCCGGTTCCCGCTCTTTTCCCCGGTTCCATTTTTCCGCCGTGCTTGGCTGCTGTTTGGAACTTTGCTCTCGCCAGTTTGCTCTTGAATCACTGTTTTTTGGCTTTTTGACTCGGACCGTCTTCTGGATTTGCCTTTTCTGCTTCCCCCCCGGCTTGACCATTGGACTGTTGATCTCATTTCTCGACCACTGGACTGTTCATCTTCGATTTTGGTAGGATGTTGCCGCCTTTTAAAAAATGCGACGTTTGCGGGGGAAAGGTCCCCGTTCAGGATCCCCACTCGTCGTGTCTTCTCTGCCTGGGAAGGGATCACGATGCAAAGGCTTGCGGGATGTGTAAGTCCATGTCCTCTCAAGCGAGGAAAAACCGGGAATCCCGGCTAACTTCTGCCATTGCCCAGGGGAAGATCCGGGAGGGGGACCCTCGCCCCTCATCGGCTCCCTCGGTGTCTTCGGCGGCTCCTCCAACCTCCGCCCATGCTAGCCCGGCCAGCGCTCCACCGGCTTTGGTCGCTGCGGCCCATGATATCGGGCGGATGGATCCGGTCCCCGCCGCGGCCCGTGGTTCCTCGAAACCCAGTGCCTCTTCTAAGTCTGCCCATGAACAAGCGGAATCCATCCCCGCGCCGACCCCGACAAGTTCGAAGTCGAAAGACAAGCGGGCAGACACTGACCATAAGTCCCGCAGGGCAGTTTCTCCCGATCCCGGCCCGAAAGAGGTAAAGTCTGGAAAGAAGTCTTCTAAGGGGACCAAGACCTCCAAGGATCACACTACGGGCTCCAAGTCGGGCTCCTCTTCCAGGGACAAGTCGACCATGAGAGTCTCGGAAGTGCCGATTCCGTTCTTCCCACCGGAGACACCCCGTGACTCATCTTCTAAGAAGAGACTTCCCTCCACCGATGTCTCTGCCCTGGAGGCTCCGCCCGCAAAAAAGGCCAAGGCTAAGTCACGTTCCACTTCTACGGTCACTAAGGAAGGTGGTCGGGACCGTCCTCGGTCTCGTTCGCGCTCCCCACCATCTAAAGAGCGCCACCGCACCTCCTCCGAGGCTCTCCATTCCAGACACCGTACTCCCCGTGATGGCTCCGTTGGGGATCGGCTTGACACTGCAGACACTTCATACCCCACTACTGGTCAGACAGTGACAACTGGTCCTTCGGACCCTGTGACGGTTCCACGCGTTGACCTGGAAGAGAGGGAGCTCCCACCTCGCAAGAAAGCTCCTATGGTTGACCTGAGGAGGTCCCCCTCCCCGTCACCTGTGCGCGAGCCTGATGATGACGCCTACTTTTATGACTCTGAGACCGACAGATTTTACATGGCGGTTCCTAGGGACGTGGCCATGCTTAAATTTCCACCAGACCGTCTCCGGTACCAGGAAGAGGCCGCGGCTGGCCCTTCAGCTCGGTCCCGTTCTCCGACACGCCATAGACCAGAGCACAAGACGAAGTCCGCCTTGCAGATCATCCCGTCGGATTCGGAACCGGAACCTCCAGCGGAATCTGACGTTCCTTCGGACGGAGACGACCGCTCTGATGCTCTGTCTTTGGCCCTTCACCAGCCTGACCCTGCCTCTCCTACAGATGACGTGAGGTCGTTCACAGAACACGTCATCAAGATGTCACAGGCCCTCGACATCGAGCAGGCATACCCAGAGGAGCTCGCCAAGGACCCAATCGAGCGACGGGTCCAGGGCAAGATGCAGACCCCTCCGTTAATACCACTGCTGCCTTCGATGGAGTCCCTGGTCAAGCGTTCCTGGGATACTCCAGCCTCCCTGCTGGGCCCGCCACGCAAAATAGAGTCCCTTTATAGGGTCTCCGCCCCAAATGCTCCCTGGTTGATGGCTCATCCCCATCAGAACTCCTCGATCGTCGAGGGTGCTCAGCACACCCCCTCTCAACGTCAGTCTTCCTTTCCCTTAGATAAAGAGGCTAAGAAGATTGACGCTTTGGCGAGGAAGTCCTACACTGCATCGGCATTGGCTGTCAAAGCCATAAATTATACTGCCTGCATGGGTGCGTATGTTCAAACCCTCATGGAGGGGATTTCACCGATAATTCCTGATGTCCCGGATGAGTCACAGCGCACCTTGGCAGAGATCAGAGGCGAAGCTCACTCAATAGGGAGCTGGCTGATCACCGCGTCGAGGAATCTCGCGGAATGCACGGGCAGGTCCATGGCAGCTTCCATCGCGCTGCGTTGGCATGCCTGGCTTCGTGGATCGGACCTAAACCAGGGTGTCCGCGCCGCAATTGAAGAGATGCCGATTCGGGCCTGTTTCATGCCGAGACCGATGATAAACTCAATAGGAAGTTTAGATTGAAGGCGGCAGCGAGAAAACATGGCATGTCGGCTCCCAGCGCTCCCCAGTTCCGCAGGCGCCCTCGTCCATGGCAGCACCAGCAAGGTCAGTCCCAAAGGCCTTTTTATCAAGACCGTCAATTTGGCCAACAGGGTTCTCAACGCCAGAGATACCCCTCCCAATCTTCCTCTTCATCTGGCCGCCGGTCCTACCCTCCTAAATACCGTAAGGGCCGAAGACAGGAGGCTGATCAATCTAAAAAGAGGGCATGAAGCCCCCCCGCGCACTTCGTTCCACCCGGCCCCGTCTTTTTGAACATCCTTAGACCTTTTTTCAACGTGTGGGCCTCCATTACTACCGACTCTTGGGTCTTGAACATCGTCCGAAGGGGCTATACCCTCGAGTTCGAAGAGCTCCCCCCCACCGGAGCTTTTATTTCCACTGCCCCCTCGGGCACCCTTCTCGACGAAGTGCGCTCTCTCCTTCAAAAAGGGGCTGTTTCCCCTTTGCCACCTGAACTATGTTCCAGAGCCTTTTTTTCTAGGTACTTTACAGTGCCGAAACCAGATGGCGGGATTAGACCGATATTGGACTTGAGGGGACTTAATTCCTTTTTGCATTACAGGCGTTTTCGAATGGTAACATTAGCCTCCATTTTGCCCTTACTCCACCAGGGACTCTGGTTCGCGACGTTGGATCTCAAGGATGCTTATTTTCACGTAGGGATCCGAGACTCCCACCGGAGGTTCCTCGCCTTCGCCATCGGCTCCGACGCCTACCATTACAATGTTCTCCCGTTCGGCTTAGCCACGGCACCGAGGGTCTTCACAAAGTGCATGGCACCGGTAGTCGCATACCTCCACCGGAAGGGCTTCAGGGTCTTCCCTTACCTGGACGACTGGCTGTTTGCGGCTCCCTCTCGGGAAGACCTGCAGGAATCCATCCGCTTTGCACTGGACCTCCTGTCAAGTTTAGGACTCATAGTCAACCTGGAAAAGTCTCATCTGTCGCCAACCAAGCAGGTCCGTTTCATCGGCTCCGTCCTCGACTCTGAAGAATGCATCGCATATCTTCCTCAAGACCGTTTTTCGGCTCTTTCGCTTGTGGTGAGGGCCATCCAATCTCACAGGAGGATAAGGGCCAGGGACGTCCAGGTCGCCCTAGGACACATGGCTTCCACCACGTTTGTGACACCGTGGGCGCGGTTGCGAATGCGGCCTCTTCAGTCGTGGTTCCTCTCGGTTTTCGACCCCATGATGGATCCACCAGGCAAGTGGCTGACCATGCCGAGACCGGTCGCCGCCTCCCTATCATGGTGGCTAGACTCCCACAACGTTTGCGTCGGATTGCCTTTTGTTCAGCCTCAACCACAGGTGACTCTAACAATGGATGCGTCGCTAGACGGTTGGGGCGCTCATCTCTTGGACCTATGTATAAGGGACAAATGGTCCCTGCAGGAATCCAGTCTCCACATCAATGCATTGGAGATGTTGGCCGTCGAGAAGGCCCTGAAGGCCTTCGAATCCAACATCACAGGCAAGGTCGTCCTCCTCAGAACAGACAATACAACTGTAATGTACTACATCAACAAACAGGGGGGCACCAAGTCGGCGACGCTCCTGGACTTAACTCTGAGAATTTGGGATTGGTGCATACCGAGAGGGATCCGTCTCCAGGCTATTCACCTGCCAGGAGACGAGAATACCTTGGCAGATCAGTTGAGCAGGGCAGTCTCGACTTGCCACGAATGGAGATTACATCCACAGACAGTCCGCGGCCTGTTTCGCCGGTGGGGAACTCCGCGGATCGACCTTTTTGCAACGGCCTCCAACAGACATTGCCCTCAGTTTTGCTCTCGGACGCGGCACGAGGATTCTCTCGGGGACGCGTTCGCTTTCGACTGGTCCGGGGAGACTCTCTATGCCTTTCCTCCGTTTCCTCTCCTCACCAGAGTGATCTCCAAGATGTCGAGGGATCATGCCAACGCCATCCTCATCACCCCATGGTGGCCGAGACAACCGTGGTTCCCGTCTCTTCTCCACCTCTCCAAGAACAACCTTCTTCGGTTGGAACCGCGCCCAGACCTTCTGACTCTCCAGGACGGGAGGGTTCGGCACCCGGACATCGACTCACTACCGATGGTGGCTTGGAGGCTTCGCCGCTGATTTCGCTTCCGCTTTCGGTACAGAGAGTGATCCGGGCAGCACAGAAACCGGCTACGCAGAGGTCCTATGCTTCCAAGTGGCGGAGGTTTCTCCGATTTTTGGAGGAGAAGGAGCTGACGCCGGAGCATGTCACAGTGCCGGTGGTGCTGGAGTTCCTCATGTCGTTGGTGGACGCTGGGCTGTGCCTTGTGTCCGTTAAATGTTATCTCTCGGCCATCTGTTCCTATTTCCAATATAATGGTTTACCTTCCTTTTTCAGGGACCCTTTAGTCAAAAACTTTTTAAAGGGGTGCAATAACCTGCATCCCCAAGTTTCGGCGCCTACCCCGGCTTGGAATTTAGACGTTGTACTATCTGCTCTTCAGTCCAGGCCGTTTGAACCTTTAGCCACTACTGACTTGAGGTTATTGACTTGGAAGACTGTCTTCCTAGTGGCTATCACTTCTGCCCGGAGGGCAGGGGAACTTTGTGCCTTACGGAGGGATGAACCCTTCCTTTGGTTCCATAGGGACAAGGTGGTACTCCGAACTGATATCACTTTCCTTCCGAAGGTGGTATCATTTTTTCATATGTGTCAGGACATTGTCTTGCCTACCCTGGCGTCGAATCCGACCACCACTGAGGAGCGGGGTCTGCATATGTTGGATGTTCGCATAGCCCTGGCGTTCTATTTGCAGAGGACTGCGGATTCGAGTCGCTCCGACAGACTTTTCCAGTGTTACTCGGAGCCTAGAAAGGGACTACCGGTATCTTCCCAGAGACTCTCCAAGTGGGTGGCCAATACCATCCATCTCTGCTATGAGTTAGCACGAAAGCCTTTGCCAGCCAGGGTACGGTCGCATGCGACCAGGGCGGTAGCTGCATCTTCTGCCTTCCTTGCAGGAATTTCTCTGGATAATGTGTGTAAGGCTGCGGTTTGGTCCCAGCCCCTAACCTTTGTTAAGCATTATCGGCTGGACACCAGATCCAGACAAGACGCAGCCTTCGGGAGGGCAGTTTTGGTGTCGGGTTTACATTAATGGGCAATATTAATGATTCTGATGGGTGATGTGCATTATACCCACCTGTTTTCATTCTGTCTGTTGTCACGTTATGCATTGCAATTGCTGTTTAAGGTCCATATCTTGCCTCCTCAAATGCTGCAATATTGATGGTTGTCGTTATAAAGGTTTGAGAGGTTAAAACTCTCAGTGTCTTGAGTTTATCTTTGAAAAATTTTACAGGCTGATGTCATGTATAATGCAGATTGAGGCACTGACTCGTTTTATGCAAGCTCCTTTATTGTTTCAATAAATGGACCTGTGATTGTTATAGCTTGGTTGTCAGGACACTCCCTCCTCCGTTTACCTAAGCTTGCCAGTCTAACCCATTTGTATGATTCGCAGAGACCACGAAGAAGAAGGACAGGTTGCTTACCTGTAACGGTATTTCTTCGAGTGGTCATCTGCGAATTCATACAAATCCCGCCCATCCTCCCCTCGGTGTCCTGCTCATTGGCTTCTTCACTATCGCCTTCTTGGCGGAAAAATTTGGAACTGGGGAAAAGAGCGGGAACCGGGGCTTTATAGAGGAGGGGCGGAGTTACCGCCAAAAAGTTTCTTATTGTTGCAAAGTGTACTTTGCCCAGTGATTCTAGACGATTCCGAACAGCACTGCGCAGGCGCAGTAAAACCCATTTGTATGAATTCGCAGATGACCACTCGAAGAAATACCGTTACAGGTAAGCAACCTGTCCTTCCTGGAAGTCAGGGACCTTGAGACCGTAGTACACGCACTGGTAAACTCACGACTTGATTTCTGCAATGCACTCTACGTGGGGCTACCCTCGTGCTTGGTCCAGAAACTTCAATTAGTTCAAAACATGGCAGCCAGATTGGTCTCTGTTACATCCAGAAGAGACCATATAACAACGATCTTAAAATCACTTCACTGGCTGCCCATTAGTTTCCGGGCCCAGTACAAGGTGTTGGTTGTCACCTTTAAAGCTCTAAATGGCTTGGGTCCAACCTATTTTCAGGACCATCTCCTTCCATATAATCCTCCCCAGACACTTAGATCCTCAGGGAGGAATTTGCTACAGCCTTATAAAACAAGGCTGTCCACGACCTCCCAATGGACTTTCTCAGCTGTCGCACCCAGATTGTGGAATGGCCTGCCAGATGAGATCCGTCAAATTACCACCCTAAACAGCTTTAAAAAGCTATAAAGACGAATCTCTTCCCACAGGCCTTTCCTGAATAGTTTCTCCGGCCATCAGAAGAACTCCAAGATCTCCGACCGCACTTTAGTCACGGTCTATAGTTTGCTGTATATATTTTAAAATTTATTTTATTTTTATGCATGTGGTTTGTTTTTAACTCTTATATCGTTTAATTGTATTTTAAGAGGGGGGACTGAGGGTTGTGGAATACATGTTTTTTAATCTTTGTAAGCCACCCCGATTGCATCTTGTAGAGGGGTGGGATATAAATACATTTTATTATTGTTATTATTATTAAATTTGCACCCGTTCTTTTGAAAATGAATTTCTGTGGCTGCATTTGCACTGCAATGATAAGGCAGTTTGACACTGCTTTAATTGTCATGGTTGCATGTTATGGGAATCCTGGGATTTGTAGTCTGTTGTGGCACCTGAGCTCTCTGGCAGAAAAGGCTGAATATCTTACAAAAGTACAAATCCCAGAATTCTGTAGCATGGGAACCAACAGCAGTTAAAGTGGTGCCAAACAGTGTTATTTCTGCAGTGCAAAGGAAGCCTGTGCCAAGAGTCTGTTCCCTGTATGCATTCCATCTTTTGCACATGGTATTGCATGAGTGAGTCATTGAAGGGAAACACCCAGCCTCTCTGAAAGCAAAGGAAGTAAAACTAACTTTGAACTCTTTGACAGGCTGCAGACATGGCAGAAAGTAGGAGTGCTGTCCACGATCTTTCTGAGGAAGCCACTTGTTCCATCTGCTTGGACTACTTCAGGGACCCAGTGATCATACCCCAGTGTGGGCACAATTTCTGCAGAGACTGCTTGACCCACTGCTGGGGAGATTCAGAAAAAGAGGCCTCCTGCCCTGAGTGCAGACAGGCTTTCCAGCAAGGGAGCCTCTTGCCAAACAGGCAGCTGGCCAACTTTGTAGAAATCACCAAGAAACTGAGTAAAGAGGGGACCAAAGGGAAAGAAGGGAAGGGCAGCATCTGTGAGAAGCACCAGGAGCCCCTGAAGCTCTTCTGCAAGGAGGATGAGACCCCCATCTGCGTGGTGTGCGACAGGTCCAAGGAGCACCGAAATCACCAGGTGGTCCCTGCGGAGGAAGCTGCTGAGGAGTATGAGGTAGAAAACCCATCTTGGGAGTTAATCACACAGGACGAATCCTGTACAGAAACTAGGAGCCTTATCACATTGTTCCTCCTCGGTACATTCTCAGGACTGACCGGGAGGAGCAGGAATGAGTGCGGAACGAGTGGGGGATGGATTTTACCGTATACACCAGTTTCTCACTCGTTCCATTCCCCCTCTCTTCCGTTCTCAACCCGTTCCAGAGGGGGCGATTTTTTAGAACTGTTCAGAACAGTTCTCAAAAATCCTCCTCTTCTGGAACAGGTGTGTGCGGTAAAATTCATCCCCCACTCGTTCCGTTCCCTGCCGGGCCGTTCTGAGAACATCCCTTAGGTCCTGTGCGGGAAGGCTCAATATTTAAAGTGAAAACAAGTCTTTCACTTGACGTTTGGAGTTAACCCGAACAGAAAGTAGAAAAAACACCAACAAATGCCAGTAGCTTTTCATACAACATTTGCTTGAAAGAGAAATAATGCGAAAATAACCTGAATGGAAGTTGACGAAACCCACTCCTTTTTACTTTCGGGGAAATTCCAAAAGTAGAAAGGAGTGGTTTTTGTCAGCTTTCCGTTCAGGTCATTTTCACGTTATTTCTCTTTCCGCCAACATGTCTGAGAATCAGCCTGCATTTGGGGGTGTTTAGCAGATTTAAAAATCCTATTTCTACATGAGATTTGCCTCTGTGTGTCTCTGTGTGACAAACCCATTAGAATCATAGAGCTGGAAGAGACCCTAAGGGCCATCCAGTCCAACCCCATTCTGTCATGCAGGAAATCACAATCGAGGAGGAGGAGGACGATGACAACTGGGGAGCCTTTTAAAAAAAAAAAAAAAATCAAAATTAATCGCAAAATCAGTAGAATGGTTTAGCAGCTACTTGTTTCTCCAAGTAGTTGCTTAGCCAATCTATCAGTTTTGCGATTAGTCTTATTTTTGTTTTTTAAAAAAGGACCCAAAAAGGTGGCACATCCCTCTGCCATTTGTCCCTCCCCCTCTAAAAGACTCGATTCTGATCTGGCATTCCCACTTGTTGGGACCGCGTCAGGATTGCGTCTTAGCAAAAGAATCTCTAAAAACGGCTACCAAAATACCCCGGGCTTTTGGCGTTTGCCCCGTGTTTTTCCCACTGGAATCAATCAAATGAGGATCACATTCAAGTTCCAATGGGAACTAGGGGCATATAGCTCGAATCAGGATTCAGAGCTTTTGGTTTGGGAACAAGCCCAAACTTTATAAGCATGCCCTCTATTCTTTCATCCAACTCGTTGATAAGTCAGGTGGATAAGATACATCTTATGAAAAGGTTGGTGACAAGACAGCATCATCCACTACATGTGAAGGCAGAAGGCTAGTTTTGTGAGCAAAGGGCTAGCCAAATGGCACACTTAGCGCTGTCCTGCCAGCACCTCACTGCCACTCTGTGTTCCTCAGGATCTGCCACCTGAGGCAGTTGCTTCATCCTTCCTGTGTCGCATAGTAGAACTGGCTTTGACTTCAAGCCCCAGACTGCATGGCAGGGAGGGAACACAGCTATTATACAACTCTTTTCCTGCTCCTCTTAACCAAGCCTGAACATTTCTTTTCAGTTTCTGATCTGTACTCAGCTGGAGCTGATGAGAAGGAAGAGACAGAAAATTCTGGTAGATAAAGAAGAAGCAGAAATGGAAAGCCAACTGTTACCCAGGCTGTTTTATATAAATTTTGGAATCCATGATAACCCTTGGATGACCCCTGGCCAGACTCCAAGCCTGTCCGCCATTACTGGCAAAGTGAGAGGGCATGTACACCTCCCCTAAGGGGAGCAGCCACATTAACATCTCAGAGGGTCCAGGGAAGTCGCATGAAGGGATTATCATAAGATCAGGAAGAGCAAATGTTTGCCTTGCCTAAGCTATCACCCCCTCCTCAAATCTGTTAAGTCATTGATGTTATCGGATCCAGACATCCAGGTGAAAAGAAAATAATTAAACACCTTTTGTTTTGGCCAAGCCAGCCTCTTTGCCTAAGGCCAAATTTGGCCTATAAAAAGTCCCCACTTTTGCTGCTCAGCGCGCCATTTTCAAGGTCTACTTGCTCCACGTCAGTCGGACCTCTGTTTTGGTAGCCGGCATTTCTGCTCAAACCCAGGTTGCGGAGCAGGCTTGTCTCACTGTCCATCACCCCATTCGCTTCCCGGAGGGAATCTACATTCTGGTAAGCATCTCCATTAGTAACGCCTGAAATCTGTTCCTATTTTCCAACCCTATTTTTCCTGAGTCCTGAGTGTGTGTGTGAGTGTATGCGCAACGCAAGTGTTTTCCCCCTATTTCAATAAATTAGACATCTAGTTATTAATATCCGTCTCAGCTTTATTTATTGGGATCCCCTGGTCTACTCCGTATAAATATCGGGAGGGCGATTTCGGTGGGCTCTTGTAGCCAGCCCCTCTTGCAATATTTGAGCTAATAACAACATAATAAAATTCCCCTACGGACCCTTGGCTACACAACACCTGCTCGTAAGTGTCACAGTCACTGGGAAGGCTATAATTAATAATTTGAAATCAAATTATCATTGTTAATAAAAACATTACACTGTAAAGATACTGCTAAAATGTAAAAAAATGTTTTGGTCATATCATTCCTTTCCACAAAAAAGACTCAAAATGAATTCCAAAAGGTCTTGTAAATCTTGAAGGTTTTTTTTACAGTGTTCCCCAAAATAGTTTGGCATGTTTTGTTGGAGCACTACTTGCATGCCATTTCTCCCAAGTGCTGTTAAAAAGAAGGAGAGACTGTTACCCTTACATCAATAATTATAGAAAAAACTTTTGGATAGCTATAAATACTAGATGTACATTTACTTCTCATATGAAATTAAATCTATGAAGGATTATTAGAGTCAAATGCTTGTGTAACCCCTTTAAAGTACTGATTTGGCCCATTGTATGAAGAAACCCAAAAGAAAGGACTGTAGTTACTAGCTGAATTTAGTAAGAAAGGGAGAGCTGGAAAGGAGCTATAGTTGCCAGTGCTAAGGAGTAGGCCCTTTTTACCTTGAATAAGGTAGTGGGATTTTCCGTTATTTATTTAGGAAGAAATAAAACAAGCCAATGCAATTCTAGGCTGCATCAGTAGGAATGTAGTGTCTTTGAGGGAAGTCATAGTACCACTCTATTCTGTTTTGGTCAGACCTCACCTGCAATACTGTGTCCAGTTTTGGGCACCACAATTTAAGAGAGATACTGGAGTGTGTCCAAAGGAGGTTGACCAAAATGGTGAAGGATCTGGAAGCCATGCCGTATGAGGAGTGACTTAAGGAGCTGGGTAAGTTTAGCCTGGAGAAGAGAAGATAAAGAGGTGATAGCCCTGTTTGAACATTTGAAGGGATGTCATGCTGATGATGGAGCAAATTTGTTTTCTGCTGCTCCAGAGACTAGGACACGGAGCAATAAATAGAAGCCTTTTGTACAAATATTTTTCATATTGCTTCAAAGTCATTTCTCTTCATTATTCCTTTTTTTACCTTAATTCTACAAGTTAACTTATCCTTAATTGCTATTTGCCATATCTCTTTGTACCAATCTTGTATTTGTAGATCTCCCTGATCTTTCCACTTTTTTTGCTATAATTAATCTCGCCACTGTTAATAGATTTGCAATTAGATCCTTTATAGCCTGGCTGCAATTAATCTTATCATATGTAGATAGTAATGCTATCTTTGGACAAAATTCTAAATCTATTTCTATTATTTCTTTTATCTCTTTAAATACTACTTGTCAAAACATTACTGGCATTAAATACCATTTCAAATTATTTTATAATAATTCTCCTTTATCCATGTGGATAAAATTTTTAAATGATGTTGATTCCAAATTTTTCCCCATTTGTGAACATTTATTGTTTGTGCTAAATCCTCCTCCCATATTATCCTAAGGTGTTCTTCTTTCTCATTATATTTCATAGAATCACAGAATCATAGAGTTGGAAGTGACCAGAAGGGCCATCCAGTCCAACCCCCTGCCATGCAGGAAATCTCAATCAAAGCATCCCCGACAGATGGCCATCCAGTCTTTAATAATAATTTATATATTTCACTTGTGACACCTTTCAAAGTTTCCTTTGCCTCCATACTATCTCTTTGCCTAATCAGTTGTTCAAATTTCGTGTATTCTCTAAACTCCATAATTTTTCTACCCTAATTTTTTGTCCATTGTTCCAATTGAATACAATTAAACCGGGTTAATTTTAATCTTTGCAATTTCTCCTTTATCTTTCCTTTCTCCTTCATTATCTTCCTCCATTTTTTTATCCTAATGTTGTCTTGTCTTGATTAAATTTCAATTTGTTTCACTCTAATTGAGTATATTTCTGATGACAGGTAGTGATTTAGGTCTTAAACAAGGACAACTGCAGTATATAATACAAACGTGTATTATTTTCTTTGATCAACTCCTTAATGAGACCATATGACTTTTTCTCATCTGAAATAAATTGGGCTATTTTTATCTTTTAAAGTAAGACTTTTAAAAAATGCATCTTGAAATTCTGTATCTTTAACATTACATACCTTTCATAAGATAGAATTCTTTTTCTTGTAGAAATTTCCTAATATTTGTTGTACTGTAAGTGTCTTTTATTATTTTAGGTATAGTTGCACTCCCTTCTGGTATCTGCAAGGCTGAAGGGTGCTTTTTAAATGTTTTAAATTAAAAGAAATCATAGTTCATTCCTTATTGCTGCAGTGGGCTATAATATAATCACTGGCCTCTTTTTCTTCTCTGTCTGTTGCAGAATGTAACAGAAACTGAGAGGCAGAAAACAATGGCTCAGTTCCAGGAAATACGTCATCAGTTTTTGGAAGAACAGGAGAAGTTTCTGCTATCCCAAATGGATGAGGTAGAGAAAGAAATAGTAAGACAAAGTGATGAGCACAAGTCCTGGCTCTCCAGGGAACTTGCCTGTGTTGAAGGTATCATCCAGGAGCTAAAGGAGAAAAGGCAACAGACAGCCAGTGAACTCCTGAAGGTAAAGCAGTTGTGATTCCTCTCCAGAGTCAGACTGAAATCCAATATATTTGGGTGTTACTACAAGAACTGAAAGGGTCTACCTAAGGAAATAGTAACCAGGTCTCTTACATACAGAAGTGCTTTAATCTATACAGCTTGGATCCAGATGATCTGAAAGATCTGATTTAATAAGTAGTAAGTTTAACCTCTCCAAATTTATCTTCTTAAGTGGATTGTTGTTTAACTTTTTTAATTTTTTTGTACTATTTCCTTTTTTAAAAAAAACCCACACAACAAAACCACAGCCGTTTTGTTTTAACCTACTTTGCTGCTTTGGGTCCCGTATGGGAGGAAGGTGGCATAAAAATTAAATAAATAAATAAATAAATAAATAAATAAATAACCGAAAGCATCCAAATGAATTTGGTCAATGGGTTTATCTTGATGTACATGTGAAATCCCATTTTTCAGTGAGTCCTGTATTGGAAAAAAGTGGGATATAAATAAAATGAAATGAAATGTTATTTTCAGCTCTTTGGCATTGTTCCCATTTGATTGGTTTCCCCAAAGTGGCTCACTCCTTGTATGCCATTTCAGAGTTTTCTCTTCTTCTTTTTTTCTCCCACTAGGATGTGCAGAACATCTTGCAGAGGTAAGTGGATCCCACTAATTTCCCTTCACTGTCAATGATGCTGGGGAGGGTATGATCTGCATGTAAAGGCCATGGCCCTACAGGAACTGAGTGCAGACTCCATATCCTCCAATATTTTGCAGATAACAATGGAAACATTATTTTAACATTGGTGTTTATCACACTGAGGTTATTGGAACAATGCGAACCGACCTTATAACGTGACTGTTTTATCACACCTAGTTGCCCTGCCTTACGAACTGAGCGGGAATGGAATCCAAGGCAAGTCAGGTGATGTGGATTCAGGCAAAGCGGAGTGAGTGCAAATTGTATTTCCACACCGGTGCATACCAGGGGGATTCAACGATTCGAATTGGGACCCTTGCGCATGCTCAGTGGGATCCTGAAGGCATTCTGAACCTTTGCGCTTCTGGGGTGAAGAAGGAAGCCTGGCTCCACTTTCACGGGAATGACAGCTTCCCCTTTCTTCCTCCCTTCTAGTTTCCCATCCCTGGCAGCCAAATTCAAAGGGGTCCTCCTGTCAGAGCCCCCTTCCATTTCAGCCATATCGACATCTATGCTCTTGTCCTCATATTATTCTCCTCATCTATTTCATCTACATCTCTCCTTCCCATTGTAACAGTTGCTTTCTCTAAGGTTGCATCCACACTGGGGAGATAATGTGGTTTAACTCCACTTTAACTGTCCTGGCTCAGTGCTATGGAATTCTGGGGACTGTTGTGTCCAGAGACATTGAGCCTTCTCTGCCAGAGAGCTCTGGTGCCTCAGCAAACTAATAACTTAAATTATTATTATTATTATTATTATTATTATTATTATTATTATTATTAAAAATTAATTATTAATAATATTATTAACAATTTATTTTAATAAATTATTATTATTATTTTAAATTATTATTATTATTATTATTATTATGGGAGTTGGAGTTTGTTGTGGGGTCCTTGGCTCAAGGCTATGGAATTCTGGGAGTGCCATCTCTCCCTACAGCTCCTGTTTCTTTCCCTTCAGATCTGCCATCTGGACTTACCTCCATCCCTAGCATCACATGAAGGATAGGGAATGTCACCTATCTCTAAATGCTCTCTGCTTCATCTGAATGTATCACCCACCAGCAATATTATTATTATTATTATTATTATTATTTTGCAGTGAAAGATTTTAATAATAATAATAATAATAATAATAATAATAAATTTCTTTCACTGCAAAATAATCAGTGTAGAAACTGCAGTTCACTTGGAAGTAAACCCTGCCTCCACCTTGGCCCCACTTTGGAGGATGTCCTGCTCCCCACCCCAAAGAGTCCTTTAGAAGCTTTACTAACCCCACTCTCTCTCTTTGCCCCATCTTCTCCCTCTCTCTCTCCTCCCCGATCTCCCCCCCTCGCCAGCATGTCTCCTCTCCACGTTAAAACGTGAATACATTCATTCAGGAGGGAGCACCAGAAGCAAATGGGGCAAAACTACAGCACGGCATCATGGGAAATTTGCAACCCGGGGGTTTTGCAGTGTGTACCAGAGCACAAGCAAACTGGCATTCCACACCAGACCAATCAGCAGTGAATTCAAACCGAGCCTCAATGCGAATCCTGTCAATCCACTTATTTAGCGAACTCCCTAAAATGAGGAGCCAGTAAGGATTCAGTTTGGAAACCCTGTGGAAGCACCACGCAAACAGCTCCCATTGAAAGGAACCAGGTGTGAAAATACATAAGCGTTATGACGTGAATTCGCATTGCTCGATTCGCACTCACCCTGGATCTGAGCTGGAAAAACCCTGTTTGATAAACGCCATTGTTTCCCTTTTATTGTGGCCACCAATATTGCTACGTTGATAGTTGCTTCATCTCTGTCACACATAGCTGAAGGATACTACTGTCTGTCACCTGTCTGCCTGTAATCATTTATCTTCCACTGTACTAAAATGTAAGGGTCAACATCCCAAAGGTACTTATTAATATCAGTGTCTACAAATATCTTAAAGTGTGTAGCCCAGCCCATTCTCAAGTCTCTTTAAGCAGTTCCTCAAAAATGTGAAGAAAAATCCTATTTTCCCACACTTTGTACATACTTCAGATATTTTAAGAAACACTGGTAGAATCAAAGAATCAGGGAGCTGGAAGGGGCCACAACGACCATTATGTCCAGCCCTTTGCCATGCAGGAATACACAATTACAGCACTCCTGAAAGATGTCTATCCAAACTAATGTCTATTCGTAACCGACTGTAAGAGGTGGTGCTCATCTCCGCTTCTAAGCCGAAGGGTCAGCATTGACCAAGGACTGCTCAAGTGGTCATGTGGGCAGCATGACTGCACTGAACACTGTTACCCTCCTGCTGAGAAGTAGTATCTATCTACTGGCATTTGCATGCTTTTGAACTGCTTGGTTGGCAGAAGCTGGGACTAGTGATGTGAGTTCACCCCATCATGCAGCACCTGGGCCTTGAATTGCCAACCTTCTGATCTTCCGATCATCAGAACTGGCGTCTTAACCACTAAGCCACTGCATCCCCAAGTTGTTAAAAGTTGTTAAGTTGTTAAAAGTCTGTTTAACAACCTCAGAAAAAGGGAGTCTATCATCCTTCAATCTGCTATCTACTGTCTAATTTACAGTAAAGAGGTTTTTCTTAATATTTATGTAGAATTTCTTTTCTTGTAGTTTGAAGCTGTTGGTTCATATTCTTATTTCTGGAGTATCAGCAAACAAGCTGGCTCCATCTTCTATATGACATGTCTTTAAGCTTTTGAAGATAGCTACCATATCACCTCATACAGGCTGTGAAGACTGCCCCTAAGGGGTGGCACGCAGCTGTCTCCAGCTGCGCCAGATCGGGACTGCGGCAACCGCACGCCATGGCCCCAATTTGACTTTTCCAGGGCACAAAAAGGAGCCGCAAAAAGCAGCTCGTAGTGTGGACACAGTTCCAGAGGAACACCATGATGCTGCGCGCTGTGTGGAGTGGCACGTGGCGTCATGCCACCCTGGGGGCGGAGTCAGGGCATGCGTCATGTGGACACCACACCCCGACTCCACCCCCAGGTTGGCCTTAATGGCCGGTGTGCACAGCCCCTTAGTCTTCTCTTCTCCAAGCTAAACACTTCCAGCTCCCTAAAGGTTATTCCTCATAAAGTTTGGTTTCCAGACCTTTTACCATCTTGGTCCCCCTTCTCTGGACACTTTCCAACTTATCAGCATCCTTCTTGAACTGTGGTGTCCCAAACTGGACACAGTATTTTAAAATGAGGTCTCACCAAAGCAGAATACAATGCCACTAATGCTTCCCTCAGTCACCTGTTGATGCAGCCCAGAATTGCATTGACAGTTCTAGTACAGGCTGAGGAGCTTATTGCATTGTATTTAAAGTGACTAATCCCCAATGGGATACAGTTACGTTTAATTTTAAAAGCAGGAGTTATCACACACAGCCATGGCCAAGCATCTCCTGTTTTTGAAAAGCTGCTGGATAAGCGCAGCGGAGGTCCGGGCTGCATATGGCTTGCACTCACCCAGCCGTGGCTGAGTCTGATAACACCCTCTTTTAAATTTAAACACAACTTTATCTCGTCAGGGATAAGTTTATTTAAATTGAATGTGCTAATCTCCACTGTCTTTCTCTCCTAGGAGTGAAGTGAAGACAGCTGTGTTTGAAAATCCAGTGGCTTTCTCTCCAGAGCTGAAGTGGAGGATCTGGGATTTCTGTGATCTAAATCCCTTTTTTGAAGCAGTCATGGAAAAATTTAAAGGTAATAGAGCAATTAGAAAGCACTGCCAAAAGGGTTTATATTTGTAAGGGTTGTATTTGTCCAAAAGTGAACATGCTACATTCATAATTTCATTTTGATATCCTCACCACTTTGGCAGAAGCAACAGAGCTTCTTTCATGGTGGTTCAGTTAATGCACAAAATTTCATTATTTTAAAAAAGAATTATCTTACAAACTTTCCCAAGTCTTCATGCAGATATCTTCAAGTAAATATGCCAATACAGAAATCTGTTAATATTACATTACAGTGCTGGAGATAATCATGCAGTCTCTAGATGTTGTTGGACTAGAACTTCCAGCAGCCCCAGCAACATAGGCAGTGGTGAGGAATACCAAGAGGTGTAGTCTAACACCATTGTGTGAATATATTGTTGGACTGTAGCAGTATTTCATCAACATCTGGAAGCCCCCAGCATCCCTCCTGTCCTTTCGTAAAGAGTTGGTGAGGTGGGTCTTCCTTCTATAGAAGCATAGATTCTTTCAGAGTGGTCCAAAGAAGTATGAGTCCTCATAAAACAGCTGCTTGGAGTTTTCCCCTGGTTATTGTCACCTTTGTGTCGTTTTGCTCCTTTCTTTTCAGAGAGCTTTTTGTAGCAATTTATTGGATCTGCACTAGAGCTTTTCCAAAGGTTTTTAAAACCTGGATTATTGTTTGTTGAAGTGATCCTGTGGTTTGAAAGGCAATTTTTTTCCTCCCTCCCCAATGTGTTTTATAGTATTATAGTGTGAAAGTGGTATTTCACTCATGCAGTAATGTCCTACTGCACTATAACTCTAAGGAAAGGAAGGGGGGAAAGAGGAGACCTTTTTTTGTTTCAATTTGTCTCAGAATTAAAAAGAAACTCACTTGCTAGTGGGAACAAAATGTTGTACCTGGTGCCAGGAATTGCCAGAAAATATTCTGGAACAATATTTTATATTTTAAACAACCCTGAGAACTAAACCAACAAATACTGCAACTTCTTGACACATTTGCTCTGTCTGGAGAAGCCCTATCTTTATTCCTTGCTCTTTGCTTGTTTATAGCAGGGGTTTGGAACTTGTGGCCCACTAGATGAGAGGTGAGTGATGCTATTAGACTGTAATTTGCAGAGTTTCTTCCCTGGGGCTATGGCTTATGAGAATTCCTGTCCAACAACATCTAGAGAGGGTCATACTTTGCTTTGAATGTTGATAAATATCTATCCTCGTTGCCTGAGTTTTCGGTGGATTGTTTGGGACTGATAAGAACTCAAAGAACCAACAACCCTCTTTGTTCTAAAAATTTAACCATAGGTTGCATCTGCACTGCAGAAATAATGGAGTTTGACACTGCTTTAACTGCTATGGCTGAATACTATCGAATTCTGGATTTTGTAGTTTGTTGTGGCACCAGAGCTCTCTGACAGAGAAGGCTAAATAATGGAATCGTAGAGTTGGAGAAGACCACAAGGGCCATCCAGTCCAACCCCCTGCCATGCAGGGACTCTCAATCAAAGCATACACAAAATTACAGATTCCAGAATTCCATAGCAGGGAGCCATGGTAGTGAAAGTAATATCAAACTGCTTTTTATTTCTACAGTGCAGATGCACCCCAAATCCAATAGAAGTACAGGTCACTTCAGCTTGTGGTACAGGTTAAGTATCCTTTATCAGAAATACCTGAGACCAGAAGTGTTTTGGATTTTGGAATATCTGTATTTCCATGTAATGCATAATGGAGATGGGATCCAAGTCCCATGCATTTATCTTTCATATATACCTTATATATTAGGCTGAAAGTAATTTTATAAATATTTTAAATATTTTTGTTCATGAAACAAAGATGTCACCATCTCAGCCACCCATGAGAAAAGATTTGGATTTTGGAGCATTTCAGATTTTGAGTTTTGGATAAGGGATGTTCAGCCTGTATTGTAATTTTAAATATCCCACCAAGGACCTAGGAGAGTCTTGTGCCTTCTCTTGGCCCTTGCCTTCAGCATACAGTACTTTTAACTATTTTTTCCTTGTTGAAAAGTTTTCTCTTAACTTCTCAGTGAGAAGTGTCAATATATAAACATCCCAAAATCTTCTAGGTAAAATTAATTTTTATTGGAATCCTATCTATACTTTCTGGGGGAGTAGGTTGCATGGAATGCAATGGGATGTGCTGAGTAAATGTGTGTAGGACAGAACTGAGTGAGCATGCATAGGATTCCTCTCTCCCTTATCTCTGTCAACTTTAACTTTGTTGAAATAAGAAAACAAAAGTTGCAGTGTTATGAACTGCTTTTTTGGCAAGAAAAATTATTATAAGCTTGGCAGGGCGGTGCTTAAGCTTTATGACAACCTGCTCCCTCGAAAGACAACCTGCTCCCTCCATCCCTGTCCCTCATGGCTAGCGGCTCAGGGGGGACCGGTGGTAACTTCAATGTTACACCGGATCATTAATACATCTCTGAGGGATGGGCAATTTCCATCCAGCTTGAAATTGGCCACTATAAAACCGCTGTTAAAAAAGCCCTCCCTCGACCCCCTGATACATAGTAATTATCGGCCAGTCTCGCTGCTGCCATTTTTGGGGAAGGTGATCGAGAGGGCGGTTGCAATCCAGCTTCGATCGATCTTGGATGAAACGGATTATCTGGACCCATTTCAAACTGGCTTTCGGGCGGGTTATGGGGTTGAGACGGCCATGGTCGCCTTGGTCGATGATCTCCGTCTGGGCATCGACAGGGGAAGTGTGTCCCTGTTGGTGCTCTTGGACATCTCAGCGGCTTTCGATACCATAGACCATGGTATCTTTCTGGAGCGCCTGGCAGAGGTGGGAATCGGGGGCACTGCGCTGCAGTGGTTCCGGTCCTACCTCTCTGGGAGGTTCCAGATGGTGCAGCTGGGAGACGTGTGCTCCGATAAGAGGGCCCTTACATCTGGGGTCCCTCAAGGAGCCATTCTGTCTCCCATGCTTTTCAACATTTACATGAAACCGCTGGGAGAGATCATCCGGAGACATGGGGCGCGGGGTTATCAGTATGCTGATGACACCCAAATAGTTTTCTCTATGTCTCCGACTGATGCAGTGACTGAGGATGACTCCTCTCGTGGCCTGTCTGGAGTCAGTAATGGGCTGGATGAGGAAAAACTGAGTCAGTCTGAATCCAGAGAAAACGGAAGTACTTGTGATAGGTTCCCCTGGTCCAGGAATGGCGGTGGTTCCACCTGTCCTGAACGGGATAACGCTTCCTGTGAAGGACTCCGTGCGCAGTCTGGGGGTGCTTCTTGATTCGTCGCTTCACCTCACAGCTCAGGTGGATGCGACGGTCAAGAGCACCTGTTATCAGCTTCGGCTTATTCGCCAGCTGCGCCCATACCTGGCCCAGAGAGACCTTGAAACGGTAGTACACGCTCTGGTAACCTCTCGATTGGATTTCTGCAATGCGCTCTACATGGGGCAACCCTTGTACCACACCCGGAAGCTACAGATGGTACAGAATATGGCAGCTAGACTGGTCACTGGTACTGCCAGGACCAGTCACATTACACCTGTACTTAAAGATCTGCATTGGCTGCCCATTCGCTTCCGGGCACAATACAAGGTGTTGGTTATAACCTATAAAGCCCTACATGGCTTGGGCCCAGGATACCTTGAGGACCGCCTCTCCCCATACATTCCGCCCCGCACCCTCAGAACATCTGGGCAGCAACTACTGAGGGTCCCAGGGGCTAGATTAGCCTCCACAGCAAGGAGGTCATATACCATCATCGCCCCGACCCTCTGGAACACGCTGCCCATAGAGCTCCGCTCGGCCACCTCCCTGGCCCAGTTCAGGAAGGACTTTAAAACCTTCCTGTTCCGACTAGCATTCCCTGAATAAGTTCCAGCTAGTCTTCCCCCCCTCCGACAGCAATGGTAGCTGGTTGATGGGGTTTTAATATTGGTTTTAATAGTTTGAGTTTGTTGTGCTGTATTTGATATGTGTATTTGTAATTGTTTAACCTGCTGTTCACCGCCCTGATCATAGGAAGGGCGGTATACAAATAAAATTATTATTATTATTATTATTATTATTATTATTAATGTTTGTGTGTTTGTTTCCTCAGAAACTCTCTTACATGGACAACAGCTGGAGAAAGGTACGTTGCTAGAGAAGCAACCAAATACATTTGCCGGACGGAGTCTGACCAGAAGTATGGCTGGTTGTCATTAGGATTACAGTTCTATTCTCCACAGTTAGGAACCATCAGTAGATCAACTATGAATACTGGGAAGGTCAAATATCATTCAGTGATGTCTGTGCTTCTCAGACATACAGTGATGGAGCATAGGCACTCAGATGGTAGGAGGTGATGATAGACCTATCTCTGCAGAAACAGACATCTGCCACATTATTCATCTCTGTGTACAATTGATCACTCATAGACTGACTGAAGCTCTTTCAAATTGATATAAAGTTCTTTTCGTACAGCTCTTTTACTTTTGCTGGGATGTTGTCACCTCTGTGTCCATTGGTTCCACTGTTTTGAGGGACTGTTTGTAGCAATTTCTTCTATCTGCACTAGGGGCATTCCAAATACAGTACACTGCTACCTCGGGTTACGAAATTAATTCGTTCCGCAATTCCTTTCGTAAGCCGAAAATTTCGTAACCCGAAACACATTTTCCATTGAAAATAACTAATGCGTTCTATGACCTCAGACTGAACCTGCAAGTCAAAACAAAGGCACAATAGAGGCCTATTAAGCTAAGTACCCTACAATACAAGTTGCCTGAGGCACTAAAGAGCTTAACAATGACTGGCAGGTCCATTCTAAACTTTCTAATGATCTTAACAATGACTGGCAGGTCCATTCTAAACTTTCTAATGATCTTAACAATGACTGGCAGGTCCATTCTAAACTTTCTAATGATCTTAACAATGACTGGCAGGTCCATTCTAAACTTTCTAAAGGATAAAGAAAAAAAGTTTTTTTCTTATCTTTGATGGTTCTGGCATCTCAGAGTGAGGCAGGAGGAGGAGGAGGAGCTCTCAAATCATCACACCCATGACCAAAGCAACCCCATGGTCACACTCTATGGCCCGCATCAAATCAAGGCCAAACTTTCAAAACTCACACCCCACACCCCACACTCTCAAATCATCACACCCATGACCATACCACCCCAGAACTCAAACCCAAAGGCCAGAAACCCCAAATCTGAACATGCAACCCCATGGTCAGGCCCATTCTAAAGGATAAAGAAAAACAGTGTTTTTCTTATCTTTGCTGGTCTTGGCATCTCAGAGTGAGGCAGGAGAAGGAGGAGGAGGAGCTCTCAAATCATCACACCCATGACCAAAGCAACCCCAAATCTAAAAAAGCAACCCCATGGTCACACTCTCTGGCCCACATCAAATCAAGGCCAAACATGCAAAACTCACATCCCACACTCTCAAATCATCACAGCCATGACCAAACCACCCCAGAACCCAAACTCAAAGGCCACAAACCCCAAATCTAAAAAAGCAACCCCATGGTCACACTCTCTGGCCCACATCAAATCAAGGCCAAACATGCAAAACTCACATCCCACACTCTCAAATCATCACAGCCATGGCCAAACCACCCCAGAACCCAAACTCAAAGGCCAGAAACCCCAAATCTAAAAAAGCAACCCCATGGTCACACTCTCTGGCCCACATCAAATCAAGGCCAAACATGCAAAACTCACAGCCCACACCCCACACTCTCAAATCATCACACCCATGACCATACCACCCCAGAACTCAAACCCAAAGGCCAGAAACCCCAAATCTGAACATGCAACCCCATGGTCAGGCCCATTCTAAAGGATAAAGAAAAACAGTGTTTTTCTTATCTTTGCTGGTCTTGGCATCTCAGAGTGAGGCAGGAGAAGGAGGAGGAGGAGCTCTCAAATCATCACACCCATGACCAAAGCAACCCCAAATCTAAAAAAGCAACCCCATGGTCACACTCTCTGGCCCACATCAAATCAAGGCCAAACATGCAAAACTCACATCCCACACTCTCAAATCATCACAGCCATGGCCAAACCACCCCAGAACCCAAACTCAAAGGCCAGAAACCCCAAATCTAAAAAAGCAACCCCATGGTCACACTCTCTGGCCCACATCAAATCAAGGCCAAACATGCAAAACTCACATCCCACACTCTCAAATCATCACAGCCATGGCCAAACCACCCCAGAACCCAAACTCAAAGGCCAGAAACCCCAAATCTAAAAAAGCAACCCCATGGTCACACTCTCTGGCCCGCATCAAATCAAGGCCAGACTTGCAAAACTCACAGCCCACACCCCACACTCTCAAATCATCACACCCATGACCATACCACCCCAGAACTCAAACCCAAAGGCCAGAAACCCCAAATCTGAACATGCAACCCCATGGTCAGGCCCATTCTAAAGGATAAAGAAAAAAAGTGTTTTTCTTATCTTTGCTGGTCTTGGCATCTGGTCCTGGCATCTCGGAGTGAGGCAGGAGGAGGAGGAGGAGGAGGAGGAGGAGAGGGGCAGCCCAAAAAGCCAAATTTAAACCAATTCAAGCAATTTAACCACTTCAGCCAATTCAAGCAATTTAACCACTTCAGCCAATTTATCCAATTCAAGCAATTTAACCAATTCAGCCAATTTATCCAATTCAAGCAATTTAACCAATTCAGCCAATTTATCCAATTCAAGCAATTTAACCAATTCAGCCAATTTAGCCAATGCCACCAATTTAACAAAGTTAACCATTTTTTTAAAAAGAATTTGGTGTTTTTTTTAAGGGTCACCTTTTTTTTAAGGGTCACCTTTTGCCTTCTTGGATGACGGTTCTCCCTCTCTAGTGAAGAACTGGTCCAAGGATGTCTGCTTTTGCCGGCCCTTAAGCAGGTTCTTAAAATGGCTAAGGCAGACATTATCAAAATGGGCAATGGCATGGCTGGTGAGCACCTTCTCAGGGTGGTGCTTCTCCACATATGAAGCCACATTGTGGAATTGCCGCAAAATGTCTTTAATTTCTGCCGTTGGCAAAGATGCCCCCGCAGCCTCCTCCTCCTGGCCCCTGTCGAAATGGAGCACGTCCTCATCCACGGCCGAGTGTTGCATCGCCGCCAAGGCCTTCAGGTCCTCTGTTGTCAGGTCCTCGTTGTGCTCCTCGATGAGTTCCTCCACGTCCTCGTTGTCCACGTCGAGTCCCAGGGACCTTGCGATGGAGACGATCTCGTGCACCTCTTCCTCTTCACCTGGCTCAGCACCCTCGGACTGTGACCCTTCCAAGGAAGAAGCATCAGGCCACAGCTTCCTCCACGCAGCAATCAGGTTGCGCCTGGTGATCTCCTGCCAGGCCAAGTCCACCATCTTCAAGCACACCACGATATCAAAATGCTGCTTCCAGAACTCTCGAAGGGTCAGCTGTGTGCTCTCCGTCACATCGAAGCAACGCTTGAACATGTGCTTTGTGTAGATCTTCTTGAAGTTGGCGATCACCTGCTGGTCCATGGGTTGCAAGAGGGAGGTCGTGTTGGGTGGCAGAAACTGGACCTTGATGAAGGAGAACTCATCAAGGATGTCCTTCTCCAGGCCATGCGGGTGCGCAGGAGCATTGTCCAAGAGGAGGAGGCACTTCAAGGGCAAATCTTCTTCCTCCAGGTACCGCTTCACTGTCG
Organism: Sceloporus occidentalis; assembly: GCA_023333645.1. Taxonomy (NCBI): domain Eukaryota; kingdom Metazoa; phylum Chordata; class Lepidosauria; order Squamata; family Phrynosomatidae; genus Sceloporus; species Sceloporus occidentalis. The sequence goes on from JALMGF010000001.1 coordinate 14,444,241, forward strand.
GGGCGAAGACACTGTTGATCCACTCGACGAAAAGGAGGCGTGTGACCCATGCGCGGCCATTGGAGCGCCACATCACTGGCAACCTGTCCTTCTGGATGTTGTGTGCCTTGAAGGCCCTTGGATTTTCGGAGTGGTACACCAACAGGGGCTTGACCTTACAGTCCCCGCTGGCATTGGCACACAACGCAAGTGTGAAGCGGTCCTTCATAGGCTTGTGGCCTGGCTGTCTCCTCTCCTCCTGGGTGATGTAGGTGCGGCGAGGCATCTTCTTCCAGAAGAGGCCCGTCTCGTCGCAATTGAAGACTTGCTGCGGGACGTAGCCTTCCTCCTCCACCATGGCCTTGAACTCGACGACGAATGCTTCGGCGGCCTGGTGGTCTGCGCTGGACGCCTCGCCGTGACGGACGACAGAGTGGATCCCGGTCCTCCTCTTGAACTTCTCGAACCAGCCACGTGATGCTTTGAAGTCCGGGGTGGCTGGCTCCTCCTGCGAAGAAGTTCCTTCAGCTGCCTCCCTGCTGGCCAGGTCTTCGAAAATGGTGATGGCCTTCTCGCAGATGACCGAGGTGGTCACAGTGTCCCCGACTCGCTCCTTTTCCTTGATCCAGAGGAGAAGCAGGCGCTCCATCTCCTCGTGCTTCGGTGTCCTCTGCTTGGCAATCGTCGTCACGCCTTTCGCTGGAGCCACAACAGCTCTGATGGCCTCCTTCTGCTTGAGGACAGTGCCAATTGTCGAAGGGTTTCGTCCATACTCCTTGGCAATGTCCACCAAGCGCACGCCCCTCTCGTGCTTGGCGATGATGTTCTTCTTGTCCTCCAAGGACAAGGGAGCCCTCTTCTTTTTCTCACCGCTTGGCTTGGGAGCCATAGCTCAAGCCTAAAAAGGACAAAAGGCACAGGCACTGAGCAAAAGCCACAATTGGAAACCACCCCCACCCCCATGGTCACACTCTCTGGCCCAAACTTGCAAAAGTCCCACCCCACACTCTCAAATCATCACAGCCATGGCCAAAGCACACAAGAACACAAGCCCATAGGCCAGAAACCCAAAATCTGAAAATGCCACCCTATGGTGGGACTCTCTGGCCCACATGGGACCATGGCCAAAGTTTCAAAACCCACACTCCACACTTTGAAAACAGAAAAAAAAAACCCAGCATGTCAAGCCCATAATCCACACATTTGAACATGCCACCCTAAAAGGAAAAAAAGCCAAAAAAGGCAAGCCAGCACGTCAAGCCCATAATCCACACATCTGAACATGCCACCCTAAAAGGAAAAAAAGCCAAAAAAGGCAAGCTAGCACCCCAAGCCCATAATCCACACATCTGAACATGCCACCCTAAAAGGAAAAAAAGCCAAAAAAGGCAAGCCAGCATGTCAAGCCCATAATCCACACATCTGAACATGCCACCCTAAAAGGAAAAAAAGCCAAAAAAGGCAAGCCAGCATGTCAAGCCCATAATCCACACATCTGAACATGCCACCCTAAAAGGAAAAAAAGCCGAAAAAGGCAAGCCAGCATGTCAAGCCCATAATCCACACATCTGAACATGCCACCCTAAAAGGAAAAAAAGCCAAAAAAGGTAAGCCAGCATGTCAAGCCCATAATCCACACATCTGAACATGCCACCCTAAAAGGAAAAAAAGCCAAAAAAGGCAAGCCAGCATGTCAAGCCCATAATCCACACATCTGAACATGCCACCCTAAAAGGAAAAAAAGCCAAAAAAGGCAAGCTAGCACCCCAAGCCCATAATCCACACATCTGAACATGCCACCCTAAAAGGAAAAAAAGCCAAAAAAGGCAAGCCAGCACGTCAAGCCCATAATCCACACATCTGAACATGCCACCCTAAAAGGAAAAAAAGCCAAAAAAGGCAAGCCAGCATGTCAAGCCCATAATCCACACATCTGAACATGCCACCCTAAAAGGAAAAAAAGCCGAAAAAGGCAAGCCAGCATGTCAAGCCCATAATCCACACATCTGAACATGCCACCCTAAAAGGAAAAAAAGCCAAAAAAGGCAAGCTAGCACCCCAAGCCCATAATCCACACATCTGAACATGCCACCCTAAAAGGAAAAAAAGCCAAAAAAGGCAAGCCAGCATGTCAAGCCCATAATCCACACATCTGAACATGCCACCCTAAAAGGAAAAAAAGCCGAAAAAGGCAAGCCAGCATGTCAAGCCCATAATCCACACATCTGAACATGCCACCCTAAAAGGAAAAAAAGCCAAAAAAGGTAAGCCAGCATGTCAAGCCCATAATCCACACATCTGAACATGCCACCCTAAAAGGAAAAAAAGCCAAATAAGGCAAGCCAGCATGTCAAGCCCATAATCCACACATCTGAACATGCCACCCTAAAAGGAAAAAAAGCCAAAAAAGGCAAGCTAGCACCCCAAGCCCATAATCCACACATCTGAACATGCCACCCTAAAAGGAAAAAAAGCCAAAAAAGGCAAGCCAGCACGTCAAGCCCATAATCCACACATCTGAACATGCCACCCTAAAAGGAAAAAAAGCCAAAAAAGGCAAGCCAGCATGTCAAGCCCATAATCCACACATCTGAACATGCCACCCTAAAAGGAAAAAAAGCCGAAAAAGGCAAGCCAGCATGTCAAGCCCATAATCCACACATCTGAACATGCCACCCTAAAAGGAAAAAAAGCCGAAAAAGGCAAGCCAGCATGTCAAGCCCATAATCCACACATCTGAACATGCCACCCTAAAAGGAAAAAAAGCCAAAAAAGGCAAGCTAGCACCCCAAGCCCATAATCCACACATCTGAACATGCCACCCTAAAAGGAAAAAAAGCCAAAAAAGGCAAGCCAGCATGTCAAGCCCATAATCCACACATCTGAACATGCCACCCTAAAAGGAAAAAAAGCCGAAAAAGGCAAGCCAGCATGTCAAGCCCATAATCCACACATCTGAACATGCCACCCTAAAAGGAAAAAAAGCCAAAAAAGGCAAGCTAGCACCCCAAGCCCATAATCCACACATCTGAACATGCCACCCTAAAAGGAAAAAAAGCCAAAAAAGGCAAGCCAGCATGTCAAGCCCATAATCCACACATCTGAACATGCCACCCTAAAAGGAAAAAAAGCCAAAAAAGGCAAGCCAGCATGTCAAGCCCATAATCCACACATCTGAACATGCCACCCTAAAAGGAAAAAAAGCCAAAAAAGGCAAGCTAGCACCCCAAGCCCATAATCCACACATCTGAACATGCCACCCTAAAAGGAAAAAAAGCCAAAAAAGGCAAGCCAGCATGTCAAGCCCATAATCCACACATCTGAACATGCCACCCTAAAAGGAAAAAAAGCCAAAAAAGGCAAGCCAGCATGTCAAGCCCATAATCCACACATCTGAACATGCCACCCTAAAAGGAAAAAAAGCCGAAAAAGGCAAGCCAGCATGTCAAGCCCATAATCCACACATCTGAACATGCCACCCTAAAAGGAAAAAAAGCCAAAAAAGGCAAGCTAGCACCCCAAGCCCATAATCCACACATCTGAACATGCCACCCTAAAAGGAAAAAAAGCCAAAAAAGGCAAGCTAGCACCCCAAGCCCATAATCCACACATCTGAACATGCCACCCTAAAAGGAAAAAAAGCCAAAAAAGGCAAGCCAGCATGTCAAGCCCATAATCCACACATCTGAACATGCCACCCTAAAAGGAAAAAAAGCCAAAAAAGGCAAGCCAGCATGTCAAGCCCATAATCCACACATCTGAACATGCCACCCTAAAAGGAAAAAAAGCCAAAAAAGGCAAGCTAGCACCCCAAGCCCATAATCCACACATCTGAACATGCCACCCTAAAAGGAAAAAAAGCCAAAAAAGGCAAGCCAGCATGTCAAGCCCATAATCCACACATCTGAACATGCCACCCTAAAAGGAAAAAAAGCCAAAAAAGGCAAGCCAGCATGTCAAGCCCATAATCCACACATCTGAACATGCCACCCTAAAAGGAAAAAAAGCCGAAAAAGGCAAGCCAGCATGTCAAGCCCATAATCCACACATCTGAACATGCCACCCTAAAAGGAAAAAAAGCCAAAAAAGGCAAGCTAGCACCCCAAGCCCATAATCCACACATCTGAACATGCCACCCTAAAAGGAAAAAAAGCCAAAAAAGGCAAGCTAGCACCCCAAGCCCATAATCCACACATCTGAACATGCCACCCTAAAAGGAAAAAAAGCCAAAAAAGGCAAGCCAGCATGTCAAGCCCATAATCCACACATCTGAACATGCCACCCTAAAAGGAAAAAAAGCCGAAAAAGGCAAGCCAGCATGTCAAGCCCATAATCCACACATCTGAACATGCCACCCTAAAAGGAAAAAAAGCCAAAAAAGGCAAGCCAGCACGTCAAGCCCATAATCCACACATCTGAACATGCCACCCTAAAAGGAAAAAAAGCCAAAAAAGGCAAGCCAGCACGTCAAGCCCATAATCCACACATCTGAACATGCCACCCTAAAAGGAAAAAAAGCCGAAAAAGGCAAGCCAGCATGTCAAGCCCATAATCCACACATCTGAACATGCCACCCTAAAAGGAAAAAAAGCCAAAAAAGGCAAGCCAGCACGTCAAGCCCATAATCCACACATCTGAACATGCCACCCTAAAAGGAAAAAAAGCCAAAAAAGGCAAGCCAGCACGTCAAGCCCATAATCCACACATCTGAACATGCCACCCTAAAAGGAAAAAAAGCCAAAAAAGGCAAGCCAGCATGTCAAGCCCATAATCCACACATCTGAACATGCCACCCTAAAAGGAAAAAAAGCCAAAAAAGGCAAGCCAGCATGTCAAGCCCATAATCCACACATCTGAACATGCCACCCTAAAAGGAAAAAAAGCCAAAAAAGGCAAGCCAGCACCCCAAGCCCATAATCCACACATCTGAACATGCCACCCTAAAAGGAAAAAAAGCCAAAAAAGGCAAGCCAGCATGTCAAGCCCATAATCCACACATCTGAACATGCCACCCTAAAAGGAAAAAAAGCCAAAAAAGGCAAGCCAGCATGTCAAGCCCATAATCCACACATCTGAACATGCCACCCTAAAAGGAAAAAAAGCCGAAAAAGGCAAGCCAGCATGTCAAGCCCATAATCCACACATCTGAACATGCCACCCTAAAAGGAAAAAAAGCCAAAAAAGGCAAGCTAGCACCCCAAGCCCATAATCCACACATCTGAACATGCCACCCTAAAAGGAAAAAAAGCCAAAAAAGGCAAGCCAGCATGTCAAGCCCATAATCCACACATCTGAACATGCCACCCTAAAAGGAAAAAAAGCCAAAAAAGGCAAGCTAGCACCCCAAGCCCATAATCCACACATCTTAACATGCCACCCTAAAAGGAAAAAAAGCCAAAAAAGGCAAGCTAGCACCCCAAGCCCATAATCCACACATCTGAACATGCCACCCTAAAAGGAAAAAAAGCCGAAAAAGGCAAGCCAGCATGTCAAGCCCATAATCCACACATCTGAACATGCCACCCTAAAAGGAAAAAAAGCCAAAAAAGGCAAGCCAGCACGTCAAGCCCATAATCCACACATCTGAACATGCCACCCTAAAAGGAAAAAAAGCCAAAAAAGGCAAGCCAGCATGTCAAGCCCATAATCCACACATCTGAACATGCCACCCTAAAAGGAAAAAAAGCCGAAAAAGGCAAGCCAGCACCCCAAGCCCATAATCCACACATCTGAACATGCCACCCTAAAAGGAAAAAAAGCCAAAAAAGGCAAGCCAGCACCCCAAGCCCATAATCCACACATCTGAACATGCCACCCTAAAAGGAAAAAAAGCCAAAAAAGGCAAGCCAGCACGTCAAGCCCATAATCCACACATCTGAACATGCCACCCTAAAAGGAAAAAAAGCCAAAAAAGGCAAGCCAGCACGTCAAGCCCATAATCCACACATCTGAACATGCCACCCTAAAAGGAAAAAAAGCCAAAAAAGGCAAGCCAGCATGTCAAGCCCATAATCCACACATCTGAACATGCCACCCTAAAAGGAAAAAAAGCCGAAAAAGGCAAGCCAGCATGTCAAGCCCATAATCCACACATCTGAACATGCCACCCTAAAAGGAAAAAAAGCCAAAAAAGGCAAGCCAGCATGTCAAGCCCATAATCCACACATCTGAACATGCCACCCTAAAAGGAAAAAAAGCCGAAAAAGGCAAGCCAGCATGTCAAGCCCATAATCCACACATCTGAACATGCCACCCTAAAAGGAAAAAAAGCCAAAAAAGGCAAGCCAGCATGTCAAGCCCATAATCCACACATCTGAACATGCCACCCTAAAAGGAAAAAAAGCCAAAAAAGGCAAGCCAGCATGTCAAGCCCATAATCCACACATCTGAACATGCCACCCTAAAAGGAAAAAAAGCCAAAAAAGGCAAGCTAGCACCCCAAGCCCATAATCCACACATCTGAACATGCCACCCTAAAAGGAAAAAAAAGCCAAAAAAGGCAAGCCAGTATGTCAAGCCCATAATCCACACATCTGAACATGCCACCCTAAAAGGAAAAAAAGCCAAAAAAGGCAAGCTAGCACCCCAAGCCCATAATCCACACATCTGAACATGCCACCCTAAAAGGAAAAAAAAGCCAAAAAAGGCAAGCCAGTATGTCAAGCCCATAATCCACACATCTGAACATGCCAGTAGCAAAACCCACAATCCACACTTTGAAAACACAAAAAAAAAAACAAAAAAACCCAGCACCCCACAGCAAAAGCATGGTCACACTGTCTCACCCCACCCCACCCCACAAGAAGAAGGTAAAAATCCATCAACCTACCTGTAGAGAAATTCCTGATGGCCGGTCTTGATCCGAAGATACACCTGGCAAAGGCAGAAAAAGTCCAAAGGCCAGGAAAAGTCCGAACCTCAAGTGGAACCAAGAGTCAGAGCTCAGAATATCAACTCTTCCTCACACAGTCCACAGGGCCAGACAAAGGAGCAGATCAATGGAAGCCGGCTTTTGTATCTCAAGGCAAGCCACCCCCCCAATTTCGTTAGCCAATACAGTTGATCAGCTTGATTTCGCAAGCCAATCACTGCTGCTAACGAAATTCAAAATTCGCGCCAAAGCTAACCCCTAACCCAGCCCCCTTAGGTTTCCGTTAGCCCTGGAAATCCCTGGAAAGCCTGTAGCTGCACTTTGCATCATTTGAATTTCGCGCCGAAATGAATTTTGTAACCCGAAAAACATTTCGTAACCCGAAACAGTTTTTTCCAATCCACGTTTTTCGTATCCCGAAAATTTCGTAACCCGATCATTTCGTATCCCGAGGCACCAGTGTATATAGGCCTGGTTGCTGGAGGTGGTCTTATGGTTTGAAGGACAAATTTTCTCCTCTTTGAATTTTAAAAAGGAACTTAAGAATTATAGTGTTGCAACAAAGAAGCTCCATTTCACTGATATGCTAAAGTGTCTAATGCTGGTTATTTTACAAACAGAAGAAAGGAGATGAATTTTTTGTTTCAAATATATTTATGTGCAATTGGAGAGATGTTTGCGAGTCATATTCTTATGTTTGCTGTGCTTTCATATTTGCTTCTGGTAAATAACGTGAATGACAGGACAGTCAGTGTCTAAAAAGTCTAAAAATAGCAGACTCTGTGGTCACAGTTAGAAGGAATTTGTTCGATTGCTGGGGGAAATCAGTCAAAGGAGAATGACATTTTAGGAGATTATCAGATGGGGAAAAAACCCAGGAGTAAAAAAAGCTGGGACTTTCCTATGAATGAGAAGTGGCTGGAAAACTCCTCTTTATTCACAGGATAAGGATGGGATTATTATGACGTTGCGTGATGTCATGTGATAATCTTTGCCAAATGTGTGACGCTGATGGGAGTATCCTGCTATGCTCCTGTTGTTTTCATCTCTCTGAAAAATCTCCATACTCCTTGCACAATCACATGATCAGGCTGAAGATGTTCAGACATATGGCGCTCATCCAGGATTTATCTTGTAAAGATCCAGGAATACTCCTGCAATTAAACCATTCCCAAACTTCCCTGTGAATAATTTGTTGCTGGAGCATTCAGTACACTGAAACTTTGCACTTTTAGGACAAAGGTAGTTCCTGTGATGTGTTGATGAGGAGGAGGACTTAAGTCAATCTCCTCACTGATTGTTGTTTCTCTTTTGTCATCTTCTTGAACCCTACCAGCAAATGTGACTTTGGATCCAGACACAGCTCATCCCCAGCTCATCCTGTCTGAGGACTGTAGGAGTGTGAGATGGCAAGCCAAAGTTCAAGACCGACCCAAGAATCCTGAGAGGTTTGATGTACGTGCGTTTGTGCTGGGACGTGAAAAATTCACAACAGGCAGACATTTCTGGGAGGTGATGGTGGAAGGTGAAGGAATATGGGCTGTGGGGGTGATCAAAAAGTCTATGATGAGAAAAGGGCTTGTGAAGTTTGGTCCCAAGGAAGGCATGTGGGCTATTGGAAAATGGAATGGTGAATACAAGAGTATAAAGCCTCCCAAGAACCCACTTGTACTTCTGCGAAGAGAGCCCACAAGGATCCGAGTGACTCTGAATTATGGAGGACAACGTGTTGCTTTTTTTGACGCAGATACCGGAGACTTCCTTTATGCATTCTCAGCAACCTCATTCTCTGGAGAAACCCTCCATCCTTATTTTTATGTGACCAGAAAAGCTCATCTCAAAATCCCTTCTTAAGGCAACTAGATTGGTCCAAAGTAGCATGTAGTCTCATAACACAGCTCCTTGCATTTTGCATGATTTTGCAGATCGTTGTCACCCTCATGTCTGCTCATTCCATTCATTGGGGAGTGGGGGCTCATTGTAGCACTATCTTGAATCTGGACTAGTTTGCCAAAATTCATGATATGCAAGGTTGACAATCAGGAAGTAGCCATTAACAACTTTATGTCCTGCCTAAGTACCAAATGGAAGTGTTGATTTCAGATCATTTACCTGTATTTTTCTCTGTAAAATTAATATACTGTTCACATTAATAAACTGACGTAATGCACAAATTTCTGCCTCTATGAATCATAGAATCATAGAATCACAGAGTTGGAAAAGACCGCACGGGCCATCCAGTCCAACTCCCTGCCATGCAGGAAATCCAAATCAAAACATTCCCAACAGATGGCCATCCAGCCTCTGCTTAAAGACCTCCAAGGAAGGAGACTCCACTACACTCCGAGGAAGGAGTGTGTTCCACTGTCGAACAGCCCTTACTCTCAGGAAGTTCTTCCTAATGTTGAGGTGGAATCTCTTTTCCTGTAGCTTGCATCCATTGTTCTGGATCCTGTTCTCTGGAGCAGCAGAAAACAAGCTTGCTCCCTCCTCAATATGACATCCTTTCAAATATTTAAACAGGGTTATCATATCACCTCTTAACCTTCTCTTCTCCAGGCTAAACATCCCCAGCTCCCTGAGTCGTTCCTCATAGGGCAAGGTTTCCAGACCTTTCACCATTTTAGTTGCCCTCCTTTGGACACGCTCCAGTTTCTCAATGTCCTTTTTGAATTGTGGTGCCCAGAACTGGACACAATTTTCCAGGTGGGGCCTGACCAGAGCAGAATACAGTGGCACTATTACTTCTCTTGATCTTCTCTAGATGTATAGCTCTGCATTAAAAAAAGAGAAGGAAAATCTTCTTGTTGTAATATGTCTTGGAACTTAAAGAAAAAATACTTAGTTGAGAACAAAATGTTGTAGCTGGTGCCTGGCAGAATCAGAAAATGTTCCTGGACAACCAAAACATCATTTGGATACTCAAAGAAAACATGAGAACTACAGCAACAAATGCCATAACCTCTTGAACGCATTTACCTGGAGAAGTTATAAGTCTCCCACTTTTTCTCCTTCTGCAAAGGCCTTTCAGTGAACTTTGGGCCAAAGGTACTAAAGCAAATGCTGCCATCTTTTCTTCCATTCTTTTTCAGGGTTATCTCTTTCATCTAGAGCTTGGTTCATCAAGAAGCAGTAACATTTTTAATGGTCATAAAAGTGTTGGTTCGATTTTCGGGGAAAAGTAACAATGCTAAAATGAATAGCTAGATTTTATTACATAGAGTATTCAAAAGATAGTATATGAGCAATAATTTTCTGACAAACAGGCAAGCAAAAGTATATATATGCAAAGCTGTGTGCTATGCCAGAAGATGAGAACAGTCAATAATATACAATGTCTATTTGAATACAGAATAAACATACAAATATTGACAATGTGTACAAAGCTGAAAACTGTAAATCCCAGCTAATATATATAAAAGATGTCCAGCATTCAGAGTGCTTCGAGACATGTTTGCACTTCTGGAGGACATATGGCAATGATAAAAGTACAAGAATCAATGGCAAAAGTAGAACCTACAAACCAAACAAGTTTCGACTAGCATCTTCATCAGTGGTAAGAAACAGCTAGAAAAATAAAAAGATTAGTATGTAAATCAAAATGTAGAAGACCATATTATAAAGTAAATGTATTGCAGGTATACCTGTTATGAACAGCATATAATGATCTACTTTTGCGTAAATGCCATTGAACCTATTCCTCTTACACTTCTATCAGGGAAGCCCAAACACACTTGTTCTAGAGCAGAAGATGTGCTGGATGTAATACAGTTGTCCCCCCGGATTTGTTGACTTCCCATTTGTGGTTGACATCCCGGATTCGTTGACCCCCCGGAATCTCTCCAGACGGGAAGCCAGGAGGGACAAAGTGGTGCGCGGGCCTGTGGCACACGCACAAGCCCATGTGCAGGAACTTGTGGCCATTAAAAACAATGGGGCTCCAATATTTGCCGTTTTTCTGATTCGTGGGCTGGCGGGCAAAGACTGTATTTGCTTGTCAATCTGTTTTTCTGAGGGAATTCCCTAAAAGCTGAGGCATACATTTCTACCATAAGTCAGAATTCACTTGAAGGCACCTAAGTAAATAGGCATTCCTTTCAACAATTTCTAAGACCAACACGGGCACCTCAGATAGACAGAGAAGTCTATAATGCTGTTAGCAGACAAGAGACCAAATGAACTTAACCAGCCTGCCAATATAGTTGAAGATAAAATCAAAGAAATTAGCACATTTCAGCCATATTAAGGAACATCTCAATTCTCTGACAAGCCTCATGCAGTATTGAGCAAATAGCTGACACATCTTTAACATTACTCTTGATGCCTTTTGCATGTTTGGGAGAACATGAGGACCAGGGATGGGTGATAAGCTCCATTTTCAATATATATATATATATTTAGCAAAATTGGCAAATTTTCATATTCATGATCAAACTTGAGATTTTTCTTTTTTTAAAAAAATGTATGCGAATGACTGAAACTATGAAATTTTTGCTCTTTGCCTTCGAATGCTTCCAGATGGAACAGCTCCTAGTTTTGACAGCTCAAAGATATAGTAGAGAGTTTGGATGGCCATGTCAGGAGTGCTTGAACTGTGTCTTCCTGTATAGCAGGGGAGTCTCTTCCAACCATGATCCTGTGACTCTTATGAGTAGGCCCCTGTGCTTTGAGAGAGGTGTTTACTAATATCCGAGCCACCCAGTCTCAGTCTGCATCTTCTCCCAGGGGCTATGGAATGAAAGCTGGAATACAGCAAGGTCAGGGATGCCATCAGCAATACCAATGAGGGACATGAAGAGACAAACATGAGTGTCTCCCCCCCTCCCCCCGAATGAAGGCAAACCAACCTTGGCCTTACTGGAGGTGTTTGGGAAAGATATGATGGTGTTAAGCAGGTACTGAAATATCAGACTCGTAGCACAAAGACCCAAATTATGCACCATGAAGGATCTTTAGCCAAAGAGTTCCCTCCCAACTCAAGAACTGCACCACAGAGCCGTCTGGATCATGAGCAAAGAGGAACAACTTTATTGGTTAGAACAGAAACTTTACAACCTTGCTTAAAGACGAGCTTAACCATTACAGAGCATGCACATACATTTCCAGTTTTCCCATGCTTTTATTCTCAAAAGAACCACACTTAAAGGTGTATTTGTTAACAGTCAACAGTGGCACATTCATCAATATTGTGAGCGTTAGGACCCATGCGCTAGCAAGTTGGCCTGAAATGGGAAAGGCTGGCAATCATTGTTTCACTGCAAAATACATAGTCAGAATCAGCAAATGCCTTCTTCTCCAAGGAGGACAAGGCTGTCATTCTAACGTGGGGATCCTGGAAATAATATGGCTGCACTTTGGTTCACTTGATAGAAAAAAAATACTTTTAAATCCCTCAAGGGAATTCCTTTAAATGTCCCAGCCTGCCTAAGAATGCTCTCAGGTAGGGCCCAGTCTACCAGCCACAGCACTGTCTGTAGTGATAAACCAGATCAGGGAGTGAATGCTGTCTATGGTGCCAGATCCTTAGATTTGTAGTGCCGGCTTGTTCAAAGGGGATGTTGAAGGCCTAGGAACTAGAGCTCTGTGTTAAAGCCCAATCTAGAAAAAAGATCAGTTCTAGGACAGGTTTCCTTTAACTTTTGGTGGTGTTACCAAGTTGATTGAGAAAGATTTGACTGGGGCTGCACTTGCCCCATAAAGCAGGTCATGGCAGTGGACAAGCTCCATGCGTAGGAGAGCCTTTTTCACCCTAATACTATGGTTTCCTGGGACACTATCAGGACTGTGTGAAGAACTGAACTTTTCACTGCAATTTAACCTAAAACAAAAAGAACCATCTTTTAGGTAGGAATAAAATAGTTCTGTTTTCTTCTTAGTCTCAGAATTGCTCTGAGAAGGAACAACATTCAAGAACTGGAGCAACAGAGCAACAAACAAGAACTTTTCTTCCATCTGTTTTCCACCTCAGATTGTCATAAAGTTTAAGAATATGCAATTGAAACAACTGTATATTGTATATCTGCCACCATTACATGAGCTGATGTGGCCAGGTGTTCCTATCCTAGAAAGGCCACAGCTGCTGGACCAGCCAAAGGAGACTCTGGGCCATGGGATTCACTTGGGCCTTCAGTGAGAGATCCATGCATTTTCCTAAGCCATTCCTTCAATGGGGAGCCACAGCCTTCAGGATAGGCTATTTGCCCAATTGCCAGACGTGAAAACCAGCAATCCAGACACAACATCTGCTTTACTGAGGTTTAGATTTAATATACTGGCCCACATTTAGTCCATGATAGCATCCAGAGACTGTTCCAGCATCTGCAAAGCCCCAACTTATTCCAATGACCAAGAGAAGTAGAACTGAGTGTCTTCAGCATACTGATGGCATCTACCCCCAAACCCCTAATGACTTCACCCAGTGGATTCAGACACAAATAGCATGCGGAATAAAATGGCCGCTTGGCACCCCACAGCTGCCATGGAGGTTTTCAATCTGTTATGTACCTAGATGAATGAATAAAGAAACCCCAACTTTACCACTAAAGTACTGCTTTGGGCCCTTATCAGAGATGAACCCAAAGCATTAATCCATCTTGCAGGATTCAGTGGCTTTGTGGTCAGTTTCTTTGGCTGCCTTAAGGACAAATTAGCAGATGCCCTTCTCCATGCACATTAAAGAAAGGAAGAAGGGTCTCTCCCATGAATGAGGCTCCAGAGAATGTGTAGAGATGGTCTCCGGTATCTGCATCATAAAAGGCCACCTGCCCCCCAGGACAGTTCAGAGACACTCGGATCTTCTTCAGTTCTCTGTTTGAAGACAAAGCTGGGTAGCAAGGATGGTTGGTAGCCTTGTACTGACCTCCCCACTTCCCTATAGCCCAGATCCCTCCCTCAGGACCATAGGCAATGTCACCCTTTCTCTTCACCGACTTTCTAGAGACTCCTGCAAGCCACTGTTTCTCCCTTCCCACACTGATTTCCCAGAAATATCTGCCTGCAGTGAATTCTTCACATCCCAGCACACAAACAGCTTTGTTGAACCTCTCCAGATTGTCAGGCAGATCTCGATATTGGGCTCCACATGTTACGCTTTTCTTATCCCCAGATAGGATCAGTTTGGGATGAGCTGTGTCTGGATCCAGAGTTACATTTGCTGTTGGGGTTGGAGGGAGAAAATGAAGAAAGGAAAAAGAAGGATCATCAGCTGGGTGAATTACTAAGATACTGACTCTATTGCTGTTATTGTTGTTGTTTGCCTTCAAATCATTTCCAATTTATGATGACCTTATTGCATGGTTTTCTGAGGCTGAGAGTGTGTGACTCACCCAGTGGGTTTCCATGCTAGAATAGAGATTTGAACTCAGGTCTACACAGTCAAATCGATGCTCAAATCACTATGCCACACAGACTCTATGCACACTCATAATTTCAGTTCACTTTCCAATCAATAGGACTTTCATACACTGCAATTATTATTAGTAGTAGTATATGTTCTCCTCCCCCCCCTCTCCATATAGGCCCCAAAACTGCTTATCCTAGTCAGCATGACCAACCGCCAGGAATTCTGGGAGATGGAGTCCAAAATATCTGGAGGACCAAAGTTTGGGAACCACTGAGTTAAGAGCCGATAGCCTGTTTAAATAAGAAGGTCTTTCCCTACTGGCAAATAGAAAGCCGGGAGGGCGCCATCTCGGCCTTCCTTGGCAGAGAGTTCCACAGCCTGGGAGCAGCCACTGAGGACTTTTTTCACACGGGGACCTATGTGCTTCCATCCCAAAAATAGTTAAAGTTTTGGCATCTTTGAAAAGCAAACAAATTTGCTAATGCTTATCACACACAGAGCACAACAAGGGGTTAAAAGCACATTACTTCGGCAAGAAAGTGGGTCAAATGCGAATTTGGGTTTCAGACGGATTAGGACAAATGCTGTTGCTAGCTTGGAAATAACTTTTTGGTGCATGATCCAAACTGTCATTTGCACAAATGCATCCACACACATGGTCCAGAGAGGGAAGGGAAACTGAGGAGGAAATTCCTCCTTGCCGCAGAGGAAGGTAGGCTGAGGTTTCCCTGTGCAAATTCCATAAAACCAGACACAAACACACACACTAGAGAGAAAGAGGATGGGGCTGGTCCATAAACCTGCCTGGTTTCAGCAAGGGCTGAACGTCCCAGATGCTCCTTTTCCAGGACATATCCTCCATTTTTCCCACTTGTACAGGAAGAATACCACAATGTCCTCTCTCTCTGCCTTCTCCCACCTGCTGTTCTCTTAGAGGCTGCTTAAGGCTCCATTAGAGGAAGAGACCAGCCACATGAGGGAAAGAGATGTGTGTGTAGGTGTGTGTGTCCCTTTAAGAACAAGCCTGCCTTCCTCTCCTTGGCACAGCAAGGAACCATGGAAATCTGGGAACAGGGAGAATCCGAGACATGGTTTTCAAATAGCAGCTATTATGTAAAGAGAACGAATTTGTGAATGAACTGGACTTGAAAATACTGTATTTTTGCGAAAATGCTTATTCCTGGATTCACCTCACTTTCTGTCTGGAGTCTGACCAGTTTGTGCACAACATCATCTGAAAAGCAACTGCAAAATTGTCCCTAATGCCCTGGATGACCCTGCATTGTGACCAGTTTAACCTTCCAATTTTCCCTGTGTGAAAAAGGTCCTGAGAAAGCTCTCTTCCAGGTCTCACACCAAACATACCAAGTGGAGTTGGGACCAAGAGAAAGCCCTCCTGTGAAGATCTTAAAATCGGATAGACTCATATACGGAGATATGGTCTTTCAGATAGCCTGAGCCTCAACCATATAAGCAGTGGAGATTTTCCTCTCCTTCTTCCAGACTTTTCCAGAATCACACACCTACTTTCTTAACTGTGACCCACGTTATGTAATTTATGTTTGGAAAGTATTTACATCACTTCTTTTTTCTTATTCTTGGATGGTAACATGAGTTGGAAGGAGGGAAGGAAGGAACCACTGCCACCTCCAGCAAACTCGTTTGTGCTTTGAGTACATGTGGATGGAAGGAAAAGAAAAGGCCAAAGAGGAGAGGATTTACACTCTCTTAACTGAAGGTGCTTCCTGAGGAGGCTTTTGTGGTTCAATAGGTTTGTTCTATTCACAGTAATCCCAATGTCTATGTATGGTTGTGAAAGCTGGAAAGTGAAGAAAGCGGATAGGTAGAAAATTCAACTCATTTGAAATGTGGTGCTGGAGGAGAGTTCTGCAGACACATTGTGGAGTGCCAAAAAGACAAATACTGTAAATGGTCCCAAGAGTAAATCAGGCCTGAACTCTCCCTAGAAGCCAAGATGACTAAATGGAGACAAATCATGAGAAAACAGGATTCACTAGAAAAGATAATAATGCATGTAAAGGTAAAAGGAAATAGGAAAAGAGGAAGATCGCATTCGAGATGGATAAACTCAGTCAAGGAATCAGCAGCCCTGAGTCTGAAAGATCTGAGCCGGGTGGTTGATGGGTAACTGGTGAATTAAGAGTTCGTTCATTCACTGGGTCCCTATAAGTTTAAGTTGACTTGATAACAGTTAACAAAAACAAAAACAACAATTCACAGGCATTTACAGATAGTACAGACAAAATACATTTTAATTTCCCCATTGTTTCTTCCTTTTTCTGTGTCTTTTTTCTCATTAAAAAAAAAGATCCATGAAGGAAAAGAGAATTGGTAGACAATTCCTTTCAAATGTGTGCAGATGTGCTTTGGAAGTAGTGGAAATTGAAAAAGAGGGGAGAGCTTATGACCCTTACTCATAATCTCAAACATCATTATAGGGCAGGAGTCCAATGATACCTTTGGATATTGGTGAACTGCAAACACCATTAGCCTTGGGAAATTATCACAACGGCAAAAAACAAAACAAAACAAAACAAAAACAGGAGCACAGTGGAATGCTACAGTCAATATCGCATGATCACGGGATGATTATCACACAACGTTTTGTGAAGTCACGATTATCTCATGATTATCCCATGAATAAAGAGGAATTCTAGTGCTGCTTTTTATTTTTGGGGTTTTCAGTGAATAAAAAGTTGTGCTAGAATTCCTCTTTATACATGGGATAATCACGACATTACATCACATTATGTGATAATCATCTTATGATCGCACGATATTGACATGTCTTTTTTGCCCGTGTGATAATCTCCTTAGCTAGTTTCTATGATTCTATGCTTCTATGAGGATTGTAATGAAGTAGAGTTGCAGTCCAGCAGCATCCAGAGGGCTCCATAATTCCTATGGCTGCTTCAGAATTACTGGATCCCCCCTCCTCCTCGGCCCCTTTGATGGTTCCAAAGTCTGTGGAACAGAACTCTTGGACCCCAATGAGACATTAACAGATAAATTAGTAACCAGTCCTCATCCCTGCTATGATCATCCATCAGAAATTTACCTTTCTGCAGCTGTAGTCCAGGTATCAGAGCATCTGGGTAAAAGAAATACAGACACAAATTAAACACTACACAGCAATCCCAAGAGAATTCCTTTTACAAAAATATACATTCATTCCCTAGCCTTTATTGCTTCCTTATTGCAATCCTTATTCCTTATATATTATGTGTCTTTCCATCCTATTGCTGTTTTGCATTTTGATCTTTGGTGGAAGGCACAATTTCATTCACATTCTCATTGTTGCTTTGCATTTCAAGCATTGGCGGAGGGCACCTTTTCAATGACATTTCTGTTAATTAAAAGTGCCCTCTACCAATGACTAAAATGCAAAGAAAGACACAACACTGTGTAATAAGTACTTCCAAAGATGCTATTATCCTGCTGTAATTTTGTGCATTATTAGTGATAAAGTGGCAAGCATCTAAAAGACTGCAACCTATACCACGGAATTGTGTTTGGCAGGTTCTTCAAAGGGTTCTGGCTGACTCATAGGTTGGGATGCAGAAGGAGTACATTAGGAGAAACTCAAAAGTTAAGACCAACAAATGGGGCAAGGAGGGAGGTCCCAGCTATCTCCAATCCAGGTATTTTCCACTGTCAGACAAACTTTGCTTCATATTTAACTCTAAAAAAATAAAAATAGAAGCTTCTATACAGAACAGCTAAACAGATGTTAAAGCCAGATGGATCAAATAGAGTAAGGTGGCTTACAGCAAACCTTTGTTATCCACTGAGGCTTGGTTCCAAGACCCACTATGGATACCAAAATCTGGGGATGCTCAAGTCCCATTAAATACAATGGCACCGTAAAATGGGGTCCTATATAAAATGGCATTTATATTTTTTTTAATGTTTTCAAGCCGTAGATGCTTGAATCCATGGATAAAAAATCCATTGATAAGGAGGTATTTAAAAATGACAAGTCACTAGTCTCTTTCCTACTAAACAGTTAGCACCATGACTCCACATTCACTGTCTTGGTTCTATACTTTGGAAGCTTGTGCTTTATACTTTAATGAGATAAATGTAATTCTCTGCCAGAGAAGCCTAGTGCCTCACCAAATTACAAATCCTAGGTTTCCAAAGGAGGCAGCCAGGGTAATTAAAGTGGTATCAAAGGGCTAAATCCTGGTAGCCATGAAGGGCTGGTCCCAGTAAGTAATACCAGACAACAGGAAAGGTAAACAGCCCAGCTTGCTGCTGCCTCCAGTTTATGCTCCTCTGCCAAGAGAGTCATGAAGGCATGAGGTTGGTCACTTTGGGAGGACGACTGAGGTCTGAGCCAGCCTGCTGCCTTTGCTTACTTTTGTCTTAACATGAAAAAGTGCAGTATCCCCCATCATGAGAGGCACATGGCTTTGTGCGGCCAGTCCCCCACTTTTCACCATAGAATCACAAACCGGTTGGCTGCTGGATGGGGCAAGGATGGAGAGGGCTGCACAGGGACCAAGCCTCCATCTTGGAGGAGGGAGGAAGAGTGGGAGGGCAGGCAGGGATAGCTGGGCAGTAGTGCTGCCTGCCTCCTTTGCTGTTTCACCCAACCTGGGGTTCGCTACTGTCCAATATTTTGCATATTCACACAAAGTCTGGGAGCATATCCCCCACAGATACAGGGGGCCATACTCTACTAGTAGGTGCTACTTACAGATGAGCCCTCCACACCATACCTATGTGATTCTCAGACCTTTCACTTGCAACACACATTCCAAGGTCAGAAATGTTCACCAAAAGCAAGTCGATCCAAGGAGGGGTAGATAGAAAATCATAATTCTCAGCTTATTCTTTCCCCTTAGGGGGGAAAAGGCACAAATCAAGACTTCAGCTTTTCACAAGGTGGTAGAATTGAGAGGAACAATTGTAACATGATACTAATATCTGTGAATAAGTGCTGTAAAAAGATTACCCCCCCCCCAAAAAAAAGGGGGGGGGTACTGCCAAGATTCATAATTCAGCTCTGTGGTGAAGCCAACATGGAGAACTGTCATCAGTCATAACGTTACAGTGATCTGAGGTGTATAAATGCATATAATACAGGAAAGAGAGGGATATATGGAAAGTTCTGACACTGGACCACTGCTATTTAATATTTTGTGAGTATTATGGAGATAAGAACGAGCAGTGAGCTTGTGGATGGTAAAACCTGGGCAAACTCATTGAAGTTGGGTGAATGAGCATCTGATGAAACAATGCTTCAACATAGGCATACATAGATACAAGGTAAAAGCAAAAAACTCTAACTTCAGATATACACTACATACAGATTGTCTTTTTTGTGTTGACCACATCTCCCTCCCTACAATGCCACAGAACAACACTGTATCCAGGGTACGAGGGACAGAAAGCCGCACCTAGGCTACCAAAACTGAGGCTCTTTTGCTGCTATTGCTATTAGTATCAACAACAACAAAAATATTGCATAGTGGGCCTGGTTATCCACTTGGTTTTTGTTTCAGAACTCACCATGGATACCAAAATCAGTGGATGCTTAAGTCCCATTAAATACAATGGCAAAGTAAAATGCTATAAAATGGTAAAATCAAGGTTTGCTTTTTGAAATGTATACATTTTTAGAATATTTTCAAGCCATGGATGGTTGAATCCATGGATAAAGAATCAGTGGATGTGGAGGGCAGCCATATTTACATCTTCATTTTTGAACTAAGGCAGTGACAAGAGTAAATCCTACAGACATTTTTCCTTACCTTTGAATTGCTTCATAACATTAACTAAAAGAGGATTTATATCACAAATGTCCCAGAGTTTCCACCTCAGTTCTACAGAAAAAGCCGGTGGATTCTCAAATGACACCTTCTCCTCACTCCTAGTAGAAATAAACAAGATTAAAATAGGTTAAATTACCACCTATCCAATCCATAATTTGAAAGCGGAGCAAAATAAAGAAACTGAAGGGAAGGAGAACAGTACAGAATGACAATTGCTATCAGGTTTTTGAGTCCAATGACATTTATTACTGTTGTGTGCCTTCAAGTTATTTCTGAACCTACATTTTAAATTTACAGCGCTTTATAAATAAAGGTTAATAATAATAATAATTTAGGAGTAAAGGCATTTCTTGCACTGATGCCGCATGACCCCTCCCTGCATCTTCCCTCAAATAAGGCTCTGCCCATTTGAGCTGCCTGTCTCCAGACTTAGGGGGAGGCGCTGGCTGTCAGAGAGGCCGAGACAGATGGCTCCTTGACTGGACCAGACCACCAGGCAGGTGGGCACTGGATGGTGTGGGCATTGTGACTGGTTGGGGACAGAAACCTGCAGTATCCCACCCCGCCAGCCCTGGCAATAACTGAGGCATTGTGGAAAGGGCACACATTTGTGTGTGCACACTCCTCTTTTCTTGGTGCTTTGGCCAGTTGAGACAAGCCAGCCAAAGCATGAGGAGTAGGCAAGAAGGGTGTACGCATGTATGCGCTTGGCCCTCTTCCCCCTTCTTTGGGTCTGGAGCACCAGGATAGTGAGGAAGGAGAGAGAGCATGCACTCGTCCCCCTTTCTTGGTTGCCTTAGTTCCCTTCTGAGAAATGTTGGGGCTCACACATACCCCTGCGGTGTGAGGAGGGAACAATCAGGTGTCATCCCTCCTCTGTGGTGTCACTTGGTGCAGTCTGCACCCCTCGTGATGCCACTGGTAGAAGTAGAAAGTTCCTCACAACCTCTCTTTGGATTGTGAGAAAAACCTAAAGGAAATATGCTGTGGAAAGATGGTCAGGAGCATGACACACCTGTAGCACCTGGTCCTTTGTGACTGTAGGTAGCCCAAGAGTGTTCCAATGGTTCACTCCAATGGGACTGAATGGAGCAGTCATTGCAGATGTTGGTACTAGAATGAACCATCTGAGGAATCTAAATAAGCAATCAAGACATGAATTGCACCATAACAGCTATTGGGGCTTTGCTTTGCTGAGTGATAGGCACTTGTGTCTTTCCTTTGCAATATAACCTATGTTAAGGTTAAGAGGTGATAAGATAGCCATGTTTAAATATTTGAAAAAGTGCCATATTGAAGATGGAGCAAACTTGTTTTCTGCTGCTCCAGAGACTAGAGCAATGGATTCAAGCTATAGAAAAAGAGATTCCATCTAAACATTAGGAAGAACTTCCTGATGGTAAGATTTTGTATTGATTCTGCATTTCTGCATGGCACTGGATGCCTTTTGGAATCTGGATGCCTTCTGGAATCTCTTCCAACTCTATGAGTCTATGTGCTACAACCAGAGTTCTCAAAGGATAATCCAATTTTGATGCATACTTTACAATCCAATCATTATGTGGCACTAATGGAAATGAATAAGCTCCCCTTACCTCTGCAAGATAGTTTTCACATCCTAGAGGGGAAGAGAGAGAAAGAAAAGTGAACTGAGGCCCCATTCCCACTTGCCCATTTCCCCGAGACAGAACTGGGCAGATCTGGTTGCCCCCATATTGAATCTGCTCGGAAAGAAGTGCCCACTACCCTTTACCTTGATCTGGGCAATTTGCCCTTCCGGAGTTCACATTTGCAGTACTGCTTTAAAATGGAGCCTCCTTGTTGTCAATCAAGTTCATTTC
The DNA here is from genome assembly GCA_023333645.1 of Sceloporus occidentalis. Lineage (NCBI taxonomy): Eukaryota > Metazoa > Chordata > Lepidosauria > Squamata > Phrynosomatidae > Sceloporus > Sceloporus occidentalis. Next base: position 14,466,075 of record JALMGF010000001.1, read on the forward strand.
CACTTTCGTCAAAGGTGACATATCCTATGGCCATTGGCCAACCGAATGGGTGCTTTTCCCCCTCCTTTTTAAAAAAAACTGGCGGTAGTTTGCGCTAAAATGACCCCATTCTGGGATTTTCTTGGCAAGATTGGTTCCGAGGAGATTTGCCATTGCCTTTCTCCTGAGGCTGAGAGAGTGTGACTCCCCCAAAGTCAGGGGTTTTCACAGCCTTCCCTCTAGCTTCCCCTTCGCTTCCAGCCCAGCATTTCCTTCTCTTTGGAACCTCTTCCTTTCCCTTCAAGCCCAATGCTACCTCCGAAGCCCTTGTCTCTCCCTCGGATGCTAGCCTCTTGCCTCCCCTTCGCTTCCAGCCCAGCATTTCCTCCTCTTTGGAACCTCTTCCCTTCCCTTCGCTTCAAGCCTAATGCTACCTCCGAGGCCCTTGCCTCCCCCTTGGATGCCAGCCTCTTGCCTCCCCTTCGCTTCCAGCCCAGCGTTTCCTCCTGTTGGAACTTCTTCCCTTCCCTTCCCTTCAAGCCCAAGTCTACTTACATTCTTCGGCTAGTGCTGGAAGCACAGAAGAATATAATCACACATGAACAACACCCTACAAGTATATAAAGCCTCTAACAAACAAGATCTTCTTTTTATACTTTGCAGCCTGACCTCTTCCTCCTTGTCACATGTCTACTTGGAAGGTTTTTTTAGCAGTACCAGCATTGGGAGGATGGTGAAAGAAGGTGGACAGACATAGACCTCTGGTATCAGGTCACAGCAGCGTGTCTGCAGTAAACAATGTAATAAGGCTTGAGCTGGGAAAACGGGATTCTACTTTAGCTGATGCTACTCTAGATGTGTTTGCCTGCTTACAACAGGTAAGGTAAACAGCAGCTGCCTCCAGAATCCCTTACTGAGCATGCGTAAACAGCGAAACAGCAAAAAAAGTAGATAAGCCTTCCTTACCAGCAACCAACACATTAAAGAACAGATCTATACACAGTTGGCAAATGGAAATCATAAAAGAAGTAGACACTAGTAAAGAAAGAAAAAATATCCCTGGAACCCAATCCTAATCTTTCTATGTTATTTCTGTCTCCAATACTAAATTCTCTGTTAAAGAAGAAATGCCAAAGAACAAACTGATTTTGTAAAATGTATGTTGTTCTGGGCAGCAAAAGCAGCAAAGACAAGTAGCTAGGGTTCCCTGGTAGGTTGCCTCATTGTCCTGTCTGATCTGTCACATACTTATTTTTGCTCTTTTATTTAAATTAACCTCAACCATTCCTTTTCATTCTCTTTCTTAGCAAAGTAGATATAGGTTATCAAAACATCTTTCTATTTCTCAAGAATGTCATTTTTCTAATAAATGCTTTCTCTTCACTTGTGATTGTGTTTTATTCCAGGAACCAGCATCCTGGCAAACCAACAATGCATAAGCTCTTTCAACTGAAGGATTGAGGACAATGAAGAAAACTACCACAAAGGAAGGATGGGGAGATCATTGGCTGCATTTCACCAAAGGAAGTTGCTGAGATCTGGGTGAAGGGGTCTATGTTGCGAGCAAAGTAGGGTGCTTATTATAGTTTTTATGGGTTTTTTGGGCTATGTGGCCATGTTCTAGAAGAGTTTATTCCTGACGTTTCGCCAGCATCTGTGGCTGGCATCTTCAAAGAATGTTAGCATAGAAGAGAGCTGGATACACACACACACACACTGTGTGTCACAGTAAATGGTGGCTGTATGATGGAAACCATGCATGGATGGCGCTAAGAACTTCACACAGAAACTGGCAGTCCACATGATGGTAAATGTAACTGCAGGAAAAGAGATTCCACCTCAACATTAGGAGGAACTTCCTGACAGTAAGGGCTGTTTGACAGTGGAACTCACTCCATTGGAGTGTAGTGGGGTCTCCTTCCTTGGAGGTCTTTAAACAGAGGCGGGATAAACATCTATCAGGGATGCTTTGACTGAGATTTCCTCTATGGCAGGGGTTGGACTGGATGGCCCTTGTGGCCTCTTCCAACTCTATTATTCTATGATTCAATGTACAATCTTGTTCATTTTGGAACCTCCCATATGTAACACAACCAGCTCTCAGTACATCAACCTGAGTCTCTTTATTCCTTTTGTGAGTGGAGGTGATGTTCCAGGTTTGGAAGCCAACTTTGCTCTATAGAGCTGCTTGGTCTCGTTTAGCTTTTCTTACCTGCAGGAGTTCACTTGCCGGCTGTTGCTTCTTCTCCTCCATTTCCTGGATAAGACTTTCAAGAGAGGAGAGTTCCCCAGATAGCCTGGCCAGATATTCGTCTCTTTTCTTTGAAACTTCCTTCTTCACCTCTTCCATCCGAGACAGCAGAAGCTTTTCTTGCTCTTCCAGAAACTGATGTAATAGTCTAAATTCAGCCACTGTCTTTTCCATCTCTGCTTCTGTTTGTTTCTACAATAAGCAGATGGAGAAAAGGATGGTGATGATTAGTCGCCACCATGTTTGTGAATGGTAAGTTTGTCTTGGTCAATTTAAACAGTGTCAAAAGGTGTACAATAAGGGTGAGGAGTTGTTGCCTTTAGAGCAGTGATTTTTCAACCAGTGTGGGTTTAAAGTGAGTCATATTTAGTTTGTAATATATTTTTAATTAGGAAAATGGGAAATCCTATTTTGTCTTTGCTTTTTCAGAATGCTTTCTTAGCAGCATAGTATGACTTGTCACACATTCTGTAATAACACTAAGGCGCAATGATTAAAATAAATATTTGTTTCACAATACACACATGATATTATTTGTTTTACTTGACCTATATGAATAGTATTACTTTGGCAGGGAGATCCAGGCAAGATGACACAGCTTGTTGTGTTCTAAGGAACCCTGGTATACTGTCTTTTACATTGCATTTTTATCTTGTTTGCTTTTGCACTGGTTTGTTTCTATTTTTTTTTTTTTGTTCTCCAAAAGAAAGCAATGGTTTAAAAAAGTGCACAAGAACTTTTCAGACTGTGAAAATAGTCTTCCATAATCCCGCTCACCATGAGTTCTGTTGGGTAGGACTGCTGGAAATTATACAGTAGATGCTTGCTATCTGCTTGGATTTGGTTTTATGCTCAAATCTCAATATATATACAGTGGTGTAGTAAAATGGTGCCCTTTGTATAACATGGCAAAAATCAAGGTTTGCTTTTTGGAGGTTTTTTGTTTTTTAAAACAAATATTTTCAAGCCATGCATGGCTGAATCTGTGGATGCAGAATCCCTGGATACTGATGGTCCACTGTAGATCTAAAACATCTATAGGTCCACAGTGTCCTACATTGGTATGGAAAGGTTTTTTGTGGGAGGAAAGCAAATTTCAATTTTTACCAATATAGAATATCATTCAGAACTACATAAATTCACTTTCTAAATATCCTTTTTTGAAGCACTTATGGTATATCAGGCTACTGGAAATAACAGATATTCTAGCAAGCAGAAGTGCCTTGTTGCTATTGACTTTTCTGCATTTTATATTGCATTTTGTTACAGGTACCTGCTTCCTTCCTTGTAACAGTCAAACTTACTAATAAGTCTTGGCTTTCATTTTCTGTTTCAGATTTGTAAGTTAGACATTTTTCTCTTTCTTTCTTCAGAACCTCCAGAGAACTACTGATTAAATCCTAAAGAGAATACAGAGGTACAGGTTAGTTTCAGGAATTTATCATGTGACTTTTAAACCAGCATAAAATTTGGATTACAGTGCTTTTGGTTATACCTATCACACAACACTATCTCCCTATTGTTGCTGCCTTGTCCTCCAAGTGTGGTTAGTCTGCACCTTGCCATTAGTGGGGAAAACCTGTGAATGAGTTCCCAATTGCGCTGGTACAGCAGAAGTCAAGTGTAGTAAATTACTCCTATGGTAGTTCCATGATTGGGTAGTCATTTGGTGTCAGTGTCGCCTTCTCTCCGCATTCCCCCTCCCGTTCACTATTCCACAACAGCCCATTTTGGTTTTTTTTTTTTAAACTTTATTTAATTTTTAATTTTTTTTTAGGGCAATAGCACCTGGTTGTGCTATTGGAGAGCTGTGTAGTAGGGAGTGTTCCCAAACTGGTATGTATGCATTTTGGAGTTTATCAGACAAGGGAAATTGGAAGTATAATCCAATGGCAATTCGAACGCAATCATGGGCTTTAATGTTATTGTGTGATAGACTACCACACACAATTTCGGGCAATGGGAAATCAGTCCAAGCGCAATCATGGGGTTTCACGTTATTGCGTGATAGACTACCACACACAAATTCGGGCCATGGCATGCTATTTTTGGGCAATGGGAAGCCAGTTCGAATGCAATTTACATTCACGCAGCACTTAAAGTGGTGTCAAACTGCATTATTTCTACAGTGTTTGTTGCTATTTTGGGCCTTGAAATCATTTCTGACTTACGGGCTGTATCTGCATTGCAGAAACAATCCAGGTTGACATCACTTTGACGGGGGAAATCGGGGGCGGTGAGATATATATCCTGCAAACTGGTGCGATCAAGCTGAAGATTTCCAGAAGATGTTGCTCTTATCCAGGATTTAACCCATGAAGAACCAGCAATGCTCCAGCAACAAACTATTCCAGGGACTTCCCCATGAATAGTTTGTTGCTGAAGCATTGCTGGTTCTACATGGGTTAGTCCTGGATAAGCGCAATGTGTCTGAAAATCTTCAACACAATAGCGCTACTTTGCCGAGAGGATACCTTTTACTCTTGGCTTTTCTCCTTGGCCCCCATATGACGAGGCTGAGAGGATAACTTGCCCAAGGTCACCCAGTGAATTCCCATGGCTGAGCTGGGATTTGAACCCTGGTCCAGAGTCATAACCCAAAACTCAAAACACTACACCATGGTGGCTCATGGTGTAGATGGTTTATACCATGAGCCGCCATGGTCTACGGTGTAGATTCACCCAAACTCCGTGGTCATGTCTTACCTTGTACTCTTGAGAAACTTCTTCCACAGGAACCACCTGGTGATCTCGATGTTCCTTGGACCTGTCGCACACCACGCAGATGGAGGTCTCATCCTCCTTGCAGAAGAGCTTCAGGGGCTCCTGGTGCTTATCACAATCTCCCTTCCTCTTCCTCGTTTGGCGGCTGAGTTTCTGGGTGATTTCTACAAACCTAGCCAGCTGCCAATTGGGGATGACATTCCTTTGCTGGATGGCTACTCTGCATTGAGGGCAGGTGGCCTCGTCCTTCAGCTGCCTCCAGAACTGGGTCAGGCAGTCGTGGCAGAAATTGTGCCCACATTCAATGGTCACAGGGTTTTGCAAATACTCCAGGCAGATGGTGCACAGAGCCTCCTCGCAGAGGTCCTGGAAGTGATCCTCAGCAGCAGCCATGCTCTTGCTGTCTTGCAACCAGGCCAAAGTTAACTTTCAGAAATGAAGCACTCACTACAAGTTGTGAAGAGGGGAATGCAATGGGTTGGAGGAACAGGTTCTGGATAAAAAAGGAAAAAGAAGATATGAACACAGGGCAGAAACCATATAGAGCACATGTCTTATTTCTTCATTTAAACTGATGTGTGTTATACAGTGGGCCCTTGTTATCCGCTAGGGTTTGGTTCCAGGCCCCCCTGTGGATAACAAAATCCGAGGATGCTCAAGTCCCATTCTATCCAATGGCATAACAAAATGATGTCTTTTATATAAAATCAAGGTTTGCTATTTGGAATTTCTGCTTTTTCTGAATATTTTCAAGCCATGGATGCTTGAATCCATGGATAAAAATATCAGTGGATAAGGAGGGCCAACTATAAGTGATATTATGTGTTGTTAATCTGTTGTTGTTCCCCGCCTGAATCCATGAGGTGGGTAATTATTATTATTATTTAATAATAACTGAATACACTGTCAGAATTCAAAACAGCATTGAAGGCCAATCTTCTGGCAGGCTTATCCAGATCATTTTTTAAATTGTAGATTTTAAATGATGAATTTTAATGTGGATTGTTTAATATGTATACATCTTATAAATAATATAATTACTCTTACTTGCCCTTTTAAATTGATGTTTTTTAAATGATGTGTCAAGATGGGGAACAACAACAATAAGCAAACAAGCAACAATTAGCAAATAAAGAACAAGATGTTTGTTTGTTAATTGTTGTCGTTCACCTCAATCCATGGGAAGAGGTGGGTAAGAAGTTGCTGTTGCCTTGCACAGTATTCTTTCACACACCCATTAATTAATTAATTAATTAATTAATCAGTATGCCACTTTTCTCCCAGAAAGGGACCCAAGGCAGCTCACAGCTAAAAACATTTAAAAAAAACAGTACAGTAAAGTCAAAGTAATTTAAAAACAGTAGAAAACCACATAAAAATATGCAAAAGCTAAAAGGCACAATCAAAACACACAAAAGTACGATTATATATTAATAAAAATAAAAGCGTCTTAACTTGTTGAAGAAAACCAAGCAAGGAGGGAGACAGCTTTTAACCTTTCCACATTTAGTTGTGTTACAACTTGGAATTGAAATGTAAAGGTATGCTTCAAATGAAGAAGCAGATGTGCTCCTGGGCATTACTTTTTCCTTTTTCCACATAAAATTTGGTACCAGAGGCAGAAATAATGTGGGGCAGATGGGTTTCTTCCCTACCACCACCAAAAATTAAATTAAAGTAAAGTAAAATTAAATTAAAAAATCAGCGAACACCAATCACCATACAGAATCCCTTAATAATGTTTTTTGCACTAATGTTACTTGTCAGTCGTAATTCCCACATATCACTGAATGTAATGGCAATAGCTGTCACATAAACCACCAGCAAAATTAAAATTCCACCTTTACATTACGATATCATATGCACAGGATATGTATATTTAGTGCCAGCCAATCCTCCAGATATAATTCAGGGTTTTTTTTAGAACCATGAGGACTAAAAAAAAATAGTTTTGACCTGCTTTGCAGGAAGAAATTTCCAGGTCTTTTCTTCACCCAAATTCTTCAAATAAAGCTAAGAAAAAATTCCTCCATGAAACTGGCATCAAGCCCCTGATGCAAACTAATCTAGCACCAAATGGTTCCTCTTAAATCTTATTAAGTCCTATTAAAATCAACCATCTCCTATATTTGGATCCACTTATTAAATCATATTAAAGTCAAACACATGTGTTCCAAACCATGAAAACTAGAAAAAAATAATTTTAAAATTTTAATATAACACAAATAGACATTATCACTTCCAATACAACCTCTCATAAAACCTTTAATAAGCCTTGCATAGCTGTTATACTACAACCATATTTAAAAACATTATTATCATTATTAATTATTATTATGTGTGTTTATATTCCACCTTTCTCTTAATACAGGGACTCAAGGCGGCTAACAAGTCTAAAACAATATAATTCTAAAACACTATAAAACATGCAAAATACAAATTTAAAAAAGAATTAAACAATTCACACTATTAAAAAAAATTACATTATTCAAATTTAAAAGTTTAAAACTCTTTAACCATAACACATACAACTTGTTCTATCTATCTTTCTCAACTGTTTAGTATTATTTTCTTCTTATGTAGAATGGTATTTTTCTTTTCACCCAGCTTCATCATATTTGGCTATTTCTTCTTATCTCCCTCCCCCCTCTTTTTAAAAATCTAATTATTTCTTTCTTCCTTCATGATGATCACTAGAATAAAAAATAACTTTGTTGAAATTCTATCCTTTTTTCTTCTTTACTCATTACCAATCTCACTATTACCTTCTTATTATATACTCATTTTTCCAGCAGTATATAACTACCTACATAAATATATCTTTGTTTTTTCCTTTTAATGTCAATTTTGATTTTTAATTCATATATATATATATATATATATATATATATATTTCTTAGTCCCCTTTCATTCTTATCTGATATTTTATTTTATCTGATATTCTAGTTTCAAATAAATTGAAAACTAGAAACTGAAAATGCATTAAATCCTGGGGAAAGCAAGCTTTTATTCTGAATCATGATGATTAGGAAATTTACTCTTCTCCCCCCGCCTTCCAAAAATCTCTCAAACCTTTATTTGAAGCCACAATAAGGACTGGAAACTTAAAACAACTTCCAGGTCTTTTTTCACCCAACTTCTTCTAATAAAGCTAAGAAAGAATAGAGTACTTCCATGAAACTGACATCCAACTTCTGATGCAATTAATTAACCTGGCACCAATGGTTCTTCTTCAATCTGATTAAGTCCTATTAAAATCAACCATCTACTATATTGGGATCCATGAGGAGTAGAAACCTAAAACTTATTAAATCATATTAAAGACAAACACATGTGTTCCTTCCAAACCATGAAAACTACAATTTTTGTTTTAATTTTAATATTCTATTATAACACAAATGGACATTATCACACCCAAGACAAGCTTTCATAAAACCTTTCATAAACCTTACATAACAATTATATTACAATCATATTTCAAAATTATTATTATTATTATTATTATTATTATTATTATTATTATTGTTAATATCCCACCTTCCTCCCAGTACAGGGACTCGAGGCGGCTAACAAATCTAAAACGGTCCAAGTTAAAAAACACTATAAAACATGCAAAATACAAGTTTAAACAACAATTAAAACAATTAAAATAACATTACATTATTAAAATTTAAAGTTTAAAATTCTTTAAAACATAGTACATATAACAATTTATTCTATATAGTCTTCTCAACTGTTTACTACCATTTTCCTCTTATCTGGAATATATTTTTCTTTGCAATTTGGCTATTTATGTCCCCTTAAACCCTCCTTTTTTAAACTAAATATTTCTTTCTTCCTTCATGATTATCATTAAAATAATATTTAAAAAACTTTGTTGAAATTCTACCTATCCTTTTTCTTCCTTACTCATTACCAATCTCTCACCTTTACCTTCTTATTGTGCTCAGGTTTTCCAGCAGCATGTACCAACATATGTGTGTGTGTGTGTGTGTGTGTGTTTGTGAGTGTGTGTTTTCCTTTTAATTTCAATTTTGATTTTTAATTTTCTATTTTTTTTTCTTATTCCCCTTTAATTTTTATCGGATATTTTATTTTATCTGGTATTTGGTTTTCAAATAGAATGAAAACTAGAAATTTAAATCGCATTAAATCCTGGGGAAAGCAAGCTTTTATTCTGAACAGGTTTACTCTTCTCCCTGCCCCCCTTTTAAAGATCACAAACCTTGATTTAAAGCCACAATGAGGACTGGAAACTTGAAACAGCTTCCCAATATGAGGACTTGAAACTGATGGATTCCTAGCGGAAAACAACTTGCAGCCTGAAATATGGACACTGAGGGCTTACCTTCCCCCCTTTCAAACATCTCTTAAAACCTTTATTTTAAGCCACAATGAGGACTGGAAACATGGATCTTCTTAAACCCTGGGACCGCTTACTGCAATCTCTTTTTAAAAGTATTGTCTAATCTCACCCTCATCACCATTTCCCTCCCTATTGCCAAATCCAGTTTGAAACCATTGTAACTGCTGAGGAGTCCTAGGAACTGTAGTTTTGTGAGACACTGGCCTGGTATAGACCTCCCAAGTAGGCCATTTTTCCCCCCACAGGAAAGCCACAGCCGCCAAACCACACGGCTTCCCTGCAGAGAAAAAAGAACCCCCGAAAAGCGCTGTGCTTGTGACGCCTGAGTGCGCCGATGGTGCACTTGTGACGTTACAATGGCGGCACGATGTGCGGATACTATGTGTGCATCATGTCACAATGGCGGTGCCCGTAAAAACGGCGCGCCGCCATTGTGATGGCGCTGCGCTGTACTGGAGTTAGGGACCGTGTGGTTGCCGCCAGCACAGCGCATTTGGCCTTTCTGGACCGGGCCACTGAACCTTCTCTGTCAGAGAGAGAGCTATGGTGATGCCACAACAAGCTACAATTCCCATTTTCCATAGCACTGAGCCAGGGCAGGTAAAGAGGTTTCAAACTGGATTATTCCTGCAGTGGGTTTTGGACCTTACTTTAAAAAAAAAATAGTCCAGATTTAAATGCTGCTTTAAAAAGTTATTTCCATCTCAGACCTAAGTGTTGTGGGGAAGGACTGCCAACATATTAGGTGATGCATTCCAGGGTATGTACAATTTGCGGCCAAGTAAGTGACCCTGGGCATGTCACACACTCTCAACCTCAGAGGATGGTAATGGCAACCCCCTCTTTGATGAAACTTGCCAAGAAAACTCCATGATAAGGTTGCCTTAGCGTCGCCATAAGTCAGAAAGGACTTGAAGACACACAAGAACCACAAAAAAGTCGGCAAATGAGATGGGGAGTTTATCTCATGAATGTCCCAGAAAAATCGTGTAATTACGCTAAACGATTTCATACAACATCGCACAAAACCCGCCATTAGTCACAAAGAAGGATTAACGCACATCTTTTTACTTTGGGGATTTCAGCGACAATGCATTTCCGATATCACTTTATTTGTGCAATTGCGTGTGATAATCATTCACACAATTACTCACCATTTCCGCTTTATTTGCAGGATGTTTTAATTGCATTTTAATCTCTCTTTAATGCTGAAATTAGCTCCAATATGATAAACACCATAGGTAGTACATGGGAATAGGAGTCAGCGTGTGGTAGTGGTCTGAGTGTTGGACTACGAATCTGGAGACCTGGTTCGATTCCACGCTCCGCCATGAAAGTCAATGGGTGAGCTTGGGCACGTCACACTCTCTCAGCCTCAAGGGAAGGCAATGGCAAACCTTCTCTGAACCAATCTTGCCAACAAAACCCCAGGATAGGTTTGCCTTAGTGTCACCATAAGTGGGAAATGACTTGAATCCACACCACAAAAAGCAAGAAAGCCTCAAGAAAGAGCCAGTGTGGTGTAGTGGTTTGTGCACTGGAGTATGACCCTGGAGACCAGGGTTTAAATCCCTGCTTGGCCAGAGAAACCCACTGAAGAACCTTAGGCATGTCACACTCTCTCAGCCTCAAAGGGAGGTACTAGCAAAACCACTTCTGAATACATCTTGCCAAGAAAACCCTATGACAGGCTTCCCTTAGGGTCACCATAAATAAGAAACAACCTGAAGGCACACAACAACAACAACAATACCAATAACACCACTAACAGAGCTTAATCACACCTCACAACTCTACACACCAGGATACAGCCATCAACATGGGTATGTAAATGCAAGGTTAATATAATTATTATAAGCGGTAAATAATACATGGAACTAAATGATATGGAGATCTGGAGTTATTGGTTATAATCTGGTATAATTTATGACTCTTCACACATTAATCTTAATTACTCTTAATTTTGCTTTTGAATTGTGTTCCGTTTGTGTGCAATATGGTTGGAAAATCTTTTGCGAAATTACATGAAATACCTTGGATGACCCTGGATTAATCTTTGGTTAACCTTCCAATTTCATAAGGGAGTTGACATACCCTCTTGAGATTTAATAGACAAAACCTGGGACGTGTGGGCAGATTTGGGAGTGCTATATTTTAAAGGGGATATCCTCATACAACCCCCCTTTTAACTGCCAGGAATTTTCTTTTTCTCTTCTTTTTATGAGTGTGTTCATTCTTCTTGTGTACCTTAAGAAGTCATCTGGAGTCACATCACACAGGAGGTTCTGTTGGAGTGTTAGGAGAGGCTTTGCTTTTTCCTGACCCTGCTGGGAAGGGCATGACTCTGCCCCTCTCTCCTCCCCTTTCTACTACATTCAGTGAGTGCAAGCTACTTTTGCATCTTAAACTCAATTTGAAGCAATTGAATCATAGACTTGTAGAATCCTAGAGTTAGAAGAGACACAGAGGCCATCCAGTCCAACCTCTTGCTAGGCAGGAACTCACAAAGCTTCCCTGACAAATGGCGATCCAGCCTCTGTTTAAAGACCTCCAAGGAAGGAAACTCCACCACACTCCGAGGGAGTTTGTTCCACTGTAAAACAGCCCTTACTGTCAGGAAGTTCCTCCTAATGTTGAGGTGGAATCTCTTTCCTGGAGCTTGCATCCATTGTTCCAGGTCCTATTCTCTGGAGCAGCAGAAAGCAAGTTTGCTTCCTCCTCAATATGACATCCCTTCAAGTATTTAAATAGGGCTATCATATCACCTCTTCTTAACCTTCTCATCTCTAGGCTAAACATACCCTGCTCCCTAAGTCATTCACCATAGGGCATGGCTTCCAGACCCTTCACAATCTTCCAGGTGAGGCTTGACCAAAGCAGAACTGAGTTGGCACTATTACTTCCCTTGATCTAGACACTATACTTCTGTTGATGCAGCCTAAAATTGCATTGGCCTTTTTAGCTGCTGCATCAAGCTGTTGACTCATGTTCAACTTGTGGTCTACTAGGGCTCCTAGATCCCTTTCACATGTAGTCTCCTTAAGCCAGGTGTTCCCCATCATATATCTGTGCATTTCATTTTTCCGCCCTAGGTGCAGTACCTTACATTCCTCTGTGTTGACATTCATTTTGTTAGTGTTGGCCCAGCTTTCTAATCTATTAAACTCATTTTGAATTCTGATCCTGTCCTCTGGGGTATTAGCTACTCTTCCTAATTTGGTGTCATCTGCAAATTTGATTAGCATGCCCTCTATTCCTTCATCCAAGTTATTGATAAAGATGTTGAATAGCACTGGGCCCAGGACCAAATCCTAAGAGAGCCTTCTCTGTGGCTGCTCCCAGACTGTGGAAGCCCCTGCCATGCGAGGTCACGTTGACCCCCTCTTTGCTCTCCTTCCACTGGCAGCTGAAGACATTTTTAGGCAGGTGTTTGGTGGCTAGATTTATTTGAGTGCTGTTTTAATGTTTAATGTTTTATGATTATTGTTGTTTTGAATTAGGCTGTTTTTATGTAGTGTCTGCATTCGGAAACTGGCGGATGTCTTAATGCAGAAAGCGGTAGAGGTTTGTGGATGTAAACTGGTGGAAGTTCACCTTCAGAAGCCAGTTGACGGAAGTTGGTGGAAACCCACTGGCTGAACTTAAGCAACTCACACTCTCTCAGCCTCAGAAGAAGGCAAAGGCAAGCCCATCTGAACAAATCTTTCCAAGAATACCCCATGATAGGTTTAACTTAGGGCAGACCTGCACAACATACGGCCTGGAGGCTGCATGCAGCCCACCAAAGGATTTTGGGTGGTCCCCAAGGATTTGGAACAACTTCAAGGGTCTTCCGCCAATCAGCCTTCCCCTGAGTAGAAGGCCAGACAGCATAGGAGGTGGATGGGCAAATGTTTGCTCAGTAAAGCTCCTCCACCATTTGGCTTTCTCCTGAGGAGTGGGCCAAACTGCAGAGGAGGAGGAGGACGGGCAAATACTTGCCCCAAGGCTCCTCCGCTGCTTGGCTTTTGCCTGAGGAGAAGGCCAGATGGAGGATGAGGATGAGTGAACACTTGCAATGCTCCTCCTCTGAGGATGGAATTAATATAATATAATTAAGTAATATTAATTAAAACCTATCTGTGGCCCGAAGAAGTTAACCTGTTTTAATTTTGGCCCCTTCCTAGTGCCAAATTGTGCAGGCCTGACTTAGGCTCATCATAAATTGCAAATGACTTGAAGGCACGCCACAACAACAAATGTGGCTCAGGCTATTGTTTCATTTTTGTTGTTGTTCTTACACTCATGCCCTTTTTTGAAAAAGGGCAGTCCACTCCAGAGCCCAATCTGGGCCATCTTTTGGCTGTTTCCTGTGTGAACCATTTGCTAAAATAATAGGCACTCCCAGTCTCTGAAAGCAAAGGAAATGAAACTAGCTGTGGGCCTCCTTCTTGTGAAGCAGCAAGCATGGCAGCTACTCCTAGGGATGCCATTCAGGAGCTCTGTGAGGAAGCCACTTGTTCTCTCTGCCTGGATTATTTCACAGATCCAGTGACCATTGAATGTGGGCACAATTTCTGCCAAGGCTGCCTCACTCAGTGCTGGCAGCAATGGGACCAGGAGGTCTGCTGCCCTCAGTGCAGAAAGTCTTTCCAGCCCAAGAACCTTGTGCCAAATTGGCAGCTGGCAAACTTTGTGGAAATAACCAAGAAGCTCAGGCATCTAGGGGGAAAGGGGGCACCGGCCAAAGAAGTCAAGGGGGAAATCTGCGAGAAGCACCAGGAGCCTTTGAAACTTTTTTGCAAGACTGACCGAACTGCCATCTGTGTGGTTTGTGACAGATCTCTGGGGCATAGAAATCATGAGGTTGTTCCAGTGGAGGAGGCTGCCCAGCAGTGCAAGGTAGGAAATCACTGGACTTCTTGAAAGAAGTTGGTATAGTTTTGGATTCTTCTTTAAATGCTGGTTGGCGTTCTGTTAAGAGAGGGTTACGATGGCGGAGGTCCAGTTCATGCCATCGTAAATCACTTTGGGTGCATCTGCACTGCACAAATGATGCAGCCATGGCTACATCCTACAGAATCCTGGGATGAGTAGTTTTGTGCGGCATGTGTTTAACAATATCATCACATATGTTTGACCAGTATATATCAATAACTAAACATATATAAAACTATAAATATCACCTATAAAACCTGTTATCCTAAATCTCTGTATTATATTTTCAAACAGTTCATCCCCAACCACCCCCCTTTCTCAAGCCGCTGGCTATAGCCAAGATGGCATCAGCCCACACATATCAGGCTTGAGTGGGAAGCCTCCTTTCTCACAGTTCTTTTCAGCTTTATTACAACACATTAACCCTTACAGAACTAACTCAACATTTATACAATCCCAATTAACCAGAAACTGTCAATCCCATCTTTAAGTCAAATCAATTTCTGGCAGGAAAGCATTCAGTTATTCATTAACTAAATGTGCATCTTGACACTCTCTCCCTTTCTTTCCTTCAGCCAAATGTGAACATTTGTTTTCTCTTTAGAATCAGATCTGCATTAACCTGGAATTTATGAAAAAGGAGAGAGAGAAAATGCTGGCATATAAAGCTGAAACAGAAAAGGAATGCCAAGACTTACTTGTAAGTGTAAATATTACTGAGAAGGTAGAAGTGTAAATATATTACTAAGAAGGTGTAACTGTAAATATTACTGAGAATATTAATAAGAAATATTTAAGGGCAGGCTCTCCTTCTTTGGAGATCTTTAAATGTTGTACGGGCATCTTTCAGGAGTGCTAAAGTTGTGTATTCTTGCATGGCAGGGGATTGGAGCAGATGTGGCCATTCCAACACTAGGATTCTATGATTTTGAGAAAGCACTTGAACCAATATGTGGGATGACTTTCTTGGTGGCTGCGCCTAGGCTGATCAGGCCAGGCTAATCCCATCTTAGTTCTCTTTCCACTTGGTTCTCTTTCTCTTTATTAAACAGACATCTGGGATTTATTGGTTGTGCAGAATGTTTTTTATAGTGTGTGGGGGTGTGGAAATGAGTTGGTATTATTATTTCCTGTGATCAATAGAAGTATAGTGTCTAGATCAAGGGAAATAATAGTGCCACTCTATTCTGCTTTGGTCAGGCCCCACCTGGAATAGTGTATCAAATTCTGGGCACCACAATTCAAAAAGGACATTGAGAAACTGGAGCGTGTCCAAAGAAGGGCTACTAAAATGGTGAAGGGTCTGGAAACCATGCCCTACGAGGAGAGACTTGGAGAGCTGGGAGAAGAAAAGATTAAGGGGTGATATGATAGCCCTGTTTAAATATTTGAACAGGTGCCATATTGAGGATGGAGCAAGCTTATTTTCTGCTGCTCCAGAGACTACAAAACATTGGATTCAAAAGACAGGAAAAGAGATTCCATGTCAACATTGGGAATAACTTCCTGACAGCAAGAGCTGTTTGACAGTTGAATAGGCTCCCTTGGAGTGTGGTGGAGTCTACTTCTGTAGAGGTTTCTAAATAGAGGCTGGATGGCCATCTGTCAGGGGTGCATTGATTGTGTCTTCCTTCATGGCATAATGGGGTTATAGAATTATAGAATTACAGAGTTGGAAGAGACCTCAAGGCCATCCAGTCCAACCCTTTGCCATGCAGGAACACTAAGCAAAGCACCTCCAACAGATGGCTATCAAGCCTCTGTTTAAAAACCTCCAAAGAAGGAGATCACCACTCTCCAGGACAACGTCTTCCACTGTCTAAAAGCTCTTACTGTCAGAATGTTCCTCCTGAGACTTAGGTAGAATCTCTTTTCCTGTAATTTGAATCCATTGATCCTTGTCCTAGGCGGGTTACAGACCGCCGAAAAGTGGCGGCCTGCACCCGCCCCTTTCCCCACTGGATTGGGGCCTCAGTGGTCAGAGCGGCAGCCGCTGAGGCCCCAATCCACTGCTTTCCAGGCTGCGGGGAAGCAGCAAAAGGCCCCTTCCCCACAGCCTGGAAAGGGGTGTCCTTGGGGCTTCAAGCCCCAAGGACATCCCGCAGCGGCGGGGAGGAGGAGAAAGGGGCCGCTTGGCTCCTTTCTCCTCTGCGTCGCTGGCCGCAGTTGTCTGAAGGCTGCACCCAGTGACGCAAATGGCAAAAGGAGCTCCGTTTCGGAGCTCCTTTTGCGGCTGGGGAAGGGGTGCACTATGTGCCCTGGTGCGGCGTGACGATGTCACATCCGCGCCACCCCGTATAGAGGTGGCGCAGTCGTGACGTCGTAATGGCGGTGTGCGCTCCACGCATGCTAGCATTGGGGACATCCGGAAAGGACGCCCCTTTCTAACCCTAGAATGCGCGGAGCGCACACTTTTAGGCCTGTTTGTAACGGGCCCTAGTCTCTGGAACTCTGAAAAACAAGCCTGTTCCCTCTTCATATGACATCCCTTCAAATATTTAAACATGACTATAATGTCCTCTCTTAATCTTTCTTTTCATCACGCTAAACAATCCCAGATCCTCATAGGTCATGGCTTCCAGACCATTCACCATTTTCGTTGCCTTTTTCTGGACATGCTCCAGCTTCTCAACATCCTTCTTGAATTGTGGTGCCCAGAACTGGACACAATATTCTAGATGAGGCCTGACCAAAGCCTTCCCTTGAGGCTGAGAACATGTGACACCTGGCCCCCAAGCTCTGGGCAACCTCTCCCAGTGGTTTCAAGGAGACAGTAAAAAGCATATGGGACAAAACTGAACCCTGAGGGACCCCACTGGCCAGTGGCTAAGGAGTCAACTAGGGATGGAGCCACTGTAAAACACTACCTCCAAGCAGGGTCACCCAGGAAGGTAACATGGTTGATGGTATCAAAAGCCACTGATAGGTCCATCAGAACCAACAAACACACTTCTCCTGGTTAATTCCAGATATTGATCGTCCACTAAGGTGACTAAAGCTGTCTCCAACCCATAGACAGGTCTGAAGCCAAATTGACATGGATCCAGGAATATCCTAGCCTGTGAAGACACCATCATAGTCCTTCAAATACACTGTACTTGAGCTGCATAGGGCTTTGTAAGTCATTATCAGCACTTTGAATTATGCCCAGAGCTGTTATCATGCCTGGTGGAGTTGTTGCAACAAGGGATATGCGTGCTCCCTGTAGCCAGCCTTAGTTAGCAATCTGGGCATAGTTCTTTGAGCCAGCTGAGGTTTCTAAACAATGTTTTGATTTTATACCCATCTATTTATTGCAGAAGCAAATGAACGCAGAGATTGAGAAGACAGTAGCAAATTTCAGACAACTGCACCAGTTTCTGAAAGAACAAGAGATGCTTCTGCTGGCTAAGATGGAATTGGCGGTGAAGGAAATCATAAAAGCAAGGGATAAGGGCTGGATCAGAATTTCAAAGGAACTCTCCTTTGTTGAGAGTCTTGTCCAGGAGATGGAAGAGAAATGTAAACAACCACATATGCAACTCCTTCAGGTAAGATGATCAGAAACAGACAGGGTGCTCTCTAAAGGAAACCCAATGTCAGAATTTTTGTGTGCCTCTCTTATTTACAAAAAGAGTGAAGGGACTCAGTTTTGATGTACCAAGAACCAGCTTTAGAATACACAGGAGCATCCAAGAGGAAAAGGAGCAGTGAATTTACCTTCTGTCTAACATGGATGGAAACACTCGCCATTTTTGCCCTTCTGCTTGTGCAGGGGTGGGGAAATATGTGGCCTCTGGCCCCTCTTTTTGGCCTTTGAATCCCTCTTCCAGTCCCCCAAAGCCTCCAGTCCCCCTAATCAGATGAGGGATGGGTGGGTGCAATTTGGAGACAATTTTTACCCCCAAACCATGCGGAAAGCACTTCAAATGTGTGAAGATACCTCTCCTAGAATCCCCCATCACCATCAAAGTCCTTCTCAAAATGGCAAGAGAAAGTGATGCTACATCCCTTCCAGTTTCCATTCAAAGAGAGATTCTAAAGAATAAGCTCAGAGGTATTTTGGCATGCTGGGGGGCCTGTGTGTGCAGGGGGCCATGTGGGTGGGAAACTGGCCTTTGGCCCCTGGACAGCTGCCACACTAATGTGTTTTGGCTGAATCCCTCTAATCTGCTCTTTGTGTGGTGCTTATGGGCTTTTGAGGAATCTTATTGCATCACTCAGCCACGTAAAGATCCCCCCACAGATATATATATGTGAACATTCTGCCCACCGTTATTCTATTATGATACTATTATTTTTAGATGTTATTGTTGTAATTTTTAATGGGTAGAATTGTTTAATCCTTTAAAGGGGGGGATTGTATATATTGTAATTTTTAAGTAAGCAGAGAGAAAGTAGCATAGAAGTGTTCTTCTGCTCGCTTCTCTGCCTGACCTTGTAGCACTTCCATGGGGAGTTGGTTGAAAAGTGTTCCATTTGTCACACTGGAAAAATCCATTTGGCTAAAGGGATGCTTTTACAATCAGCTCCTATGGCTTTATGACACCACGTAAGTGCTATAGAAGCCATGTGGAGAAGCAAACAGAAAGACATTTTTTTGCCACTTCATCTCTGCTTACTTTTTGATCATTGTTGGGAACAGGAAGCTGAATTATATGGACTTCTTGTTTCATTTGGCTGGAGTTCTCTCATTTATTACTTTGGGGCTAGTGGATGCAGTATTACTGACAGCATCCTTCGTGTGTTCACAGATGGCATCCCACACATTTTCAAGGGTTACACTGGTTTCCAAAAGCACTTTCTTGCCATAAAGGAGAACACAAATTTTATTGGACTGAGAAGGAAATATGTAGCCCTACCTTGCCCCCAGCGTCATTTCCATTTTCCAGATCCCCCTCCTATAACATGCACCACAGCTCCTTTCTCTTGTGACATTTCACAATGCAGACAAAGGCCTCCTTAGGCCTCCTTGTATAATCTTATATCCATTCTCATCAGTCCTTGAATGGAGAGGGCTTGTGTAGAAGCATCATTGTTATTGTTAATTGGGGCTTTTAAGTGTTGTGTTGGAGGAAGGGATAATTGGTTTTATTCTGTATTTTTATTGTATTCTGTATTGTATTTCACTTTTGTTGTAAACCACCTCAATCCAACCGGAGAGCCGGGATAAAAATAAGATTTTATTATTATTTATTATTATTAGGTTGGGCCAGAGTGTGAATGGCATATGACAGCTCTTACTTCCATCTTCTTTCTTTCTTTCTGTTTTCCTCCAGGATGATAGAAGCATTTTTCTGAGGTAACTGGATCCCAACTGCTTTCATTACTGCTCCATAATGGTGAAAAGGGTCTGTATATTGCATACATGTCCAGAGGAGAGTGATCAAGATCTAGAAATTAAACCTTATGAGGAATGGATTAGAGAATTTGATACAGTTAGCCTAGAGAAGAAAAGACTGAGAGGTGATGTGATACTAGCCATCTTCAACTATCTGAAGAACTGTCACATAGGAGCGGGAGTGAATTTGTTATCTGCTGCTTCAAAGGAAACTAATGGATAACAATTTCAAGAGAGGAGATTCCAGCTAAACTTTAGAAAGAACATTCTGATTGTAAGAGCTATTTAAGACCACCTTGGAAGGTGATAGAGATAGATTCTCCTTTACTGTAGGTTTTAAATCAGAGATCTGATGGGCACATGTCAGGGATGCTAAAGTTTAGGATTCCCACATTGGCCAATTCCTGCATTGCACTAAATGAGCCTTGATGCCACTTCCAGCTCTGTACTATATGTCTATGATTGTCTGGTGTTATAACTTTTTTAGGATGATGGTAGGCACATTTGAAACTAAACAAACTGCAGTGAATGTCACCAACAAACAACTCCTGTGGGGAGCTTAGACACAGTCACAGATGATGAGTAATTTGCTCAAGAAAATGGGTTAAAGAAGAATCATAGGGTTCATTCCCACTACAATTTACTTCGAATTGCAGATCGAGTTAAATGTCTGTTGTACCCATTTGATGTTGGTTTCGATCCGATTCTGATCCAATAGAGTTCCTTAAAAGTGGGGTAAATGCAGAAAACCCGCTCTTATTTGACACTACTTTTCAAGATGTTCCCTTGAGAAGAACTGAATCACAAGCATGCTCAACAAGTGGAAACGGCTTTTGGATCAGAATCACATCTCACTGGAGGGGAGGGACTATGGCAGAGGGGTTAGCAGGGGCTCTTATTTTGGTCATCCACTGCCTGGCTTTGGAATATTAGCTATTGTAACAATGAGGAAGAACATCCTCACCAAGGCATGCCCCTTCCTGACTTGGTTGTTGTTGGTGTTTATGTGCCTTCAAGTTGCTTCCAATGTACGCCAACCCTAAGATGAGGTTTTCTTGGCAAGATTTGTTCAGACGAGGTTTGCCATTGTCTTCCCCTGAGGCTGAGAGCATGTGACATGCCCAAGGTGGGTTTCATGGCTGAGCTGGGAATTGAACATGTGCCTCTAGTTTTTCTGCAGTTTTTCTCTCAGGGTGCCATTGCTCCATTCTAAGGAATCCTGGAATGTGTAGTTTTGGGAGAGAATGTTAAAGACCCTATAAAACTACACATAGGATTCCATAGAATGGTGCTTTTTCTACTGTGTGGATGCACCTTAATTCTCTCTATTTTGCTCCACTCTGGAATTCTGAATTGGATGGGTACCCATTTACAGTAATCTTGTTTTTCTCCCCCAGCAATAAGGAAAAGGTGACATTTGCGTATCCAATGGCTTTCCCTCCAGAGCTGAAGTGGGAAATTTGGGACTCCCGTGAAATAAGTTCCTTTCTAGCTAGTGTCATGAAACAGTTCAGAGGTAATAAAGAATTTCTTGTATGCTGTTCAAAAGCAAAGATGACATGACTTTTATTTGGCCACCGCATGGTTTCCCACAGGATACAATTCCGTCGAGCATTTTTCAATCACTCGGAAGTACTGGCCAGCAAACAAACAAACAAAAACGCTACCTGAATCCAGTTTGTATGTGAAATTAGGATTCCTATTTCCGATCATTAGTGGGTATTAGTTTACACTTAAATGAACCACATTTGCATGGGTTGTTCAACAGCCTAGTTTGGAGAGGTACTTTTTGAGCTGGCCAAAATATGTTTCATTCTTCACCAGCCTGAATGGCTTGTCATTAGGTGCATGAAAACCTCTTTATCCTGTTCTTTCCAATACAGAATGAGTGTCTTTTCTGTCTACTGTAGTAGGAGAGTTTCTGATGGCAATTTGAGAGCTAGGAGGCATCTGCATTACAGTATTAATGCAGTTTGACACCACTTTAAGTGTTGTGGTGCCATCCTATGGAATCCTGAGATTGTAGTTTTACAATGTCTTCCCTGCCAGAGTGCTGATGCACCACAAAACTATAAATCCCAGGATTCCATCCCTTGGGGCCATGACAGTTACAGCGGTGTCAAACTGCATTATGTCTACAGTGTGACAGTAGCTGAAGTAGAAATTGAATCAAATCCAAAGGAGGTAGAATCAGCCTGAGGCATTCTTATTCAGTAGTGTTCATTGCAAGTTACTCCCAGTGAAGCAAACATAGGATTGTTACCTATCCCAGTTTTTAGAACAACCATTATTTATGAAACACATGTGTAAGAAACATTTAATTGTAATATCTCCATTAGCTTGTAATGTAGATGCAAGACAATGAAATATCTTTGAAATATTTATGATCCTGTTTTTTGTCTGTGTTCGTATTTCTGTCTCTGGTATCATATTTTCTGTTAAGGAAGTAATGCTGAGGAACACATCTATTTTGTTCACTGAGGTATATCTGTATTGATGTTACAAGATGTACTGTAAACTTTTTGTTGTTGTGATGGTGTGCCTTCAAGTCGTTTCTGACTTATGGCGACCCTAAGGCAAACCTATCATGGAATTTTCTTGGCAGACTTTGTTCAGAGGTTTGCCATTGCTTTCCCCTGAGGCTGAGAGCATGTGACTTAGCCAAGGTCACCCAGTGGGTTTCATTGCCAAGCCAGGAATCAAATCCTGGTCTCCACAGTCATAGTCCACTGTTCAAACCACTAAGACACACTGGCTCTCACACAATGGTCTAAAATGCTTAATCTTTCTACCTCTTTATTTCCCTAGATGCTCTGATATCAGGACAGCAGTGGCAGAAAGGTAAGTATCCAACAGAGAAGCAAATCCACAGAAGGAGACAACAGGGGAAAGATGTGAGAATGGGAATGTGATTCCACTTCATTTCTTCTCTGAGTCTTCCTTGATTTCTCTTTCTTCTCATCTCTCCATCCTTAACAGAAAACGTCACACTGGACCAGGACACAGCACACCCACAACTCATCCTCTCTCCGGACCACAAGAGTGTGAAATTGGGAGAAAAATGTCAAAAGTTGCCTAAGAAGGAGGAAAGATTTACTGAGAAATATATCGTGTTAGGCTGCAAAGGATTCACAGCAGGGAGACATTTTTGGGACGTTGCTGTAGGAAATGAAGAGGAATGGGCAGTCGGGGTCGCCCGGAAATCTGTGAAGAGAAAAGGCTCAATTGAGTTTAATCCTAAGGGAGGAATCTGGGAAATGGGGAAGTGGGATGGGCAGTACAGGGCCCCCAATCCATCCCCTGAATCTCTTCTTCGCCTGGGCAAGGAGCCCAAGAGGATCCGAGTGTCTCTGAATAGTGCTGCAGGTGAGGTGGCCTTTTATGACGCGGACACAGCAGCCGCAGTCTACACCTTCTCAGCAGCCTCATTCGCAGGAGAGACTCTTCTCCCCTTCTTTTGGGTGAGGCAAAAAGGCTACCTCAGGGTTTCCTAAAAGAAATGTACAAGTCTGCTCCATCGACCGAAATAATGGGATTGTTTTCCCAGAGGGGATGGATTTAAACATTTTAAAAAATATATTTGCAATGAGCACTCTTGACAGCTTTTCCAAAATCAGTTTTGTTGTTAACTTCCTCGAGTCAATCTCAACTCATGGCGACCGTATAAATGAGACTTCCCCAAGATTCCCTATCTACCACTGTTCTGCTTAGGTCCTTTAAATTCATGCTCATCACCTCATTTATATAGAGTCCATCCATCTAGCATGCAACCTTCCTCTCTTTCTACTTTCCCTTCACCTTTCCTAGCATTATTATTTTTACCAATGAGTGCTGCTTTCTCATGATGTGGCCAAAATACGGCCGCCTCAATTTCATCATCTTGGCTTCTAGGGAGATTTCAAGCTTGATCTGTTGTTCAAGGATCCATTTGTTTGTCTTTTTGTTCATCCACAGAATCCTCAGTGCTCTTCTCCAGAAGCACATTTTAGACAGGATTAATTCTAATCCTATTTAGAAAAAAATACAAAAATGTTGGGTTTTAAAAATTCCTTTTTCCTGGAGTTTCTTCCTACCTCTGCAGTTCTGTCCTAAAAAAAACAAAAACCACTTTTAACAGTTACAAATAACTCAAAAAGGGTATAGTTTCCATGACCCTGGTTTCCGTTTCTGCTTTTCCTTCTATCTTTCCATACCCAAGCGCCGATGGCTGAATGTTTTTGACCTATTTTTTCATATATATAGCTTTATTTAAAAAATAAATAAAAAAGAGTAATAATTAGATAACTGGAGCTCATACTGAAAAAAAATATCTTAGCACAGGAACACTGAAAGGACATTAGTTGGTGTACTTCTAACCAACGAGTTCCTGCCACTAATGCTCAAAAAGCTCTTGTGCACTTATTCCATTTTCCCCATTTAACTGATATTTTAGCTTGATTAAAGATGAATAAAGCAGTGACAAAATAGGAAGACTGCAAATAAAAGAGGTAATTATTTGGGTTTCTTGGAAAAGTTGAATGAGGCAAGGTGATTACACAATATAGTATAATCGTATAGTAAAAGCCTTGTCTGGAGGCATCCTTGACATATACTAAATTAATAGAATGTCTGAAAGGGATTATGGCAGTGCACTGGATTTGGGACTTGCCTTCAAGATGACTTGGAAGCTGCAGCTATTGTAAAATGCTGCAGATAGATAGGATTGCACCCTCTCCCTAAGAAAGCAGGTGCATATTTGGGGATTACTTTTGTATCCATCTTTGTCCCTGGAGGCCCAAGTGGACTGTGTGGCTCAGAGCACTTGGAATCAGCTTTGAGTGGTCTGCCCGCTTTTCCTGGACACAGTAGTTCATGCACTGTTAACCTCCTAATTAGACTAATTCAATGCACTCTACTTGGGACTCAGAAACTGTTGCTAGTGCAAAACTATCAGAGGGTCAAAGCAGACAGGCGGGAAAAGGTGGCTAGATCCTGCTTTTCCCCCAAACGGGTCAAAATCCCCTTGCCCAAGGGAGGCAAAATGCACACAACCCAACCACGGTTTAGCATCAACTAATGCCAAGGCTCTCAACAACAGGGCCATCGATATCTAAAGGAGCTTACTGTATGAGTAGGAACTGAAGCTTGAAGGGGGATGGAAGTGTGCTGGAGGTGTCCTCCTCTATAACCCATCGTTGGGAGCCAGCATGGCATAAGGACATGGGAGAGGGCCTTCTCTGCCGTGGGTCCTTAGTTATGGGATAACCCTTGTGTAAAGATCTGAGTGGCACAGATGTTTTCATTCTGGTGCTAAGTTGAAATTTGAGTTTTCTAGGTGCAGTCCAGAGATCTTGTGGTGTAAGGCAGGATATAATAATCACAGAAATCAATTTGGAAGGGGTCACAAGCAGTGTTGTCACTAGGGGGATGCAGGGGGTGCAAGGGGTTCAGACCACACGAGGTGATGCCCTAAGATGGGGTGAAAGCTGTCTCAAACTGGATTATTTCTTCAGTGTGTTTTGGCCCATAATCATCCAGACCCTTTGCCATCTTGGTCACTCTCCTCTGAACATGTTCATCAATATCCTTTTGGAATTGCAGTGCCTAGAACTGGACCAAGAACTCCAGGTATTATTGTTGTTATTACTATTATTATTTTATCCCACCTTTCTCCCAATGTAGGCGGCAGTAATAGTAGTAGTAGCAGCATTCCAAATTACTGGTTGTTAATCTGCTGTTTACTTTGTCTTTATTGTATACTAGTTAGTATTATTTTAGAGGTATTTTAATCATGCAATGTTGTTGTTTTAGAATTTAGATTGTATGCTGATTGGCAGGTTTCCCCCACCCCCTATTTTATTTGACCTTACTATGTAAACTGCTGTGCAAACTTTACAGCACTCTATAAATAAATGTTAATAATAGTAGTAGTTGTTATTATTAATAATAATCTCAAAACTGTCCCTGCTAAATGACACCGAATTCCACGGGCCTTAATCCCAATTGATTAGATTTTAAGATTGCTGCATTAAACATTAAGGCCGAGAGAGTGTGACTTCCCCAGGGTCACCCAGTGGGTTTCATGGCCGAGCTAGAAATCAAACCCTGGTCTCCAGGGTCATAATGCAACCACTCAAACCATGCTGGCTCTCAATATTGATGATGATGATAATAATATTGTTCTTTGCTTTAGGTATATTAAAAACATGTGTATTTGAATGGAACGTTGTGTAGAAATTTCAAAGAAATCGGTGAAGAACTTTAGGAGACTTAAGATTTTGAACAAACTAACACTTACATTTTTATTTATATACTGTACTATATATATATATATATATATATACATACACACTGTATGATTCTGTGACTTATGGTGACTTATGGCTAGTCCAACACTCAAACCACTATGCCATGCTGGCTCTCAATATTATTATTATTATTTTTGGAGTAATCATAATCTTTGCTTTCCAACTCTATGATTCAATGACTTATATATGATTATATAATCATCTTCCCCAGAAAAGCCATAAGTCACCATGGAATCATATTCTATCATAAGTCATAGAATCATATATATATATATATATATATATATAATTATATATATATATATATACACACACACATGATTCTATGACTTATGATAGAATATGATTCTATGTGACATGGCTTTTCTGGGGAAGATTAGTTCAGAGGAGGTTTGCCATTGCCTTCCCTTGAGGCTGAGAGAGTGTGACTTGTCTAAGTCACCTAATGGGTTTCATTATTTACATTCAATGCCTCTGAGTGGCAAATCCAAAGCCAGGGCGATGTCGCACGAAACCGGAAACCGAAGGACGCTCGCTCCTAGTACTCTTGCCTTACCTCTATAGCCTTGCGTCGTGGAGGGAGGGGGGGAAACGGGTGCATCTGCTGCTGATGCAGCGCGGCGTCCGGTGGCCCCGCCCTCCTATTGCTTCTTCATTCGCTCACTGCTGGCTTTTTCGAAGAGACTAGGAAAGGGAGCGAGGTGGGCGGGGCCGAGTCTCCGGAGAGTGGGAGGAGGCGGAGTCTTGCGGGGCTGGCTGCTGCTGGTGGCACTTTGATTGGCAGCCTGGCTGGAAGAGGGCGTCTGGAGGAAGAGATACTGGAGGTAAAGGGGATCCAGAGCTCCTGTGCAGCTGGTTGCAGATGGGAATATATATATATATATATATACATACATACATACATATATATGTAATTATATACATATTATTCTCTCTATATATATTACAATAATATATAATAATCTATTGTATAATGTATCTATATATAATATATTCAATATATTACTTTAATATATATATATATATATAGTATAATAATATGTAATTATAATATATAATTACATATTCTTTATATATATATATATATATATATATAATATTTTAATAATATAACATAATAAAAATTGTATAACATATCTATATAATAGGATATAATATATATAATATATCCTATTTTTGCTATTAAATTATTATATGTAATAGATTATAATAATAATAGATAAATAATAGTAATAATAATCATTAACAGCAATTGATAAATAATAATCATTAAAAGAACTAACCATTTGTAATAACCTGTAATAATAATTGATCCACAGTCATTAAAATAATAGGCCCGGGAAGAGGATGGACAGGTGTGCGCCTTTTCCTCCTCTTCCCTGTCCTCCGCATGCCAGGAAAATGGCTTCACGGTCCATCTCTGGACCTCTGTAAAGGGAGGAAAA